>OW028654.1:10007500-11207500 GCA_932294365.1 Diachrysia chrysitis | reverse complement strand
CCGAGCTGGTCTGATGATGGAGGTAGAAGATAAAGGAACCCAGTAAAAAGAAACGATGCAATTCCAAAGTATTTTGGTTTGTTTGATTTGTCTTCACTAGTACTGTGTGCCTAACTGATTTAAAAGATTGTGTTTTTTTAAATATTTTATTAAAACATTTATAGTTTGTACAATGAAGAATGTTACTAGGTATGCCAAATCGCTTGAAATTTTGTCTCAGTAAAGCCTGTATGTATACAAATACACTAGTTTTTGTTGTAGTCAAAAATACCTAGTAGTTTTGATTTTATAAGCATTCAAAGTTTCGAAAAATATCGAGTCCCGCTAACAGCCACGTGACCGCTTGTGACGTCATATCACAACGCCGCAAGCTCAAACGCGGGCTGCGCCCAGCTTAATATTAAGTCGCCAGCGGTTATACTTAGTAGGTGTTATAGCTTGCGCAGTATTTTGTTGTGTTTTCGTCCGAGTATTACGTTAATAGTCTAATAATAGTAAATATTGTTCGATTAATAAAATTTTTTGAAGGATTCGAAAAAGGGCAATCGGATAATCTACCTAAAATAGATGGATTAATTGGTTGCGCATTATTTATCAACAAATAGTGATTTCGTTGGCGCCGAAAGTACACTTGATATAAAGATAGAGGAATCTGGTCTTTTTTCAAAGAATAAGTGACCTATGATTGGTGCCTCGCCAGACAGGCTTACCTACTGATGACTGCGTTATAGAAGTAAAGTGTCCAATCAAGGCAAACACTTTTATTACGTATTTATAGTAAAGGTAAACTAGGCAAAACATTATACTAATCTATACTTTGATATTATAATACTGAAGAGTTTGTTTGTTTGAACGCGCTTATCTCAGGAATTACTGGTTCGAATTTAAAAATTATTTTTATGGCTATATAATATCACGCTACGACCAATAGGAGCAGAGCATAAATGAAAAATGTTGCAAAAATGAAAAACCTTTGAACCTAAATCAAAGTCGCGGGGGACAGCTAGTGTAATATAGTTTTATTAAAACTCTATAAATAACACAAACATTGGTGGAAAATGGAACGTACGTAACCTCAAAATCTTATATTTTTAATACAATAAAATAAACTTAAATGTATTTTGCTTAAAACACTAGGAAGTTACTTTAAAAATGAAATAGACTGCTTTGCAGACTAACTATTCCACATGCAGAAATCACCACTGAATCTAGCAGGTCGACTTGCTTTAGATCTACCCAAGCGTGTGGCAACATGAACTCAAAGAATCTAAGCGTCAGTACTAATATTTATTCTGTGATCTAAATCTGCCGATAGCTCTTTCTACGTGTATCCGTAACGCTGCATTTTTTTTGTCTCCAAAACTTCTTTTTTGGTCGGTTTTACTATAGAGCTCACACTAGGTCTGATCAGAGCTCACACTAGGTATGTCCATTTTGTTGTAGCAAATGCGCAATATTTTTGAAACCTTTGACTGCCAATACTGCTGATCCTTCAGGTAAAGTTTGCAAAATACCACAATCTTTACATTTAGGCACAACACATGATTTCCTAGTATTTGGATTGGACACTTTTAAAAGTATTTAAGTATAATTTCGACGGTACGGGCGCGCGACCGCGAGCGTACTTAGTGAGCTAGACTGAGCGTGTTGTACAATGACGTCACAACGTCACCGGCAGCCCGCGTCGTGCGGTTCAACTTGTTTTACTTCTAAATCGGAAACTAATTGACGTATCGAAGTAATTCTTTCACTAGTATTTTTTATTTTTGACAGAGAATATGGAGAGCTAATAATCAAAATTTGTTAACATTCTTCATTGGAATATACATACCCATAGCCAGCTTATATTTGTCGTTGCACCAGTATCGTCGAATGAGTCGCAGCACGATGTAATACGCAAAGAGTGTCGCCAC
Source organism: Diachrysia chrysitis (assembly GCA_932294365.1). Classification (NCBI taxonomy): domain Eukaryota; kingdom Metazoa; phylum Arthropoda; class Insecta; order Lepidoptera; family Noctuidae; genus Diachrysia; species Diachrysia chrysitis. The sequence continues at coordinate 11,205,587 of OW028654.1, read as the reverse complement.
TATCAGAGCTGTCACACTTGCTATACAAATGTTCAGAGTTTGCGGTTCACTGCCTGAAATTGATATTAATGAGTTATAAATAAAGTTAAGATGGTTTATAAATTTAAGTTTTCCCTTCGTCGGGGATACCCCTGCAAAGTGTTAGAAGGATTTTAAGCAATTATGAAACAATACAATGGCATAGGCTTACATGCCAGCGCAGTACTAGTATGTGTATAATCAAGTTGTATAAAATTTGGTCTTTGATCTGATCTTGGATTTTTTCTTTCTCATCTCTAACTTTTTCAGATGTGGACATCAAATGGCAGTATAACTATTTAAAGATTTTTTGGTTGGTACTGTCTGCCTTATCGAGAGCTTTTGGGGAAAATTATAAAAAAATAAACGCCAATTCATAGACTGCATTAAGAAAGAAGTATACTTACTTATCATAATCCTGGGACTTTCCACGACCTGACAAACAAAATCCTTTGTCACGCACTTATCATGCAGTGGCTTTACTACGAAACTGAAGGATCCATTGAAGCCAACAAAGTTGAAGTCATATGTCAGTTCATCAGTATTATTCATGACTCTTATAGTCGTGGCTTTGACCTCCCGTACAGACTCCTTAGTGGTGGTAACAACTTTGATATGGTATGCTGTGATCTTTAGCTGGCGAGGTGGCGGCATAATATGTAAGCGCATCACCCCTGGGAATATCTCTATGTATATGAACGGTTTCCATCTTTCTTCGGTAGTTGTTAAGCCTGAAATTGTACTGCTGATTGAGAAAGTTGTACTTAAGTTTTTTTTTATTAGGAGACTAGCTGACCCAGCAAACGTTGTTAAGCCAGGGCCACTCTTATCACTTAGGGGTATAAAAAGTTCACGACCTATTCTCAGACCTACCGAATATACACGAAATTTTTTATAAAAATCGGTTAAGCAGTTTTGCAGGAATTTGGTTACAAACACTGCGACACTAGATTTTTTGCGTATATAGATAGATTTTAATTGATGATGATTCACTCTTTGCGGAGACTTACAAACATAGAAATCACATAATGCCAAAAATACCCAGACTTTTTTCGAATAGATGTTTAATGATTCAACCAATCAATTTGACCTAGGAATATAGGACTTGGGCTTTATCTAAATTGCGCCACGACAATCTATCCTCCGCCTTTTGCCACCATTTTCCACCTGATTTGGCTTCCTTCTTAGACTAGTTGTCAAATCAACTAATCACGGCTATGTTTGGTTGACAAAAAAACAAACAACCAATCACAGCGCTTAACATGAGGCCTGACATTAACTAATTTTTTGTACCTATAGATCAATGTTTCAGAAACCTATTCAATATATCATGACAAGGACGTGTAGGTATCAGATCAAGAATAATATATTGCAGATGCTTATAAAGAATGACGCAATCAAATAAGAATCTGAATAGCGTCACTATGCGGACACTGTTTGTAACAAGTCTGATTAAGTTATCAATGATAATGCTTTCCTTTGAATTTTGAATTAAAGAAACTAATCTTAAAATATATGCAGCTATGTAATCTTTACATCTACAAGAACAAGAAATGTTTTATCAGACATCCATTGTTCACATAAATAAAAACAAGAGACAAGACTTGTCATTATGTGGATCATATATATTGAAGTGTTATTAAGATTAACATTCCATTGACACTTTTCACAAAGAAATGAAGAGAAATACATTGATGACAGACAATACAGAAAAACATTTTGTATTGTGTTAGAAAATAAAATTAGCTCGAAACTTATGTATACAGATTTTCAATATCATAAGGACACTTTACATACTTGAACCTCTTTGAAGGCTTTGGACATAAGGCTTTAGACTCGATCAGAATGATTTGAAATATAATTTACTTTAGGAAAATAAACCTAAACACCTTACACAATAGAAATCAAAACTACTTACTGAGCATATCGGCTGAGGGTATATTGAAATAATACTGCCCCCTATTAACGCTCCCATCGTCGGTAGTCGCTTCGAAGTCCAGAATATGACTCTGTCCATCTTTGTCGTCCGTTTTGGGCCAGTAGCAATCGTAGTAGAGTACTGATTGATCGTCAATTGTCACGTCGTTAGATATCATTATGTTCCTGCAGTGGTTCTTCATGTCTCGGTATTTGTCTTGGAAACGGAATTTCATGGCTGGAAGACAAAGTGTAATATTATTAATGTTATCAATAATTATGAAAAGCAGGTTGAGAACTTCCCCAAGTTACTATATGTTAGCATACTGGAGCCATTTTGGATGGAAATCTCAGTTCTATTTTTATTCTTTGATGTTGACATTGTATTAACTTTATTAAATTTGTTATTATTTTTACTTTGTTATTGTTTGATGTTGTATTATGACCATAAATAAGAGTTAATAAAACTATTTTAATATATTCCTATTCTACATTAATTTAATGCATTTCATGCATATTCAAGTGAACTAGAAACTATCAAATTAATTTTAGCACCCTTCATATTGTGTATCAAATATTGGACAAAATTATTTTTTTAATGATTAGAATAGGTATCTGTTATTTTTTTATTCTTATAATTACAACTTATCTTCAAAGTAAGACCTTTTTTAACATTAACATATAATATAGGCTAACAAAAAGATAAACTTCTATCACCCAAGAAGATAACATTCAAAGAACTAAAAAAATACTACTTATAAAATCTATTAACTGAGAATACTTACTTTTCCATTTTATATTACTGAATGTAATATTTAGAACAGTATGGTTCATAGCAAATGGTTGGATGCTGTCATAATGAACCATAGTCATGATGTAAGGTTTCAGCGTCACTCCGCCAATATGCGTGTTGGGCGAGAGAGGTCCAAACGTCATAGCACCACATTCATGGCTGTCTGATGGGTAAACTTTCATCTTGCACATATCATAGTCCACACGGTTTTGGCCGAGAATCTAAAAGAGGATATATAAATAAATAAATGTGAACAATATCACATACATTGCTCTGAACTCAAAGTAAGTAGCTAAAGCACTTATGTTATGGAATTCAGAGACAACGTAGGTACTACAAACACCCAGACCCGAGGCAATGTACAAAAGTAATTTTCTACACTGTCCCAGCCGGGGATCGAACCTGGGACCTCAGAGCTGGCGACACCTTGAACGTCAACAGTGTGTACGCCACTCGACCACGGAGGATTAATCCTAGAAACTTATACATTAACTTCTTGTTTTTTTTAGGCTATTGCAAAAGTACTTGGGTGAGGCCTAATATGTTGCAAAGTTATGATTAAGTATTAATTATCTGAGTGTCTAGGTTATGACATAATACTACTATTATATATAGATGGACTACCTATGTAATTTTAATACAACACATTTTTATTGGGTAATACATTATCCCATAGTCAGACTGGTTGTCAGAATTGTAATGACTTAACGACTGACTAAATTCAATAGTGGTCTCAATATGGCTACCCAACAATGGTCACTCAACAACCATTTGTATGACTTACACTTAGCTACGAGGTCTTCAACATGTACCTTACCTGTACTATGTAATATGCACATCTAATTTACTGGTTCTTAGTATTATAGGGACTATAATTTCTATGTCAACTCATGAGAACCAGGACCACATACATTTTTCAGTAGGCTTATTTGCTATCTCTAGTTGCCAACCCAACCAATGTTTACTGGATAAAAATAAGTATAAAAATGCTTATTCAGTATCGGCTAACATTGGTAACCAACTAAGTAGTAGTAGATCTAGTTTGTCATCGAAGTTACACAATAAGAAACTTGTGTTTCCACTGTCTTTTTTATAAAGCAACAATCGCTTTTGTTGACAACCGCCATAGCGAATAACCCTGCTGATCTCTAAATGTAAATAATATTAGTCTTGCAGTTATTCTAGTGAAGGTGTGAAATACAAAACAGAAAAAAAAAAAAAAAGGAATTAACTGTGACATCTTCTGTATTCTAATATAAAAACTTGCAACTACTTTACTAGCTAAAAAAGCAATAGTTTTTCTGCTTTGAATATTAAGTTACTTTCTAATTTCCATACTAATTTGTTTAACATAGTTCTTAGTTAAATATTATATAACATGATTATTACCCGTTTAGTTTGTCATTAGAATATAAATCAATATCTCTATTCAAACTATAGTACATTTTATGAGCTGAGTAGTGTTGCCCAACCCTAGCATGTATGTGAATTTGTACAATATAACTTACAAAGGTATTTACTTCATACATGGCTGTGTAATGGTGTAAAAGAACTATAAAAGTTACAAGAGATGGTTAAAAAGAAGAGCTAAAGAAAAGACATCAATATTATGATGACAGGCAATCACAAGTTTTACCTGAAATCCGTGGTATATAAATACTTATTTGATTTCATAAAAGTATTGAAATTTCATGACCATACTAAATTAGTTTGTTTTGTGTTATTCATTAGATCTAATTAAAATGTGCACAACAGCCCCTGTAGCCAAGTTACTATAAAAATGTTAACACAGATAAAAAAAACTTTATATTAAATGTATGTATATTAATGTATAAATATTTTTGACGTGACAACGTCTTATAAATTGGTTTGCCGGGTGACACTTCAAGAAACTGCGTTACGCTCCGCTCACGTTATGCGCTCACAATGAGAGCGAGTGAGAGGCACGCGTCCCTTCCACTCGGGCATGGTTAGCCCGCCTAAGAGCGAGAGAGACAGACATACGAATGAATATTCACATTAAAATTATTTTACCACTCAAAGTCGTTGTCACGTAAAACTTTCGCCCGTATACCGACTTTACAGGCAACCAATTTTTATATTAAATGTATGTTTTTTTTAGTATATTATATTTAAAAATGTATTTTATATGTTTATTAACTGAATATAGTTCTGTTTATAATAGAATTCGCTTATATGACATTAAATGTATGGACATGACATTTCATTTAGATAAGTAACGTGACTTGAACTTGTCACTTCCATACATTTGAGTAATTCGACCAGAGATAATGCTTGTGGAAATGACACTTAGATAGAGGGGCTGAGTCCACAATTGATTTATTTATATCAGTTTACCACATTACAATTTATTTTGTGGTATGCAATAAGGTATTTAGACAGATAGTTATAATATACTTTATTCTACACCATGAATTATGGCATTAAATAGTACAGCACAGTGAAAGGGTACAAATGGTGGTGTTATTGCTAATACAGATATCTTCCAGACAACCCTTGGATGGACAGGAACAATACAAAAATAACATTAGACAACAAAGGCATTTTTATTTCAATAAATATTGAAACAAAAATACTTTTTGTTCTTTTTCTTCTTTAAATATTCATCATTGTACTTTTAAGCTAGGGAAGTTGATGTAATTTCTTATTTTTACACAAAGATGTGTATGGTTCAGATTTGATTTACTATATTACTTAGAGATGTTAATGGTCTCTTAAAGGATTTCTTATCATCAATTTAAGTCAGACAAATCTGAAAATTCTGAGGTGGTTTACTTATATTTATAATAAGGTAACCATTAAAATCTCTAGAGTATGGTAATTAAATTATTTAACATCTTTGTTATAATTAAACACAAACAAAGATGAATCAAGGATTATTATTATTTTTTGTATCAAAAACAATATTAATTGTTGTGTTCATGTTATTTTATATAGTTCATATTATTCAAGATCACCAAAGATAAAGAGTATATTACTATGGTATTTAATGCTATAGACAATAAGAAAACCTATGTTACTGTACATTAAATTTAGATCAAGCAAGAAATATGCAAAATGTATTCTGGCCCACATAGTCTTTTTCTGTGAGCGTCAAGATGGCGGGACCAAGTCACCAATTCAAAAAGTATTACATGTAAGTGTTTGTACTACATATGTACTATTTGTACCCGAAACAAAACATTTGTACCTCTAAAGGCAAAGGAAGTATATCAAGACGTCCCTGGTCCCGCCACTTTGACGTCAAAGTAGCGGGACCTTCTGAAAGCGCTACTCTGAGGCAAATAATTTACACCCGAAGACTTAGTACTACATATGTACATATTTATACTCAATTTTCAATACAATTGTAAGTGCCAAATTAATGTTATGGTATTGAAACATTGATCCCACCAATTTGATGATTGATGTTACCGCTGAACATATATGAAAAACGTTAGAAATCGTGCAAAATCTAATGTAAAAACTTAGTACGTCCTAAGTACATAAACATGGTGTAATTTTCATGTTAATAATCTAAGTACATCAAAAGATTCAAAAGTTATCAAGCATTCATCGTTTATCTCTGAAGGACACATTTATGCAGAAATGAAACAACCCAAAATTGCTTTCATAATAATTATTAAATATATTTTGATGAAACTCAAATTAAAACACATTATATACATAATGATGTACTTAGATTATTAACATGAAAATTACACCATGTTTATGTACTTAGGACGTACTAAGTTTTTACATTAGATTTTGCACGATTTCTAACGTTTTTCATATATGTTCAGCGGTAACATCAATCATCAAATTGGTGGGATCAATGTTTCAATACCATAACATTAATTTGGCACTTACAATTGTATTGAAAATTGAGTATAAATATGTACATATGTAGTACTAAGTCTTCGGGTGTAAATTATTTGCCTCAGAGTAGCGCTTTCAGAAGGTCCCGCTACTTTGACGTCAAAGTGGCGGGACCAGGGACGTCTTGATATACTTCCTTTGCCTTTAGAGGTACAAATGTTTTGTTTCGGGTACAAATAGTACATATGTAGTACAAACACTTACATGTAATACTTTTTGAATTGGTGACTTGGTCCCGCCATCTTGACGCTCACCTTTTTCTTTTAAGATGTTTTATAGACGATAATGTTAAGAGATTCAATAATGTTAATTAGTATACGGTTTTTTTACGAAAGTTTACGGATTAGCCTTGAGATTGGAATTAGTGCCTGCTTATTTACATGTATTATAATAAGATACATAACATATAAAGCATTAAGGAAACATCATAATCTAATATATGTTATTTTTAATGTTCTAAGGAAAAACACGGGTCAGAGTAATCAAGGACGCATATGACAGATAATGCAACCAATGCCTTGGTTTGGCACCTTTCTTTGTAAAAATCAATACCGATTGCTGCAGTTTTATTTTTTTCTTTATTTACTAGATTATAGTGTAATTACCTCAGTTGTACAGCTAACCTCCGATCTATTACCACAAAGCTGACTAAATCCAGCCACATATTGTAGAAAACAAACAAACACAAAAAACACTGCTGATCCCCACATTTTGAAGCTATGTCCTTTTTAATTCAAGTATAAGGTGAAAACTTATACATATCTAAGATATACACATGATTGAGTGATTATCTTGTCAGGATATTTTCACTATAGGATAAACAAAAAGTGAAAAAATAATAAAAATGTTTACAACGCGATAACCGAGTCGCAAGCAAGGAGCAAACTTGAGCAAACTACGCAAACTACGCAATGGTTGCGTTCCACATCTAGCACAATTTTTTGTAGGTACATCTATCAGTGATATGTTAGTATTTTACACAAAAAATACAGTGGTCATCTCTAATTAAAATTATAAATTAATTAATTAAGTCTGGTATAAAACCATAATAATATATCTATTTTAACACGCTGATAAATTTACACGTGCCGAGATCAAAAACCTAATACTCAATACAAAGCCGCAAAAATTCTATTATGACCACAGAATGTCTCTAATTATGACACTATGACACTTGCTGAAGTGAAGAGTAAATTGACTGGGCGATTTTGACGTTTGTTGTTGATAATGCCGTGCAATTTGCGATAATATTTGAACTATTGACGCTTCTTAATAAATATGAACTAGTTATTTATGTATATTAGTGAGCCGATCACAATGTGTCCTTACATCTCGTAGGAAGATTTAAATAAACAGCCAGGATGACCGTAAGTCCAACTAATCAATTTGACTCATTTGATATTTTGATGTTATTGAATTAACTATGTAATGATATTGTTGTTATAAGTTATAATTAACCTTTAATAGACTTGATAAAGGTTAATTTTTGATGTGTACAAGTTCTGTTAGCTTTGTTAACCTACTAACCTAAGTATGTAATGTGTAATTCTTAATTTGTTTGTTTATTTAGAATCAAGAGGTAAGCTTGGGTATTATTTTATTCTATCAGCTATATATAAAGCTCTACCTACTTCTATCTACTATTTTGATATACTTGAAACTTACTGGTGTAGTTAATTTAGTAAGGTATCTTAACGGTAGATTAACAATTATGTAATTGGTATCTATTTAAAAAGACTGTTAAAAATAAATAAATATTCGCATTAATATGTAATATAAAGGTCTTTTATAATACTCTTCAATCTCAGTTTATCTTAGCTTAGGTGTCTTTTTACTAAAAAGTAATTATCCCAAATTTTTTGTAAATAGGTAAGTATATAAAACTTATTTAATTTTTAGTAGGTGTATGTTAATGATCAGAAGTAGAACAAGAGGTAACTACAAAAGCTAGCAAAGTACTAAATTGTGTATCCAGTCCTCTCTAAACTCCAGGGAGGTTGCTCTTAATTTAATTTAATTCTAATACAAGGCCAATACAAAATTAATAATATTTTAGAAGACGTGATACAGTATTCTTAAAAAAAAATATGTCTTGACACTACAAACCCCAGTTATTAGATCGATTGACAAAATCTTCTTGGTGTTCAATTTGATCATTAGTTAAAGAAAGTTTTTAAAAATGAGTGAGTTGTTTAAGCATTGCTCATTGGATATTCTTGTGAACTAAGTATATTACTAGCCAAGATTATCTAAAATTTATGTTTACAAAAAAATAATACTTATAATAACATAATTTACAATATCTACACTGTTTTTTTATGTCAATAGGCTTAGGTATATATATAATAATAAATGTTGTGTATTGGCTTAATAATATCCTTATTCTTAAAATAGTTACAATAACAACAATACATTGTCAAGTTATTAAAATTGGTTTCAAAATATATTTCCTAACATGATTCATAGACCCAGTTAATCTCAGATTTGTTCCAAGTTGTTCTAATTAAAAGTTTAATTATAGAACTAATTAATTTCTCGATGGATTAATAAATGAAGTAGAACATTCCAGTGCTTAAACATTCACAGAAAAATATAGTAAAATAGTTTATTTAGGTTTTTTATTTTATTCTACTAAAATCCACCTCACTTCAAAATCACAGCATACAATTCTGATAATAAAAAAATAATGGTACATAAAAAAAGGTTTTAATGTAAAAATAAAAATGCATATCTGCACCTACTAAAAAGCACTGTAATATTAATTTTGCGGCTTTTTGGCATGATTAACCTCAATCTTACAAAAAGGAATTATATTATAATACTACTTTACGCAAAAAGTTCGTCAACTAATTTTAGCACTGTGTCTTGTTAGACCCAATTATTTTATACTTTTATGATAATAGTTATGCAAAATAAATATAAAACTTTTCTAATAGCTCTAAGAGCTTATTGGGTAACTTAAATCCATCCCTGTAAGGTTTGGTGTCCTGTTTTCCCTCAGCATTTCTATCTATTATACATTATATAATATTTATAATTCGTTTGTAGTTAATCCTTATGTAAAGGTATACGAGTAGGGTAAGGTAGTATAGAGTAATTTGTTTTAACATCAATAATTATTCTGTTGATAAATTTAGGCATGTATTTTATAGCAAATTCAAACTGCACAACTATGTTAAAATCGCCTTTACAACTGTAATACAACTGTCATTTTTTATCAAAGAGGATGTTAAGTATATTAGATAGAGATATATATGAGCATTATAACTTCCTGTCAATCTATGAGTTTTAAACTTTACTAGTAGGACATGTCCTAATTCTGTTATAAAATAATTTGTTACTCATTTTGTGGACATAGTTGACTGTGGTATTGTGAGTGCGGTGTTCAAATAGTACGTAATTATTCGTCTCTATTGTTATAAATTGTGGTTTCAACATTGTTATATGTTTATTGTCATAGCCATCCGCAAAAAAGGTATATTTTGTTTATGCTTACTTATAGAAAATACCTTTAGGTACCCGGCCAGTGGGATAGTTACAGGCCGTGTTGCCATTTTTCTACTTAAGAGGGGACACTACTGTCGACAAATTTAATAAATAGTTTTTTTTTTCGGTATATACTTATTTATTGCTGTCGCACACCTCCGACCTACCCACGTAAAGTGCGTAAGGCTTATTATACTTACAAAATCGTTGACCAAAAGACGTTTCGTATTCCGCTGTTTTCTTCTCCAAAACTGGACAGATCCAAATAATTTTAACCCAAATTATTAATCAAAATTTAATGTAAAGGTATCTAAGTTTCTATCATTTTCTGTTTTTTTAATGCTTTCTTTGTCTGATAGTCGTCGGAAAAGGGCGGTAAAAACGGGCATTTTTAGATTAACATACCTATTTCTTTGTGATTATGTTTTGGAAAATACTAAATAATAGAGACACGCATAACGTAAACCTAGATCTTTTGGAAAAATCATTGCTCTAGAAGCATTTTCCACGAAAAAACGTCGAAATACGTAGGTATTTGTATGGAGAAAGACCCAGTCGCGTACCCTCTTAAGATGAAGTTCTTAAGTATATAAAATACGTAATTTAAGAAATAAAAAAATAGAATAAGATTTACTAAGTTCTATGTAAGCGTAGGCATAAAAATAGTCTGTAAAGTTCTTATCGCAATTTTTACCCTGATTTTTACTTAATTGGTCATACGATAAGATTTTATTGGCAATTTAAAATCTTAATTAAGCCGTTTTATATACTTAAGCTATACCATTTGATACGCAAAGAATTTGATTTATAACAACTAAAATATATCGTTTATTATTTTGTATTAACTTTTTTTTAATCAGAATTTAAATTACCAGTCACTATTATATTAGAATTTTACTACTAAAGTCAAGCATAGAAAGTATTTTATTAGCCATAAAAAGGATGTTTTTAATTGATTTAGATTTGTAAAGTTTGATTTAGTAACTCAAAAGTTATGATGGCGGATGTGTCGAGTGATTTCGAAGCGAAAAATAAAAATGTTGTACGTTCATTTATTTAATTATTAATAATATAATACATTTATTATTAATAATTATTTTGTTGGAGTCATGTTGTTTTAAACCTTCGTTGAAAGAAGGTGGTCGTATAAATGATGGTAGAAAAAAGCTGCTGTTTAAGGATTTAACTATGGAGTCCTATTTTTTCGCAAAAAAATCTCAATCTCATCTCTCTGATTTTTCGGAATGTTTTCAACTGTTCAGAACACAATGAGGGTGTACGCGATTTATAAATCCGGTAGGTTCTCTAGTCTCGCATGCGGTCCTTCTGTCAATTCCAACCAATTACGAGCCAGTAGCTTGTCTCTCATTGGTGGAATATGACAGATGTACCACATGCCAGACTGCGAACCTAGCAATTTTTTTCATTTTTTGACAATGCCCTTTGCCTATCCTAAATAATTAGTTCCTATGCCGATTCTACCTGTCCATCCTTTAATATACAACCCCTATACTATGTTCTAATCAAGTCTTGAATCCAGTGACAAATTCTCTCTTGGCATCCAGCCATCTACCTACACCGCAGATGACTTATGAAGACTTCTGACTAATTCAAAGATACATCTCTGCATCAGTTGTTTATTTAAAGCCATGTTTTGCACGCATTTTCTACATTCCGAATCTTAAAGAGACAATAGCTCGTGTTTCAGTTTTTACACTCGCTGATTGTCCGTTTGTCTTCGTATTAAATCCTAAATTCCGTCAATTCTTAATTCCCGATGTTTACTAGTGATGTGAAGTCGTGTTAAAAAAGGAATTTTAATAAATTGCAGTTTGAGCATTGCCTTAAGCTAGTTAAAAACTAAGTTGAAGTGCTACAATTTAACGACTGCAGTTTAAAGACTGACGATAAGTGACCGTTTACCTCTCGTTAAAACTGAATTTTTGAAATAGACAGCATGGTTCCAACAAAAATACGTCGATAAAAGAATTAGGTCTAAAGAAACATATAGTTTAGACAGTCGAGTGTTTAGTGATGTGCTAATTTGGATTGAAAGTGTTGTGTCGACTAGATCACTCGAGGGACTATTCTCAAAATGATACGAAACACTTATATGTATTTAGTAAGTGCGTCTACGATACGAGTCGTTTGTCCTTTTAAATGTATAAAATGTATACATTCAAAAAAGTTTAAGCTAAGTAGGTACTTATAGATAAGTTAACTGGAATTATAGTCCAGTCAAAATAGACTAAATTATGATTCCAGTTTGCATTAAGTCCCAACAAGCCGGATTTTTGTGCAGGCCTTGGATGCGTCATTACAAATGGCATATCAAAAGTCCCCATCGATCCCGCTTGTGCGTTGTTTTTTATTCGAGGTCAAAGGTCACAAATTTGCGTTTTTTGCGTATATCTCTGAAACAACGAGACCTATCGAAAAATGGTTCAGACAAAGTTTGTAGATCGTAAAATTGTCTACAAAAAAGATCTCAACACTTTTTCTTCTACGGTGCACTGTTCTCGAATTATGGCTATTTTAAACATAGAAAATACGAATATGCACTCATACGTGGCCAGTATGCATCATCACAATTGCGGGTGCAGAAAAGTTGGATTGTATTGTTCATCGGTATGTACCAATTGTCAATGCCAATCTTGCACCAACATTGAATCAAATGCAACAGATGAAGATTGTTTCGAAATTGATGAGGATATAACTGATATATCTCTCTTCTTGGAGAATGTGTGAGAAGTGACTATGAAGAATTTGATGATAAATGATGATGTCATTTTCTTGCTGTTAAAATTTTCATTAAATTTAAATAAAAAAATAATTTCATCAATAAAATAGTGTCTCATTACATTATCTCGATCAAAATATATTGTGGAGTATTGGGGAAAACACGTTAAAAAAAAAGCGCCGTGTACACTACCTCAGGTGGTGCGGAAATGTGTGCATATAGTCGAAAATACGACTTTCCTGTGGTCTGAAGTCACGATATCTCGAAAGCGATGCTTTGTAGAAGAAAAGTGTTGAGATCTTTTTTGTAGACAATTTTACGATCTACAAACTTTGTCTGAACCATTTTTCGATAGCTCTCGTTGTTTCAGAGATATACGCAAAAAACGCAAATTTGTGTCTGTTGACCTCGAATAAAAAACAACGCACCAGCGGGATCGATGGGGACTTTTGACATATCATTTGTAATGACGTATTCAAGGCCTGCACAAAAATCCAGCTTGTTGGGACTTAATGCAAACTGGAAAGTCTATTTTGACTGGACTATTAATAGTATGCACATACTAATATAAAACCTTTATATGATAAAGAACTTGAATTAAAGGAAGAAATAGAACATACCTATTGCTGAATAAAAATGTATTCATTTAGTCTTTTTAGGGTCTCGTTCCTCAAAAGGAAACAAAATAGCAAATTTTTATTTTTACATTTTCCAATCCAAATTACATTACATACAAGTTATATTTAATCTGTAAGTGTGTATAAAATCCTTTATTTTGATACCACACTCGATAGTTTTTGAAAAAACATATTTTTTGGGGAATTTATATAGCACCAAAAGTCGGCCATTTTAGATAATTTTAAAATTTAATTTGTCCTGTGTCACTCTTACAAATGAGACGGATCTAAAGACACCTCTCAAGCTAAAATCCATCAAGCTGTTTACGCTATAGAGCGAGTTTCATACCCAGATCGATGTATGAGCAATCATTTTTCAACCGCACAGTAAAATATACTTTTTTGGATTATTATTGTGACAACTAGCAAAATTTGTACGGAACCCTCGGTGCGTAAGTTAGATTTGCACTTGTTTGTATTTTGTTTTTTAAATAACACCTACAATAATTGTCAAATCGAGTTTCTATGTTCCAGTTCTATAATCCATAGGTACTATCCATTACACCTACCTATATAGGTACTAATATTATAAATGCGAAAGTAACTGTCTGTCTGTTACGCTTTCAAGGCTAAATCGCTGAACCGATTTTGATGAAACTTGATATAGGCAAGCTTGGATCTCAAGCTTTTGGCCGCGCTAACTGGCATTCACGCGAGAGGAGTCCCAGGAAAAAGCTAGCGTATAATTAAATAACATCTAAACTAGAAGTGTGCCAGTTATCTACTGCTCTTCAATTTTATTCAAATAGCATTCGACTAGTGTTTGCATCTTAACTAGGACATCAATGAGATCAAATTGGTGTCATTGAACAATAAAATATTTGAATGCATACGCAACCAAAGTAGCTATACATTGAGTATGTTTTATTGAAGACGTATTATGATTTATATCAAGTCTTTTTATTTCATTTTTCAATTAATTTAATTGATAAAAACTCTTATCAGTTAGTGACTTCCTAAATAAATGTGGCAAATAAAATGTATGATTTGACTTAACACACTCCTTAATTACCTACTTACAATTAAGTATACATTTTTTGAAAGCATTATCAATACAGGACGCTTACGTGGCAGTTCATGTGATAACTTCCTTAAAAATAAAGATTAAAAGAGGTAAATAATGTCCAAACAAGAGTTTGCACTTGTTTAGATAGTAATGCCAATGATAAGTCAAAATATACAGTTTTATATAATGTTGCAAACTCGAAAATAGATTTTTGTACGTAGTTCTATCTTGTCACTATATTAGGTTTGGCTACCTCCATAGGCAGACGATCCGATTCGACCGTATTGTATAGTCTTAATTCAATAAGTAGTTGATCAAATCTATAACCGAATAGAGTGGAAAGAGGAAAGGAAGGCAGAAGACACAAGTGGGACATATCAGGCTGAAAATAAATGGGGTCAATGTGATATATATTGCTATCAACCTAAAGTAAATTGTTAAAGCACTTGTTTTATGGAATCAGAGACAACGAAGGCGCCACAAACAGCCAGACCCGAAACAATGTAGTTAAGTGATTTTCTACATTAATCCGTCCGGGGATCGAACCCGGAGCCTCAGAGCTGGCGACATCTTGAAAACCGGTGTGTACGCCTCTCGGTTCGATATATTTTCGATTTAAATTTATTATTATTAAGACCAGAATTAGATTCTCTACGACATTTCAATCGATCGGTGTATCATCGTGAGTTTTTGGTTACTTAAAATAAGTAAAAATACGTGTCTAATATTTTATACGATCTGATGGACATTAAAAAACACAGTGGGACTCCGGGAGTGCCGACGGAAGTGAAAACTTGAACAATTACAAAATATGTACATACTTATATACAGATATGTCTGTAACGGTAACAGTGTCTTGAATTAAATAGTTTTTTCCCATCTCAAAATACCCAACGCGCGTAAAGAAGTTTTCCCTTCAAGAATTGACATCTGCCCCGTTCAGTATTTTTGAACATGTGGGTGACGTAGGCTATTCCGAAACCATAACCGAAACTAATCAAATACTGAAATAAACACACTCTGTATAACATTTGAATATTAAAAAACTATCAGAAACATCTATGCTTTAAAGCCGTGGTTTTAGCAAATGATTAGTTTTGTTAATGGCTGATAACAGTGATAGCATCAGTTATGTAATCTGATAGAAACTTGCTAATTGGAAGCCACAGATAACCTAAAAAATCAATACAAGTGTTATCTAACTAGTTGTACAAAGTTCCGTATTCACGCGATAAAATAAATTAAAATATTTTACAGGAGTGAAGTTTTCATTTATACTGACTTTCCGCATATAATGCAGTATTACACATATTTATTTAGACCGCGGCTTCGCCTGCTTAGATGTCGGTTTAATGTATATTCTAAAGCCTGAGGCTCAGGCAGTACCAAATTTCATTTAAATCGGTTCAGTAGTTTTGGCGTATAAGCGCGACAGACAGACAGACAGACAGACCGAGTTATTTCGCATTTATAATATTAGTAATGATTATGAGGCATTAGTGTGTCACTGCAGGGCAAAGGTCTCTCTTTCTTCTTTCCATTATCTCTGTTTAAGGCTAACAGGGGCCAGTTCCGCGGAAAGGTGTCGAATTTGAGGCGTTATTTTTTTTAATTTTTACTAAAGTGAATCAGTAATAATTTGAAAAGCTTTTTTTTATAATATCTTGCGACAACTCACACACGGCCATCTGATCCCAAATTACGCAGAGCCTGTATTATGGCAATCAGACAACTGATAAAAATACTTATATATTTCTAAAAACATACATATTATAGATAAATTACACCCAGACACAGAACAAATGATCGTGCTCATCACACAAAGATTTGTCCTGGGTGGGAATCGAACCCACGACCTCCGGTATAGCAGTCAGGATCACTGACCACTAGACCAACAGGCCCGTCTTTGTAATTGAATCGCCTTTCTATAGAATAGGGATCTTGTCGTCGGTTTTCCGGTTGTCTTAAATTTACTTATTTCAGTAAACACAGCATGTATCAACTAAGTTTTTATTACTCGATAGTTTTAATTACACCGGTTGGTTTACAGTTTAACGTAGACTTGTTAACTTAACAGATATATACATCTGTTTTGTTTTTATTGATTAATTGAATCGTGACTAACAGTATTCGATATATTGCAATGAATATAATGCGACGTCTTGACGTACATAAACAACTTCAAATAATAAATACAGGTGCAAAGAAAGTATACAGAATAGCTCTCTTGCTATACGGAATAGACACACTTTGAATTATTTATTCAGAAACTCGATGTTATTTTTTTAATAATTTAATACATATCTACCTACATAATAATTAGATATATTTTACAGATATAGTTATCCAGATAATCTACTAACCTGATGCAAAAGCTTAGTAACAAAAATAATAACTATAAAATGTAGTGATTTACGATTAAATTATATATAACTAGCTGTTTTCCGCGGCTCCGCCAGTATGGATGTCGGTTATCGCTGCAAAAATAGCCTATGTTCTTTCTCAGGCTCTAGACTTAAATCAGTTTAGTAGTTTTGGCGTGAAAGCGCGACAGACGGACATACAGACAGACAGAATTACTTTCGCATTTGTAAAATTAGTAAGGATTATTATATCATGCATTAATATAATAAATTATATTATTATAATTATGCATGATATCAAAGTAAAACTACACTGTTTTTAATATTTTTTTTTTATCCAAATCTGTTTTGAAATACTCCGAATTTAGTTCGTATTGATTATCTTATCGTTTTGACACTCGATAAGTCCAAACAGTGTTCAAGCCGAGGCAGACTAAAATTGTGAAACTAAATAAAAAAAAGTTTTGTTTTGTGCGAGTTGTGTTTAAGTGCTTGATATTTAATATTTAAATTGTGTTGTAATGTACTATAATGTACTTCTAATATTGTGTTGTATTTACAAAGAAGAATTCGTATTTGTTTAACCATACGTGCGTACGATACAAAACTTCCCACAACTGGCAATTGTTATCAGCAGCACTCGTGCGAACGTATCCATATTAACAGTCACTTTTATATCTTATTGATCGCTGAAATAAATTGTATGTAAACGTATTGACTTCTAATTGCTGTAAAGTACAAGTAGTGTAAGGCCACTCGACTCGTCGCGTAGACACGCCGTCCGCAGTCTGCGATCAAAATAAAAAGTGAATAATTTTGAGCGCAGATTGTAAACAATGTACCAAAATCTACAGGCGGAAGGTCGGGTGATGGGTCGCCGTTTCTTTCTAACTCTGGTGATTGGGATTTCCGCTGGATTTAGTTTTGCATACATACTATTAACATCGACTGGATTCACTCGAGAGATTGCTTGGCAGACCTACAGGTAACTCTATCTAGTTTATGGCATTTTTTTGGCATGTCGCATGCCGCCTTTTTTCTATTGCACCAGTTGCACGTTGCATGTTAGTTAGCTAATTTTTTATTAACATTAGTATTGTTAATGTGCTATGATGATTTATTAATAATAAGTAATCAGTGTAAAAAAATAAAAGTGCAAATATTTTACATCGTATATTTTGCTAATAATTAGACATTTTTATACTTGCCAGACATAATAATATTTTGTTTTTTTTTAAGTCAGAAAATAGCATGTTCGATTATAGTAAATAATTTAATTAAATCAATTGGAATATAAGCTATTTCGTTAAATACTTTTAATTTAGGTCGGATGTTTTATACAATATTGATTATAATTATTTATCGATATTATTACTTGTGAAACGTACCTATTCTTATCATTATCGTAAGTTAAATATTTCGAAATACCTATCTAGTGTGATTTTTAACCTGAGTACATTAAAGTGATTTCTTGTTTTTAAACTGAATTTAAATAATTTTCTATAAACGAGTTATTTTGTAAAAAAAATGTATTTTTTGACGTCTCTTTCGCTTTTCTTTAAATTAAGTGTTTATGTTTATTTTATATGTAGTGTTGTAGTGTATTTTATTTTTGATTTAGCTAATAGGTTGAAAAACACGTGTAACTTTTAAAAACTTTAAAAATAGGAGTGTTTTAGATTATATTTTATTCAAGGTAAAATCTTAACATTATTTTTTCCTTGTACGCTGTACAGTCAACCGCACATGTATGGGAAAATATAAGGCCATGTCAACATCTCTAATGACAAAACAGTAAGGATGAGTTTCGTCTAGATTTGTTATTTCAGGCGTGCGCTCGACTGTACTTACCTTTTTTGTTTCTCCGTTATATGCAGGCAGGTTATATAATATCCCTATAGATAAGAATAAATAAATGTGTTTTATTTTATATTTAATTTAAATTTTTTACCGGGTATAGGCTGATAAACGAAGTGTTTAATTATGGAAAACCCATATACCTACATATATACTAGCTGTCTCCCGCGACTTTGTTCGCGTGTTTTAGTTTCAACGGTTTTTTATTTTCGCAACATTTTTCATTTATGTTCCGCTCCTATTGGTCGTAGCGTGATGTTATATAGCCTATAGCCTTCCTCAATAAACGGACTATCCAATACAAAAATATTTTTTTAATTCGAACCAGTTGTTCCTGAGATTAGCGCGTTCAAACAAACAAACTCTTCAGCTTTATAATATTATATATATAAGTATAGATTACAATGCGATGTCAGCTTGTTTTTTTTCACCTTAAATTAGTAGACTTTTTTTTATAGTATTATGCCCAAACTAACCAGTTTTTATAGTTAATTGTTAGATAATCGATTTTCATTCGGTTTCCTTTCGAATATACATTTAAAAAAACTGATAAAGGTACATAGGTAGTTTGTGAGGTATGTCTATGTAGGTATTGTAGTCAAAACTATCCGCACTGTCTAATCGATTTACTTAAAATGTATACAAAGCTATTGTCTCGCATATATATTGAATAAGTATATATATTTTGAATTTTGGTGCTTATGGAAAATTCAAATGGTGATGTCGGGATGACCTTCATGTCTTTTGATAGGAGCGACTAGAGACAGTTAAGAACAGGTGGGGTTTTAGAAACAAACGAATGGTCTTTGCTCAGCAGTGGAACATAATAAATCTTGGACTCTTATCGTTTTTTGATCAGCATTAGACATAACTTCACAAATTAATTACGTACAAAACGATATAAAAAAAAATGGCAATTATTTAGAAAAAGTTTTAGTTGAATATAGATACCTACTTTAAATATATTTTAAATAATTATACTTTGTTGTGTAGACGTGATAATGTATGCCTTAATGTAATACCTTTGGAACGGAAGCGTGACTACACACATGAAAAGCATAGTCCAGTTAGGGATTGATAAACTGCAAATTGCAATGCTTCTGCTCTTGGTTCTTACAGGCAAGTGAGGAGCATTCTAGTTTTTTTTTACAGATTAAAGTAACCTTTCACTAAGCCCTCGATGAAAGAGGTCCATAAGGATTTTCCCGGGTCAAAAATAACAAAATTCTGTATAATCGTTAACCTATTTTAACCATGGCAAATAAAAGCGAATTCGTAGACAAATTCCATTTAATTTGTTTTGTATAATCGAGTTAAGTAATAATTTTATTATACGCTTTGAACAAAATTTGAAGCTAACATGAATATTATCTTTAAATTGTAAGTATAAAGTTGTTGATAAAATAAAATAAATGTACCTACATATCTCATCTATTTATGTTTTAAGCAAAGGTAATATGTATACATGAATTTTAGTGTAGTTTGGTACATATCTACCATATTAGGAGCTAATTTAAACCCCATTGCAAATGTTTTAAGTAGATTCCTTCATATATTATTTTCTTTATTTTATCGTTACTGTATTTTACGTTTGATTGTTAAATTTGAGTTTTTTTTTTTATTAGATTTGGTGTGTTTTACGTAGATAAGGATGACTTGTTATCTGTCAGCATCAAATCGTATTTTATCCAACAAATAAATATATTTTAAAATAAATTTCGTCCGCTTCTTCATATAAACGCTTTAATATTCAATATTGTATTGTCATAAAAACAAAGACAAGAAGCTATAGACGATACCTCGAGCTCCAAAAAATGCCATAAAATTCGACCAACACAATGATAATCCATTTCTTTATTTTTTCATATTATGTAAATTTCTATATATTTATAAACTAAATTATTTTATAAGCGACTTCACATCAAAATACCTAAAATACCTTTCCTGTTCGCTTACTCTTCAATTTAATTTTAATTCTAATACAATGCCAATGCAAAACTGATATTAGTGTAGCAGGCAGGAGATTCAGTTTTAAAAAAAAATGCTGTCAATGGAAGGCACTGAGTGGAATCTAAACATTGAGAGTATTTTTTTGTAGTCAGTAGTGTGTTGTTTGTGCTTGCTAAATTTATAACAATTGTGCATTGGCATTGTATTACGATTAAAATTAATTTGGAGAGTAAGGACACTGGTTTGTGATAAGATATTGAACGATGCTGACAGATTAATTTATTGATATTTTTTAGTACTTAAATAGTTTTGTTTATCATTTTCATGCTTTTTGAATGGCTACGCCAGATTGGGGCGCTTGCTGTGGCATTTATATACAAATACATACCTACATTTTTATTATTATTATTCAAGTGTTTGCGAAGACAAGAGACAGACGGAATACCTACTCTTTTGTAATTTTAAATAGATTAATTAAACACAAAAATTTTAAATGTAAATTAGCAATTAGTAAAGTACTAAATGCGAACATTATCTAGTAGCTACCTACTTTGAATAATTTGAAGGACAAAAGAACATCAAGAACTGTCTCTAGTCTCCATAGGATGTTTTAATGGACTTTTACATAGAATGGAGTGTTCAGGAATCTTTTTTTTTTCAGTAATTAATCTATAAGTAAGTAATTACTTGATTGGTGTGTACAGAAATAAAAAATACTATCTACACAATTGTTGTCGACTGTACCCTGAATTTCTTATTACATAACCGAGTGTGGGTGTACATACGTTAAAGTTTAATGTAGTGGCAATACAATGATTTATTTTATGCCTTGAACAAGTAAACCTCCTTATATTGGATAGGTATGATCTCATTATTGTTTTGTTCCTCACCAATGTACACAAACCCAAAAAAAAAATCCAAATATATGAGTAATTAATTAATACAGACACTGTATTCTACCTATTATAATTTATCAAAGAAAACCAAAACTCAATTCTATTACAGAGCAGGAAGGTAAATAATTATTTGCGTTAATTTGAGCAGTGTCAAGCACGCTGCATTTCAACTTGTAAAGTGCAGTTTTGGTTTTACTAAGTTATTTATCGGCTCACAGTGTGACCATTTTCCTGGTTACATCTTCTGTTCAATTTGTTACTAAATTAAATCCCTGGAATTAAATACTACGACATAACGGACAGCAGAGTGGTATGACAGTGCGCTTACACGGGCAATTGAAGGCGCGATTTTTGCTATTCTTCTAGCAATCAGCAATAAATTATAGAAAAACAAACAAAAACTGCCTAATTTTAGTTGCCCCGATAAGCGCACCAATAGCTCGTTTACCACGCCAATTACTATTGTGCGTGACTTGCTGCGGATTCGATCCCCGCATTGGACAAGCATTTGTGTGATCCACAAATGCTTGTTCTAAGACTTGGTGTTCTTTGTGCATGTGATTTGTTGGTTTGTGAAACCCCCTGCGACACAAGGATCAAATTCCTTAGTGCGGGAGTAATTTTTAATAAAATAAAATAAATAGGTATAATGTTATATTAAATAAATTAATATCCCATTTATTACATACTTGAATTGGATGTCTCACAACCAATTCAAGTATGAAGAAACTTTGTACCGTGGATCGTGAATTACGACCGAATTACGATAATAATCAAACTTACTTGCAGCAGTTAAGTAAAACTTTGACATGATATATTAGGTATAGGTATTCACTGTCAAGGTCATTAGTTACTGCAGCTAAGATACATCATTACACTTTACTTCTCATATTATAGGTAGATATATAGTAAGAGGCGGCCATCGAGAATACTCTTTAAAAAAAATGTATTAAAAAAAAATCGAATCGTCATCATCAGCCACGAATCACTTGTAACTAGGGAATGCCAATACCTATAATACCTATATTACTGTATCATTATCATTTCAATTTTCAATCATCAAAATTTTAATTTCATAAACCACTAAGACAGAATTCTATAATCCTTTTGCTGTCTGTTGCACTAATAACGGATATAGGTATATTTTATCGATAAAACATATCTTATAAAATATACTTATGATACTGTCCCATACAATTTTGTAAAGGAAAATTGATTTGAAGTTTAAAATATCCGGTGTCCATCACAGCACCAATGACGAAACACTTTATTTGTTTACTGATAAATTATTTATCGTTTAAGACGATTAGATAAGTCTGAAATCCTATTCACTGTTTTAATTAAAATTAATCTTTCCTCTATATAATAGTTTTAAATCATCTTTCATTGTGATAAAATAATGAAAAATATGATTTTTTAGATTCTTTTTTATTTATTTTTTATAAGAGATTTACGCAGTTAGCCTGAGCGCAGGCTTTGACTGCTTCACCGGTCTTTTGGCGAGAACCTTAAGGGCCTCCAGCCAGAGCAATAGAAAAAGTTTTTCTGAAAAACTAACTCCGTCAGCAACGTTCACTAAGGGCACCCCCTGTGGGGTTCGGACCTCGACTTAGTGCGTTGCTAACAATCAAGCCCTAAGTAACGCGTCTTATCAAAAAGCAATGTCATTTCCATATATTTGAGCGATTTCTATCATCGTTGAACGTGTCGAAATGTCTATTGTCAAGGGGGGCAGGGATCTTACCTACTTATCTTGTTCTTAAATCTCATAAAAATAAACAATTTATTAGGGCAATTGTTGTTTACTGGATATTAAAATTGTTAAGTAGCTTCTTATTAGACATTTCAATTAGTAAAGATTTACATCCGGTTTCTATTTGACTGATCAACACAAAAATTTGTTATTCACCCGTCAAACGTCGTCTCTATCGCTGTGATTGGTTGTTAGTCTTTTGATCAACCAATCACAGTCGTGATCAGTTGATTTGACAACAAATTAAACTGATCAGCTTTTCAGAAACCGGGGTAACCGGGGGTAAGACTAACTTTTAACTCTACACAGGGGTACGAAAAGCATTTTCAACACAATTACACCCACATGAAATCATACCAATCCTTTAAGCATTTCGAACACTCCATTTTAGAGTATAGAGTCCAATTTACTTTAGCTGTAAGCAAGCCATCAAACTTCAGCATGAGTCAAAGATGCCAGTCTAGTTTTATAACGCACAGACCAAAAAAACATGACGGATCATACATTAGAATTGCTTGTAATGACCTTAATCGGCTTAGGTACAGTTTTTCTTTTGTGGATATAAAATTGTATATTTACATTTTTTTTGTAGTTGGTCACATTCCAGGATTTGTCTATGGATTTTTTTGGTCTTTGCTCTGAAAAACGGTTGAATTTAATGAATTTCTGTTTGTAGTTATTTCTTTTATTTTTAGTCCACTTTCAGTAAAGTTTACTTTCCATTTTGACTTGCTTATCGACACGTAGAAATTAATTGACTATGTATTCCAAATGTCAATTTACCAAGATACATTAAATATCGTCCTATCATACCTTTATTGTATCTATCAAACTGTACAGCTTTATAAAAGTATTAACCATTAATTATATTTCAGCGACTCAGTGAGAGATCTAGACAAACATCCTATCACTTCGATCGGGGAACATAGTAGCGATGAGCCCGCACATAAGGATGAAGACAGATCGGTCGCAGACGAGCTGGCTAAGAAAGTCAGGGTACTCTGCTGGGTCATGACGCAACCCAAAAACCATAAAACTAAAGCCAAACACGTGAAGGCCACGTGGGGGAAACGGTGTAATAAACTACTGTTTATGAGCAGTAGTGATGGTATGTAATTATTAATACTATCTATACTTAATATATAATTGCGAAAGTAACTCTGTCTGTCTGTCTGTTACGTTTTAACTAAACCGCTAAATCGATTTTGATGATAACTTGGTATGGGGTAAGCTTGGATATAATTTCAAGTGCTATCGTCGGCCGCCGGACGCCAAAGTTTGCATTTACACCTCTATGCGTAAAGGGGCATTTCCCTCTCAGTAATATTTAATTTACATTATTGTTATCTAAGATATGATATTTTATAATCACTGTATCCGCTTAGCTTTATGAAGGTAGCGGATACAAGATTAAAATTGATTATTTTTTTATTATTTGGGCAATAAAAGGGGCTAGAGTCTGAAAGATGTCGAATTGATGTATCTTTAGATAAGTAGGATATTTCTTTATTGTACTGTATACAAATGGCCCAAAATATCTCAGTGACTTTTTGGAGAGGAGTCTTATACCCATGGGTTACATAAAATAAAAACTGATGATAAATCTATCTATATATATAAAAGAAAATGTATGTGTGTATGTATGTTCTCCTTAAACTTGAGAACCGTTAGCCAAATTTATATGAAACTTTGCACACATATAAAAGGCAACATAACCACTCCGACGAACATAATTACGCTAGTGGCCGGAACGGTGGCGCTGGTGGCCGGATTTTTATCTTTTAAATTATGTTATATATTATATATATGAGATGATATATATTATAAACATGTACAACATATAAAAAACGTGCTCCACGTTTTGCGTTTATAATATAACTTGGATAAATTTGATCAACAGATTGGATTGGAAGGGTATAGTATAAATGTTTGATGTTATTTTCAGATGAGGATCTCCCCGCCGTGAAGCTTCCAGTCGGCGAAGGCAGGGACTTCCTCTGGGCGAAGACGAAAGCGGCCTTCCGTTATGTATACGAACATCATCGAAGAGACGCAGACTGGTTTCTTAAAGCTGATGATGATACGTGAGTATCAGTCAAAAAAATTTAAATATTTTCATCCAAGAATATTATACAAAAAATAAGGCAGATATGTTATTAGCGCTCGCATTTTGAGCACTCAAAATTGTCCTTATTAGTCTTATTTTTTTTAAATGATAGCTATCTATTATTCTTACGTGCTTATCATATATTTTGTACTAATCATTAGTTCAACTTGACAATTTTTTACATATAATAGCGCAATCAGATTTAATATGTCTGTAACTATGAAGGTAACATATCAGCGTATAATATCATTGATTTCATTGTTCATACGTTGCTCTTGACAACCAGTTTTACTTAGGGATACTTTGTTATCCAGGAGAAATGGCTTGTGAAGGATAGATAGGCAGATAGATAGGCGCTTCATGTATAATACTGCTATCTAGATTAATCCAGTAAGTATGGAAGCCGATGAAAAACGGCTCAAAAACAGTACGGAAAAAAATAGATTGAAAAAAAAAAACAACCTGTAATTACTAAACTAAGCCGCGAAACATGTACTTAGGTAGCGTAACAAGTTGAGCGACATTTTGTTAATCATTTGTATGTCAAAACAGTTATTTTTTGACATGTTCAAGCCATGTCAGTTTTAACAACGGCGCTTTAAATAACAGCCTTCTACCACTTATGATCATTTGACTGCACGGATAGCCGAGTGGTGGTATAGGTCACCACGCCAATTACAACTGTGCGCGACATGCTGTGGGTTCCATCCCCGCGTGGGTCAAGCATTTGTGTCATCCATAAATGCTTGTTTTAAGTCTGAATTAAATTTTTGTAAAACCCCGCGACACAAGCATTAAATCCTTTGAGCGGGAGTCGTAGAAAAAAAAATGATGTGAAAAATACTTCTTATTTTTTTTAATACACACCTGCTTAATAAATTATCAATTCTTATTTCTTTTAGTTATCGCAAGTATTTATTAGGCCTTGCTCTACATGTCATTGACAATTATCTCGATACAGAACGTCTCTATTAGTATCAAACAATTGTCTTCATACAATGATGTTTGTGTGATTATTTTGTGAGTCAGAATACAAAATACTTCTTATTATTTACGTACATTGAATGAATGTGGTATTTCTAAATGCTTGTGAGACGGCATTGTGCTAATTTTATTGTATAATTTAAATATGCTTGTGCTTTTACGTTGATTGAAATATTCCTAAGCGTTTATGTGTTGTCTAACTGGTATTTTGAGGCTTTTGATTAGTGGAAAAAGGTATAGTTCTGAACTTTTTTTCCGTTTCAAAGCAAATCCTATATAAAGGGACAAAATTCAGCTTAGTTCCAGACCCTATTCACAAACCCAAGGCACAATATTTAATTGAATTTCTTAACCTAAAAGCTAAGACGTTTTCTAGTGTTACTAGCAAATTTAGAAAAGTCAACGACGCAAGCTTCTAAATTCTGATTCTAATGGAGATCGAAACTAGAATGTTATTTTATTTATAGAATACTAGCGACCCACCCCAGGTTCGCAAGTGTAGCCAAACATTAGTGAGTTATACACAAAAAGATTCCTCTTGACCAACTCTATCTATTACTGAAAACTGCATTCAAATATGCTGTGTAGTTTAAAAGATATAAGCGTACAAACAGCGGGAGCGATTTTGTTTTATAATATAAGAAAATTGTAATGCATATTTTTTGCAATCTCTTCCTAAATCTATACTAATATTATAAAGCTGAAGAGTTTGTTTGTTTGTTTGAACGCGCTAATCTCAGGAACTACTGGTCCGTTTTGAAAAATTCTTTCAGTGTTGGATAGCCCATTTATTGAGAAAGGCTATAAGCTATATAACATTACGCTGCGACCAAAAGGAGCGGAGCATAAATGAAAAATGATGCAAAAATGAAAAACCGTTGAAACTAAAACACGCGGACAAAGTCGCGGGGGACAGCTAGTAAGAAATAAATGGTAAAATTTCATTCGCATAACTGTTAACAACTAGGAAAACAACTATTTATCGCCCTTTACCACGAACAAGAAAAGTTGAGTATTGTTTACTTGAAATGCAATAAAACTTATAAATAATTTACATATGCAAAACACATTACACCCCTTTTAGATACGGTCGTGTTAAACAACACGCTCCTATTGTATTAAGAATATAATATTTTATTCATTTGTCAAGGTTCTCTTCAAATGAGAAAGGACACACTGTCTTCTGACGACATTCGTTTTCATTTGAGATGCATTTCCAATGCAGTCCGGTATTGACTTTCTGTTGTTGTAAATACTATTGTACTTTTTGGTCGTTTGATCCTAAAGAGACTGTAAGGTCAAGTTAAATAATAACTGAAGGTCTGTAAAAGACTGTACTAAAAAAAAAATATTAAACCTGGTATGAGAAAGTTTTCATCAAAAGAACCTTTGCTTGTTTGTAAAATTTTTGAATTAATTACTTGAACTTACTTATATTTTTTACTAGCTGTGCCCGCGGCTTCGCTCCCGTCAACTGACTACTTATCCTACCTACCTACCCTATCCTACCCTACCTACCCTATCCTACCCTACCTACCTACCCTACCTTACCTACCCTACCCTACCTGCTTACCCTACCCTATCCTACTCTACCTACCTACCCTACCTTGCCTACCCTACCTACCTACCCTACCACCTCACACTTGTTTTTTTATTATTAAAAAATAATACCCGAATTGGTTAAGCCATTCTCGAGTTATGCTCTTAGCAACATTCATTTTTATTTATATAGATAACATCTGTGTAATGGCCCAACTGCAGATAGAAGCCAGTTCAAAATTTTCATAGAATAAATGCTTACCAAGAGTCCAAGACCAACTTATAATACTTAATAAACTTAGCACATTTTTTTTAGGAAATTCCTAGTAGGCGTGTTGTCTGCTTGATAAATAGTGATACACACCTGATAACGTACGCGTAATCTTCGGATTCTTCGGCGTAAGTAGGCGTAAAATACACGTAAAAGTAGTCGTTTGTTTTACACGATCTATTGATGTACTTCAGGGGTTCCCAAACTTATTTTGTCGACTGCCCACTTTGAGAATAAATTATTTCTTAGCGCCCCCATTTTTTCACCTACTTAAAAATCACTATAACTTTTAAATTAGTTATTGTGAGCTATATTAGCGGAGATTCAATTTTTTTCTGGCTCTCTAAAGGGGGTGGTATCACTTTGGGAAAGACTGATGTAGATCAAACGATTAATATTTTTCTAGTTTTCCTCACATCAGTGGAATAGTTTTACATTGACATAGGTTCGGTTCTTCATTTCGTTCTCACCAATGGTGAGTGATCCTTACTTTTGCTTTAGAAAGGTAGAGGTATGGTCGATGGGCATGTAATGAGGACTACCTTTATTGCGCTCACCAGTTGGCGCCACTGGCGGGTCAGGTGTCAACGCCTACCAACAAACTATGGCATTGGACATTTAAGAACCTTGCGTTCAACTAACGCCCCTGGTGGCGCAAGTGCTAACGATAGCCCTCATTGTCACACTTCTGGGGCTAAAGCCTATTCTCTGTAAAGGAAAGAGCATTTATCGCCACGCTTGTTCACTTTCAGCTAACTCCCGGCTGTGATCCTCTAATCTTTTCTTATAAATTCCACGTATACTTTCTCCGCCCTGGGGAAGACGGAGAGGTTATCGGAAATCAAATCAAATATTTTTATTTCCCGAAAACCTCAAAAAGGCGCTTAAGATACTTTAAAGTTACAAAACTAAATGACTAAGTGCGCGGTTCTAAAATGTACTTTCTATGGGGAGGAACCGGCATGAAACGCGATAGGCTTTCGAAAATAAGATTTATTCAAAATTTTATGAAGGTACATTATTAGTTAAAGATATGCGTCAACAATCCGACGGACTTTTACCCGCGATATCACAGGAGTCCTCTCTTCTCCCTCTCTTAATTTTTCCCACACACCATGCAGGAAACGCGGTGCAAACTACCGCAATTCCCGGCTCCTCTAACCCAATCTAACTGTGCCTATATTTTCTTGCATTTGTTTTTTGTGTGTACGTAATATACCATGATGAAGTTTATCAGTGACTCAACTCAGTATTCTAGTAAATAGATACTTGTACTGATAAGAAATCGCTAGGGACATTTATAGGCATGGCCTTTTTTGCAGATTGCACACACTGATAACTGGGTTAACGTGTAAATGAGATTTGTCTGTTATCAGTTCTAAATACACACACACACACACACACATTACCTCTGTTTTATTATTTATAATTTTATCTAGGAAATAACTGAGCCTATATCCTGTTTTTTTGTATACTAGATCAACCGACAAACCTTGTATTGTCTTAGCTATAAATATTTGATTCCAACAGCAAATTACATTTTTTTTTCTGGCTATTAATTTTATATTAAATATCGAAAAATATTAAAAAAAACAGCTGTCTGCTAAATTCTCATTAATTAAAAGCGCGGACTGGCAAAAGCGGGAAGTTATGGATTTCTCCAATTGTCTGCGCAGTTTTCTTATTTTTTCTTTTAAGAACCTTCTACAAAGTATAACAAAATTAATAAAAAAAGCAAATGAAATCGGTGAAGTCGTTTTCTAGTTATAATGTGACTAAGAGAGATAGGGATTGATTGAAATATGGTATGGTCATTATAAATAGGTCATTAGTTGCAAAAAAAACACATTTCTATAATTTGGCTTTTTATGGAAACATACATAGTAACAAAATAAATACAATAATATGCACATAGTCCTGCAATAATGCAAGCGTGTCGTTACTAAATTGTAACAAATTGCCAGCCTATTCTCCATGCACTGTAGCAATTTCCGTTTGATCTCATTTAATAAATTGCAAATTATGCAACGCGCAAGAAAACCGTATATAATTTTATCTTTTGTCCTTAAATACCACGTGCCACAATTTTGCGACTAATTTATTGTAATTTTCCGTTGAGTGAATTTAAATATGGCGCTGGCAACTATCTATACTAATATTATAAAGCTGAAGAGTTTGTTTGTTTGTTTGTTTGAACGCGCTAATCTCAGGAACTACTGGTCCGATTTCAAAAATTCTTTCAGTGTTAGATAGCCCATTTGTTGAGGAAGGCTATAGGCTATATATCATCACGCTACGACCAATAGGAGCGGAGCATACATGAAAAATGTTGCAAAAATGAAAAACCGTTGAAACTAAAACACGCGAACAAAGTCGCGGGGGACAGCTAGTGTTTTATATTTTGATGTTGCAACAACTTAAACCGGGATTATCTTTTCTGTTTTACGAGATAACCCTTGTTAGAAATGACACTGTTTATTGATCCTAAAATCTTGGTTAATTATTCAAATTAATGGTCACATACTTATTAATACTGGGCGAATAATTCAGTATGCCAATTTGAGTGGAAATAATTGTCACCTTATGAAAACTGGAATACAAAACACCTTGGTTGCATTTTTTTTTTAATATGAATAAAATATGAGCACTCATAAAATATGCAACTGAAGCTATCCGTTTTGTAGACGACCTTATTTTATTATTTTCTGGTCTGACCCAAATTACATTTAGAGTACAGTGCGCTTTTGTTTTCAGATGCAACACAGCCTTCGATTTTTCTTTGCTCATGAATATTGCATCGCAGTTAAATGTTAACGACAATTTTACATATGTCCTAAAATCCTAGTTATATGCTATTAAATATTATATATCTGCTGATGCATATAAGTTACTAGTAAGTTTTTATTTAAAACAAAACGGTTTATTCACGCATATTCTCGGGATCGCGCGACTAGTTTCAGACTCAATAGGAGTCCCTACTCATGAGCTGACGCGGCGGCGGTGGTGTCGCGAGTTGAACTGACTCACAGTTTGACTCGCTATGTTGTTGATTGATAGTTTCAGACTCCTATTGAGTTTGAAACTAGTCGGGCTATCCCGAGAATATGCGTGTATAAACCGTTTTGTTTTTTAATAATTATGAATACTCCTCACGAAAGTTATTATAAAAGTTTTAATTTTACCTGTGCTTATATCACTTTTTTTAAAGGTATGTGGTGGTGGAAAACCTGAGGTACATGCTTGCTGACTTCGACAGTAAAGACCCCATATACTTTGGATGCCGTTTCAAGCATTTCTCCCCGCAGGTTAGTACCTCCTTTAAAGACAATTAACAATTTATTAAATTAGAATATTCCAAAATTGGAAAGTTGAAGGTCAAGTCTTATTTATATATCTTGAAAAAAACCGCTTTAACGCGGGTCGTAAATGTGTATATTGAATGTATATATTGAACCTTATTCAATATATAATTAAAAATCTAAGAGATAACGACCTTGAAGTGACTCACCCATAAAGAGTTATAAGAAGAACATTCTCGTAGACTTCCACCGACCTGTAATAGGCTTTGCCAGACTATTACTAGCTAAAACCACCGAAATGCTTTGCCTTCAAGCTTATTCCAAATTAAGATAAATAATCTATTTCGTCCGTAAGATACTTAAAAAAATAAACACGTATTTTTCTTTTATCAAATCAAATCAACAAAAAATGCAATGTTAAAGTGCTTTTAAATTCAGGAGTGTTATATTTATTTCTTTATTTTTTAATCCATACATACAAGTTAATAAATATATTACGATGTGGTATAGAGAAGTATTTAGTATGTTCAAAATGGCGGCCTTATTGCACAAATGCACATGGCATTTTCTTCTTTCTTGTGTTTTATACTAAATTGAAATATAATTTTATTTTATTATTTTCAGGGCTACATGAGCGGTGGAGCCGGCTACGTGTTAAGCCGAGAAGCGTTGGACCGGTTCGTGAACAAAGCGCTGCCGACGCCGCAGCTGTGTAACGCGGGTGATCACGGCGCAGAGGACGCCGAGATGGGTAAGATATGAATACAGACCGTATGTAAAAGTCTTAAGGTCTACTTTACGTTACTTTTACTGGGTTTTGTTCGTAAATAAAGCGCTACCGAACCCGCAGCTGTGTAACGCGGGTGATCACGGCACCGGACATGCGCAGATAGGTAACATGGAAATACAGTCCTTATGAAAAGGTCATAAGGTCTACATTACAAAAATTTAGAGCCACAGGTAGCATAGGAAAAACAGGCTACCTTTATTTTATCACAACTCCTATGGCACGTCTACTAGTTGAAATTTCTTTTGAAATAGATAAACTGTTAAATAAATAAATAAAAATATAGTTTGATATCAGGTATTTTTGTGTATCCTCCATTAAATATTTCCTGTGTGCTTGTTCTAGGGAAGTGTCTGGACAAGATCGGTGTCCGCGCGATGGACTCCCGCGACGAGCTGCAGCGCGGCCGGTTCTTCCCGTTCGTGCCACAGGACCACTTGTTCCCCAACAAGGATAAGGACTTCTGGTACTGGAACTACATATTCTATCCTACTGATGAGGTTAGTATAAAAAATGATTTTCTTTTTTATTTAAAAAATAATTAGATTATTGTTTTTTTTATTTTTAATGTTCAAGGATTCAAATTCATTAAATTAAAGTACTAACCAATTTGTCTGCACGGATAGCCGAGTGGTATAGGTCACCACGTCAATACTAAAGAGAGCGACGTGCTGCGGGTTCGATCCCCGCCATGAGACTAGCTTTCGTGTAATACACGATCTCTTCTTTAAGTCAGTGTGTGATTTGTGTATATTAATTGAATGTTTGTGATACCCCCCGCGATACAGGGACAAAATTCCCTAATTTGAATTACTAAAAAAAAAGAAATTGTTCAAAACGAAATTTCTACTTTTTGACCGAAACACTGCACCGATTATGTTAACTTTTTGAATATCGACAGCAAAGATGAAAACAAGACTGTTCCGTTCATTTATAGCCTATATGTGGAATCCTAACTGTATTAATATTTCAAAATATTTTTTTTCTTTTTTTTTTTTTTCATTTTTATATTTTACAGCATCTAACAAAAACACTGTCCGATCCTTATGAGTATTATTCGGCATCGTACTGAATACACATATACGTTACTATTGAATCGATTTGAGATTAAAATATCTTGCATTTCTCCAGGGTCTGGACTGCTGCTCCGACCACGCAGTGTCCTTCCACTACGTGGGGCCGGAACTGATGTACGTCCTCGACTACCTCATATACCACCTGCGGCCCTACGGCATCAAGCACGGCAGTGGAACCTTGCCGAAGATCCTCAGAGGTAACGATACGAAGGAGATTGAAAACCGCTAGGTGTAGGCGTTGGACGTAATAAGAGATTAGGAATTAAATGCCAGCAAGAACAAGTGGCATTTTAAAAATCGTTAACGTTGATAGAAAAACGCTTAAATGTATGTTTAGTAGTACAAAGGAATAAATAATTTTACGAGGTACAGAAGCCTCACTTCGCGCAAATAAAAAATAGCGACTCTAGCTGCGACGCAACAAAGTTCAATTTACCTTGCATAAGCGCTTAATACCTAAAGCGATACAAAACTAAATATTCTGGCGTGGCGCGTTAGGTTAATAGACTTGTTGCTTGCTACAATATAACTACCTTATAATAATATTAAGCGCGACAGGGGTAGCGGCGTTACTGCCATTCGCCTGCCCGGGAGGCGCGCCCGACAAAAGTGTCTAAACTGCGGAGTGAAACCCACCAAGTAGGTACCACGTTTATTAGTGCCATCGGCAATATTCGTTTTCGCACGCCGACTAAAACCGAATGTGAATACCAATGAAGAACAGACCTTACGGCTTTACGTTAAAGTTTTAATTCATTAATAACTTTTAATTTCCATATATTTGAGCGTTTTCTAGTTTTCTATCAACGTTTACGTGTCGGGCTGATGCTTATTAGCGATGCAAACTTAGAAATAAAATGTCGCCCTTGATTACGTAATATTATTTCACGGTACGTATATTTCTTTTAACTGCATAATAATACGTAAATGAGGTATCATTTACTTACATTTATGTAATATTCTTAGTGAAAAGTCCTCTTTTAACTATTCTGAAAACTTTAAATTATTTCATCTAACTAAACCTTATTTATTATGTTCAATGTCTTCTTAGCAATGGTAGTTTTAAATTGTCTTTAATACAAAACATTCCGAAACGACTGCTATCTTCTTAAGTCTGAGAAATTACAATATCCAATGATATTAGTAAATTATGTGTATATATTTGGAAATTTAATATAATATAGAAATTTTTGTTACAAAATCGGCATAATATATTTTAGTATCGAGGTTTTTATATGGTTCTTTAAAAATGGCAAGTTGTAGCTTGAAATTGTTTAATCGTTTTGTTTGCCAGAAATAAGGAGACGTGAGTTTTTTGACTCAATCCCGCTTGCGCGATCCCGGGTTATCTTTTTAACTCAGAGTTAAATGATAACAAGAGGTTAAATTGACAGTTTGTCACAAAGTATTGTCAATTTAACGTCCAGTTAGTAACTAGCTCTGGGTTTGGTTTTTCGTGCAAGTTGGCCTTCCGTCTAAATTCTGACTCTAGTGGCAAAAACTACAGATATATTAATAATTGAAAGAAAGAAAGAAAGAAAGAAAAACGTTTATTTGCGACAAATGCGACACATAAAAAAATTACAAGAAACGATAAAACTTACGTACATTTGTGCAAAACGGCCAACGCTCAGCATATGCTGAGGTTCATGCTAAAGCAGAGCCTCAGCGCTGGTTTTCAGCGACGGCCGGCGTTGACGTTTGACGTCGAACGGTGTAAGATACAATTGCACAAATTGCACTAGTATAACAGCATTATATCTGTAGTATAGCATTTAGAGCATTGACAACGGGAGATGCCATACACTGACGTTCCCCTCCGCCCAATTACATACCTGGCAATAACATTCCATAAAAACATTAAAACATAAATTTTTATAAATTTTTATGTAAAATCATAACCAACCAAAGATGTTTCTCTTCGTTGTACTGTATAACTTTTTGTTCTCGACTACATATACGTGTAGACCTATTTTTATGCCGCGACGAGGCTGAAACGATGCAATATCTTTTTATTAAAATAAATAAACATTTGATGAATATTTCTGAAATCAATACATGGTAACAGAATACCAAAAAAATAATTTAAATCATGTAAATAAAAACTAAGCCTATTTTACCAAGGTGGTTGAAGATGTAACCGCCGAGAAAAATAGCGTCACTAACAAACTTTAGACCAGTTTTATTTTAAATAAATCTTGCCATAATATATTAAATAATTAATTCGTCATAATAATTTTGTTCTTTTTATATCAGGGTGTTTAGGCATTTATTGAAATGTCCAACTTATTTAAATTTTTAGATGTTAATTTTATTTGTATTTATTTTTAGTCACTGGAAATATTTTTAGCATTAAAATATTGAAAGTCACTTAGTATTGGCATGTTTTATAAAATAGTGACTATTATATGTACATCATATATCCTTTTTTTAATATAAAACCATCTTAGAGTATTAATAAGTAAACTATAGAGTGCGCCTACAGAGTATGAACTGTGAGCACCAGTATGAACAAGCATCGTCATAAAATTTGCATCAAAACAGAGCGCACCGATTTATTTATATTATCTGAAAACCCTAATAATATCGGAACCATTTAAAAATTTGCTTCTTATCCGCACAATTGGCTACTAGCGATGCACGCACTCAATGCTTATGTATACTCTAAGAAAAACATAGTTCGCAACATTCATGCAATTAAAGAAATCTTTAAGTTGTTTTAGTAAATGAGAATCGATTCAAATAATTACAATTGCCAAAAACTAAAGTGACTACATAATCATAAGTCATATAAACGTTCCTTATTGTAATTTATTTAGGTTAAATGCAATGCCTCATTTAGATTAACCGCCAAATAATTCGTATGAACACATAAAGCAAAGCGACTGCGAAATATAAACAATTATTGCTGTCAAAATGATAATTCGTATTACGTCGGGAAGATTACAAATTTGACAGAAATAATTGTACAATTTTCGCTGTCAAATTCTATCGCCTTTCTTTTGCAAGATACGTAATACCGCTGCCGGTGTATTCGATTAGGTACTGAGAACACCCAAAAGAGTTGTGTTCATACTCGTATTTGTGAGTGACGCGATTATCTAAACGAGGCATAATATGATTTTATTAATAGATTGCCTTTACCAAAGTAGTGTAAATATAATGCTGCATATTAATAACATATCTAGATTTAGTTTTCTCTACAAAGATATCAATTTGAAATATTTTTAAGGTGCTAGTTCAACACTTACTGAGCCCATCGGTTTCACTCGCCTTGGTTTTTCCCCAAGGCCAGTAATGTAATGTTAAACAGACTGTAACTGTCCTCGAGTATTGGGATATCAAATGCAATAAGATTTTTTCAAATCTGACTGGGAGTTTCAAACTACCTACTAAAAAAAACGAGTGTAGTTTAGACCACATGACTGAAGTAAAACTTCTTTATATACGAAACGTAACTGGCTATGAGAGAAAGAGAGAAAGAAAATGTGTGGTCGCACCCCTTTCTCTTGCCCACACAGTAATATACGAAACGTAACGCTCTCTCTTTCTTCTCCTCCAGCATAGAGTCCCTTCGTAAATAGGCAATTCGGCATAGCATTGAATGGGTACACAAATAATTTTAATAAAGTAGATAAAAAAAAATTATATTGTTTCGTTTTCGAACAGATGGCGCTGTTGTCAATCTCCATATAGTTTGATAAAACGGAATAGATCCTAAATCACGCAATTAAAGTTTTCGTAATTCGTTGGCCTCGCTCGATCACGATTTTTCTTAACGTAAAGTCCCAAGTCAAGCGTGCGTAAAGAAAGAAGTTTTGCTTCAAAAACTCTTTGCCTTTATGATAAGCAGAAAAAGTAATCTGCGATATGCTATTAATATTGGCAATAGACAACTAGTCTTGCGATACGGGGTGTTTTCATACGAATATAAGTGTAGATGTAGTATAATGAAACAATAACTGCCGCTTGAAAAGTAACTTAATATTTCATAGGATTAGCTTGTATACTAGAATTGCCTGGAACTCTTAGATTAAGCCTTGTGAAGGTTTTAAGCTAAAAACCAAAGTAAATGTATGCCGTAATCTTGGATGCAACAAACAATTGTATAATCTGTGGTGAAAGTTGACCTTAACGGAGTCATTATATCAAAGCAGTAACGTCGAGTTTCGCATGTCGTTCTTACCACTGACAAATTAATCGACTTTACTGATAAATTAATAATAATTTTCCAACATTTGGTAAAATATTCTCCTTTTATGGGTTCCGTATCCAGAGGGGGCCACCGGGACCCTATTACTAAGCCGCTACTGTCGGTCCGTCTATCAGCGGGCTTTAATCTCATGAACCGTAATAGGTCGACAGTTCAAATGTTCAAATTGTGTTTTCTGTTGCCACTATAACAACAAATAATAAAAAGTACATACTGTTATACTATATTAATCTTGTTAGATGGGTACGGAACCCTTTGTGTGTGAATTCGACTCGCACTTGACTGGTTTTTATACAAACCACTTTACCCCGAATCGTTTGTCGATAATAAAAGTAATGATGTTCCAAGACTTATTATTGATGTAAATGTCAATAAATTACAACCTAAATAATTGAAATAGAATAAATAAGTTCCATTGCCACACTTTATAAAGATTTTTTATAGATGACATTTTCGTGCAGTGTGTACTGTCTTGAGAAGGCCTAATTTTGTATGAAACACCTGTATCATGTTTACCAAAGAATCTTAATAGATTTAAGTGTAAATGTAGCAATGTTGAAGCACCGCTGTAGCATTTTTATATCACATTAGTTACCAGTGTATGTGTAAATAAATTTACATTTTAACGATTTCGATAGAATATTTATTTGTCTGTCGTTAATGATACAATAGGAAATATATAGAACTCCCCGATTTGGTTTAAACTAACATCAAATGCTATAACAGTCCCTTTAGCCAAGTGACAGCTCTACAAGCGTTAAACGCTGATCGAATTCTTTTAATGTATGGAAGTGACAAGTCTATGTCACGTGACTTATCGAAATTAAATGTCATTTCCATACATTTAATGTCATTTAAGCGATTTCTATCGTTAACGCTTGTGTAAATATTACTTGGCTGTAGGAGCAGTTGTAATATATAACGATTATTAGTTTTTAATTTTAATAATTCGATAATTTACAAAAAATATACCTAGATCGTATAATAAACTTATGATTATCAAAACGCAACGCCATTGGTCGGAGCTAATATGACGTCACAGTACGTGCTGCTAAAGGGTTATTGTTTCCTTTGACATCGACTATGACGTCAGGTGTCGCAAGTATCTAATGATTTAATTCTCATGTGAGAACGAATGGGTATTTTAACATCAATATATTTTTTGTATTAAGACAGTGTAACTGTACAATTAAGCAAAAAAACATGCATATTCCCTATTGTAACATTATATTTGTATTTCTTACCTAGCTATCGATTTCGTTAAAGTTTAATATATAGGTAGGGCGAGATAATTACACTTTTATAAAAAAACCCAGTGTAAAGATTTTTTATGTATAATAAGGGTGTTTTTAATATCGTGCGGATTTCATCACGCGTGCGGGATTGCCCCGCATGCGTAAGCCCCGCAAATGTCTTTTTCATACAAATATTTATTTTAATGCGTGGAATACGCACGCGGCTATCGGGTTACACGCGGCGTGAAATTTTCTGCATGCGGGGCAATCCCGCACGCGTGATGAAATCCGCACGATATTAAAAACACCCTAATATCAATAAGTTTCAGTTTGGCTGTTATTGTACTGTATCATATTATTTGTGATTATGTAACAAATGTTTATTTTAATGGGAATTCAAAAATGGTTTGTCAAAGATGCTTTTTTGTTTTGTCAAATTATTTGCTCAATTTGTTTTATTTATTTCATGAATTAAAATGTGATATGATGATTGGGAAATTGGATTTTATTTGCTACACTTAAGGCTGATTTTTCCAACACCTAAAATTTTAAATTTTTGACAGTTCGTCCATACAAAATCTGTTAGACGTTAGTTTTATTCAACTAATAAAAGTTATCTGGCTTTGAAAAAATTAGCCCATAATAACCCTTCCTTGGCAGTCGAGTAAAAACCAGACCCACTGTAAATGGGGTTTAAAAAAAACAAATAAATGTGTTAGACAAGTTTATTTCATTTACAGTCAATGATTACAAAATATATTAATATCTAAAGGTACATACAGTATACACAATTTAG
The DNA here is from genome assembly GCA_932294365.1 of Diachrysia chrysitis. Classification (NCBI taxonomy): domain Eukaryota; kingdom Metazoa; phylum Arthropoda; class Insecta; order Lepidoptera; family Noctuidae; genus Diachrysia; species Diachrysia chrysitis. The sequence continues at coordinate 11,165,945 of OW028654.1, read as the reverse complement.
TGTACAACTAATTACTAGTCGATGACTAGGCCCATGTGATGATACTAACCAAATGATTGTGTTTGTCTAACCAACAAGACTGTAATAATTTTAGGCTTGAACATTTTTGGTTATAATTGGTGAAAAAAAAGCATAACAAAACTACAAACTTATTCATAAATAAAAAGAAAAATGTATTTCTATTTAAATTTCGAACTACCTCTCGAAATTTAAACCGAATTTAGCTTTTAGCCCTTTCGTCCACGAGGCAACACAAGTCTCCGATACCTGACAATGTTAAAATCCAAGTAACTATCGCTATAAAAACCTTAATGGTTTGTACGTGTTTGTGACGACAGTCGTCGGGTGTCTGAGACTTCTCGAGTACAGGCGGCTTCTACTAACTTTTCAAATGTCAATTTCAAAAGTTCTAAATACAAGCTGCTATTTTAGTTTGAGTTTAAACAAGTATTTTCCTTTTATACAATAATTAAACAATTATTTTATTTGGTGAAGTCTTGAGTAAACAAAGACAAACTCAAGACTTGATAAGTCTGGTGTATGAAAACTTATAAACTATGAAGGCAATGTCAAAAAAATCTAACCTAATATTCAATACAAAAAGAAGTTGTATTAAATGTTTAACATAGTTACCATAATCTTAATATAGAAAACAAACATTTATACAAATAAAACACCCTTTTGTTCATAATAGATAAAGCAATGTAGAAAATAAATTTTGCAAGTCTTACCTTCGATTTCTGAAAGGTTGATCAATACAAAAATTTGTTAAGACAAATGAGACGACTCATGAGTGAGGGAATCATCGCTAGGAGACAACTCATATATAGCTACGTATAGATACGACTCGGTAGGCGGGTTGTGGGAACGCAAACTCCCGCATTACAACTTAGGGGGTAGGAATGGCTGAAAACCAGCGCTGTGACGGGTCGTGCTCGTCCCGGTACAGCATTAGCTGAACCAATCTCCTTTTGCTACTATCTTCTTCCGACTAATATTTAATAATATGTACCGTGTTTTTTCTTGTAGCAATAAATGTCTTTTTGTTTTATTTTATTTATTATTCAAACGAATTTTCGTGTGACCCGGGAGCCGGGTCCTGGGTAATGAATGAGTTAATCACTCATTTTTGTGTTGCGCTGTGATTGATCTTTAGTCTTTTGGTCAACCTATCGCAGTCGTGATCAGTAGATTTGACAACAGATTAAACTCAATCAGCCTTTCAGAGACCGGAAGTAACTCTTTCAATTTACAATAATCTTGTAAAAGAAAGAGACAACATTACGTAACTGGTATTGCTAAACTATTTCGATAACTAGTGATGTGTATCTAAAGAAATTGATTTATTTTACATCTTAAACTAAATCTACAAAAGCTTCGAACAAAAAGCAAAAAAACTGGGAAAGTTGAATTTACTTTGGTGACTGTGATGTAGAAGATAATAATTATTATAGTGTAATGATGTTTCAGATGATTTTTAGGGGACTATTTATAACTGGGAAAATCTGCTCAGAAATTGGAACTTTGAAACTTATCCCATTTTTTTTACAAAAACGTTTATTAAAGAGATAATATTAAATTAACATTACAAACAACATAACCAGATGAATTATATGTACTTTATGCACACAATATAGTAAATCTATCTAGCTGTTTGCATTGACTGATTCGCAACAGATATATTTGCAAAGCTGTAATAATAATTACGTAGATATTTTACAAAGACGTTGATCGTAGGCGGGAGCGTGACGTCACAACGGAAATATGAACTTAAATAATAATAAACATTAATCTACGAAACATTTTACAGCAAACTTTAATGTTTATAGTTTTAAAAGGAAATTATAATTATTATTATCAATTTGCTCGCGGCTTATTCCGTGTCGAATTAAGTTATCTGATCGGAGCCCCTAGACAAGTGACATTTCGACAAGCGATATCGCTGATGGAATCGTTCAAATGTATGGAAGTGACAAGTCCAAATCACGTGACTTATCGAAACGAAATGTCATTTCCATACATTTAATGTCATTTGAGCGAAACGCTTGTCGAAATGCCACTTGTCTAGGGGGGCTGGAGTTCCAGCTAGCTCTGTACCAAATTCTATCATAATTGGTTGTGTTGTTTAGCCATGAAAACGTAACAGACAGAGTAACTTTTGCATTTATAATATTAGTATGTTTCGTGAAGGCCCGTAAAATGTTTATATAGATGGACTTGATGTAGGAGCTTGCCCAACAGAGGGACAATATAGGAAAGTTAAAACAAAATAAGGCTTTGAGCGCTCCTTTTAGACAATGAGCTCGTAAATAACCTAGGTAAAGTATATTTACATTAATATGCCTAAGTTGTAGCGCAAACTGAACCTTAAATTATGTAAATATTACAGTTGTTTTTTTAAAGCTTGTGTTTGATTACTTGTTTGGCATACAAATTGCTAACACAGTGTATAATTATGTCCCTTACTATCTTAAATAGTAATCTATTTAAAGACACTATTAACATTAGAATTTGCTGTAAAAGTTTAACAAAGGTACTGAATATGCGTCCATTTTTATTGTTAAAAGTGGATAGATTCAGTTGCTGTAACATACATTATGAAAAACTTAAAGTAACAAAAAAAATTAAGTACAAATAAGGAAATATGTTTTGAGAGAGTTGAAAACAAGCAAACAATAAATCAAGGTATATTACACTTGAAAGACATTGGTATGATATACTAAAAATTAAATCTCAAAACATACATGCCTAATGATTATTGTAGAAAACGAAATTTGTTTTATAATGCAAGATAAACTTCGAAGCCTTTTGTGGTTTAGTTTTAAGAACCAATTTTAAAACCACAATATGGCTGTTTATTTATCTTCATAGAATATCTGATCACCCGCAATATTTTGAAAAAAAAAAAATATACAATTAAGTCAGTAATACAATATAAAATCAATATAATTATCTTTTACTAAAAAGTTCTGCCAAATTGAAAGAATTACCATCTTTTTGCAGAACATACTATTATTACTGTTTCTATTGAAGTCTAAGTGAATTGAAGCAAAATTAATACAGATTAATATTACGGGACCATTCTATTAGGCACTCATGTTGTTTGTCTAACTTTGACAAATAAAAAAAAAGAAAAATTTACACAGAATGTCACTAAAATTAATAATGATCTATAACTTACGTTAGTCAGAATTATATCAATAAGAACGTGAAACTAAATGTTATAAATTAGTTGTTAATTTACATTCAAAATGGTTAACATAAATGTTCTCTTGCGAACAAACTAAAAAGAACTCTAATGTACTAACAGTAAGGATTAGAATAAAACTTACTGTCACTGGAAATAATTTCGCTTCTTTCTGGCAATACTGAAAAAAAAAAAACAAAATTACCATTTAGATCTATTTCAGTACCTCGAGGTCAGATTAAAACAATAATATAAAATACAGTGAGATGTGGTAATTGCTGGGTCTAGTTGAACTTATCTTTTCATCACAATGATCCAATACAAAAGTAATAGTATGGTCTATTCCCCGTTGATCACCTGGGTAATCATATGCGATTCTTTAGTGTTCTTTGATCACCAGTGAATATAATTATGTTAATAATCGTTTTTCTTCAAACATAGGTAAAATAGCTATATTTTTGTATATGTGATCCCCGCTAAGATTAAAAAATGGACTCATTAGGTGGCGCTGCTGTCAGGTAAAGGAACTTTTTATATTTTTAGAGTACAACAACATCGCCGGACCCGCTTGTTTACATGATACAGCACCCACCCTTCTTATACCAATACGAAGATATAGGATATGTACTCACCCAGTATCAGCCGGCGAGAAGAAGAACCCTCGTGGTCTGTTGAGCGTGCAGGTGAGCGGGGAGCCCGCGTCCGCGTTGGGGCAGGCCCACTGCGACCAGTAGTCACACGGCAGACGCAGCAGTAGCTGCATCACCTAGACACAATATATAATATTAGTCCATATTTTTACCCTGATTTTTCTTCTTATTTATCTACAATTTACATCTTGTCGAGCCAAAACGCACAAGATCTAAATTGTCAAAATTTACATATAAAAATGTTTGTCGTGGTGGCCTAGTAGTTCAATGAACGGATTGGTGTGCACAAGGTTGCAGGTTCGAACCCATTACAGGCAAGTAATGTGACTTTTTCAAAGTTATATGTACTTTCTTAATTATTGTAAGACATCATTGACAATCGGTGAAGGAAAGCATCATGAGGAAACCTGGATTCCAAAAATGGTATCTGAAATCGCCAACCCGCGATGAGCAAGCGTAGTGATCAATGCTCGTTTCTTCTCTATTATGAGAGGAGGAGGCCTGTGCCCAGCAGTGGGACATTTATGAGCTGGTACTATTATTACATATAAAAAACCTTTAGTTCAAGAGTTTGGTATTTTACCGTGCCTTTCGTTGGATCTATCGATTTACATGAAATTCTTTCCATGTCTGATGACTAATATAAGGACTAGTATAACATACACTGAACATCTGCGCAGTAGCGTTGTACATCTCGGTGGGTTGCGACATGAGGCCGTAGCCGATCAGCGTGGGCCCGAAAATCTTCGCCAAGTTGTCTATACCCATTTCACACTCTTCGCTCTCTGCTACTCTGTGAACATAGTTTATATTGTTATATTGCATAGCTTAATAAGTTGAGCACATATTAATAAACAAAAATTGTGCAACTTTGATGCCAGTTTCCTTTGCGATAGCGACCACAGTTCAGTCAGGACATTGATATTATCTATCCTTACTAATATTATAAATGTAAAAGTAATTCTGTCTGTCTGTCTATCGCGCTTTCATGCCAAAACTACTGAACCGATTTAAATGAAATTTGGTACACAGATAGTCTAGAGCCTGAGAAAGGACATAGGCTACATTTTGCCGCGATAACCGACATCTAAGCGGGCGTAGCCGCGGGAAACAGCTCGTATCTACATGTATTATTTCCATGTTCAGGTAATTTTACAACATTTTTTTTTTATAAATGTGGACAACATCACATACATTCTGCTCTGAACCAAAATAAGTAGCTAAAGCACTTGTGTTATGGAATCAGTGACAACGAAGGTACTATACACACCCAGACCCGAGACAATGTAGAAAAGTAGTTTTCTACATTGACCCGGCCGGGGATCGAACCCGGGACCTCAGACTCTAGCGACATCTTGAAAACCGGTGGGTGCGCCACTCGACAATGGAGGTCGTTATTTGAGCATAGACCATGAAGAGTGTAGATGTGTAGTGGTGGTGGTACTAACTTCTGCAGATGCAGCACGAGGAAGGCGAGCGTGTCGCGGTTGGGCTGCGGCAGCTGGCTGACGGCCTGCACGACGGCGGCGGTCGCGTCGCTGGGCTCGGGCTGGCGCGCCGCGTCCATGAAGTCCCGCCACAGCGCGCTGGTGACCAGCGGCTCGCGCAGCCCGCGCAGGAAGTCCTTGATGCAGCCGCACAGCACGTGCACGTCCTCGCCCGCCAGCGACGGCGACCCGCAGCCGCGCAGGAAACGCTCCTGACCACAACAACCACAATCAGGACTGAAAATACCTACCTAGTGCCCACAATAAAGGCGTCCTTAAATTTATACAAATTGCAGTTGTATAGAAATGTATTACAATGAAATATATACATTTTTTTTGCAGGTGAAACTCATTTATTACTCAGCCTTGCATCCCCACGGTGGCGGGGATGCAAGAGTTCGGACTTCCAGAGCCTTGAAAAAAGGCTCCGACTACTCCGGCAAAACACCTGGTGCCATCCTTCGTCTTAGTGGCGGCGTTACGGGTCCAACCGAAGTCTTAACACCATAACGCCCCCGGCGACTGCCTGCTTAGTGACGAGCCCGACATGACCTCCCTCCTAGCAAGGAGTGAGGACAGCGGGGGCAGTGCATGGCACTACACCACCCCCGCCCAGCAAATGTCATTACACATACCTTAAGTCTTTTAACCTCCTTTTCAGTGGCACTGATACGGTATATACCCTTTTCAACCAGACCGCGTTTCTCGACCTCATTGATGCAGTGAACTAAAAGCGCTGGCACCATAGGAGGCGTTGATGGAGCATAGTCTGAAATGCAGCCCTCCTGTAAACACACAATTAGGTTTCGTTATTCAAAAGTTTACTGACCAATATATATTTATTTTATTATATATTTCCTGCTGTTCCACTCTGAGCTGTTGAATGTGACCTATAAACATACAAAAATTGTAAATTATCACTTGTTCATAACAGATATTTAAAAGATTTGTCTCTCTTTGTCTACGCCGAACTAAAAACTAATTCACGAAAGTTGTGTCGCTGAAGGCCTGTTTTTACAATAAATTTTAACCTGTGCTTTTCAGCTATTGGGGAGGGAACTTATAAAGTGTTAGGTACGTGAATATATAAGTAATGAGCTATGTAGTAGTGTGGGACCTGCTGCGCGTGTGTCCGGCGCGCGCCGGGCCCGGGCGCCACGCACGGCAGCGGCAGCAGCGCGCGACACTCGGGGTGCGCCTGCGCGCGACACGTCTCGCACTTCACGCCCAGCTTCGCGAACTTTATGCTGCAATCACAACACAGCTTTATCAACAGCTCCAACAACTAACACTCCATGGAAATTAGATGTGATGATTACTGCTTTAGGGGCTGATAATCTATTTTTTCAACCACCTTATAATGTAGTCATTACAATCAATAACACAACATTTACTTTTTACCTTATTAATTCTGTTTTAACCTATGGTGCAAAAGGAAATTATTTATAAATTGTAAAGAGTGTAGTTTCTAAATTTTAGTCATTTTCTTTGTTCAAACGAAGATTTAATAAGGAATTTTATTAAAAAGAAATTTAAATTAAAAAGAAAAGATTGCTATTAAATTCTCTCAATAACATATCTTCTAATGTAAGTTGACTCACATCTTCCCACAAGGGCCGCAGGTCTCCCGCTTGTAGAAGGTCTTGGCCACGAAGTTGTGTTGCCGCGGTCTGCCGCGCGGCGAGCCTCCGAACGCCGCCGACAGCACTGATGGAGTGCGCTGCGGAACCGCGCGGGGAGTGTCCGAACCACTCTCAGTGTCTGTATGTAAAATGTATATATTAAGGTGGTTTGTCGAATCTCGGCAAGCAACTCGAGAGGTTCTTGCTATTCTTCTTCTTTGCCGATTCACTCTTCGCAGAGCGGTCGTGGTAATCACGTAGTTAGGTTTCGGGCAGCCGTAATCCGCTTTACGACGCAACGCGATCCTTCTCTGTCGGTCGTGATAAGAGTGCACTCGTGCACTGGACCGCAGATTTTATCTGGTCAGTCCATCGCGTGGGTGACCTGCCGCGTGGCCTCGTACTTTTGACCTTCACCTGCACCACAAGGCGCTCTATAGAGGTGTTGTTTCATCGTGATACGTGCCCAAAGAACTGGAGAATTCGAACCTGGACTATGTTTGTTAAGCGCTGCTTGATACCGAGTTCTTGAAGAATAGATGCATTGGTGCGAAACTCTGTTCTAGCTATAATTGTCATAAGAAAAGGGTAAAAGTTAGGTTACCAGTGCGCGGCGGAGCAGAGGGCGCGTCGCGCGCGCTGGGCGTGTGTCGCGCGGGGGGCGCGAGCTCGGCGCGCGCGAGCGTGGAGCGCCGGCCCGACGACCGCCGCGGGGGCGCCTCGTCACTGCTCTCCGATATCGGTTGCTGCGCACAAACCACTTGCTTAACAACCTTACTTTTCAACTTGTTTTACAATATTACAGGAAGATTAGAAATAATGTTTTTTTTTTATTTAACTAAAATTTGCATGTCGATTTTAAGGAAAAATGCCACAAACAGTGATTATAAAATATTTCATCTTTGTTTATTTTATCAGTATTAATCCCATAGTTTTGAATCAAAGCTGCTTAGCAATACATATAATAAACAAATAGCATTGGAACCAATATTTTGGCAAAAATGAAAACGTAAGTAACTTACGAAGTTTTGCGGCGGTTTTAGATCGTGACTGGTGGGAGCGCGCTCCAGCGTCAGCGTCGTGGTCGCAGTCGCCAACACCTTACCACCCTGCAACTCTACTGTCTGTATACAAACATAACAAAATCACTTTCATCATGATCTAAAGTGTCATTTGTTGGTAGTAGTAAAATATTAAGTGGTAGCATAGTAATACAATATGTACACTTATTTTTGTTACTTTTATTGCATTCACATGTTTTATCTCACACTAATATGATCAACTCTGATCGAGTCTGTCTTTTATTTATAAGAGGCAATCTCTGCTAGTTAAGGACACAGGTATAAAGCATATCATCCTTTATAATGACACTGCAAAACAAAGTACAAGCATCAAAGGTTGGGGTACTGCATAGTCAACAGGAATTGAGCACACGGTACTAACATGATGCAAGTTGCTATACCTTAGTAGCGGATGAGGTGGAGGAGCGCCTCTTCTTGCTGGCGGGCGCGGCGTCCCTTGCGGCCCAGCCGCCGCGCTGCACCCACGAGCGCCGCGTGGACGCCAGCGACAGGTCCAGGTCGTCCTCCGAGCGCGAGTACGACATCTCCGACAGCAACGTGCCTGCACAATATTATTCTTGTAAAAACATAACTTTCTGTATTTATTTTGTTATCTGAATAATCGAAAATCTGTCCATGTAAATAAAAATCAATTGCCACATGTAGGTATGACAGAGCATCATGGCTCCACCGATTTAGCTGTTTTCTCATTTCAGTGTTTGTGACAAGATTTGACGAAAATTTGCGAAACATTCGCGGGAAATATCGAATAACGTTAATAAAAGTCTCATCGCAAAATCGCATTTTTGTAGTACCAGCTAGTCTATAATATAACAATTTATTTCAATTTGTCTAAAGCACGTATTTATTCACTTAAAACTATAAATTAGAGTACTTGTGTTCTGCATGTCAAACATAATGTATTGTGTGAGGTTCTGTGATATCAGTAACATCACTCATCTTATTTGTGAAAATATCAGACAGGCTTAGCCGACAGAATCACATACAACCATAACTCTTTTGGTGACAATAAAGTAAGGAGGTATACAGCCAAAGTGCAAGAATTATTTCTACAACAGTACAATATATTTTAACTATATCTTTTAACTCATCTTAATATGGCCTATTTGTTCAAGAAATATTTACCTGTAGAGTTCAACTCTGGTACCCCAGTCAGTTTAGCATTATGGTCCTGTTGGGCAGTTCCATTGAGGAAGGCGAGTTTCTGCAAAGTTTCATCATTCAACTTGGCGCGGTTGTCATTGAATAATAGATCACGAGCCATGTCCAGCAACTTGCTCTGTGAATAAAAAAATTATTTAAGACACTTTTTATAAGATTTCATAAATATTTATTTACTAAATAGGTGTCATAAGATAATCTGAAGTCAGTTAAGGAAAGTTTTAGTCATATTTCTACTCAAGCTTTCTCCAAGAAAATGCTGGCTCCAGTCTTTTAAATTCTAATGCTAGAGTTATTCTGAGGCATGTAGTATTATTATATCATGGATGTTTAGCTAATGAAGTACTGGTCTCAATCAGCATGAGTGGCTTAAATTTATTATGCTTGACTGAAATGTAGCTGTGACTTTAGCCAAGGTATACTATAGGTACACATTCATATATATTTGAACTTAGACTATCAAAAATAAGTAACTTACCAGCTCACTATACTTCTTCAGCACAATATTCCTCTCTCTCTTCTCTCCGTCAAGCAGTTTCCTCACATGTGCAAACTTGGCCTCCCACTTGGAGAGTGTCCGGAGAGCCTCATCTAACTCTGACTGGAGACGGGCGGCCTCTGCTTCAGCGGCCGCCCATTGTCCTCGCACCCACTCCATTTGTTTCAAGAAAGCTAGGAAGCCTGAAATTGTAGATAAGTTACCACATGGTATTGTTAAAATAATGAATATCTTGCTGCCCAGTGTAACATTATATGATATTAGTAGTATTGCAAGCTTAAGGTAGTGAAATAAGTGTCAGAGTCACAAAATATGCAATTTTTATTTTACAATCGTTGTTTCTTTATTGCCCTAACATTATCAACTGTTAAAGTGTTAAGTTAGCAATTTTTTTCAAAGAAATATAGTACTGCTTAGGATTAAGATTATTATAGAAATATTAAAAAGTAAAGTAAAATTATTTATAGAATCAAACATATAAATAGATCTGGTAGCTTGTTTACTTCAGCAACTCTTGGGGGGGCTGATTATAACATAAATAGATTTAACAAAACAAAGGTAAAACCATTTCAAGTTAAATTTGACAAAACAATTTGGATACTGCCAAACAACAGCTAACTGTAAAAACATTGTTTCTATGAGTTTCAAGGTCATAGGAAGTGGGTATAATGATAACATATTGTGGGATTTGTGATGTGATTAATATTTAATTTTAAAATTTTAATGAAATATATTAAAAAAAGTTTCATTTACAAGCATTATTCCCTTAGTTCATTATTTATGTATTGGCGTCAAGAATCATTCCTCTAAAAGTAGAATGTAGGTGGATGGAAAAAAAGTTCAGATTTTTTTCCTTTCGAAGGATTTTTTTCCTTTTGAAGAACTTGTACAAATTTTAATTTACTAGTTATAAATGGGGTTTTGATGTTAATATAGAATAAATGAAGGTAAACTTACAATCTTCAGCCGCCCCATCGTTGAGAATACCGTTCAAACGATTGATATCATCAAATTGAGCCACTAACGACAAAGTTATGCCTGGGCCCGAATCCGAATTTTCTGAACTCATATCGAACCAATTTCACGATATTCACAGAAAACAATACGATCACTTGAATAGTTATTAAATAAATCACATTTCAAGTCGCAAATTACAGCAACACAACTTTTCAAACCGCACAAACTTGAAAATTAACGGCTTTAAGCAATGGCTGACAGATGAGGAGGAATGCAAACAGGTTGCGTTCATAATACTGCTACTGAAGCGTACTCAGTGATTGTGGTTGTATTCTAATTACCATTCCTAACTTTTATTCATTCATCTCTAGTCTTAATTATTTGGCATTTATTACATTTTGATTTTTCACATAGTATTCAGCTGAACTGTTTATTATAAAATATAAATCTTTACATCGTATTGTTTTGAATGTAGTCTTTGAACAGCTTCCAAATATCAATGTTACCACATACTAGGGTTTTTGTTTAGTTAGTTTGGGAATTCAATATAATTTCGGCGGTCTGTACTTTTTTTATTTATTTGGTACAAAAATGCGCTAGGAAAAAGATATTCGATCTTTTCAAAACTGTAATCGTTATGAGATAAAAACAGATTCATGTATTTCACTCAAAGATTTTTTTTCTGTGAAATCGAATCATTTAAAAATAATATTTAAAATTGGCTTGGACTTATGCACCGATGCTAATTTTGATTTGAACTAGACAGGTATTGTTATAATAAAATATTTTAACATATCAAACTGAGTTTAAAAATATCCCAAACAAAATACTTTTTTTTAATGAAATTAGGTAGAAAAGCTAGTCGCAGAATGGCAACTTAAGACTGTACTTCATCTTCAGTTTGACAGTGACAACTCTGCTCATTGACAAATCGCGATGACGTTCCGTTGAGAGCGGTGGTTCGTTCGGGTGGGCCGCGCTCTCTGCCGAATATTTGTGAGATAATTATTATTTCCGATTAAACCGGCGCCTTAGCGACCGCGAGTAGCTATGGCGGACGAGGAGAATAATTGTGATGAAGGTGGTGAATATAAAGCGGGGCAGGCGTTCCGTTTGCGGGGCCGCAAGGGTGCGCTCAAAAAGAAGAATGTTTATCTGGTGAAAGACCACAAGTTCATGCCGAGGTTCTTCAAGCAGCCTACGTTCTGTTCCCATTGCAAGGACTTTATATGGTAAATCATTAATTTAAGTCGGCATCTATTTTGTTTGCAGCATATTATTAATAAAAAATTAAAAATACACTATTTGTTTACAATGAGGAGGCGTCCTGTGTACGCTGTAGCTTTTTTTGGTTCATCGGGCGATGATAACAGGCGGTTCAGTCTAACGATCATATTGTATGTATAAAATAGGTTGTATGTGATTGTTATGGTATAGTGCAGTTGCCCATATTAGCAATGTATTGTTTGGGATCACAATGATAACACGTTTTCCTGTACGTGTATTTATAATTCACATGTTTCGATAAATTTATGTTTTGTAGTACAAATACTTATTGGTACTAATTAACATTCCTGTAAGAGTTTTATTTACTACATTTTTTATAAGAATCTGATTAGAATATACCTACTAATGTCCCTTAATTCTAATAAAATAAAATTGTGTATATTTCTCTTCTCCTTGGAGTAAATGTTTTTTTTTCGCAATATAAAGAAATAAATTAAGTTAAATCTTTAGAGTAAAAAGAAAAAAAAATCTCCCACCATTAGAGAACGTGGACAGTTTTTTTATTCATAAATCATAGTATTAAATTGACATAATGCCATAACAATATTTTAACCATCGTAAGACCAAAATAGCTTGTTAAAACTAATAAAATTAGTCTCAAGTAATTAGGGCATACATCTTCTTAGCAAATTTTTTATAAGGTCCGGGCAAGGTAGCTAACATCATATATTTCTTTTAGGAGTAGGTACATAAACATATTTAAACCCACCTATAATAAATTACTATATATTATATTATAAAAAATAAGACAATCACATAAAGGAAGTATGTTAAAAAAACTGTAACCAATTAAGTATTGGAATCAAACATATTTTAATTCAACATTAATTGCAGGCATATTTCTCTTTTACATATAAAATCTGCACTATAATTGCTATCAATTATTCTGTCAACAATAATTTATTCTATCTACACAACAGCAATTAGTCTTCAATAGACAGATAATAACTTTATTTAAATGAGCAAAATGATATCAAATATAATTAGGAAATCATTTAAATAGAAGTGGACATAAAAAATCATAATTGCATAATTAAAGTGTATTTAGTTAACACTAAATGCTAATTAACTTCTGACACCATACTCAAAACATTTTTAAACAAACACACAGTAATAATATTGCAAGCTTACTTCAGTTATTTTTACATTATGATCAAAGTACTGCTGGGTGTGTCAATCACTTTTATTTAGCTTTGAGCTTTTGATCATGCATTTATAAGTGGCTGTAAAACATGATTTTAATGATGAATAATTGATTAATTATAATACGTAAAAATAAAACCGTTTTATTCTTAAAAAAAAGAAACAAAACCATAAATCGATTTTTATAAAAAATTAAGTATATGAGATAACACCTCTGAAATAATGTTTTGAAATCAATCCGCTATTGCCGTAAATACGTAACAAACATAACCTCGAATTAAGAACCAAATTGAAGTCGGTTAAAAATAAAAGCCATACATTTTTGTTACGTTTTTTCTCACTACCTATCATTCATCTTTAGTTACCTATATCCTACGTAGATTTCTTAAAAAACCGTCCGACCGCTATCTCTTGAAAAACCAGGAACCATGGGCAAACCTTCCGGATCAGTTTAAAACCGCCATCCACCGCTTTTTTTTTTTTCTAGAAATGTATCGTATTTTATATTACCTTCCTTGATGTCTTATTAGAAAATTAACACGAAGAAAAGTGTAGTAAATATCCGACGTCAAATGTATCACTGAAATGAATTACGATACGGTAATGTGTTCATCATAGTCATTTGAAAACCCCTTAAAACAAAAGACGAGTCTCACCTTAAACTATTTTGAGAAACAGCCTGATAATGTATAGAATATCTACGTTATAAATTAGCAAGCAAGCGTGGCGAAGGGGTCCAATCGATCTGCAATGGCTTGCAGGCGGCCTGGAGAACGTTGTTGTTGTCTAAGCTAGACAATGCTTGCTCTCTTGAGATACTCTAACAATCGCTTTTCATGACACCATCGCAGGAAAACTAGCCTATTATTTAATACGAATAAATGGAATGTTGAGTTAGTTCTTCTGATTGTACTTACTGACTGTTTCTACATACTGTAACTGATCGTAATTAACAAAGGACATACTTATTCAGGTTTAAGAAGATATTATCCATGAAATATAATAAATTCATTAAGACCTACTTTCAATAACATATTTAATATCTTGACCTTATATTTTGAAAAGGACAAGGATACATATCAAGATCCAAAAGTACATCACACACCCAAATATAGAAATACAGATGTATCTTACAAGATTTGGGTAGATTGACCTTTTCCAGAACATTTGGCCTCACGTATCGTACGATGGATATTACCTATTTGTCAACGGTCAATGGCCTTGAGCTAAAGGAATAGTAAAGACTAGGCTACACCTATGTGATAGCAAAAAATAATAACCGTATAATAACAGAATATAAAGTCATTAACGAAAGCTAGATTTTGTGTAAATCGAAAATTTTACTTTCTAAAGTGACCGATTCACAAAATCGACGAAAGAAATTATATCAGGCAGGTTGCCGACGACGTAGATAGGTTAAAAAGAAAATAAAAACCCGGTGATTCTAGACGGCAACTCTATCACTGTTATACCCTTTCGTCGTCCCTAGGGCGCAGAAAGTTGGTTGAGGTTTTCTCCCGGTTCAAAAACTTTAATAGCCGGACAATTCATTGAAGCAACAGAAAAAAAAATGGTACTTGGAGGAGTCACACAACGCCAGACAGGATACGCTTTCCCAAAGACCACACCGAAATTAAATCTTCGTTAGACAAATATTAGACCTTATCATAACACATACAGGTAAAAATAAACAGTTATTGTTTAATGAGATTATGATTTGATAAGATAAACACGATATGAAAAGTATACTGTTTTTATTAAATAAGTGTTACTGCATTTTAATTATCATGTAAATGCATGTTTGGCGTCATCATACGACCTTTGTCATTGTGATTGTTATAGGCATGTCTTTTTGTACAAACAAATACCAGTGTCCCAAAATAAATCTAAATAGCAAAGTTTCGCCGTGTATTTGATACCTAATTTCTATATAGAACGGAGTTGAATGAATTTGAAATAGTTCGAAAAGTACATCGCATGTGAATACAATGTTTTGCTGATTCAGATATTTGTGAGTAACATTGTACTGAATTATAACGTACCCGTACGTACACGTATGGTTATTTTATGAAGAAGCAAATTAAATGGCATTTCTCTATTGTATCAAAAACATGATTTCCTGCAATTTATATGAAGAATGTTCTGTCTAGGCGGATGTGTTCAAAATACACGCACAAATAGCTCTAAAAGAAATAGCGTATTTCCAAAATTTGAGCGAGTATATTACACTCGTCGTGTCGGTCTCTTAGCACTCCATACGTAGACAAAACCATTATTACGTTAGAACTAATGGCTTCACTCCCAGGTTGGAACCTCTATTAATATAACACTGCAAAATATCTCATGCATGTATGTGTAGACATATATACACATCGTTTGTTTCCTCATTGTAAATCTGACCAATCTGCACGTTCCATTCCATCATCCTGATATCTGTTACGAGTTTATGTAATCATAAAATAAACAATAGAAGGAAATAGTTCTGGTTATAACTCATCGTATGCCTAGTCTTTACCAAAACTATGTTGCGTGCGGTTTTAGTCCGAAATTAATGTTAATATTAGGATTTTACAAAGAGCGTTTGTCTAACCTCTTAAACTATACTACCCGTTGGTTTTATTGTAACGCACATCGTTAACTTTTAAATTTTCAGCTTGTTTTCTACCAATGATGTAGAATTAGACGTAGCTTAAAATGAACCAGCGATAGAAAACTGTAAATTCCTCTCATAAATTCTATAGCATAAAGAAAATCAGTCTGAGATATAATAAAATCATGATGTAGGTAAGAAAGGTTACTCATCCAATTCCCAATACATAAACTAGCTTTGTTCCGCGGATCAATCTGAGCAATGTCTATTGCTATTTATACTGTCACTGTAAATTCTGGAGCGAGTTTATTATGAAATACTGTTATACCAGACCATTGATGCGATATTATTTATTTATTATTAGGATATAAACTATTTGCATAATACACGTGAAGCGATTTTACAGCTTTTTTTCCTTCCCTGCATTTAAAACCATCATCAGTCGACAACTATTTTTGTTTACTTTTTGGCAATATTACGATCTATATTAGACAGGCGTCCGACGCCGACTATTTTAACAGGAAATTTTACTACGAAACTAAATTTAAAACCAGAGTCTGTACTTGTGAATTTATTGACTCTATTTTTATATCAGAATGGGTGTGGAAAATAGTTTGTTGCACAAACCGCACACCAGTGACATGCTCTTGGCTCCAGAACAAAATTTATTGATTTTGCCTACTTAAGTGTTATATTATTAACTGGTAAATAATGTCGCGTTATATTTGAGGACGTTTATTCAGAAAATTTTGAAATAAGGCCAAGGTGATGATGTCGCGGCGGCTGGAGGAAGGTAGATTTTGGATTGTTTGCGAATGAATGAGGAATGATTTACTGAAGAAACGGCTATAGTATCTTTTTGATTGATGAGTTTAGACAGCACGGCGAGGAGACAATGCGGTTGTGAAATGCTTTTGAATACAGTAGATTGATCGTGTTTTGTTATTACAGATTGCGGAACATGCCCCAAATGTATGACTCAACAGATCATTAAGAAAAAAAATGTTATGAAAATATGTGCTCTTGTGGTTAAACGGTTTCTGTTCGTTGGCATTATTTACGAATAAAACTACTTAAAACGAAATCATATCTCCATTTTTGATTTGATTGTTGTCAAAAAAACGTTATTTTACATATCAGGCATACTGTTTATTTTGAAATTATTATATTAGAAAAATAGAATTCATCACTTTGAAAATGTAAAAGAAAAGTTGAGCATTTAAACACACGTGGAAAACCGTCACTCAACAGTGTGTAGGTAATGCAAGTATTTATTACGTCACCTAACAAATACCTAACACCACAATGCAATATATTTGCATCTTACCTTAGAGTGTGACGCGAGCGTGAAAATTACAACGCAATCACAACCAGCCGATCTAATTAGTTTCGGGTCTGTACGCTTGATTATAAAATATCGCGTATAAGGTAAAATGTGAACAAAATGTAATTTGTATTTTCGCTAGTCCTGTCCTTTTCTGGTTGGTAACGGGATGATATTGCTGTCTCTCTCTTAATTAGGAAACTAAATGGTAGTCGTTATTTGCTGGAGTTGTTGCGTCGTATGGCTGTCCAAATTGAAGATTTTTTTCTCATGTAATTTTTGATGGGAAATAACATTATTATGAATTTATACATTATTTTAATTTCGGCCTTATTTAGTTCAGAAGATTAAAATTTTTTGAATTCATATTATGAAGTAGACATATATAATTACTTGAATATAAGTATGTTTTCAGTATAAAGGACGATAAGAAAATTCCGCATTATAAAATAACTCATAATATGCAGACAGGGTACCTAAAACTGCTGCTTTCCATCATATCTTTAGATAGATGAGATTCAGATTATATTTAGCTATTACGATTCTAGATACTAAATTCTAGAACTTAATAATAATGTGATTTTCTTTAAATCTATTGGTTGAACCGTAAGTCTAGGAGCACGTTTTACTCTGCACCAATTAAGGCGGTGTTGATCATTTGCGCTTGTTCCGACCTTTATTATAATTTCAGTATTTGTACGAAATATGTGGGCTTATTTATCTTCGCGTAATTGTTCTCCCGAGGACTTGTTAATGTAGATATAGCGGGAGGCACGTGTAAGCTTTAATATTATAATGACGTTGTTTATTATTGTTCGAAAAATGTAAACGGGTCTATATCCACATAGCAGTGTGTCAGTCGAGTTCCAATAGGTTTTTGGAATTTGCAACCTTCGTCCAAAGTCAAACAAATGATGGTCTTCAATTCGGCTACCAGAGGGTTTGCTCGGAGGCCTCGAATATATCATACATAGTACAGATTTTTTTATTCAACCTGTAACAGCTTTTTGACGCTTAACTAATAAAAAAACTAATAAATAGCGTCAAAAAATTCATCCGCATCGCTGTCAACCTGTAGTTGACTCTCTAATTATTTCATAATCAATATAAAGGTACCTTTCTTTTATTATTCCTTTATTAATTACTGATTAAATTGATAATATATTTGAAAATCGTTGACTGTGATTCCTGTTCATTTTAGTGACAATTGTGAAAACATTGAATATAAAATGTTAGGTATATCTAAAGACTGATCTAAATCTATACGAAGTCTTTGCTACAATTTAATAGCTTGTATCAGTTAGTTATTATTTTTGGTGAAACAACAACCGAAACAATAGATACCATATTCCGGTAATAGTTAATGCGTTTGCGCATAATATTATGCCACTCCAAAATCACGGCTTACGATAGTTACTTCAATCGAATCAAATTATAAATTTCTATTTAAGGTAAACGAACACTTTGGAATAATTTATGGTTAGAACATGGACTTTGTACTGTATTACCATACAACGATTTGATTTTATTCTAATAGTTTTTAGGACGATACAAATGTATTTTCCTTCGTAGTATACTATTTTTGACGTTAGAATTCCTCTTGGACTTTCTTCGCCCTAGGGAAGATGGAGCGGCGTGCCGGATTCCTCCTAGTGGAAACCTCTGAAGTGCTTCTCCGATTTTCCAAGATTAACCGAAAACCAGACGGGAACGCTTTTGAAGACTTGCCCAGTTAACGGCTAATTTATAATTCCTAGGGCAAGCTTTAGCAATTCTTAGGGTTGGCTTGCAGTTTTCATAAGCCAAGACGTGTAAAAAAACCTAACAATATGATAGAGTAGTAACTTGCCATTAGTGGCTCGACCCATTATTTGTACATTGCTTGGCCAAGATAGTCTACACGACAACCAACCTAACCTACACTAGTAAGTAAGTATAATGATTAAAATATAATTTATCTTTCGTAACTGCTAAAGAATTTTCTCTGCATTAACAATTTACTTGCAGATATAATAGAGTTTAAATATTCCGAGTAAAGTATCTTCAATAAAGATATGACAAAATCTACTACTGGTCTCTCCTCAGTATACGGAGAATTATCTTCTTAAAAACTTATTTAAAGATCATAAAGTTGCGATACTGGAGTAAAATACGCTGATTCATTATTACGCACTAAGAAATTTTGTAGTACTTACTACCTACGACAAAAATTATCATGGCTTTTTTGCAAATGCAATTTTTTGCTTTAATATGTCAGCCAAAAATCTTTGATAGATGTTAAAGTTTTAAGATGCTGTCAGTATTTATTAAATATATATTTTTTTTATTAATGTCACCTGAAGTTTTGTTTACTGCAACAATAACCTTGAGAACGCATATTAAACTTTTCTCTGACATTGAAATTGACGACGCTCTGAAAATTTTGGGGTAAGAGCTCATCAAGTCAGAAATCAAGTCTTCGATTTTTCTATCCTTCCGACCAAAAAAACACAATTACTTCTAAATTATTTCATATAACTGCCCGAAATAATCTAAATATACTTGGATGTACCTATGTAGGTACCTACCTACGTTACTGACATAATGGACAGGTATTCATTAATACCTCACAAGTCAAGCAGAGATTAGATAAGAGCACTAAAATTATTAAACGGGCGCCTTTATCCCGAGTTTGCGTTGCGCCACAGCTGACATTGAGAATTCATTCAGTTTTTGTGACACAGTTGTATAGATAGGTACTGTACAAGCGTTAAACATTGTGACGTCACACGACATACATGTGCTCAGATATGACATCTTTGAATAATCATGAATGATCCACGCTGTAGATAAGTATACAACCGTTCGAATAGGCGTATAATAATTATACTAATTACTTTCGGCTCGCGATTTCTTTGAATGAGAATCGGATTCCAAGATTGAAGCCAGATCTATCAAATGTCTTATGAAAATCTACATTCTTCATACTAAATTTCATCGCATAATATGTACCTATGGATTATGAACAAGGTCAAAAACAATATAACACTCAGTAAAAACATTAAGATCCGCAGACAGCGAGGCATGACAGACGGGTCGTAAAGTTGTTTTTATGCTAAAAGAACATCGCGTTTTACTCACAAAATAATATTGGTGTCGTATAATTACTGTGTTTACTATATTCAACGACAGGGCAAATTTCTGGAACATGTGTGACAATTTGCGTGGTAATTCAAATGTTACCTTAGTGCTGAGCACCTGTAGCATACACGGCGCTGACCTATATCCCCAGTAAAAATACGTTTGCGCCGCGTTGCTTACCAATTGAAATTTCCTGCACTGGTAGTAGTACAAATTGTCCAATCATAGCGAGATGACATGTTACAGAGCTGTTTAAACATGTACTACGTGCTATCAGGTTTCCGGTGGCGCGTAGAATTTGATTGCGTGTGATTACAACTAATCTAATCTTTGGGTTGGCTTAAGGTAGTGGACTAAGCTTTTTAAGTAAACATCGGCCTTAATGTTAAAAGCTGTATTCAAATATATTGTGGAAGTATGACTTTTACCGGTTACCGGCTTTGTTATTTTAGGGTACTTATGCAAATAAGAGGGTTTTAAGAAGTCTTATCGCTAATATTGATTAAAAGCCACAAACTTTAACATTGATTTAAGATAACTTTGAAATTCAGGACCCAGTTCTTACGATAATGTAATGTAAGACTTTTGTTTCGCTTTATTGAAAGTTAGAGTCTTTCAGTCTAACAGGGCTTTATCAGCGTTAATGTGAGATTTATGCTTTAGCGAAAGCAAGTAGCGACATAATGCATAAACTGGTCTTTTGGATGCCATTTATTAGATCTAAAGAGTGTTGCCAGATGGCCCAGTTTTTGCGGAATATCCCACTTTTTACGTGACAGTTACGTTTCTCGTCAGCATGTGTTTGCGGGACAACATACGTGCAGTTCATCCCGCGACTATAAACCCATCATTTTGATTAAGGATTTCATGTAATTGAATCTAGAGACATAAGTAGACTATTAAGTAAATATTGATACTCAAATGGTACGTGACATTAATTACCAAATTTCTAAGAGTCCTCCGACACGAAGTTCTTAGTTAGCTATTCCTTTCACATTAATTATAGCTGTAGTCTGCCCTCAGGGATTATCTGGCTTACTCTTACCTGTAATCTTCGGGTAAACAGGAAAATCCCTTCATTTTCTGTTAACGACGAACCATTAGTAACTATTTTTTTCGATAAAGGTCAGATACTTAAGGAAAACCTCATAGTGCTTAAGAACGATTGGCTGAATCAGCAAAATTTTACCAAAGAGGTCATATTTCAGAAGTTTGTGGGAAACAACACTAAACTTACTGACCCTGTAGCCTAGTGCTTTCTAAAAGCGTTAACAATGATAGAAGTCGCTTGAATAAAATGTATGGAAATGACATTTCATTTCTATAAGTCACGTGACTTGTCACTCCCATACATTTGAGTGATTTGATCAGCGTTTGTAGAAATGTCACTTGGCTAGAACGCAGAATTAGAAGATTTAACCCAGCATTTGCCAGATACAGAAAAAAAATATTATGACATGTAAGTCTGACTATATTGAACAAATTCTTTTTTTAATTTATGTTTATTATGTATATTCGTTCTTTCTTATTCCATATTCAAAACCTGATCACAGTTGTTTATTGCGTTTTATTTTGTTACAAGGTCCAGTAAGTACGCACTAAACTAGTTCTAAACTTTTCGGCTGTTGTTCTAGCATTTGTTGCAAGTTCTATCCCATTAGTTCTTATACGGATATGTAGATCCTCTAAGTACTAAGAAAACAACTTGTTCTTAGATGTGAGTAAAGGTCGTATTTTTGTCTTTCAAACAGATTAATAAAAGCCGAACAAACTAGATAGCTTGTAGGTATTTTCTGGTGTCACTTTAGAACGGGTGGGAATATTTTATTAATATTCTTTTTACGTAAGCGACTATTATTCTAGTTTTCTTATTTATTTAAAATACAAGATATAATATCCTTGCCTCGTCAGTCGTCATGACAAACATTCTGTCGCGCGTCGGACTCAAATAGAGTTTGATGAATGAAATAAAAATGAATAAGTACAACGTGTTATTTGTAACTACCTTTATATCTATATGTGTTTTACTGTTTAAGTAACTTTGTTAATGTCAATATGAGGTCTCAAGCTACAATATAATGAGTGTTGGAATTGTGATTTTGACGGTTGGAACCAGTAGAAAATCTAACTTTTAATATTGATTTATTTTTATTTTAACTTAGATATTGTTGAGATTATTGTTATTGTAACTTAGATACTAACTTCTGTATTACAAACTTCTATCTCAATACTACTTTAGCCAACATGCTACAGTTTTCTCAGTTCATTCGTCGCGGGATTACTGACCAACAAATGTACATCCATTTTTCGCCGGAAATTGAACAGATACCCATACCTAAAAGGCCACTTACTATGTAGATCTACAAGAGGTACTTATCCACCATTAATGGAGTCAGTCAACCATCGAATCGGATCACATGTCATTTGTTACAAGCAACACGAGTATCGGTTTGTTTGCGTGTTGATCGCTATAATGTGTCTTTCACGAGTTCTCTTTTTCATCTATCACTGTCACATTCAAATATTTTGACCAAATAAAACATTGTAACCGGTTTTGAATCTTGTGTCCTTATCGTTAGGTATCATTATACTTTTATTGGTTTACCTTTATGATTTAACGATTGAACAATGAAGTGATACGTCATTTGTTTATTGTTGTTTTTGTGTTACTTTAAGCTTTTGAGTATTAGACAGACAACTGCTAATGAACAGTGTGTATGATATAGTATCTGTATAATTAATGAGTATACATGTTTATTACTAGCAGCCCGCACCGGCTTCGCGCGGGTATTTAACAATTGAAAATTATATAGCCCATGTCTCCCGGGCACAGTGTAGCTTCCCAACAGTGAAAGAAATTTTCAAATCGGTTCAGTAGTTTCAGAGCCTATTCAATGCAAACAAACAAACAATGAAATCTTTCCTCTTTATAATATTGGTATAGATAAAAATATTGTAAGTGAGTAGGTATTTGAAATTATTTACTAGAAGAGCGATTCGATTGACCTCGGCTTCTCATGGGGAAATACGTCACACTTTAAAGTGACGTCATAATTATCTCTGTGACCATTTTATTCTTGATTTCCAAACTTTTTTAACATCAAAGAAATCAACAGCAGAACACAATACATTAAATTTTACGAGCTTGTGAATTACCGGTAGAACAATTAATGTCAATAGAGTTATTTGTATTGACTAATGGTTCTATCAATCGATTCTATTTTAATCGAAAACGTACCAATAGAATTAATTAAATAAATATTTACCATTCTACATTATGTATTAAGTAGTATAATTTTTAGTGCGTATTAAACTTATAATCCGATTTAAAATCGTGTTTTTCCACCTAGAATATTCTATAACATGTTTTTAATCACGACACAAAACCTACCTGTTTATTTGCGATTAATTTCTATACTACTCAATACATAAAAATTTAGTAGGTAGTTCAAAGGTCAGTAAAAAAGAACAGGTTTATTGGTAAACGATACGAGTTCAAGTTTTTTTTTTGTAATGAATATAAGAACAGTAAACAGGACATTTTATTTATTATGACCTTGCCAATTTAATAACAATAAAAACTGACCCATGACCTACCTAAGCAAATAAATTTATTGTTGAGTAAAAATTAGGAATTCCCGCCAATAGGGAAGCTGGCTAAAAGTTTATGTAGGTTACTATAAAATATTAGATCCGTAATATAATTTAGGTTAGTACAAAATATAAGACACGTGTATGTTTTTTTTAAGCAACAATAAACTTACGATGATAAATAGATTTGAAATGTAGCATGAGTTCACTATTTCGTACGTTTTGTGTAACATCGTGACGTAATTAGCCCCCACTACTGCACTTTGATTTGTTTTATCTTCCAAATTATTAGTTATTTTGAAGAAGTTTTTGTTTAATATCTATTTTACGGACTAAATAAATCTTTACTTTTCCCTATTTTATGCTCTGTTAACAATTTTTAATGCATTATTTTTATTACACTAAACATGATTAAAGTCTTGTTTTTTTTTTATTGTTAGGTACAAACTTTTCTTTTACTTGCATTGTATGATTGTTTAGGTCAAATCTAGCACGCTAAATTAGAACCACCTCGCGACATCCGATTAAAATATTTTTTTTCACATTTATTTATTGTTCGGTGATAATACAATATTATGGAACTTACGAGCTGCTCTGATGATGGAGCCAGAAGGTGGATATAGGAACGCTGTAACAAAACGACGCAATCCTGTCGTGTTCAGGCTTGTTCTATTTGTATTCACTAGTACTATAAGCCTAGC
Organism: Diachrysia chrysitis; assembly: GCA_932294365.1. Classification (NCBI taxonomy): domain Eukaryota; kingdom Metazoa; phylum Arthropoda; class Insecta; order Lepidoptera; family Noctuidae; genus Diachrysia; species Diachrysia chrysitis. Next base: position 11,141,544 of record OW028654.1, on the reverse strand, counting down.
TTAAAATACATCTTTGATATACCTAAGCTAATTTAAATACTGTAGATATATTATGAACTAGCTGTTTCCCGCGTCTCCGCCTGCGTGAAATTATCGCAGCCAAAAGTAGCATATGTCCTTTCTCAGGAAATGAAATTTACTTAAAATCGGGATAGTCTAGAGCTACCGGTGTACCAAATTTCATTTAAATCGGTTCAGTAGTTTTGGCGTAAAAGCGCGACAGACAGACTTACTTTCGCATTTATAATATTAGCAAGGATAGAAGGAGGGTAGAAGATACCTTTGCACTGCAGTGGGACAGAAATGGTTGAAGGAAATAATAATAATTTGTGTTCCGTATTACTTAAAGACTTTATGTTACTTTTTAAAAAGAAATTAATACAGTAGTCGGTAATATGAAACCGTACGCACCTCTCAGTTATTAACTTCATGTATTCGTTATTAACTCGCATGTATTATGTTCTTAATGTAATGATAATTTAATCGTAAACATTAAGATTGACGGAATAAATGAAAAATAATAAAATCTGTCAAGTTCGAGTCTGACTCATGCATCAAGGGTTCCGTTCTAATTTTGCTCTTTGTCACTGTTAATTCTCCAAAAACGAAATAACCTGTCCGTCTTAATAAATACTCTTTCATTAATCGATGTATGACACTACCAAATTTCCATCTCTAACTTTGTAATCTTGTAAAATAATTTGTAATCCCAAAAATGTATTTTTTATGTTACAAACAACTACAAGTTTATATTGTTTGCATATTTTCCTTTATTTTTTTGATTGAGATGTTAGACCTTGCCGAATATCGTGATTCTGGGTTGACGGGATTTCGAGGACTCGATTCGACTCGAACGGGATATCGACTTTCTCGGAAATATATTTAAATAACAACATAATTAACTGTATTTTTTTATTGTGTTGACGGAAAAGCACTACTTTTTTATTTGATATTAATTTCAACATGATACCACCACGCGTTCACACAGACAGACAGATAAGTTGATCCTCGAGGTAAAGGTTCCCTTTTTCTTTTTTGTGTAAGTACGGAACCCTAAAATCGGTTAATGTAATGATGAAGAAATAAAACAGCGGTGTTTAAATTTAATATTTTACTTATACGGACTGAATCCATTTAGAAAATTGTCGAGATAAGAGTTACATCAAGTGTCGGATTTATAAGGGTTCTCTCGATCTTTTTACCCGTTTGAATATTAAAATTACGAGACATAATCTTCTGCCTAGCCTTTTCCTAACCTATGTTGGTGTAGACTTCCAGTCTTACCGGATCCAGCTGAATATTGTATTTTACATGGAGCGACTGCCTATCTGACCTCCACAACCCATTTTATTGAGTAGGTAAGACAGTAAGATGCTGTGCTAAGACTGGTTGTCAGAATCGTAATGACTAGGACTGCCAAGGATCAACGTATGTACAGTCAGGACCAACGGCTTAATGTGCTTTCCGAGGCACAAAGGGGTCTCTGTCATATAGCATAATAACTGGAATCTCGGCCTTTCAAGATTAAAGTAGCGATGATATACACAGTGATTATTGCGTCTCAATGAGTCCTTACTTTTCAGTGGGACAGTTGAAGGCTGATACGTGTAAAGTCATCAGTAAAATGGCATAATTGCATAAAGTTTAAGTAAATGAGGTTAGGTGATGTAATTTTCCCTGTATTTTAAGTTCCGCGGTGTTGCAAGCGGCTAATCTGTGGGACGACTCCCATGGGTCGCTCCGGCGCTAGCGATCCTAATGAACTGTTGCTAATTACATGTACAATGACACCGCTTTATCAGGACAAGCTGTTTAGTTTAAACTGCTTTAGAACATGCAGGGGTTGGATGAGTTTAGGAATTAAAGAGATCCATTTAAAGAGGTATTTATTTTTAAAATTACCTCATATATTAAAAATTTCTTTAACTTCGATTAAAGCATATGTAGATAGATAGAAGGAAACCGTATTAAAAAAAAAAAGAGAAAGAAAGAAAATGTTTGCGAAGTGTGAATTGAATATTTTTCTTAGTGCATTTATATGTTTAAATTATCCAACCTAATTTCGGAAGACTATTTTTTTTCTGTACACTTATTCTTGCTTTATTCTAGGTAAAGAAAGAGCACGTTATCATCAAAACCAATTAAATATACCAAATAATAATGCCCTTAGATTACAATATACGAACTACTTGTTAGTAAATAGAGCCATTAGATATTATACTAGTTACAGAACGTGTGGCTGAAATGTTCCAGTTCGCTACAAATCTCTGTTACATTACGTAATACGTCGTATACTACACATCTGGCAGATGTTTTCACAGGTGGCATATATTACTGGCCATCATAATAGTTTGCGGAATTCCATTGATTACACAAACTGTCTTTGTTAACTTGGTCTTCGGTATTGGCTGTATAAACTGTTGCAATGATTATTGTGTACTTAAAAAAAAACTATGAATTTTCACTAGTTTTAAGGTAAGCTAAGAAGGTTAGTTATTATTTTTTATGAAAATTTTATGAAAGAGTTATTGAACAAAAAGGTTTTGATTTTATTTAAAAATATTGCTTCGGTTACATACCTACAGCTGCCAGTATTATTAGTCTATTGATTTTCATTTTAAAAATAGAAGGGTATTTTCTACAGCTATGGACGACAACAAACGATTACATAAAAAAAACATCTGGCAGATTTATCGATCGTTGAAGAAGTATGCAGCTATCATTATATTCTATATCATTCATATTCTGTGTTTATTTAATAGGATGGCCAACAATATTGTATTCATTCGAATTTACAATGTATTTATGTCTTTCTGAACTGAAGTGGTCTATCGGAGCCAAAATAATCATAAGTCCATAATCTGGCAAAGGTGAATAAATTGGTGTACGTATTATCACATGGAAATGTCTTAACACTTTTAATACCGTCGTCACGGAATTAAGTGTACGGTGTGAAAGTATGTCTATAGCTTTGAAAAAGATCTTAATACTATTCAGAATCAAATTACTAACCTAATCCAGCCTATCTCAATGTCTAAATTAGGTATTGACCAAAAATGATAAGAAAAGAAATTTCAAATATTTGCGTAAAAATGGAAAGTGTTTTCGCTCGGACCGATATGGAATACTAATCAGGCCCTCTCAATAGGGTATTCTAAGAAAATCTAGAGCTTCAGTCGTAATACTTTGAAAAAGTCCCGTTTCAACTAGGGTCGAGCTAGTATCAAAAGTTTCTACAAACGATTCACTGTAGACCAAGTTTTGGTCTGTAAACTTTGTGATGTATTCGAGAACGATGTGTCAGATTTACGAAAGGAGATTCAAACTTTTTTATATTTTTTATAAGAATATATATGTTCACCTTATACTACACATAGCGGTTATTGTGAGTTCACGGATGAAGTATGAAATTACAAGTGATTGCGACAGTTGGAAGAACAAGGGCCATTCTATTATAACCGTCTTTTAAGTATTACTTTTCAAGCCCTAACTGTTTCAGTGCAGAGCAAAAGGCCTTTTTATCTTTCCACGCATTTGGTCCCGGGCTAATTGAGGCACATCAACTAGGGTTACTTTTTATTTCATAAATTTAATGTTTATTCATAAAGAAAATTTAATTTTTGAACCCAAATTAAATTCCTTTTCAAATCCTAGGGTCTCAACGGTAAAGTGATAATTAAATTCATATCTAAAACGACAAAATTGATTCTATTAAATTCAAAAGTAGAACGGTCGTCCTGAGTGAGGTGAAACAACATTTAAGCAAACACAATTGTATCGTTTGCCGGTAGGTGGCGTTGAAACGTAATATAATTACCGGCCGACAGCCGTCACTGGCGTCTTATCTCACAGACGCTTTTGCCTTTATAATATCCGACGTCCCCGTTTCACTAAACAGAACTTGAATAGTTGAATGAAATTGTATCTACTTTCAAGAAAATGTTTTAACTTTTACTTCATTACTGAAACTGAAATCTAGTTACTCGTTTTCGTAAGAACTAAATTAAGTCTAGACCATTGACCCTTTGCTTTTTATTTATTGTTGCCATTAACAGAAAGGAAAATATTATGTCTATTAATTTTGCCTGTTTTTTCTGCCATCCTAATTACGCGCTTTTGTCATATCCAACGGGTTTCGTGACTGTTGACAATAAAGCTACAATATAAATGTCTTATATAATGGGTCACGTAGTTATTTTACCATTTTGTTAAAAGAAGGCTTAATGTAAAGAGAATATTAAAAGCTAGTGATTAAACTTACAAGCGTGAGTGGTTATTTGGCGCCCACAGTGGGGCCAAGCCGGGTACCTACGATTTGTTCTATGATTTCTGATATGTTTTTATTAAGGTTCCTGAATAACTTTGCTGAAATAAAACTTAAGCTGGAAAAGTCATTTACGGCTGATAATTAATTTATTTCGTATATTAACGTAGGCGTACAAAATAAATCAAATAGCGTTCAATTATGTTATCTTGCGTACCTACCAACTTGCTTGATGAAAGAACTAAATTACCTAGTTATTATAATCTGCAATCAAAAAAATTGCCCATAAAGGCAAAGATTTACTATATCAAATGTCATTAAGGTAAAAAAAATGGATCATAAATGTGAGGGTGCCATTACAAGGGGCTAATGAAGCGTTGCTTGGACCCTTTGCGACTTCCAAATGTACGGTCTAACGCACAACGGTGGTAGCAAAGAATTACGAAAATGAATCTTACTTTCCTTGATATAAAGGCGCTGTTATTGCGAAAATGTTAGCAGTGTTGTGCGGTTCGTTGTACCAAAGGGAATAATTTACGTTTTTTTATGATTAAGGTCAGGTGGTAGGTACCTACTGAAAGTATTTGCTCTGCCGTTTATTTTCACTGAATCTCTACGTATCTATGCATATTATCAAACTATATTACTTACGAGCGTTAGCAGGTATATAGGTGATTAAAAGTACCCAAAGGTTGCCAACAGGATCCAATTACTAAGCCTCCGTTGTCCGTCCGCCTGTTTGTCTGTTAGCGGGCTTTATCTCATAAACCTTATTAGGTTGATAGTTGAAATTTTCACAGTGTATATTTGTTACCACTATAACAACAATATAAAGTACATACATTTATATCTATTTATCTTATACATAGATGGTTCGAAACCATTCGTATGTGTCTCGCATATGATCTTTTTTTTTTAAATAAACTGCATACCTACTATAACATTATTTATTTATTAATATAAGATAATTTATTAAAATAATACTAAACGACTTTACTCACGCGATTCTATCGCGATCTTATAAGTATTTTATATGAAAAAATTATGTATAAAACGCGTCCCTTTAATCTAGTGAAATATATTATGGTAATTTGCTAAACAACACCACTGGGAGTTTATTCTAGATGCTTCTATTTAAGTTAAAGGGTTGGTTTTCAAATTAAATAAATTTCTTTGCATGAATATGGATACAGTTTAGATTTACAATTTTCCAGTCGGTTTGAACGAAATGGATATACCTACACATGTAATAAATAAACATGACTTATTCCTCAGAATTATATGACCTCGTAAATAAATTAGCTATTTTATAGTTGTACAGGATAGTAAAGAAGATGATGCCTAAAATATTATTTTAGTTGTCTTCAGATGAGAAACGGACCTAAAGATAAGACCTAAAGACTAAAATAAATCACATTACTCCTTACATTTGTACCACTGATTAGCTGATTAATGTAGGGAAACATCGCTGCCGCTTCATCATGATAAAACCTTCATCTAAAAATAGAGTAAAAAAAACGCCAACCTCTTTGCATGAGGAAAAGTCTTTGTGCTGCAGTTTGACAGTATCAGCTGTTATTTTTAGAGTTGCGTACATCAAAAGGAATTAAGGAACCCTTAGGATCACTTTGTTGTCCGTCTGTCTGTAAATATTTTTCCCAGGGACGAGTGGTGGTATCATGATAAAATTAATATCAAACATTTAGGACTACGGATATGCTAGGTCTATCGTCACAAGTACAGGAAAAAACCCGAATAATTTTAAGTTGTAGTTAACGTTTAAACTTTTCGTACCTATTGTTTTGGTCGAATAATTCAGAAATATGTTGGCAAATAAGCCTTTTTTGAGTGTAACAGTTTGTGTACTCTAGCAGTTTATGCATGACAGATTCTCAATTTCCAGTAGAGGTTTATATGAAATACTGTTTCAAATTCAAAACGTAATCGGGTTTAGTTTTACTGTGTCGAGCGAAATCTGTTGTTTGATGTTAATAGATGGATAGTCATTTTGACAAAGCAACGTGGTACCTATATGCATATTTTTTTTTTAATTTTTTGACAAATCGCACACGGCCATCTGATCCCAAACTCAGTAGAGCCTGTATTATGGCAACCAGACAGCTGAAAAACATACTTATATATTTCTAAATATATACACAATATAGATAAATTACACCCATATACCGAACAAATGGTCATGGTGGGTCTGGGTGGGAATCCCACGAACGACCTCAGGTTTAGCAGTCAGGGTCACTAACCATTAGACCAACAGGCCAGTCTAAATTACACTACTTAATCTTAATTTAGGATCGTTTATTTAGTCGTTCCTGAATTTAGGATGGTGTAATCGCATTCAGTCTTCCTAAATGCGAACAAATCGAACGCGTAATTTAGGCTTCCAAATTCAGAGACTGAGTTACGAAGAAATTATGGATAGTATAATAAGTGCGTAAAGCATTTCGTACCTTCAAATTGTAATGTTTTGAACGCCATTTTTTGTGACCATTAAAAAAAAAGATCATGACTTATTTATAGAGAATTGTTGTAGAATTATTATCATTGTTACTGCCTTTTAATGGACGTTAATTAATTAACAGTGACCTCAACAGTTAAATAAATTTTGTCTCTTTTGCCAAAAGTAATTAGGCTTTTAATTACGTTGAAAAACGAATGTTAGGTTAGAAAGTAAATTAAGCTTTGGAGAACGTTGAAGCACCTGTACCCTAACGTAGGTATAAAAAAACAAAATGAAATTCAAATGTGTTTATTTTAGATTATTATAAAGACATTCAGAGCGCATTACCACCTTTTGAATCCATATTTAATGTGAACTCGCGTTTTGATGTTTGTTTTATACATTATAAATCTTCGTTGGCTATCCGCGGGAAGCCATTAACATATATATAATTTTGGCGTAATATTAACAAATAGAATGTTGTGTGATTTGTAAACACAAGTTATTATTTATATCTAGAGATCTAATGATTTGTTGTATGTTTCTTGTTTAGAAATCTTATCAACGTTACTTACTTCTTTGAACTCTTATAAGTATATAGATAGGTACCTACCCTTAGAGCTTTGATCGGTATCTACCAAACATCTATGTCGTAAATTGCAATAAAGTCGCTCATAGGTATTAGCTTTATTTAAGAACTCTATTCTGTAGAATAAAATAAAAAAAACCTTATAAGATTATCTAAGCCAACATACATTAGAAGCTAAACTCAGCGGTCTAACTATAACACAAGTAGATGTGAGACAAAAACGATGACTAACTCCGGTAAGAAATCCCGTTTTGCACTTATTACCTAAGCATTAGATTTTTATGAAATGTTTACGGCTCACTAAGAGAAGCTGAACGCAAAACTTGTTAGGTACCCAACATTATAAGGATATTCGGAACTGTTGGTTAATGGGTTTTTAAGTGAGGTGGGGTAGAATCGGGCAGATCGTCCCTGACCTTGAAACCCTCACAATACAACTTATCGTTTACCCCGATGACTGAGTTCTTTTCCTGCATTATTAAATCGGGCAACGCTTGAAGGTATTTCAATGAAGGATTATACGGCTTATTGCTTACTGCATTGGATTTAGTTTCATATGGCGCTTGAATTAAAATATTAGGTTATTAATACGTAACAGGATTGATATTGTGGACCAACTTTTACTATGGGCCAATATGATATGAAGTAACCCTGTTCCTTTTTATTGGAAAAACTTTGTGCAAACATTTGACAGGTATTTACAAAAGGGAATTGATAAACCCAATAACATTCTGGTGTACCTGAAAAGAACCGAACGTAACATTTTCAATTCGACATTTTCTCAACATTCTGTGTCTCTACCATGAGTTTTTAACAAACGTACTCGCTAGCGACGGCGTAAACGATTTCTATGGCAAATTTGTACAGCGCCACTAGCGGACACTTCAAGAATTAAAATGAGTAGTATGAGACGATAGGTAAAAAACCTATCGAAATCTAATCGCTAGCGACTAACGTTTTTAGCCATTACATATGAAATTCGGTACCACGAGTCACAAATTTGATAGATGTCATCGAGAAATACCGTATCGACAGTAGTATGTCATGGTACAAGTTATTGAAAACTATTCGATGCTCCTTTAGTCGCTAGCGACTGAAGTAAGTTTTCGATAGCAACTCATGGTAGAGACACAGGTAAAATTTGTACAAATAAGTCTGGACACAGTCGACAACATTTTATGGACGTTTGATATATTCCGTCTTCGCAAAATAACGGGAATTTACAGAACAAAGGAAAGGTGTGTAAATAAAACTTACTGCATCAGAACATGTAAAGAAGATGCGGGTCTGTTGAGTATTAGAACAAATATGGAGGCAAGAAAAATGTTTCTGTAAAATGCTCGTATGTTATGATTCCAGGTCTTTCAGGATTCAGCTTAATAGGTACTTAATTTTATATGGAGCGACTGCCGATCTGAGCATCACAACTTTAAAGTAATAGGTAAATAAGTAAACTCTAGAGTGCGCATATCGAGTATGAAGTGTTGGCACTAGTATGAACATGTAAAATCGTAAAATTTGTGTCAAAACAGAGCGCACGGTTTTATTAAAACTATCTCAAAACATACTATTACCCTAATAATATTAGAACAGTTGATATTTTCTTATTAACGTTAGTCGTCGCACGGAAAATCACGTAAATCAGTAAACGAGCGTAGTACATTTCGCTAAACATGTGCTTACGCGTGGCTTAAGAGACTACAAGCGATGCGCACACTCTATGTTTGACTATGTTTACTCCAAGATTACAACCCATTATACTGGGTATTTATTACCTTAATCATTATTATTACATTTATCAAAACAAAATTAGATAAATTTAGATGCACCAAAACATTTAATTATGAACTAATAATTCCTAAGATAATGCATCTATTCATATATAAATCATTTAAATTAATTATGTAACATTCGTTTGTTATTTCTTAAACAATTGAATGTTAATTAGTGATCTTACACTCAATTTCATATTATGTTAAAAGGTGGCTTTGTTAGGCTAATGGAATGGCGCACGCCACTGCAAACTTGCCTCGTGATAATTGTAAACTGTGTATGTTCTTAGTATATTATTAAGTATATGCTGTTATACTAACATGTACCTACCTACAAGTATGTTGTAGAGTAGGCACTCTTTGATCAATTGTTTCTGAGTTCCTCGCCTCAGAGGTTGAGAGGTTGATCTCATAGAAGTGTAGATATATGTAAATTGTAATCATGTTTATGTTGTGGATATTTATGAATATTTTTCTTTTACAGGTAAGTTCGTTGATAGTTGGTGCGAAAGTTTTGTACGTAAGTATATACATTTTAAAAAGACTAGAAATAATTGAGAACTCTATGATTCATTGGTCTCGGGATGAACGAAGCAACGAATTCATGATTATCACTCCAATACTACTAATTCCAATGCAAAATTGATATTAGTATAGCAGACACGTGATTGAGTGTTCTTGAAAAACTAACTGGAATCTAAACATTGGTATTTTTGTGCTGTGTGAATTATTAAATGAATAACAATTTTACATTGAATGTGCTATTCTGTCTACGATTCAGCTTCCAGTCTTAATATAATTTCTAGTTTCTTAGGCTTAAATATTTTTGATAATACAAAAAAATACTGTTACATTAATAATAATAATTATTATTTCCAATAAAAATAATATAAGGTAAATGTCAGTAAAAGATTTTTAGAAATCGCATCAGTATTTTATAATTTTACTTTAATTATTAAAATATATACATAAATATTAAACAAACAAACAACTTTTTGCCTTTATGCTACTAATAGGTATATGATAAAAATATTTATTAACGATGTCAATCTATTTTATAAATCTATAAATAAAAAAAAAACTGGTTTTCCTTGGTCGCCATAACTTCTAAATGACTGCAGCAAATCGGGTAATTCTTTTTTTATCGTATCCTTATTAAATGATAAAGGTTTTATAAAAAAATTTTTAATAAAGTACGTATTTATTTTTTAATCATACACCATCCGTGCGAGGCCGGGTCCGATAGCTATTAAGAAAAAAATATATTCCTATAATTTCCATATTATCACATGATTCTCTACAATTATACACTTTGTTTATACTTAATACAATACCTACATTATAAAACATGTACAATACACAGATATACATAACTATAATATATTCGGTAACACAATTTCCGTCGTCATTAATTATATTATCACTTATTTCAATGTGTTAGCAAGTTGTAAGTTATTAGCGTCATAATTAGTGGTACAATGTTTAATGACTTGTTTTTTTATACATTCTACTTAATTTACGGTATTTTTTTGTTTTGTTTGACGTTGCTAACTGTTTTGTAATTTTTATAGTGATGAGACCCGTATGATTTCAAATGTTACTTTTTTCTGATCTTGCTCGTGTTATAGTCTCCTATTATAACTTAAATAAAAACAATATTAAATAATAATAAATAATACCAGTCTATCAATGTTTCATTGCTAGGCACAGGCCTCTTCTCATGTAGAGAAGGCACAAGCGTTGATCACCACGCTTGCTCATTGCGGGTTAGCGATTTCAGATTCTTATTTTTGTAATCTAGGTTTCATCATGATGTGTTTGTCCGTTTGCTTATGGTGTCTTAGAATAATTAAGAAAGAAAAAATAACCTTGAAAAAGTCACATTGCCCATAGTGGTTTCGAACCTGCAACTGTGTGCATACAAATCCATTCGCTGAACCGCTAGAGTCAGCCACCACGACAGTATTTATTTTTCTTATATAAAATAATACTTATATTCTAGAAATCGTTTGCTTACAGTCAATACTGTCAAATAATTAAATATATTTCCTCCTACTTTTTTAACGTGAACTTGAAGTAAAAATATAATTAATCTGGTATATTCACTGTCCTAAGATGTTTATTATAAAAGTGCCGAAGGACTAAATTAATTCATAGGTACACACTACGACTTCAGTAAACGACTACCAATTACTTCAATAAAATAGTAATTGACTAAATTCTTATTTTAATGAGTCGCACAAAGCGCGCTCTAAATTGGGAGTTGAGTGCCGAGACACGCGAACGATTCTCTCAGGGTCGTCCGTAATTTAAACGAATGACAATTCCACACATAGCCGGCCCATCTCTACCGTTTCGACACATGTCAAAAACCACACAAACACGACAGCTGAGTGACGTCATAATCACTGCCGATATTAGGGCAATCTTTCATCCTTTTACTCACACGTCATATCCGGGAAAAGTATTTAGATATTTTTTTTGAACTAGCTAACATGTGTACAACAAAAATAAACTGTGACCCAAATGTATACGGCATAAAATCCTTTATTACGCAACAAGTCATTAACGAACCCTTGATTAGTCAGTGAAAGTTCGTCCTTGCCTGTTTTGTGCTTTTGTAAGCTTCATAATTAGCTGTTGCTGTGCTATTTTCAGTCTTGTGTATAGGTTGTGTGGTTGAAAATTGAGTGGGGAGTGGTTGTTACGTAAAATGTACTGTCGGCCCGTTATACAGGTGAAATCTCAGCGAAAATTTAATGTAACGGCTGAATTTCGTATAGAGTGTGATCCTGCGTTTTGAATAGGATTTGTAAATAGCAGAACTCGTAATCAGCGCCATAAACGTGTTAGTCTACCTTTGTGGTGTCGAAATTGTAATTAGATGTTTGTATTGTTAGGTTCCGTTTAATTTAATTTGCTTTTATTTTGTTTATTTATTATTGCTAATGATATTCGTTTACATTGGATTAGTTTAATCATGTTAACGAATCGTATATGTTTTTGATTCTTAGATAGGGTTGTTTTTCTCTGCTTGTGCTAATTCAAGAAGTGAAAAAACAACACTATCTGATTACTACAATCTGATTATTTTGATTACTATTGATTTTGAACGATTTCTAAATAAAGAGATCGAAAATTACTTTTTCTATGTGACATAGGTTTTAATTTATCTGGTATAACATAACTTTAAAAACTAGAAGTATAGCAGAAATGACACAAAAAATGCAATAAAATTGTAAACGCATGATGTTTTTTTCACGTGAATTATTGTAAGCAGTCAGCAGTTTCGCTGTGAACTCATTCGCACACTATCTGAGCTGACTATGCTCAATACTGAACTGGTTCGAGTTTTTGCAATACACAAACATAGCAAAAACGTCGAAGGCGTTTGCCACTAATATGTTTTGCGATAAAATATCTCGTTGCAAATTTACCTAGTGCTATACTGTGTTTAAAAATCTGTTAAGTTTGTAGGTCGTTAAAAAAGTTTATGACTATATTCGTATGGCAAATACACTTAAATCAGCTTTGGAGATAAGGAAGATTTATTTTAATTTTATTGTTCAGCCATAAAAAACAACTAATTCTTACAAATAAAAAATATTGTCCTCCTATTTTTACATGTCAATTGTCAACTATCCCGTTTTATATAATCTGAGCAATTAAGTGCTAAAAAGAGCGAATGCATTCAATAAACATTTTATTATTCCTTTTAAATAATGATTTTAAATAACGCATGCAAAGGTCTGTTGCCTGTTACGTCATAATGAGCTCTTTGAAATACACAGAGTAAATAATAAACAGAGGTAACCAAACAAAAGATATGCAGTAATGCAGTTGACCAGTATTTGCTGTGTGTATTTACTTTACGGGCATTTTCCTTGTATAATAACCATTGGTATTGTAAATGCGATTATTTTCGTAAAATAATATAATATAAGGAATTCAATGCGTATTTTATTGAATTCGAGATCTCACGATCTATTGTCATTAAAATGAATAATTGAAGCCTGTCTCTCTTATGTCGTTGAAATCAAAACATGCTCAAAGATAATTGAATTCTGGTTCCACATGGAATATTCCCTGCAAACATTTTCATTGACCAACGTAACAAACCGTTGTTCAAGGTAATTGATTCTTCTAGGCTATGACGCGAGCGATATGAGTTATTGTGTAACCACTTCCTTGGATCGCAAAGGTCGTGGTTTCATATGGCTGGGAGAAACAAATGTTGATTACCAGATTTATTTAAAAAGAAAATAAAAATCCATATTTTAGCCCAAAAGTCGGATAAATGCATGCCTCTTTTTTTTTGCAATATCTTGTGATTTTGATCCTTATACCAATATGACTTGCGGATATTATTTCTATCGATCGTCTAGATATGATGTGGGTATAACGGGTGGATCTTCAGAATTTAATATGCATACGATGAATACCTTTCAATTGCATACAGATGTTCATTTATTAAAGATGCAATATGAATCTCAAAAAATGTAGAATATCTTTATGACTATTTTAGTAAAATTTATGATTTCGTCAATATGTGGTGACGCGATGTGTTTGGTCTGTTTCAGTTAAAATTTGATATACCATTTATTTATAGACGTAATTATAGCTAGACAGGGTTTAGTTTAACTTTTCATCCAACATGCTAATGTATATTAAATAATGTACATACATACTCTCAACTCTATTAGTACCTGCACTAGTTAGATTACTGACTATCAAGTTAACTCGCTCACGCCTGCCTGATACGCAGATCTCATTTCCGACAAAATTGAATACGAAGCAAGTTTCGCTCGTATTAGCGAAGCATTTAGTGCAAGCGGTGACGTGTACGCGGCGAAATTGGATTTTGTAGTGACAATTTTGGGCAAAAATTGCTTTTTGACCGAAATAGTCCAAAAATTTGGACTTTCGGGAATGAATGGAAAAATAATAAGTTGATTATTGAATTGCCATATGATACTGAATCTTTTCAGAAGATACACTGAAACGTAATATAAAGAAAAAAATCGATACACAGGACACGTTCCAAATAAATGTAGTTGAAAGTCTGAAATAGCTTTTCGAAGAAATAATCATGGCAGATTTAAGACCACCCATCTCAAGCGCCACTTCGCTTCCGACAGCGAAATATTTCAGTAAGTCGCAAAATCCGTATTCGATGCATTTCCAACAGAGCTTAACTGACAAATTTATCAAAATATTTCACAACGAGTCTGTCTTGCACTTCAAGATCAGTTACAACATTTTCTTTAACAACAAAACACATTCTTTGTACACGATGGTTTCGGAATTGTTCCTTGAGAACTTAATTTCTATTTTAATAAATCAGCCTCTTAACAGAGCAGTCTTGCACCTAACAAGGTTTATTATCGAATTCCTGATCCAATTCAGATCGCTGTAATTGAACGCAATCGCCTTAGTTGTAGGCCGACGGACGAGGGCGTATCGTGACGATGCAAATTTAATATAGGGATTACCTAAATGTATTTATGATTGAACTAAATCATCCTTTCTGGAGGCCAGTTGAATATAGGTCGCCTGACTTATTTGCAATTCATAAGTCTGTGGCGCTATTCCGTTGGAATGCAAAACGAATTCTAAATTGTCTAGACTTTGAGAGCTAGTGAAGAGCTGCCTAGTCCTTTGACCGTCTGTACGATTATGAGTTCAACAGTGTTAGACATCCTTGATACAAACCATGAAGGATGTTTCAAAAGCTGAATCCGTAGATGTCGGTGAGAATATACAAATGGCGTCAAGATAAACCTTCAGATCTTTGTATTGTTCGTATGTAAGTAGGTCAGTGGGGTATGTTGATAATGTGCAGGTCAGGCGATTTTGAATTTTAAGTGTGGTCATTTGTTAGCGATTCAAGACTTGGATTCTGAAAAAAAAAAAGGAAATTGACGAATCTGACGTTGCTGAATGTTAAATACATTTTAATTGAATTCTGGTTACCTGAACGTAGGCATACGAAACTTGATATTTAATTCGCGTTCATATAATATGTTTCCTATAATTGAGCGTGATGTCCTGAAATGCAATTATCCTCGATGCGTTTATTAAGTCTGACGTTGCGTGCTAGGTAGTAAATTTTATTATAGTTAATGGATGCACTGTAGGCTGGTCTGTCGATTCGGGTTTAAGTTATATTTTATCAATAATGTGAGGATTGAGAGGGATTAATTGGTATGTGTATCGCCCATATGCATTTTTCGCAGTTTATATTGTTTTGGTATGAGTCTGGTGAAATAATATTTGTGGTTAATCCAATCGAATTTCACTGATGGCATTGAAATATCTGCAGTTGATATTAGTGCTGACTTTTTTATTATATTTTTCACGAATTCATTATCAAGTCATGTGTCTCTTGGACTTAAAGAGCACACCAAATTAAGGCCTAATTATTCCAGCTCCATATAATTTTTATTTGTGGAACGAAATTGACGTCTGACAGATTTTTTATGGGAGACCTGTCAAAAATTCAAAATTATTCCTCGGATTAAATTATCTAGCGTTGAAAAATCAATCCTTAATGACAGAAGTTAAACCTTGAGAAGTAAAGAATACATTAGTTAACTCAAATTTCAACCTGCATATTCTGCTCCGTTCTTATAAGAACAAAAACATGACCTACTAATTTAAAACGACCTAACTAAAAGTAACTCTACTTCGCAACAGGATAAAGTCGAGCAACTTACATATTATCTCGATCCCATTCATTTCTAATGTAAGATTTAATTTTAAATTACGTTTCTTTGTTATATGCTGCGTTCGCGAAGTCAGGGATTCTTTGGATTCGCAAGTTTTAATTAATTGAATCTCCTGGGATTGGATAGCTAACTAGGTGAGGGATATACTTTAAATGGAGCTTAGTATTGTATAAAATATGACGGATTAAAATTGTGAAACAAAGGTTTTAGTAGGTTTTAATACGTTTGTTCATTATGCTTTCTAGTAAAGGAGTACTTGGAGGAAAACTCGATTAAGCATGTTCTTAGTTCACACGATGGATTTTATTTACTTAGGTATTTAAATTTTTTGCTCATAAATTTTGGTACAAATGTGGACTTAATGCCTTAGACATTCTCTACCACTCAACCAAGGGTGGTGTATAGATAAGTGTGGTAGGATTCTCGGCTATCAGGCTTGCTAGTTTTTGTTTTCAATATATCTTACATTTCTTCATGCGTAATACCAATGAATTGATATTTGTCGTTCGTTAATAATTTAATTATCACAAGCGCCATTACTGGCCGAATTGCGACATCATTAGCTTAGATATCTCTTCCGCTCTTTTTTTGGATAAGCCATATGAATTTTATACTATAAAATAAAATATTTGACGTATTATTAACTAATTTAGTTATACTAACTTACATATAGTTATACCAACTTGCGCTTATTAAGTCGTAAAAGATTACAATTGATACAAAGTATAAAATATTAGCAGTCGCCCGCCGCTCCGCCCGCGTGTGTGCCTTTGTCCTTTTGTAGGATCCAAGCTTACACCATACCAAGTTTCATTCAAATCGGTTCAGCGGTTTAGCCGTGAAATCGTAATAGACAGACAGATAGACAGACAGAGTTCTTTTGACATTAATAATATTAGTATGGAATAGGAAAGACAGTAATACTGTAATATAGTTCCAGAATAAAGTTATTCTGGACTTATAAATAGGGAATTGATGATATATTAAAATCGTATAAAAACAATTCTACTCGAGTCTATAAAAGAAAATATAATTCAAACAGCGTTAAATCATAATCTAAAGATATGATTGAATACCTTTGTTCTGATTTTTTATTGAGTATTGTTACGGCTTGTTTTATATTGGTTTATAGCTAATAAATATAGGTAGTGACGTCATATGTATGTGTCTTAAGTCAAGCTATCGTATTCGTTTGAATGCAAAGGAGGTAACATATCAAAGGTACTTGAAACTTGTTGTATTAATAGAATACTCATTTGTGTAAGATTTTGCTTGAAGTTCGACCTTGGTAAATGCCAAAGTATGATCAAAACAGCTTTTCTAGGGACTAGCCTGTTGGTTGTGTTGGTCTAGTGGTTAGTGACCCCGACTGCTAAACCGAAGGTCGTGGGTTCGATTCCCACCCAGGGCAATTCTTTATGTGATGAGCATGATCTTTTGTTGCGTTTGGGTGTAATTTATCTATAATGTGTATAATATTTAGAATTAAATAAGTTTGTTTATCAGTTACTGGTTGTCATAATACAGGCTCTGTCTAGTTTGGGATCAGATAGCCGTGTGTGAGTTGTGCCAAGATATTTAAATTAAATAAAAAATAAAACAGTTGAACCACTGAACTATTCATTCGATGATTATTCCATTACTCATCACATTATGTCTATATTCGGTATAAATTCATAAATTCGCGATATTTGAACATCTGATAGCTCTGTTAAATTCAGTTCGCATCTGTCTCGAATGATGACGTATGAAATGCATTGTGGAGTGACTGCGTCATTATGGGTACTGTATGTCATGTACCTACTGTGCTATGTGTTAGTACCGTTCGTGACGTTAGGATTTAAAGTACATTAAGAGTTTGTGTAACATTGTGACTTATTAGACGCCACTCCTGAACTTTAATACTATATATACTATTCTAATATTTTTTTATATCTTATTTACGGACTAAATAGACTTTTACTTTTCATACCCAGTCAACATTGATTTAAATTCCAATTCTCATTTATTTAATTACCCACACCCAAACGAACTAAAGTTTATTAAACATTTCCAAAATATCATCAGACGCTCCAAGTTATTAAGTACTCCACCCAGAACATGTTCCACTCCAACAACTTTCTCAGCTCACTCGTCTGCATCTTAAACATAACTACCTTTTAAATCTCTCAGAGGGTACATAGATGCTGCAAATATCGCTAAAGATAATACAAGTTCTATATATGAACTATGTGTCGTACTGTATTACTGTATTAACTACCATTTCGTGACGTACTGCGGTTTCTATCTTCGCTTGGGATGGTATGTTTCGCATTTGTGTGTACTACAAATGTATACAATAAGAAACGTATTAAATAATATATGTTTTAGTAGTCAGAATTCAATTGTCTTGACAGATATGAGTACCTATTTTTAGTTAACTGGGTGAATTTAACGACTTCAACTCACGCTGAGGGCATGACGTGGGGATATGTCGGACTTGCACCGACTAAAAACACCCCAGTCCCGTCCTTACTTTTGCCGGAGCCAAGGGTTCACTAAAGCATGTTTGGCGGCCTCTGGCGGGAGACCTAACTATACCTAACTGTAGTTAGGTCTTGTGGAGTACCTAACTGTTTTATTAAATACTTGCAGGCTTTTCTTTGTTACTCTCTCGTTTCGTCCGTTCTCAAGTTGCCCCCAGGAAAGTGAAGACCAACAATGGTTTTAGCCAGTAGGGTGGCGCATGCGGATTCCCACAGAGACAACAAAAATTATGTGATCCATCCAAATATTATAAATGCAAAAGAAACTTTACCTGTCTTTCTGTTACGCTTTCACGGCTAAATCATTAAACCGATTTGGATGAAATTTGGTATGGGGTAAGCCTGGATTCTAAGAAAAGACAAACCCCCGAATACTGAAACGCAACTTAACTTTAAGACGTTATTTAATGTCTATCTGTCGCTTATTAACACTTTACAGTGACAAAGACAGCACGAGATTTAATGGCGACTTAAAACTGATTGACGTATCAGTATTCGGCCAATAGCCTACTTTTTGCCGCGATAACCAACACTCACGCGGGCATAGACCAACACTAGTAGTTTCATATTTTACTAGCTATCTCACTTATTTTAAAAACATCCACTCTGCCTTACAGGGAGTGTGTAAGGTAATATTTATACGACTTGTCCTGAGGCATTAACCGTCTAGCTCACTCGCCGTTCGCTCCACGTCTTGCTAAGCGGAATATCCCAAAAAGCTCCTTAAGCGTCACGCCACGAAGCTTGGAAAGATTTAAGAAACTATTTGAAGTGGAACATGCATACTAGGCATGAACACGATGGTATTTTAAAATAGAATGTTATGACTATCTATTTTTTAACTATTCATAAGTGGTTGAAATTGAGGATGCGAAATCTTGATTTTCCGTATATTATGATTTGTGCTCTCGTACTTCTTAATTGAATACCAAAAGATAGGTACGTTAAACCAGTAGACGCAAGTTCAAGTCCTGCCTGAGGTTTAAATTTTTCCTTTTTACAATTTGTGTTTCATTACCAAAAGACAGTAAGAGCATATTTTTTACCTTGCTGGGAAATTAGATTTTTTTACAAATTCAGGAATCTAGTTCGGGGAAAATCAAATACTTTGTAAGTGAGGTTAGCCGAGATACTAACCTTAATTAGTTAAGAGTTCAGTAACGAGCCGACCTCAAGATTTAGGGATCATTAATTCTTTTTAAAGTTATAAATGTAAAGTTTTAGATCGCGATTAATTTTCTAGCAAACTTCGGAACAGATCTGAGCATAAAGTTTTGTGAAGTTTTCCTTTTTTTTTTAACAAAGAACAAGTCCGTTGAAGTTGTTCGTAGAAAAATAAAGAAAATAAAAGTTTTGTTGAGAAATAAAATACTATAAAGAATGGAAGAATATTGTAGACTGGTTTGCTTAGTTATTATAGTTTGTGTGATATAACATAATATTGGGCCCTTTTTTTAATTACGCTTGAAGGACCATAACATTAGGTCGCATACAACGAAAGTTACGATTTTATATGAAGTTTGTTACTTTAACTTGTTACGTAAACCCTTTCCAAACCTATATAAAGGCAATGACTGAAAAATTCAATGCATTTGCAGATCCCTCTCATTTTAAAACTGTCCATGGGTAGCTGTGTTCACTTCACCATGTTTGACCCCCAAACTAGAAACAAAACACGGCTTTGGTTTACATACTCTTACACATTCTCACACACACACTTATACACCTAAACACTTACACATATTTATACATTACAAAGACGTAGCTTTAATTTAATTTTGTTTAGTTAATCTTGTTTTCTAATCTTAGTTGATCTTGTCTTCTATGTGCTTCGACTTTGCTGTATATAAGTTAAGCCTTAAAAATAAAACTAAACAATTAAATGCAGATGTATTATAAATTAAATACAAATAGTAGAAATGAAATATTTAAACCTTACGCGTTAATGAGTATCAAATAATTAATACAAAGTATTATAAATACATAGGTCGTTTGAACATAATAGTAACTAATGTAAGAATATACTCGTACATACAAAGACGTGATTTTATCACTTACAGAAGTCTGTTGAACGTCCGCAGGAAGTAATTATTAGTTCCATTAATCTGGGCGACAATAGATGAAATGGGTCAGAGACCACGATCCCGGCGGAATGCTCCATTGATTCGAATCTATTTCATCTATACTTCATATTTTCCTTAATGTTTATTGTATTTATGTGATTATTTTTAATAAGTATTATGAAGTGTGTGCGGTGGTCTCTGATAAAGTAAAATTTGCAGTCGCAGATTTAGGGAACTGAACGAATTTGGATGAAATTTTGTAAATAGATAGTGTATTACCTGAGTTAACACATAAGCTACTTTTCATCATCATCACAATTTTTCATGAACACGCGGGTGAAACCGCGGGGCGCAGCTAGTATTGCATAATTTAATTAAATTTGTATGTATCGCTAACCTAACGACATTAACATAAACCTCTGTTCACACAAGCATTCTAAACTGTATAGCGCAGACGCCTCATGAACACTAAGCCTTAACTAGCAGACAAATCCGAATAGCTCCTTATAACACTATGTTGTATTAAATGCACTACATAATATCGCCTGTTAAACTCTCTCGTGTTTTTAACGTGTACTAGACTTGTCACCAGTTTGCGACATTAAACTGTTTGATTAGTTTTCCTGGAGTTTATAGTTCTATAAAAATAATTGTTCAATAATATTAAATACATACTGTATTTAAAAGAAACAAAAAGTTTACATTTTAAAATAAATTCAACAGCTATGCATTAAATTAAAAACAGAATTGTAAAATTGAAAAGAGAATCGCCTCATTAATTTATTCATCAATACAAAGTAAACAGAGGCCAAATAAAGTCAAAACTACATGAAAGAACCGAATTCTGAACAAGTTACCGTTTTATTTTTCGGCACAATATAATAAACAATGAACCGTCATGTTTTTGAACTCTGTCGGAGCTTTTTGCGGGGATTATTATCAAGAGCGCACAACTTAATTGTTTTCCCGAAAGCCGATTATATACTCGTACATAATAATTCATAAGTATAATATACGCATATAATATATTATGTATGCCTGTATTCTTTAAAGGGAATATGGCTGTACTTAATAATAGAATTTTAACTTACACCAGCACTTAGCATATATTATTAACTAGCTGTCCCCCGCGACTTTGTCCGCATGTTTTAGTTTAAACGGTTTTTCATTTTTGCAACATTTTTCATTTATGCTCCGCTCCTTTTGGTCACAGCGTAATGTTGTATAGCTTATAGCTTTCCTCAGTAAATGGGCTATCCAACACTGAACTAATTTTTCAAATAGGACCAGTAGTTCCTGAGATTAGCGCGTTCAAACAAACAAACAAACAAACAAACAAACAAACAAACAAACGAACAAACAAACAAACAAACAAACTCTTCAGCTTTATAATATTAAGTATAGATATAGATATATATATATAGATCGATGATGCATGACATTTTATCTATTTGTCCAAATAAGACTATGAAATATGAATTTAGCAACAAAAACACTTCACGAGATTGATTAAGATTGCCGGTAGTAAATTATACGGTCACTACGGACGTCAAGCGTGACTCAACTAATGCTAAATTGTTGTATTGAGTCATACGTCCATTATGTCTATGTTGACCTAAGACAAATGTTTTGAACACACATTGTCACTTGGATTCCTTACTAAAGTAAATGCTAACAATTTATTTGCTGTCTAACGACTATACATATATAACTTTAATAGCTGAGCCTCGCAGTTTTCTCTCCTTTTTTGTTTTTGTTTAGGCGGGGAATCCTCTTGGACACCCGCTCACTCGGGGGAGCGAACGGGTAGTGTCAGACTCTTACTGACTAAACCTGAACCGCCGTGCTACGTCATCCGCGTTTCGTGTTGGTGCGTGGTAATGCATTGCAATTCGTCACGCACTCGCGGTTTTCCCTGCCTGGCTTAAAAAAACCGGTCAAGTGCGAGTCGGAGTCGCGCATGAAGGGTTTCGTACCATTAAATGAAGTCCCCTTTATTTTTTCATTATTTGTTGTTATAGCGGCGTCAGAAATACAAATTCTGAAAATGTCAACTCTCTAGCTATTACGGTTTATGAGATACAACTCGCTGACAGACAGACGGACGGACAGCGGAGGTTTAGTAATAGGGTCCCGTTGGCAATCTTTCGGTACGAAACCCTCAAAAGATTTTTGTATCTAGTGGTTAAGTGACTCTGACTGCTAAGCCGGAGGTCGTAGGTTCATTTCCCACCCAGGACAAATCTGTGTGTGTGAATTTATCTATAATATCAACTTATTTAGAAATATATAAGTATGTTTATCAGTTGCCTGGTACAGGTTCTGCCTAGTTCAGATCAGATGGCCGTGCGTGAGCTTTCCCAAGATATTATTATTATTTCCTTTATTTAATTTATAAACATATAAAATACATTTTTAAATATACATTAAAAAAAAAAACATACATTTAAAAATATAAAATACAGTCTCCAACCGGCATCGGAAACAGGGTTCAAGCTGCCGGTGGTTAGGGTCCCAGAGAGAGGAACCTCCTCACGATACGCGCCGTGTCGAGAAGTACCGCTTTCTGAATCAAACCCTTGACCCAGATGCCTAACGAGAGCCTCTGAAGGTGTTGGTCGAGGCTCTTGGCTATTAAGCCGTTGGCTGTCACGACTATCGGGATAATGATTGCTGAGTCCACCTCCCACATGTCGACAACCTCGTGGGCTAAATCCAAATATTTTATTTGTTTTTCTTTTTCAGCCTTCACGAGGTTCTCGTCATGGGGGATAGTGATATCAACAATCATTGCCCGGCGCTCTGATCGATCTATCACCACTATATCAGGCTTATTGGCTACAATAGTCCTGTCAGTGATGATAGATCGATCCCAGTACAATGTGACACGACCATTTTCGAGAACTGGGTCGGGAACATACCTGTAGTACGGCATCTCAGATTCCACAAGTTTGTATTTCAGAGCAAGCTGCTGATGGATAATCCTGGCCACTTGGTTATGTCTGTGCAAGTATTCGCCGTTAGCAAGACGTGAACAACCGGAAATTATATGTCTTAAGGACTCACCTGGACAGTGACATGCCCGACATATGTCGACTGTACCATCCTTTACAATATATTTCCGGTAGTTGTTCGTCATGATAACTTCATCCATAATTGCACATACAAACCCTTCGGTTTCTCCGAAGAGATCACCGAAGCGTAGCCAGGCCACGGACGCTAAGAAATCTACATCAGGCCCATGAAGGGTCCGATAATAGCGTCCGTGTAGCTCCTTGCTTTGCCATACATCTTTGCAATCTTTGACACTCAGTACTACAGGTTTGTGCCAGTTCTCTTTGCCTAAGGAGAGCGGAGTGAGGCCCTTATCCACTACCACCACATCTCGATGCATCCCCACGTCAACTTGGAGGAAGTACTCCCTGAGGTTACATACCTCGCGATTATGGAGGGTCTTAGCATTCAAAAAGCCTCGACCCCCACATTTTCGCGGGATATATAACCTCATTACCGAAGACCGTGGGTGGTGCATTCGATTTGCGGTCAGTAGTGTTCGGACTCTCCTATCCAAGGCGTCTAACTCAGTCTGAGTCCACTTGAGTACACCAAAGGAGTACATCAACACTGGCATGACCCAACCATTAAAGGCACGCACTTTGTTGCCCCCTGACAAAAGACTTTTCAGTACTTTGTTCAGGCGGCCAAAGAAACGTGTCTGTAATGATTGTTTCATGTCAGCAACGTTCATGCCTAACGCCTCTGACATACCCAAGTACTTGTAGGTCTCCGTTGCAGAGAGTGACCTTAGGTTTATAGAATCCGAGAGCTGTATGCCCTGGGATTCCATAATCCCGCCTCGTTTTACATGCATGACTGCACACTTGTCAACACCAAATTCCATTCTGATGGAATTACTGAAGCTTTCAGTGATCTTCAGTAACTTCATCAGTTGCAATTTGTTGGTGGCAAAAAGTTTAAGATCATCCATGTATAACAAGTGGGAGATCACCTGGCTTCCTCTCCGCAACGAATAGCCTAGCCTTGAATTCTCAAGCAGAGTGCTTAGAGGATTCAAGGCCAAACAGAACCACAGTGGGCTCAGACTGTCACCCTGGAATATTCCCCGCTCAATCCTAATTGTTTCACCACTCTGTTGGATATCCCGACATCCTGGATAGTGAAGCACCGTACTCCACTGCCGCATACATGACACTAAGAAGGTGCGTAAAGTTGTATTAATTTTATACAATTCCAGCACCCTCATGAGCCATGTATGTGGCACCGAATCGTAGGCCTTCTTATAATCTATCCAACATGTCGACAGATCTTTTTTAGAGCGGCGAACCTGTTGGCAAATAGTCGTGTCAATAAGGAGTAGCTCCTTAGTACCACGGGACCCATTCCTACATCCATTCTGAGAGGCAGACATTGCAGAATTACTATCAATATGATCGTTAATCTTTCCCCTCAGAATGGATGTAAGAAGTTTATAAATCGTTGGTAGGCAGGTGATCGGCCTATAATTCTTAGGATCCGTGGTACTACCTGTTTTATGGAGCAGATGGGTAGAGCCTGTAGTTAGGAACTGTGGGAGCGAGCCTGACTCTATGGCACACTGGAACTGAGACGCTAAGCAACCATGTGAACTTGGAAACCATTTTAACCAAAAGTTATGCAGTCCGTCCGGTCCTGGTGCTTTCCAATTGGACATCGGACGGACTGCATTGGTGACATCTTGGGGGCTGATAATAAAATCCCCCATCTCTTGTATTCGTTCACATGATTGCTCAACATCACGTATCCAATCCCCCTCCGAGTGGGCGACAGGCACCGACCAGATGTTGCGCCAAAACGAATTCGTGGCCTCATCATCCGGTAGATGCCCATCATCCACATCCGGAACAGATCGCTCCCACGCTCTGTATACCCACCTTTGATCCCTTTGGAACATGCGATTCTGGTGGAACCGTTCAACACGACACTTATACCTTCGAATACGGCTCGCCCATGCACATACTTTTTGTTTAAAGAAGTCAATGCGCTCTGTAACACGAGCCATATATTGACTAGGACTAATATTAGTTCCAGCAAAAGCTCGTTTTACAAAGCGCATTACTCTTGGGCGAGTGTTTCCGCGGCGGTAAGCAATAAGTTTTGCAATGAGTGTCCTAGCCTCAGCAACACGTTGCTCGATCCTGCACTGCCAAGCCGGTACGGCTTGTTTAGGTCGTGTAGCTTTGTTATTATTACATATTTTCACACCTGCTACACGACATGCCGTAACAGCCGCACAGTACAAAATCGAGTGCGTGTCCCTAAGGTCTACACTGCTCTCAAAATAGTTAGGGAGCAGTGTATCTAGGACACCCATTAAAGCCTTATTCCGGTTGTGCATGGGCAAGCGCGGTAATCGAGGCCTAAGTTCGGGTGGTGTGGTCTGACATTCCCGAATCACATCCTCCAAAGTACTCCTTATAATGTCATTGTACTGGGTACTTACAGTTATAGCCCTGTCATCCTCTTCCCCGTCAACATGGTTGGTAGGCAGTGTACCAAGAACTGGCACTATCACTGGTGACGGGGTTGTGGCGGCACGGCTAGCCTGCAGCTCAGAGCGCAACCGATCAAGTGTAGCGTCATCCAGCATGTGGTTACGCAAGATGACCCGCACCTGATCCGACAATCGTTGACTGGAAACGTTGACATTTGGTTCAAGGTCCTGAAACAGAGAGAGCATTCTCGCACGGTACGCAGTGAGTTTAGTTCCCCCCTCTGTAGACCCGTAATATGCGCGCATGACGTTCTCATTTATTCTTTGAGTCCACTTCATGCGCTGCACATCACCACCGGGAGCGGGAGCCCTGTCCGAGGCCGGTTGGCCCGCGGGCGCCAAGCTGGTCGGTGGCCGGCGTCTCCCCTGCCGACGTACAGGTGTTGGCGTCGTCGGCGGGGAGAAGTACTCGTCGCTGGAGCTCGACGCGACTGCAGGTGCCGGCGGCGCTGGTGCTGGGGCAGGCGGCAGCTGCGAGGCGGAGCTCGGCGACGAGTCCGGGGATGGTGGGCGTGCGATATTCCTTGTCTGGCTTCTTGTCAGCGGCATCTTCACATTTTCATATTTTATTTATAATTAATTTCGATTTGGTTTTGAATAGCAAAAATGACATGTGTCAATTTTAATATTTTTCTTTTATAAGACATTTTCGGTGATTTTCGTGATTAAATATTATTTTAGAAATTTGTAGGACCTTTTTCTTTATTGACTTCGTGGTTTTTATGATTAAATTGGTCGTAAACTTTGTATATTATCGAAATTTTGTAAAATATGTAGAAGAAAGACGTTCCGTTTCAGTGTTGCCAGATTATTTTTATTATTATTATTATTATTGATAAATATTTTATATTTCTCCCAAAAGGGGTAAATTCTTCACTATCGCGCGGACCTTAGCCAAGCGCGAGAGCTGACGTGATTTAGTCTGTAGACAGAAATTTCCTAACAATCCTACATGTGTTAAGGATGGTCGCTTTTTGAAGAAGAATGTATGTGAGTGAATGGAGATCTAATAGCTTAAGGCTTGTGTGTAGTGTGTGAGGTATGATGCCGGTAGACGATACTACGATAGGGATGGTTTTGACTGTTTTGGCCTTCCATTGAGTTTTCAGTTCAATGGCTAGATCTGTGTATTTTGTTAGTTTTTCTGTGTATGTGGATGACAGGTTATGTGTATTAGGGACAGCGATGTCTATCAAGTAGACTAATTTATTCTTCTTATCATGTAGAGTAATGTCCGGCCGGTTATAGTGCACTGTTCTGTCTGTAATTATAGTTCTATCCCAATACAGTTTGTAGTCAACATTATCTATTACGGTCTGAGGAGTGTACTTATAGTAAGCTGTTTTTTCTTTAATGAGATTAAATTTGTAAGCAAGATTTTGGTGAATGATTGCTGCTACTTGATCATGCCGGTGTTTGTAATCAGTTTGGACTATTACTCTACATGCCCCAGTAATATGTTGGATGGTTTCTGAGGATCCTTTACATTTTCTGCAGGTGTCATCAACCAAACTTGGCAATTTCATTATGTGTTTTTTATAGTTCTTCGTTTCTACAACCTGATCCTGTATAGCGAGCATGAAACCCTCCGTTTCAGGGAACATTTCTCCACGTCTGAGCCATTCGTTCGACGCTATCTTGTCGACGGTAGGTTGGTTCAGATCATGGAGGTGTCGTCCGTGTAACGTTTTTCGAGCCCATTCATTTAATTTCGTTTGCATATCGGTCTGGATTTCGTTCTTCTGTTGTGTATGATCCAACAAATTTAATGGGGTAAACTTTTTATCGTTTTGTACTATGGCATTATGCAAGATAGAGGTATTAGATTTATTGTAGAAATATGCCCTTAGGTTTGTTATTTGTGTGTTATGAAGATTTATAATATCGATAAGACCTCGGCCTCCCCGGGTACGTGGCAACGTCATTCTCTGAATGCAAGACCTTGGATGATGTTTCCTATTTTTTGTCATTGTAGTATTAATGATTCTTTGAAGAGACTTTAATTCTGTTTTATTCCAATTAATTATACCAAAAGAATATGTCAGAACTGGTATGGCAAAAGTGTTCACGGCTTTAAATGAATTTTTGGAATAAAGATGACTTCGTAAAATAGTATTTAATCTATACTTAAACTGTTTGGTCAAAGAATTTTTAATATTCTTATGCTGAATCTGCTGCGCCTGATTGTATCCCAAATATTTATAAACCTCAGCTTCACCCAGGGGCTCTACAATTTCTCCATTTTGCATACAGTATTGATGTTTATACTGCTGGCCTCCCCTCGTCGAATTTATTTTACACTTGTCTATTCCGAAATGCATGCAAATGTCCCGAGAAAAGTTTTCAGTAATTTCTGCCATTTGTAGCAATTCTTCTTCTGTGGAGCCGTATAGTTTTATGTCATCCATATATAAAAGATGGCTTAATTTATAAGGTGAGCATTGAGTTGAAGACGCACTTTCATTTACTTTGTATTCTAATTGGTACCCTAAATTTAATGAGTTTAACATATTAGACAGTGGATTAAGTGAAAGGCAAAACCAAAGCGGGCTTAGGGCATCACCCTGAAATATACCCCTCTGTACTTTAATTTCTTCTGTTAAAACTGTACTTGAATCAGTAGTCAGACTTAGTCTCGTCGATTATTATTATTATTATTATTATTATTATTATCCTGTATGTTAATAGTGGTAATGAACTATCCGTGTGCCAAATTGCATTCGAATCAGTTTAGTAGATTTTGCGTAAAAGAGTATAATTTAATTTGTAAGGTTTTGAAAAAAATTTAATAGTGATATAATCAAACTACTTGTCTTGTCATAGAATAATGTAGAAAAATACAGGTAAGTTATTAATTTCGCCTGACCTCGTATTAAAATAATAATTTAATTTAACTTTTCAATTATTATTATTATTTCCTTTATTCAATTTATAAACATATAAAATACATTTTTAAATATACATTAAAAAAAAAAACATACATTTAAAAATATAAAATACAGTCTCCAACCGGCATCGGAAACAGGGTTCAAGCTGCCGGTGGTTAGGGTCCCAGAGAGAGGAACCTCCTCACGATACGCGCCGTGTCCAGAAGTACCGCTTTCTGAATCAAACCCTTGACCCAGATGCCTAACGAGAGCCTCTTAAGGTGTTGGTCGAGGCTCTTGGCTATTAAGCCGTTGGCTGTCACGACTATCGGGACAATGATTGCTGAGTCCACCTCCCACATGTCGACAACCTCGTGCGCTAAATCCAAATATTTTATTTGTTTTTCTTTTTCGGCCTTCACGAGGTTCTCGTCATGGGGGATAGTGATATCAACAATCATTGCCCGGCGCTCTGATCGATCTATCACCACTATATCAGGCTTATTGGCTACAATAGTCCTGTCAGTGATGATAGATCGATCCCAGTACAATGTGACACGACCATTTTCGAGAACTGGGTCGGGAACATACCTGTAGTACGGCATCTCAGATTCCACAAGTTTGTATTTCAGAGCAAGCTGCTGGTGGATAATCCTGGCCACTTGGTTATGTCTGTGCAAGTATTCGCCGTTAGCAAGACGTGAACAACCGGAAATTATATGTCTTAAGGACTCACCTGGACAGTGACATGCCCGACATATGTCGACTGTACCATCCTTTACAATATATTTCCGGTAGTTGTTCGTCATGATAACTTCATCCATAATTGCACATACAAACCCTTCGGTTTCTCCGAAGAGATCACCGAAGCGTAGCCAGGCCACGGACGCTAAGAAATCTACATCAGGCCCATGAAGGGTCCGATAATAGCGCCCGTGTAGCTCCTTGCTTTGCCATACATCTTTGCGATCTTTGACACTCAGTACTACAGGTTTGTGCCAGTTCTCTTTGCCTAAGGAGAGCGGAGTGAGGCCCTTATCCACTACCACCACATCTCGATGCATCCCCACGTCAACTTGGAGGAAGTACTCCCTGAGGTTACATACCTCGCGATTATGGAGGGTCTTAGCATTCAAAAAGCCTCGACCCCCACATTTTCGCGGGATATATAACCTCATTACCGAAGACCGTGGGTGGTGCATTCGATTTGCGGTCAGTAGTGTTCGGACTCTCCTATCCAAGGCGTCTAACTCAGTCTGAGTCCACTTGAGTACACCAAAGGAGTACATCAACACTGGCATGACCCAACCATTAAAGGCACGCACTTTGTTGCCCCCTGACAAAAGACTTTTCAGTACTTTGTTCAGGCGGCCAAAGAAACGTGTCTGTAATGATTGTTTCATGTCAGCAACGTTGATACCTAACGCCTCTGACATACCCAAGTACTTGTAGGTCTCCGTTGCAGAGAGTGACCTTAGGTTTATAGAATCCGAGAGCTGTATGCCCTGGGATTCCATAATCCCGCCTCGTTTTACATGCATGACTGCACATTTGTCAACACCAAATTCCATTCTGATGGAATTACTGAAGCTTTCAGTGATCTTCAGTAACTTCATCAGTTGCAATTTGTTGGTGGCAAAAAGTTTAAGATCATCCATGTATAACAAGAGGGAGATTACCTGGCTTCCTCTCCGCAACGAATAGCCTAGCCTTGAATTCTCAAGCAGAGTGCTTAGAGGATTCAAGGCCAAACAGAACCACAGTGGGCTCAAACTGTCACCCTGGAATATTCCCCGCTCAATCCTGATTGTTTCACCACTCTGTTGGATATCCCGACATCCTGGATAGTGAAGCACCGTACTCCACTGCCGCATACATGACACTAAGAAGGTGCGTAAAGTTGTATTAATTTTATACAACTCCAGCACCCTCATGAGCCATGTATGCGGCACCGAATCGTAGGCCTTCTTATAATCTATCCAACATGTCGACAGATCTTTTTTAGAGCGGCGAACCTGTTGGCAAATAGTCGTGTCAATAAGGAGTAGCTCCTTAGTACCACGGGACCCATTCCTACATCCATTCTGAGAGGCAGACATTGCAGAATTACTATCAATATGATCGTTAATCTTTGCCCTCAGAATGGATGTAAGAAGTTTATAAATCGTTGGTAGGCAGGTGATCGGCCTATAATTCTTAGGGTCCGTGGTACTACCTGTTTTGTGGAGCAGATGGGTAGAGCCTATGGTTAGGAACTGTGGGAGTGAGCCCGATTCTATGGCAGATTGGAATTGGGACGCTAAGCAACCATGTGAACTCCGTAGCCACTTTAACCAAAAGTTCTGCAGTCCGTCCGGTCCTGGTGCTTTCCAGTTAGACATCGGACGGACTGCATTAGCTACGTCTTGGGGGCTGATACTGATAGCCCCCATCTCTTCTATAGGTTCACATGATTGCTCCACCTCTCGCATCCAATCGCCTTCAGAGTGGGTGACAGGCACCGACCAGATGTTGCGCCAAAACGAATTAGTGACGTCATCATCCGGCAGGTGCCCATCATCCACACCTTGAACAGGTCGCTCCCATGTTCTATATACCCATCTTTGGTCTTTTTGGAACATGCGATTCAGGAGGAATCGTTCCACCCGACATTTATAGCGTCGAATACGGTTCGCCCATGCATATACTTTTTGTTTAAATAGATCGATGCGCTCTGTAAGGCGGGCAGTATATTCACTGGGGCTAATACTAGTCCCAGCAAATGCACGCCTTACAAAGCGCATCACACGGTGCCGAGTATTGCCGTCTCTAAAAGCTAGAAGTTTTGCAATGAGTGTCCTAGCCTCAGCAATACGCTGCTCGATCCTGCACTGCCAAGCTGGTACGGCCGGTTTTGGTCGTGTAGCTATGTTACTATGACAAATTGTAACATTAGCTACACGACATGCCGTAAGAGCCGCACAGTACAGAATTGAGTGCGTGTCCCTGAGGTCTTCACTGCTCTCAAAGTAATTAGGGAGCAGTGAATCTAGGGCACCCATTACCGCTTTGTTGCGTTTATGCATGGGCAAACGAGGTATTCGAGGCCTATGTTCGGGAGGTGAAGTCCGATACTCCCGAATCGCATCCTCCAATGTACTCCTTATTAATTCATTGTACTGAGTACTTACAGTTATAGGCCTGTCGTCATTTTCCCCGTCCAGTGAGCTTGCACATGGTGTGCAAGGAACTGCTACTGCCACTGTTATCGGGGCACTGACGACATGACTATTCTGCATTTCAGAGCGCAATCGCTCAAGCGTCACGTCATCCAGCCTGTGATTGCGTTGGATGACCCGCACCTGATCCGACAGTCGTTGAGCCGATACGTTGACATCTGGTTCAAGAGCCTGAAACATAGACAGCATTCTAGCACGGTACGCAGTGAGGTTAGTTCCCCCCTCTGTGGACCCGTAATATGCGCGCATGACGTTCTCATTTATTCTTTGAGTCCACTTCATGCGCTGCACATCACCACCGGGAGCGGGAGCCCTGTCCGAGGCCGGTTGGCCCGCGGGCGCCAAGCTGGTCGGTGGCCGGCGTCTCCCCTGCCGACGCACAGGTGTTGGCGTCGTCGGCGGGGAGAAGTACTCGTCGCTGGAGCTCGACGCGACTGCAGGTGCCGGCGGCGCTGGTGCTGGGGCAGGCGGCAGCTGCGAGGCGGAGCTCGGCGACGAGTCCGGGGATGGTGGGCGTGCTAGTAGTCGTTTCCGTCTTCTTGTCAACATTATTACAAAATTATCATTTCCGTTTTTTCAGTTTTATTTCTTATGTTGACACATGTCAACTTTGATTAGATATATATTTTTTAAAAATGTTTTTGTTGAAATGTATGTACATAATTCCATTTTATATATTTTTAAATTAGTTATTGCTGTAATTGATGAAAATGTACTGTTGTTATAAAATATTGGTAAATAAATATTAATAAATTTACGGAGATAAATAATATCATGTGTTGACACTGACGTTTTTTTTTTTTTTATTATTATTATTATTATTTGTATCTCTCTTTTTTCACGGGCTATCCTCAGTATTAAGAATACCCGGTCCTTTGAAAGGCTTACGTGGGGACACAGGTCCAACACGCAGTGGCCTTGTTGAGAACTTTACTCTAAACTGGAATGGGGCATCTACTAGGGCCCATCCACCTCTGCTCTATGGAAGAACAGACATGAATGGTCCAAAGTAGATACAGAGCTATTGTAAATTATGAATGGAAAGTAAAAATTTAGGCTATGTGTAGGTAAATGTTAGTGGATTGGTTATTAGAACTAAATCGGAAAACTATGACACCTGCCTTCTAACACATATAAATGCAATCAAATAGGCAGGTGGTGACTCGCCAGCTCACCAGATGGGCCCCCCAACATAACCGCCACTACAGGCAGCAGGAGGCAACACCAGTGCGAGCGGCTAGGGGTGTCGAGCGGTGCGGCCCCGATTTCGCCATCGCGGGTCACAGTAGCGGACCCGGAGCGGGTTTCCTCGCTATTACGCCATTAGACACTTCCACCCCCGAGCATATAGCTCTAGCGACCCCTCTCTAGCCAGCCAGTTAAGGCAAGAAAGAGCTGGGAGCCCTCCTAAGGAGTGACTCCCTGGAGCACTCAGGTCCGTTGTGTCGCTACTCACAAACAGCTCGCCACAAGCTGCCCTGCGGATGTATGCTCCTACATAGACCTTAAGATACATTTTTTATTTATATCTCAAAGTTGGGAAAAGCAAGTTAATATGCCCTCAGGTATTGCGTTATTCTCATGATGAGGTAACGGCTTGCCCCGAGGGGTTTATTATTATTATTATTATTATTATTATCCTGTATGTTAATAGTGGTAATGAACTATCCGTGTGCCAAATTGCATTCGAATCAGTTTAGTAGATTTTGCGTAAAAGAGTATAATTTAATTTGTAAGGTTTTGAAAAAAATTTAATAGTGATATAATCAAACTACTTGTCTTGTCATAGAATAATGTAGAAAAATACAGGTAAGTTATTAATTTCGCCTGACCTCGTATTAAAATAATAATTTAATTTAACTTTTCAAAAACATTATTTCTAACAAACCAGAAAATTAATAATTAAAAGTAAAATTTTATGTAACATGAAGAAACTTTTTTAAAATTCTTGTTAAAAGTTCTGATTAATTTTCTTTTTATAAACTTACAATTAATAAAATGTTGCTTCATTAATAATAATGTATTTAAATAAATTTCATTCCGACTAATTTGTAACTGAAACTAGCTATATTCCGCGGTGTCTCCTGCGTAAGCTCTTGTAAGACATAATTTTGTTTCATGACTTTTTTCAATGTTTTTAAAGGTATTCTGCTATTTGAGGTGGAAGTGAATCCAACAATCAAAGATCATGAAAATCGGACTACTCGTTCTTGAGTTATAAATGGTGTATATAACCTGACTTTGTTTTCTTTAAATATAGGTAGATTATTGAGCAATCCTAATATTTATTCGTGACCATACAAATATCCCATTAATCAAAACTCCATACGTATTATTTGATTCAAGAAAATTTATTCGAACCTGCCAAAGACCAGGCAACGACATTGAATAACATGGATTTCTAACAAATTGTAGCTACGTGCTACGGCTACGACGCTACGGTCGTAGCGCTACGAGGAAATAAGAAGTGCTCGAGTTTGACTGAAATATTCATTACTTCTCTGTTACAGTATTTGAAAACGTGTTTTTTTATGGTAATTGATATTTTTACTTTCAGTGGGATATTATCGGTTTTTTACACATTGCGCTTTATTTGGTTATGATGGTACCTGTATAATGTGATCGAGAAAAGCCTATTATAAAAATTAGTATTTGTATCCGGAGAGATTGTTATTTATTTTCTTTTAGTTTTTTTTATTTTTATTTTCTAGCCCATTAATGATAAGTTCAACATTTTTATATTCTATAGCAAAAGAATTAGGGATCATTAAAAAAAACATCTTTTTAAAGTAAATCCTTAGTTTATCCTGCTCTCGATATTTTTCACACATTATTTTTAGTCTTTTTTTATACATTTTACTTTTTAATTTTACGCGACCGGTAACCTTACCAAAAGTAGACGATACCAACACAACTAAAAATAATCTTCTTTTAAGGTATTCTTTGTATTTCCCAAAGTTACGATTCTTGCAAAAACATGTTACAATACAAACGTTTTTCTGTGATCTCAATGTGTACAAAGGGAAATAATAACGCGATTCGACTATAACCGGTAAAATAATACATGGAAAGCTTTGAGAATAAAGATAGAAACGTATGTTGAATAAAAGGAAAATTATTGGCACGAGATTAGGAAGGTGAAGTGGTGTTTAGATAAGAAAATAGTCGAAAGAAGAGTTTATCTTGAAAGTGGTATTTAAGGCAGGCAAGACCTTTTCTTTGGACAAGTTTACAGCACGTCTTATTTTATGTAAAATAAATAAA
The DNA here is from genome assembly GCA_932294365.1 of Diachrysia chrysitis. Taxonomy (NCBI): domain Eukaryota; kingdom Metazoa; phylum Arthropoda; class Insecta; order Lepidoptera; family Noctuidae; genus Diachrysia; species Diachrysia chrysitis. Next base: position 11,106,248 of record OW028654.1, on the reverse strand, counting down.
TGAATTACTAGTTTGGTATTAGAATACACCTATATAGGTGATATTTAAAAAAAATACTTAATTTTACACTTTACAGTAAATATTTTCATATTCGTATTCGTGTAAGACTTTACAAAAACTCCACTAAACACAAATGTATTGGTTAAGTTTTCTAACTTATTTAAGCGAAGTCTACTAACAGACAGTTTGAACGACACTTGACAACAATGCTGGTTGATTCTGATGTAAACAATTACGACAATAGTTATACATAAGGTTTTATCTAAGGATGAAAATAGCTACCATTTAACAATGGAGTTTTAATCCTATTTTCCTTTGAACATAATTATTACTATGAACAAACTTTTGGTAGAATGTTTGCGTTTTTGTGAGAAGAAAATATGAATGTAAGAATTTATTGTTTTAACTATATGTACAATTTATTAATTTTCTGACAATTGTATTATTGAAAATCTTAGTAGGTATATTTTTTTATTCTTCTGGATCTTATAATTACTCTAGTTGGTGTACTGCCGTTGTAGTTAAAAGTTCCAAAACACTAGTGCCAAAATTGAACGACTTTCTAAAAATAAATACAAATTCGCAAAACAGGATGTTGGTATAGTTAACATTAAAAACAGTTAAAACTCCTAGTATAGGATACAATCAAATAAAGCCTGACTACAGTTATCGGTACGTCACATAACCAAAACGTTCGCTACCCGTATTTTTTCCAAATGAAACGAAAACTCGTACCGAAATCAAAATAAACACAAGGCAACGCGACCGAGGCTCGCTCGAGCGCGAATATGGGACAAACGTGAACACGTTACATTGCGGATTGAATACAGGTGCTGATAAAATATTCAGTTGAGAACGCAATTTGCTTACATTAAGGACGATAATTGCTTGCTTTTTGTTGAATAACCTAAAATGTATGGCTCACCTAATTTTGCACGGATAGCCGAGGGGTATAGGACACCACGCCATTTACCACTCTGCGCGACGTGCTGCGGGTTCGATTCCCGCATGGACGTTCTTTGTACATGTGATTTGAATGTTTTTAAACCCCCGCGTTACTAGGATTTAATTCCTAAGAGCTGGATACGATTTCTAATAAAAAATAAATAAAATAAGAGTAGACCTTTGCTCATGGCAATCACAAACCATAGATTTTGACGACGCAATGCCGGTCTTTCACATGTATTGGATTTTGCTTATTCATGATGTTTCGAGACAAGAGTTTTTTATTATTATTTATTCATGTATTTCGTAGTAGTCAGAAGCTAGTCAGTTAAATCTTATAACAAAGGAGAGGAACTTATTGCCAATTTTATAATTTGCCACAAAATATTAATTAGCGCCTTAGCTTATTTAGAGTTCAGTAAATTTCACGACAAGGCAATGTTAATTCCTTAATTTAAAAAAAATGTACGTTTTTAATTTTTATTAATATATCAATTTTATTTGAAGTTTGAAGTTATTTAAATGAAGCCGACACTATGCTCTTACTAAAAAAACCCATGGGGTCCAAAAAGCCCGACTTTGCTGTATATATGTTTATTCCCATTTAGGTATATGAATGAGTTCGACTCTCCTTCCTTTGTTTTCTTTATATTATTCTTCCCCTTAATAACACTATTTCATTAATAGCAGTACAGGTTTAAAGCAAGAATGTCTTTGAAATAAAACTGCACATGAACGGGCGTGACGCGTGGGCTGGAATTACTCTCATTCGGTAAAGGTCACAGGTTGAATCCCAAGCTTTAAGTTTAAAAGGTTCGCAAGACTTGGAGGCTTAGCGTTCATTTCAACGTATTCTACTGTTTTAGTAGGTACAGAAAATAGATACAGTATTATTCCTTGTGCAGTGTAAAAAAGATTTTTTTTTTGAGTTATGGTTTTAATGATGGAGGCTTTTAGCAAAGATGAACAATGTATTTTGTTTTTACACACTAGCGGCCTTTCCCGGCCTTATACGGATGCAATTTATTTTTTGTAATAAAAAAGATGGCCTATGTTAATCAGAGATAATGTAGCAATTTAATGGTGAAAGGATTTTTTCAGTATTTTTTGAGTTTATTCGTTACAAACATATAAAAATACAAATCTTTCCTATTTATATTTTCGTGTAGATTAATGTTACGAATATCTATTTATTTAAGCACATTCTTTATTATTTTTATGTAGAAGGTTGCTTAGAAATTTTCAACATAACATCGTGGCGTCTTAAAACTGCCTATCAAAATATGAAGTTAAAAAATACTTAATTAGCCACCACAAACAATGTTTCTTTTACGAAAAATAAAAGATATCTTAGTACTATCTATCTTTCGGTACACCTGTTAACCTGGGATACAACTGAAGGTTAACTATTTTATCTTTCGGTCCGATCTCACTAGCTAATTATCCGGATTACGCAGGTACTTGGGAGGGGCAGTTTTATTCGGTACTATGTTTTACAGCTTCATTTAGGATAATGCGAGTAATAAAATGAAGTAGTTTGTATTGTTTGCTTGTGTGAGTGATACGGAAATAATGTATTAAACGTGTATGTAGGTTTGAATGTCGTGGTGGCGTAGCGGTTTAATTAACAGATTTGTGTGAATAATGTTGCCAGGTTCGAAGTACTGGCAAGTACCAATATGACCCTTTCAAAGTTATATTTACTTTCTTAATTATTCTAAGACACCAGATTGGCAAACGGTGAAAGAAAACATCGTGAGGAAACCTAGATACCAAAAATTGGAAAATATTGACAGTTCCGATATTATTTGGGTAATATTAGGTTTTGAGATAGTTTTAATAAAACGGCACGCTCTGTTTTTTTTGCATGTTCACACAAATATTACATGTTCATACTTGTGCCATTTCATACAGTTCATACTCGATATGCGCGCTCTATAGTTTTCTTATTTTTTTCTCTAGGAACAACACTCTTTTGAGAGAGTTTCGCAATTACTGAACTAAACACATCTAGGTATTCTTTATTTACTTCGAAACAACTGCCTGTCGCTTCGCTGGTTGGTGTAATCATGTATACATACACATATTATGTCTCTAAACATTTATCAAGCTAGTTCAAAGGGTCCGTAGTTAATGAACCTCACTGAGGCGTTACTTCCTTAATTAACAGAAAATTGATATCCTCGGATGACTGCCTGCGCCTTATCATGGCTGTAGTATGTGACCCTCCCACATCCGTCTTAAGCTCATTCAGTAGTAAAGGTAAGATTAAGAAATTGTGACTCATTATTGCCTCGCAAAATTTAAATTTAATGGCGTGGTAGTGATCTCTGTTTTCAATCCCAAAATTAAAACAAGAGAAAGCAAATATTTTGATCGATCATTTTGTTACTGTCGCACAAATGCATGATAGAGCCTGGAACATATATATTATAGGCCAAAGCACACTTTAATGGCGTTACATAATTTAATTGATTCGCCACTGTAAAATAAGCTTTTAAATATAATAATATAGTATGAATTACAGTATTATTAATTCTTCATTTAAAACAGAAACAATATTATTTGTGAACCTGTTTATTTAACTGGAATATTTATAATGATCGCGACATTAAACAACCAAATACAATAGGCAGTCGATAAATAAATCTGAAACAAAAGCAATTCATATTGCGGCCATTAAAAGATTTTGCGGTGGACTCACTCGGCGCTGGCCAAACAATCGCCTAACGACCCATTTACATAATGGTCGGTAAATAAAAAGGGGGAATCAAAGTAGGTGAAAGTATCGCGGTATTGATTTACAAAGATCTTAGTTATTTTTATAGAACAAAATGATAAAGGGGAAAAAGCTTACGAAATAAAAAAGGAAAAATTTGATATCAGTTTCTTACGTTTTGTAAATTTAATTTTATGGTTAACTAGCCTTTGCCTTCGGGTCAGCCCGTATAGGTGTATGCTATCGTGGCGAAAAGTAGTCTATGCTCTTATGCGTATCTTGAAATTGAAACTTACCCCATACTAAGTTTCATTAAAATCGGTTTAGTCGTGAAAGCGTTTTTATTTATAATTGTTCAATTTTCGTATTGTAGATAGGGTGTGTAAACTTTGCTGAACTAAGCCAATCGGTTTGTATTTGAGGTTTATGCAACACACACGACTATACTCTCGTATTATTGTTTGATGGGTCAATAATGAAAAGTAGTAGTCAAAAAGAATTTACAGGCACATAAATAGTTCTAGAGTCTAGTTGCCTATCTAAAAATCTTAAGGAAGAAAAGATAGGAACCTCCATAATATTTTAGATGTAATATGCTCTGGTGTCAAAGTATTTCGTACTGGGATTTAAAATCTTTAAGAACCTAATTTTAAAGGAACAGTAGGCAGTGTTTCATGAGAATTTCGAGACCTAAGTTCAGCTGTAAACGATAAAAAATGTTTATACACTCCTATTCTTCCAAAGTTACTGGCAACACCAAAGAGCTCTCAACATAAATCTCGAACAAGCTTGCGGACACTTAACCGAATTAATTTAAATAATTTAACTAAGTGGTTGTGTTAAAATGCTTGAGCGCGAAACACGGCAGCTCAGTTGTAAAACTTATAGTGCTTGTTGCTACGCCTCGTAGCTCTTATTACTACGTACGTAGCAGGGGTTACAATTTCGTAGGCACGTAGCAAATTATTTATGAAATTATTCTGTGGAGTTGGTTTATTTTAGAAAACAATTAATATGAAAACAGTATATTTAACAAGTAGATTTTTGTTTCTTTTAGCAAAATGTATATGTTACAAAGTAATTATAAATGTTTTGTTAACTTAGTTAATTTTAATATATGGTTACAAAAAATACCTAAGATATCTATTTATTTCTCATACGAAACAAGTGGCTCATAATCTCATGGATCTAACCCGCAGTCGCCATAACCAGCATTAAAAACGTTTTACGAGCTCCACAAATTGTAACACGACTATAATACTTTGTAACTATAAACTTACAAGCATCTAAATTACCTAACTGAATTGTTTGTAGAAAAAATATATTTCTATTCTTGTAGTAAAAATAAAGATTTATTTATTACTTTTAGGGTAATAAATAAAAGTTTTCTGCGTTAAGTGACCTTTATGAGAGACTTATAATAATATTAAGTAACTAAGAGGCATCTAAATTGGTCAATTAACTTGAAGGTGGTAAAAAACGAATAAAATTGTGATAAAATTGTAAGTACCTACATACTTATAGATTATGTAATATTCGTTATTTTATTTAGCTTTTTTTTTCTTAGTTTAATAGTTATAATTAATAATTCTCAAGCTACACCGCTGTAGCTTTTATTATTTGCATTATTTATTATTTTATGCGTCGTATTTAGCGCGAAACTACTTTTTCATTTTTAAATCCACTCCTGCTCTAAGAAACTCATCCCTGTGTCGCGGGTGCCTTTACAAACATTTTATTCACATGCACAAATAACACCAAAACTTGGAACAAGCATTAATTGTGGTCCCATGTGGGGGTTGAACCCGCAGTACGTCGCGCACAGTGGTAATTGGTGTGGTTTCCTATACCACTCGGCTATCCGTGCACTCTTACCCATTTTTTTTTCTTTTCGTTCACTATGTAAAACTCAACTGAAATATCTACTGAAAACCGCTTCTACTCAATCCAACTCAACTTCTCAAAACCGGTTCAGTAGTTTTTAAGAAAAACATTAACAAACATTTCCTCTAAGCACACCATTGTCTTGATTCGGGTCACAGTTAAAAAAAGACCATCTTAATCTACTTCATTTTATATTTCACCGTTTCTTCTTTACCGCTAACCCTTAAATATTTACAGATAATATTTACGATTCGTCGACTAACAATAAATATTGATAGAACCTTTTTTTTTAAGAAGACGGTATCTGTAACAAACAGACGTTCTTGTGAATGGAGTTCTTAAATTTTATTTCAACTGATATGAATTTTGAGTTTTTTTTCTCGTCTGCGATTGTTTGATCTTAAGAATATGTGTTATTTATTTTTATGTCTCGTGTCTTTATGATGATAAGAATTTCTGTTTTTTAGTGTATACTGATTTTTTTTTCAAAAAATGTATTTGTCTTTATGGAATCCTTTTCTTTAATAGGCTGTTATTTCTAGCTTCTTAAATACTAACCTAGAGCTGTGTAAATTAACCGGCAAGTGCAAATCGGACTCGCGAATGAAGGGTTCCGTACCATTTTGTAGAGCCCTTTTAATTTTTTGCGGCAACAAAAATACACAGTCTTTGAAAATTTCAATTCTCTAGCTATTACGGTTCAGGAGAGACTTTATTTAACGCATAACTACTAACTACGTACTAAATCTATCTTTCATATTTCAGGTTAAAGAAAGAATATCTATTTTTTTAAATAATACACAGTAAAAATTTACATTTTCAATTTAAAATAAATCCATTATCCTCATTACAATAAAATCATTTGTTCTATTCTTTTAGAAAGTAAATGAACTCGGCCGAGTCTGTGCAAAGCTAGCCAACTGGTTATCTCAGCTTACATTATGTATAGAGGTTCAGTTAGTACAAAATAGGTCTCCAGAGGCTCACACGAACATTTTGAGTTTATATATTTTAGGGACGAATGGACGTGTCATAAGTAAAAGCTATTTGCTTGAGACCGCTAAGCTGTTTATATGTAATGTATGTACTAAGAAACGTTAAGTTAATGATCACTTAGTCAACTCTCAGAAGTCTGAGAGGTTGCCTACTTAAATCCATAATAAATACAAATATTATAAAATGCAAAAGTAACTCTGTATGTATGTCAGTTACGCTTTCACGGACAAACGGCTGAACCGATTTGAATGAAACTTGGTATGGGGCAATATGCCTTGCGGCCAATTTGTATGAGAATTCTAGTCGGGATTAAAGTTGTCTTTTCGTCTGTCCTTTTCTAATTATGTACAAGTGAAAAAGATACTGATGACCTAAAATAAGTTTAGTGCGTGTTTAACAGAATTGGAACCAATATCTCAGTGTTAGAATAATTTGTATCCTCAAACGCATATTCCGCCATTGTACATTGTGTGTGTATAAATAGTATAAATAAATATCTAAACCCCATATTATTATCTTAAAATAACTTAAAATTATTTAAAGAATCCCAATTTTTTTTATTGAATACTGTAAGAACATTGCTGGCCACTTTAAAATATGACAATATCATATTTTTTTCTTTTTAAACTACTGTCTTAGGTAGCAGAAACTCAATTCCTTTTCCCTACTCTTTTATACAAACAAATCTTACGTGCGGCGAATGGCAAACGTATCGGATATATCCGTGCGGTATCTCACCCGGTTATCCGTTTGTACCCGGGTGAAGGACCCTCGATAGCAATGTCCACGGTTTTGATAAAGCGCTCTTAACCCGTATTTGCGACAGTTACTATTTGTTGCCTGTAATGGGTATAATTTTATTTGCGGACTTATTTTGTGGTTGAATTTAAAGGAAAGTTTGAGTTTTGACTACTATTGAGTAGGTACATTTTATAGGTGTTTATTTGTATAATAAAATGCCATGTTGCTATTTTTTAAATACTTTTGTTCCGTTAAAAACAACGCAGGTATCTTAGGAATAATCGATCTGTCGCGGGGATCTGCATAAACATTCAATAAATGTTTTTTTTTTTCAAATGGCTTCCGCACTCTGCAATTTAATCCTTGTGTCGCGGAGAGTTAGTAACATTATTCTCAATGGACAAAGAACACCCAAAACTCAAAGAAAATTACATCTCTACGATTATTCTAAAAGTTTTTATGCGCTTATTACACTGTCCTGAATATAACATGCTAAATAAAATCCTGATTAAATAATGATGAAATTTAGGAATGTATAATCGCATTCAGTCCTCCTAAATGCGAAAAAATGCTTTGAAATTTACACTTAAATTTGACAACTAAATTTCTCCCTTATTCAGTAACTGAATTTGAAAATTAGGATAGTGTAATAAGAGCATAAGCAAGTTTAACAGATCAATTATGAGTGTCAAATGTCGTTTAATATGACGAATATTTAAATTTAAATAACACTTAGGCTGGTCTTACACAGGCTGTTTAAGCAGTTAGAGATCAAAGTACATGGACTGCGCGAGCTGTCGATCGCTCTCGCGCGTTTCGTGCGCATCTCGCCCGCTTGCTTTTTATTTTATCGAACGCTCAAAATGCTTCAAGCAACTCGTGTGCGCGCGGCCTTAAATGTAGGTTCAAAGTTGTCTGTCAATGTTTCAACCAATTAATACATTGAAATGTTTGCCTAAGCGGTACTGGCATTAGACATTGATGAAATTAATTAGTCTCTATTTCAAATTGGTTGATATTTTGTCATATAATTTGTTATGGTTGTGAACAAAATATTTTAATATAGTTTAAGCACGGTTGTAATACCAGTTTCTTTATATAAATTAAATGTTTAGTACTTTTTTTAATATTTCACTACACGCTTAAAATCTGAAAAATATCGCTTTGAAATAAAAGCAAGTAAAAAACGTATAAATATACGGCTTACTTGTCTCTATGTGTATAAATTGAGAAATTCAGTTTCCACATACATACTCGTACACACAATTAAACCACATAAATAAATTTATGCTATAATTGTGAAGTAAGCAAATGATGTTATTTATTGAAATGGCAAATTTCCATGAAAACGCGCGAGAATCAAAAAGATTACTCTTCAACGACCCAAACTCTTAAAACTTCTAACTCTAAAATTAATTATCCCCAAGAATCAAAGTCATAATAAGCTTGAAAATTGAATAACTTGTCTCAAAGTTTGTTGAATGAATTTATTAAGGAGTTCGTATTAATATGCATCGTACATTTCGTACAGTGGGCTGTATGTCACTTGACATGTATGGAGCTTAGGGGTCTTACGCACTAGGCGGTTTAACCGCACCCGTAGCCGCCGTTTACGATCACAAACGGTTGAATAGTAGAATGAAAAAGTGGCCAGCTGCGATGCGGTTAAAGGCTTTTGTGCGTAGGAGCGCTCTGTGTTTACTCTCTGTTGTACAGTTAGGAATGTACTGTAGATAATCCTTTTAGAAGGTTCCCATTGTTTAGTTTTGTATTTGTAATTAATGGCAGTTAAGGGGAGACTCGATCGCAGCATTTTCTGTGGCTTTGAAAATAACTTTCTTTTCATTAAAAACGTATCTAACTGTGTAGGTCCGACCTTTGGGCTACCGGGGTCCTTAATTATGGATGGAATGAATTATGGATGGCAACGGAAAGTAATGTTTCGTCAACTCTTGCTATAAAACATCTTTTTCTTAATTGTTTATCATATTTTCTTGCGTTACACTGTAAAATAGATAGATGGATTGTGTGATAAAGATATGAGAAAGAAAGGAGTGAATGCAGAGATGACAGGTGAGACAAATGGAAGCAGAAAACAAATAGTGCCGACCCGAAATAATTGACTCGATGAATAGTGATCGTCGTAATGAGCATTCTATGATATTATGACGTTTGATTATTTGGGCTTTCGATTTATAGTGTTTAATCAAATGAGCTTCGATTAACTGGCATTTAGTATATTGTAGTACATGGAGCCGATGCCGATGACCCAGGACACGATAATTTTCTTATCTTGCACCTTTGCTCAAATAATCTTTAGTAAGCCATAGAATGAGAAAAGGCCTGAGCTCAGCAGTGGGATATTTATAGGCTGGTATTATTATTTACAAGCCAAAGTATGTGCGCCAATAGTCCTACTATTCCCTTGTCTAGTATTTGCAAGAAATAGAGACGCTTGAGCTTGATCTTTACAATCACAGCTATCCATAAATTGTATCACAGCTGCACGAAACAGACGCTTTGACTTCCAGTTTGCAAACATCTTGTGTTTCAATTTCAAAATAAGTCTGTTCCACTTACACTGGTGTTATTGATATTTCTAACAAGCAAAAAATATGTTACATTATAAGTACGTCGCAGTGGCTTATCGGTTCAATGAATGGATTTGACTTTTTCCAAGTTATATGTAGGTACTTATTTATTTATTTAAAGACATCATTGGCAATTGTTGAAGGAAAACATTGCTAGGAAACCTGGGTTCCAAAAATTGGAATCTGAAATCACCAACCTGGAAGTGAGCAAGCGTGAAAATCAATGCTCGTTCCTTCTCTATATGAGAAGAGGCACGTGCCCGCGCCCGTGCCGAGCAGTAGGACATTTCTAGGCCACTATTATTATAGTATTTATTCCAAGTATGGTAATATTAAGCGATATATTAATTATGTTGTATCGAGGTATTTTCAGGTTTTTCTAATAAAACAATTAAACAACCTAATAGGGCCTTAACGTCATTATTTAAATTAATTACTTGCTTAGCAAATAATAACTCGCATTATAATAACGTATGTAGCTATTTAAATAAAATAATGTTATTGTTCATGTACGAGTTTCATTTGTTTAGGTTTTGTTATTTATGTTTTACAACGACGAAAGTTTAAGCTTGAGTTCAGCAAAATACAGTATGTTTTAAACTATAAATGGAGTAATTTATATAGGTACATAAAAAGTAATTAATTATGAAATTACATTTAGTTAAACGACTTTTTCTCGGAAATAATAAAAATAGCCATGTTGTATATTGACTTTTGACCTTGGTATATACAGGGTGTGTTTTAATCACTCCTTTAAATCAGAATTGTAATTAGAATATTACTTTTTTTAAAATCACTACCTAATTTTAAACTACAAGACCGTGGTTTTTTGTGCAAATAATAATATATGGAGTATGTTTTAGAGAGGCTCGTGGATAAGTGTAAGCCGTACAGTTTGACCAATAACGAAGGTTAAGCCGCGCTCGCCGCAGTTGGTACGTAGATGGGTGACCGTTTGTTGACATATATGCTTCTTAAAATAATGTAAATATGCACGAAGGGGTCAAAAAGCACCTTAAGCGTTTGGTCCCGACTGTCATACGTCGATCTTTGACAGTCGTTTCATTATGTACAATTCCGTCAACCAGTCTTAGTATGGGATACTCTGCTATCAAGTCAAATGGGTTGGTGAAGTGAAATAGGCAGTCGCTCTATGAAAAATACGGTATTCAGCTGAATCTGGTAGGACTGGTAGCCGACCCAAAGGAAATAGGTAGGTACATTTTTACATTAATGTTAAACATTTTTCATTTGCTTTATATTAATATTTATACAAATACTGCTTTCTGCGAAATTTTAAACAAAACCTTATATACGGTCCATCACACATAAGTAGTAATAAGAATAACGAAAAAGTAATGTCACCCTTACTGCTTTTGAAATAAAGTTGTAAATAACAGTGTTACTGCAGAGGTACGTAAATAGGTACACGTCTGACTAATAATCTTATCCGATTGATGTCTTTAGTGATGAGCTTGTTTCGCATTCTGTGGCTGAAGTAAATAATGAATAAATAAATCTTCCAAAATCTTCAATATCTTACCAGTGATGCCTGGATTCTACCTTTCATTTACTTCTTCGGTCTTTGCTTCCATAGCGGGTTATCAAAGACTAGCTGTCCCCCGCGACTACGTCCGCGTGGTTTACTTTCATGTGTTTTGTGCGAAACCCTAATTCTTATTCTAAAATAAAAGTACATATCTATACTAATATTATAAAGCTGAAGAGTTTGTTTGTTTGTTTGTTTGTTTGAACGCGCTAATCTCAGGAACTACTGGTTCGAATTGAAAAATTCTTTTTGTATTGGATAGTCCGTTTATTGAGGAAGGCTATAGGCTATATAACATCACGCTACGACCAATAGGAGCGGAGCATAAACGAAAAATGTTGCAAAAATGAAAAACCGTTGAAACTAAAACACGCGAACAAAGTCGCGGGGGACAGCTAGTGGATAATATAACTTAAGAATTAAATAATATTTTACCCGTTTTTGCAACATTTTTCATTGATGCTCCGCTCCTATTGGTCGTAGCGTGATGTTATATAGCCTATTAAGCCTTCCTCAATAAACGGACTATCCAATACAAAAAGAATTTTTCAATTCGAACCAGTAGAACCTGAGATTAGCGCGTTCAAACAAACAAACAAACAAACTCTTCAGCTTTATAATATTAGTATAGATAATATTCAGCTTTATAATATTAGTATAGATAGTATAGGTAGATAAAGATTCCTTGATCTGATATTATGTGTCTTGCACCAGCTGCAACGTGTTTGAACGTTTTCTTAACCCCGCTTCTAATCTTCTACAATTTTAATCTACGTTGTCTAAGTTCATAATATTTTGATGATGCTCAACTTTCTTGAAGGCGCGTTCAGAATTAATTGAAGTTTGCGAGTTTTGTAAACTTCGCTTTATTATTCTTTGATAATGTTGTGTACAAGGTTCAAACGTTATGGTGTAGTGAAACCTTTTTTAAAGGAGATTGTTATACGTAATATTGAGATAAATATCAGTGGCCGTGAACATATATTTCTACTTAGTACTAGAGTGGTATAAGCTGTTCTTGATGATTATGATGATGTTTGAGCCAGTTTCGGCATCATCGGTGACATTTCACAAGTTGATTAGTATATCTAAGTGGAAGTATCTTTACAAACTAGTTTTTTTTTTGAACTCTGGTTTATGTATTTTGATTGGTTTAGATTTCGGTAGTTGCATACAGTATACATACATATGACTGGCCTGTTGGTCTTGTGGTTAATGACCCTGACTGCTAAACCGGAGGTCATGCGTTCGATTTCCATCCAGGACAAATCATTGTGTGGTAAGCATTATTATTTGTTCTGTGTCTAGGTGTAATTTATCTATTAGTATGTATTTAAAAATATATATAAATTATTATGCATAAGTATGTTTATGAGTTGTCTGGTTGCCATAATACAGGCTCTGCCTAGTTTGGTACTAGATGGTCGTGTCCTATGATATTATATTTTATTATAGAACAAAGTCCCCCCCCGCTTCTATCTGTCTGATGTCTGTGAACGCGATAAGCTCAAAAACTACTAAACCAAATTTTCAAATGATTCAAGAGAAAGGTTTTTGTGGATAATCCATTAATGTTTATTCTACCCATGTCAAGCTGGGGCGCTAGTTGTTAATAATAGTCAACTTTATCTAATTTACATATTGTTTTATAAATTACTTTTACTACTAAATATTTTGAAAACTGAAGCAACAATCGTAATTATAAACAGTTAAGGTAAAATTCCAAGCTAAGGATGAAACAGAACAAACAGTCTGTTCATACAGAGATAGCATAATGCAAAGTAAATAAAAAAATATCCTTTTGTTACATTCGCAAGGCTTTTTTCAACTAAATCAATATTGCCGGGATTCTGTGCTGATGACCTAGATTAATTTATTGCATATTGTACACGATTCCGGCCGGATTCCAGGGAAGGTCTAGTGAAACCTGGCCGTTACCGGCTGTTACCGGCTCGACCCGGTTTTAACTGGTGGAAACGGGTTTTGTTCAGTAATTACTGGAATTACGTACGTTGCATATTTTGCATGGTTCCATAGCTGAAACAAAATGAATTTCGTTTTAATTTTGGGTTCACTAGCAAAAGTAAATCCTTTCGTAATACCTGGCTTTTAAATTAAAAAGCATATATTTTAAACTACATGTTTTTTATTGTGGAATAATACGCATTTTTGGTGTGATCTGAAGTCTTCTATATATGCAGTCGTATGTACGACTATTACGCTTCTTCTCATTTCTCACGAATTAGCTTACATGGCTATTACCACAGAATCGAGGCCCACAAGACAAGTGACATTTCGACAAGCGCTAAATCTGATCGAATCGCTCAAATGTATCGAAGTGACAAGTCAAAGTCACGTGACTTATCGATTTGAAATGTAATTTCCATACATTTATTATCATTTAAGCTTCTTCTTAGCAAGTCGATCAATAACAGTCAATTTTTTTCGAGACCAGTACTCAGCCACGCAAACAGCGTTGTCCGTGGCCTTTACCGTACAGGTCCTCGCGAGAGCAGGTGGTAGGGCATGCTGGGCAGCTCATTAAATGGGCCATTGTTTGGGGGAATTTGCCACACTCACATGGCTCAGGTGAACTGTAACCACACCGGCACATATATAAGCGATTTCTGTCATCGTTATCGCTTGTCGGAATACCACTTGTCTAGGGGCGCTGGAGTAGTATGATTATTTGGTTACCATAGTAACCAAAAACATCTTTGCCGACTATTCTACAATACTAATGTTCTCTCGAGATAATAGAAGGTGAGAAACCAGCAATGTAACGTAATGTTATTTAACATCTAATTGGATTAGAATCCATCCAATACTCCGAGGAAAGGTCAAAATCATTCTAGGACGTTGGTTAACCAGAATTAACTGGTTTTATCCAGCTGTAAGTGGAATTATTACGCATCGCTGATTGCCGTATTTTGATAAAATCCATTGAGACCAACTGAAATGTAATATCAAAGCGTTTGTTTAAGTCTATCTTAAATTGATTGGATAATTGTTATATCGTTGTTTTGATTTATCATTTAATTAATTATTTGGAGATTATTGTTCTACCGTTTATTAAAATGATTGATGCAAATCAACAAATTTCACAGATCAGACAAAAAGGTATACAGTATGTAGCAAAAACCCTGTCCGATCCAATAAAGGCGTATTTCTGGTTCAACATGCGTACAAAACTGTAGGTAGTACACGTGAACTTTGTCGAGCGATCAGTGTTGCCTTTGATCAGTATTATTTTAATTTAATTATATTCACCGGGTACAAATAATAATCTCAAATCCATTCAATAGTAACGTATATGTGTATGCAGTACGATGCCGAATAATACTCATAAGGATCGGATAGGGGTTTTAGTTACATGCTGTATAAATAAAACTAGGTATTTATGATTTTTTCCTGTTTAAACAAGAGTTTTTTTTTTACTTTATATTTCATACTACAATGTTGTTCTCAGATATTATGTGATCATTGTGGTCCTTAGAAGAAATGGGAAAAAAACCATCAGCACTCTATTTATTAATTCTGAACTTTGGTTTTTTCTGAGAGAATGGGTTTCGATCGCTAGTACAGATATTGTAGGATTCTTTTCTGACCCTTTCGACACTTAAATCTTATATATTCATTCACTTTGTTATTGTTGTGTTAGCTTTTTAACCGACTTCGAAAAGGAGGAGTTCTCAATTTGGTTATTTTGTTTTTTATGAAATTAAATTTAGTTAAATTCTGATCCGATTTAAGTGATTCTTTTTTGTCCGATGCAAAATAGTTGCCATTTGGTCCCATAAAAAAAATAATTTTATTTGTTAACTTAGACGATGTAATTTTCACGATACTTTGTTTATGTACACCGATTACTTAAAGATTTCAGTGCACTTACTCTCTAATGTTATTTTAATTCTATACGATGCCAATGGAAATTGTTATTTATTTAGCTGACACACAAACTACACACAGTACAAAAAAAAATATTCTCAATGTATAGATTCCAATTAGTTCCTTCCATTGACAGCATTTTTTAAAGAAAACTGATTCTTCTGCCTTCTAAAGTAATATCAATTTTGCATTGGCATTGTATAAGAATTAAAATTAAATTAAATTGCACTGATCCGATTTGAGTGATTCTTTTTTTGTTCTGAACGTATTTTGTGATTAACCTTAAATTAAACTAGTTGTCCGTACAAATGCTCAGTTTATTTATAGTGTTGGGAGCGTGTTAATAAGGATATAGTTAGCGGTGCTCCGTGCTGATGTCATGCATATGCATACTGTTTAGTAGGTCAATGCAAGGATGGGTTTGGTGGTATGATGTTTTAATGTCTGGTTGTAATAGGTATGTTGACTGGATGGAAAAGTAAAAATCTATTTAGTCCATAAGTTACATAATATTTATTTTTTGAAATAAGTGAAGACAAACGAGATAAACCGATTCAAAGTTCAGGGGTGGCGGGTTAAGAAATGCGAATAATCTTATTTTAAAGTATTCTTATTTGCAAGACTTTACAGATGGATGTGTGGCAGCCATGGTCAATTAACATCAGATGAATCACTGGTTGTGCCCTGTTCCATAAAAACTGACACGAAATAAAACCAAATAGCAATAGACTTATCAAAGTTGTTGATTTTTGTTGAAACTTGTTTTTGTGTGAAACAAATGTTTTAGAAGGATGCATATTATTATGATATTTAATTGGCTGAAAAAATATAAATTACTATGCCAACGACATATAAAAGCAGGATTATTATTTACTAGCTGTTTCCCGCAGCTCCGCCCGCGTGGATGTCGGTTATCGCGGCAAAAAGTAGCCTATGTTCTTTCTCAGGCTCAAGACTATCTGGGTACCAAATTTCATTTAAATTGGTTTACTAGTTTTGGCGTTAAAGCGCGACAGACAGACAGACAGAGTTACTTTCGCATTTATAATATTAGTAAGGATTTGTTGAATGGAATCTGTCGAATATTCGCACCAATAGACATGTCGGTCATCCGGGTATTATTTCGAATGGTAGTTTAAAATCCAATTTGCCAATAGGATTTTGTGACGTCATCAGATAACATGCACGCACGAGTACAGCCATCAATCCTTATTATACAGAGTGCCGTATTTTATTCGAAATTCATCGTCGATTTATTTTGAAACTTTTTTATTTCAAGCCTGATTTCAGGAGTTGTATTTTTTATTGATATCGAAAGTGCTCTTTTTGAGTACGTAATGGTTGATGCACTAAATAGCAAATTAAACACCTCACTTTAATTATGAACATGAAGTAAAAAGCACTATGTTGAAACTTGTTTTTTTAAATAATATTTAAAATTCTATATGGTAGTTTCAATCTCGAAAATGGGCTTCATCTATCCCTTCAAAACACCACGGAAAATAATGTATTCTAGTTAAACCCCGGGCGGTAGCTAGTAGTGTTTTTTAGTATATTTTCCTTGCTACGCCCAGATGTGGCCGCTACACTAACTTTAGTCTGCTGACACAACTTGATGGATGATTAGACTTTTTATTGATGTCCCAAATTCAGCCCCGGGTTACAGAAAAATGTTTTTGTGAACTTCAGAATATGGTCATCGTTAAGTAGGTTAGCTTCTTTGTTGTTACTGTGTTCTCGATTAAAAAAATATATCGGTAAATTTTCATGTAGTAGTTTTTTTTTTTTAATAAATGTAGACAACATCACATACATTGCTCTGAACCCAAAGTAAGTAGCTAAAGCACTTGTGTTATGGAATTCAAAGACAACGATGGTACCACAAACATCCAGACCGCAGACAATGTAGAAAAGAGGTTTTCTACATTGACCCGGCCGGAGATCAAACCCAGGACCTCAGAGCTGGCGACACCTTGAAAACCGGTGTGTACACCACTCGACCACGGAGGTCGTCAGTTTCATGTGTTTTGGTAAATACCATTATTTTTGTATTCTATTTTGAATTACTTTCGTCGTAAATTGTATGGTTCTTGGCCAAAAACTATCTTTTCATATTAAGTCCACCTATCATTATGAATATTTTTTGTTTAATTCGATAATCTGTGAAATCATTTTCAGTTCAATACAGCAGCACAAGTAAGTTTATTTACAACACAAATAAATCACAATTAAACCAAAATCGTCACCTGAATTGCTCATCAAAGACTCAGTCATCGCAAAGTGTCACGTTACCGAATATGTCGGCTCCACTCCTGTGGCAAAAAGGAGAATAATATTGACTTATCACCCAATATTTACCGTGGTTGTCCCACCCGGAACTGGCCATTAAAAGGGGACACTGGAATCAATCGGCCTGCGTTTATTTAACAGCCTGTTACAATATTTTTAGGGGACGAAATAACCTTTATTTTACTTTTAAAGGGTCGTTATCCCGTTTCCTTGTCAACGATTTTATTTGAGCGTTTCCGGACTTTGTGGTGATGCGTTTTTATTGTGATTACTGTCATTAAAATTTACAGCAGTGTAGAAATATAACCGGTTATAGGTGCTCGATATCTTATTTGTTGTTAAGGCATTGATAGGTGTAATAATATTTATTTAATATCTTGGGATAACACACGGCCATCTGATCCCAAACTACGCAGATCCTGTATTTTGACAACTAGACAACTCATAAACATACTTATATTATATCTATACTAATATTATAAAGCTGAAGAGTTTGTTTGTTTGTTTGTTTGTTTGAACGCGCTAACCTCAGGAACTACTGGTCCGATTTGAAAAATTCTTTCAGTGTTGGGTAGCTTATTTATTGAGGAAGGCTATAGGCTATATAACATCATGCTACGACCAATCGGAGCATAAATGAAAAAAGTCGCAAAAATGAAAAAACGTTGAAACTAAAACACGCGGACAAAGTCGCGGGGGACAGCTAGTTTCTAAATATATAGGTACATATTATAGATAAATTACACACAGACACAGAACAAACGATAATGCTCATCACAGAAAGATATGTCCTGGGTGGAAATCGAACTTACAACCTCCGGTTTAGCAGTCAGGGGTCGTTAACCACTAGACCAGGAGGCTAGTAAATTCATGAAAGCACAGATAACCGAGTGGTATAGCTCTCCACGCCAATAACCACTGTGCGCGACGTGTCGCGGGTTCGTAACCCGCATGGAACAAGCACTTGTGTGACCACAAATGCTTGTTCGAAATCTGGGTGTTCTTTGTGCATGTGATTCGTATGCTTGTTAAACTCTCCGCGACACACGGATTAAATTCCTTAGAGCGAGAGTAAAATTATTATCTAACGTATTTTTTATATATTTTACAGTCGGCAACGCATCCATGGCAGATCTCCGCTACTAAAATGGACAGCGTTTTTAAACAAACATCAAAACAAATTCTGTGTCAGTTATCTCAACAAAAATGTTTCCACATATGACATAACCCAGCTTTATATATTTGATCCTTAGTTTTTCACATCTTATCATATAATACTTTTTGTGTGACGAACCTACAACAAAAATAAATGTAACTATAAAACAAAATTCTCTTTTAAAAATATTTGACCTAGTTAAATTCCTACCTAAATAGACACAAAATCAAAAATCCTGGAACGAAGCACAAAGTTTCAAATAAATCGAATATCGATAACAAAATACCAGTGAACTTTTTTAAAGGCTTTTATTAGAAGTTGAATTGAAGCCGACGCTTGAGTGAACGTAAATTAAACTGAAGTATCACCGGCTAATACTGAAAAAGCAATTCAGTACTGAAATCGATTCGTAGCTGATCCTATTAGGTACTTTATTAATGTAGGTATCAGCGCCTCTCCAACGAATTAGGGATCTTATCGAATTGGAATCGTATAAATCTATTTTTAAGTCAACTATGAGTTTTTAGGTTGCCCTTTGATTGTAGTAAGTAGAACTAAATATCATGTCTTAAAAATAAATTTGTTTCAATACTCTCATAGCTTTTAGTGTTTTTAAGTAAATGAGAGTTCAAAATTTTATAGTTCAAAGTTCAGGAGTTAATGTAACTTTACTTTTTTAAGTAAGCATTTGTATTTTTCATTTTTTCTCTTAAGTTCAGTGCTTATAACCATACTAATATTACAAATCCGAAATGAACTCTCTTTCTATCTGTTACACTTTCACGGCTAAACCGCTGATCTGATTTGGTTGAAACTTGGTATGGGTTATGGACATAGGGTTCTTTTTGCCGAAATAACCGACAGCCACGCGAGTGGAGCAGCGGTATATATCTAGTCATGCATGATATGAACAAAACTTTCCAGTTTGGCGTGTTTTCAAACACTTGATCCAAGCCAAGTGCTTTCCAAAAGAATTATAAAAAAATAGGCGATACTTAAAAATTACCAATTAACAGTCTGTTCATAGAAGAGTTAGCGTGAAAGTTTTAACTTGGATACTTTATTTACATAAAACATTGGCGTCAAGTTACGAACTCTGTACCTTCGATTTGTCAGGATTAAGTGTTGCCAATGACAGATCGGGGCGATCCCTTAACTTTATTTAATTATATCCCAGTTATTTAGCACTTTCATCTTTATTAATGGGTAATTTGGATGTGTCTTCAGTCATTAAGTACATAAAAAGCTTACTCCCTTAAATTACTCAACTATATTTTGTTTTCAGTACAAATATTTGACATACAATCTATCTTACATGTAAATTTAATAAAGATTATTATTAAACATTTTGACAAAAGTATAAACACTTGAACAATTTGATTCGTCAAGAAATAAATCGCATAATATTTTTTATAGGTAGGTACCATTTTCAATCAAAACTTACACGTTCCTGGATGTCATGGGATAAGTTTTTTTATTTGTCTTACCACCTACAAAACGTAACGTGGAATGTTCAAATAAAACACTGACTCGCAATTTCGAAATCTTTTAGTTGGTACAAACATTATAATATTCTGTAAAAAAATATACATATTTTTTAAATTCCAAGAATAATAATATCTATATCTCGAATTTATTTTTCTATAAAACAAAAAAGGTTTATTTATTTCAGAATACGTAAAGCTAGAGGAGGTTTTTATGTTAGTTTATTTTTTGAAATTGGAAAATTGGAATTCCCCGTAGGACATACATGCATGGAATTCAAAACATTCTACTTCATATTTCCAAACTTTTTGTTGTGTGTGTTTGTGAAAACCGTATTTTAATTGGCCCAGCGTATTTTATTTGACGGATTTCGTTCATGTATTCGTTCTTTAGAATTCAGTAGAACATAATGCTTTATTACCCGACTGCCAACGAAGGGTTATATTTTCGCGCGTATCTTGTATGTTTCTATGTTTATATAGTTTGAAAAAATGGCAGAATTTAGGTGGTAAATTGTAACTGGTTAAATTTTTTTATACGAATCAAAATTGTTTTCAAAAATGTATTTAACTTATTTGTTTAAATGTTATTTGGAATGAGTTATGCTAAAAACTTACCAGGGCAGTCGGGATTTTTTATGTTAGGTAATATAATAGTCTATGCCTTATGTAGCTGTGATATTTAAAAACAAAAATATACTTAATATGTATATTGTATATAATGAGGTTATCGGTCAAAAGGACATCATAAATCTCTAAACAGCATAATTATTTAATTTCGAAGATCTAGAAAAAAAAGAAAGGAACACAAAAATACTCTTTATTTTAAACCTCACAGCTTTTAGTTTAGGAACACTGGCAGCATATTTCATCAAACTACACCACAAAAAAGTTATCACACCCAGTCCTTCCTTTTTTAAAACAGACGGCGCGAACTTTCCCCATTTCGTTAGTTCGTGTTCGTCCGTGTTTGTGAGTTGTGACGTCACGGCGCGGCAAACGACGCTTTGTTCCTGTTAATTTCCGTCGCCGAAGGCCCGTACCGTAACCTTTACGGATGCTCGATCGATACGGTTTTTTGTGAGCATGCTTCATTAGATCTTCGGTTTTTGTAAAGAAACGTAATTGTGGTTTGAGGGTTGTACGAGTAATTGATTCCGTTAAACGTAATAAAAACGTCAGCTTTTTTCGTATTTCAGAGAATTATGTATGTGTCTTGAAAAAAGTTCAAGTTAACATTTAGACCTACATTAAAGCAATGACTACCTGATTACCATACGTTCTTAACAAATATCCATACTATTCTATAATAAGAATGTAACCATGTCTGTCTGTCTGTCTGTCCCGCTTTTACGGCTAAACCACTGAAACGATTTTTATGGTATGGGATAGCAAGAGCATAGGCTACTTTTTGCCGCGATAACCGACACCCACACGAATGGAGCTGGAGGCAACATCTAGTTAATAACACACCAAAACTCAAACAAAAAAATTTAAAAATAAAAAACGTGGCGAAAATAATTAAACATTACTCACGACTAAATTAAATTTCTACAAAAAGTACACTCAAAAACAAAGTTGAAAAAGTATCAATAATTTTGTTTGAAACTCCATAAAAAATGCTAGCTATGTTATAAGTACCAGGGCGTAAGTAAACAAAAGAAATATTTTGATATCGTAACAACCTGCGGGTTTACGCCTAATAACTTTATTACACAAATATGAAACTGAGGCAAATATCCCTTAGATTGAAAGTAAATACGCCTACAGATTGAATTATTACAATTAGCTTTGGAGAACGTAGGTGTTTTCCGTGGTTATATTGGTATAACAAGCACGTGTTATGAAATAGAATTGTGTTTTTTTTTGGTGTACCTAAGGCTGAGTTGATATGACATATCCGTCTTTCTTTTAATATAGACTTCTCTTATTTATCTTATAATAAATATGTAAAAGTAAAGTAAGTTATAATCAGATGAACTCCGTGGTCGAGTGCCGTACACACCGGTTTTCAAGGTGTCGCCAGCTCTGAGGTCCCGGGTTCGATCCCCGGCCGGGTCAATGTAGAAAACAACTTTTCTACATTGTCTCGGGTCTGGGTGTTTGTAGTACCTTCGTTGTCTCTGAATTCCATAACACAAGTGCTTTAGCTACTTACTTTGGGTTCAGAGCAATGTATGTGATGTTGTCCACATTTACATATTGCATTTGTATAAAAAATACCTACGGAAATTTACATACAGCAACAAGCGTATATTAACAGACACCTAATGAATTTAACATCAATTAACAATATATCTTCAGTCATAAACATAATCTTCATAATATTATCTACTGACGAAAAGTACCTATGCATAATACAAAAACATTTCAGGTCATGCAACATTTGCTTTACGATATAAAACCTCTTTGATCGTTTCTCTATGATCCTCCCTAGAGAAATCACGACGCACACACGACCTATTGTTTCTACTCGGTAAAAGGTTGAATTTATTATCGTTTACCATTTAATCTTTATCATGTATTAAATCAAATATGTAAGTAAAGATACCTAAATATTGTCATGGGAAATCACGTAATATTACAAAGTTTTCGTTTGGATCAATGCCATTCAACAAATTACCATCTTTAATTTGAAGATTCTTGTATTGCAATAAGGTTATGTATTGAATAACTTAAATTAATATATTATTAGGTTATAAGAAAATATTTAAATTTTGTTTAATGTAACAGAAACAGTAACTTTGTCGATAGTTAAAGGAATGAAGATTTAGTTTATGTTACAAAAGCTTGAGGTTTGAGTAACAAAGCTACGTCTAGTTTACACTGAAAACTAAGTACCACATACAGTAGGTACTAACAAGGACAGAGTATGCGAAGAATGTAAAGAGGCATTTCAAAATAGTATAAGTTAAAAATAAAATGTTTATTTGCGACAAATACGACGCATAAAAGTATACACAAAAATACAAAAAAAAACTCATAATAAGGTATGGGCATATACGCATCACACCCGTGCTGTGAACTAGCGCCCAGCGTGTGCTAAGGTTCATGCTAGAAGCAGAGCTTCAGCTCTGGTTCACAGCGAGCGCCAACGTTGACGTGTTGACGTCGATCGGTGTGGAAAAAATAGTTGCAAATTACCAACAAATAAATTATTAAGTTAACATTTTCATAGCAAACTACTCGATATATTGCATAAGATTGTGTTGAGAAAGTGTCTAAAACTAGCAGTGTTGTTCTAGTTTATTAATTAAACAATTTATTTTTACTAATGTGTTGAAAAATATAATTTATTTATATGCTGACGGCATATAAATAAGGTACAATTTATTCAAACTTGTCAACCACATACAAAACAATTATTCATACTACGTCTTTCCATAAATCAAATTACGAAGACACATGAAATTAGCACATCGAGAGATATATTCAAATATTGAACCACTTACAAATAGAACAAAACTAACGATTAAGTTCTATACAACCTTTTTCGAATAAACCCAGTATTACTGGCCCTTTCATCAAAATTGTGGCAATGGAGTGGAAAAATGTGATTAATAGAAAATGCCACTAAAAAAATAGTATTTCGCGAGTAAACGGACGGACGATCGCATTAGGGAGACATTTCTGAGTCATTGGAGCGTGTTCTCTACCCGAGTGGAATTGGGTTATGCTGTCTATGTGTATTAGTTTTTGATGTCAGCTCAATTGGTTCCATTTGTAATCCAGGTTGTATTTAGGACAGCGGTAGGTGACTGTAAATATTATTGGAATAATGTCTACATTTTGATTGTTCAGATATTGTTGTTACAATTTTGGTAATAATCCTGTACCACTGGATTCAATTCTAGTTGTAAGAGAAAGTTACGACGTCTTATGTCTTTAGAAAAGGATTCATTTGTCGTAAAATACCTAATATTAATATTTTTTTTTTTTTAATAAATAGTAAATAATACTATAAAAATTCGGTCTGTTCCATTTTGAACGCCTCGATACAAAAAAAAAAACTGATTCTAAGTTAATATTTTAGGCAAAATACTAATACGAGTATATAATAATGCGAAATCTCTATTATATAGCAGACTTACAATACCTTTGCAATTAAAATCGTGTGTCTACAGCCTACAGGCGATTGACCCTTTAAACCTACGTCATAATCTGAAAATATTTTTCATATTCTTTATAAGTTTTTATATCCAACTATTTTGTGGGTCTGACGATAGGTACAGAACTGGCGACACCTGGGTCTAGATTTATTGAACTTCTTTTATAATTTATGGACTTCTTTTTTTATTAATATTCTTTATTTAGACCAATAAATAAAAGAAATGACCGTGTAATAGTTCTATCACTGAACTTAGTATATTACGGGTTGTAGGTTAGAAGATGGTTCTTGTAGAACAAAGTTGATCTAAACATAAAACAAATGCATTAACAAAGATGACAATGAAATTTTTCTTGTGTCTTCTTGTTTTTATTTACTTACTTTATTTTATTATAAGTTTTAATTTTAATATAGCTTAAGTTTTTGTTTTTGTATAAATGGTTTGTGGTGACTGTAAATAAAAAGTAGTTATTTTTTATATTGTAATGCATATCTATTAAGGTATTTAGCTAAATGAGAAAGAGATGCTTTGTAATACTTGAATGTAATGTTAAGTTATGGTAATTTGTATAAAGTTTCTCATTTTTCTACGAGAGTTCACACTGCCCTTATTTTTCATATCTAGTAACTAACTTGTTCTTTGAGTTTGATCGTATTGAAATTTATTGGCAATATTAAACTTAATAAATAATAACGTAACCGTCTGTCAGGGAACTATTATTGAACAATACATCCATTTTCCAATTTCAGAAATAACTAAAATTACCCTTTTACTATAATATAATAGGTATATGATTATTAAAAACTTTAGTATTAAATCTAAAAAACTTCTCATTTCTCATTTCCTACTATTGACTGGCCTGTTGGTCTAGTGGTTATTCCCACCCAGGAAAAATCATTGTGTGATGAGCTTATCATTTGTTCTGTGTCTGGGTGTAATTTATCTATAATATCCATGTATTTAGAAATATATAATGTTTGAGATCGGATGGCCGTGTGTAAGTTGTACAATGCTACATAAAAAAAAAAAAAAAACAAAAATAGTAATATAAAAGTGAATGCAGTATCCGTCATTTGCCATATTTTAGTACTCGAGATACTCCGGGATTCTGTTACAAGTGATAGGATTAGGATTTGTCAGGCTTCCTTATTGGAGCGACTTGATTTATTAATCGTTTGGGACGGGTTAGGCCGGGGCAAGGGTTTTATAGAATTTATAGTATATACCAGTCTTTGAAAGGCATTCAAAGTAACACGTTACGCAGTTTTGAGAGCCTTTTCATGTAATCAATTTTGTTGTATATAATTTGAATTAAAATAATATAAGAGTCAACTATGTGTTGAATATAATTTATACTAATATTATAAATGCGAAAGTAACTCTTTCTGTCCGCTGAATCGCTTGTGATGAAACTTGGTATGTGGAAAGTATGGATCATATGAAAGGACATTGGGTACTTATGACTATCACGCACGCAGGCAAAGCCGCGGGGAAAAGTTAGTTATACAAATATTTAAGTAGTACGTAGATACCTTTAGGATGTGTCTGTCTGATCTGTGAAAGAAAATTATGAAATATTGGTCAGTAAAAAAACAAAACCTTTTTGTTGTGTTAGTTTTTATTAAAAATAAGTTATTGATTCAAATAAACCTGATATAAAATGGTACACCTATTAATATCGCGAGGAACACGACAACCAAAAAGGATGTAGGTATTTTTCCGGTTAATATAATAAAGCAAAATCCTTCACATGTCGGGATTTTCATCTCGGTTCTACAGCATTGACAATAGACAGCTTACCTTCCTAGAACATTCTAGAATGCAGACATACCTTCAGAGGGTTTATCACCACATAACCCCTTAAACGAAACAGTGTGATAACACACGGCGATCAAATCCGTGCCATACAAATTCCCTTTTGAATATTTTCGCTCAGCTCACACGGTGACGGTTCAGTAGGCCGGTTCAAAGCGGGTAGCGCTTAGCTATTAATGTACTGTGACGTCATTCATTCCCTGCATAGACGGGTTTTAGTGTATGAAGCGCGTGTATAGGGGTAAAGGCGGGATTCAGTGCATTTGTAATGTACTATATAGTACGTAGAACATAGATGGACATAGGAAGATGTCATGGCTGATGAATATACGGGAATTTACTATAGTTGCGATCGCTGCTTTATATCCTCGCAAGAGATGGAACACGATGGGCACAGCTGACTGCCAACCTTTGCTAGTCGAAGAGGCACAGAAGATGTGGTAGTTGGAATCCTATGATACCCAAGTTATATTTTTAAATAATAAAAGTGTGTATACTGGTAGCCGTTTTGTATGTATTTCATCTCATTTGAGTTCTCCGTAGGCATTGGCAGACTTTTTACTCGTTTAATATATATTCCATCTAATTTCGAATATAAAGTCATATAAAATTAACAGAGTCTGTAGTAACTTGTAACTTCTTGAATAGCAAGTTGTACAAAAAAAAAACAAAATGAAATATAAGATGATTAGTGCTCTATTTTACTTAAAAACAAGAGATAGTATAATAACATATAAATGCGCGATTAAGATCTACACAATGATATTAAATATCATTGAATCTACAAGTGAGTATATAAACCTAAGTTTGCACAAGCAAACCACGCGTCCAATAATTGTGTTCAAGCTACCTGTAATATCTAGTAACCACTTCCAGTTGCGCCGCTAATGGTATTTGGTATGCGATTACTTGATTAACCAATAATATCTAATGTTCATCTAATGACCTGGAACTGTATATATACTATACTAGATATGTTGGTAGAATATTAATAGGTGTGTGCCTTTATTATATTCCCTTTGGGAGTTCAAGTTGAGATGCTGATATTCTCCAAGTTATGATGCTTCAGTGGCTTTTCTCTGAATATTTAGTGTCGAAGAACTTGACTCCACGGATGGCTGTAGTATAGGTCACTACGCCAATTACCACTGTGCGCGACGTGTCGCGAGTTCGACTCGCATAGGACAAGCATTTATGGATCACACAAAAGCTTGTCCTAAGTCTGGGAGTTTCCTTGTGCATGTCATTTATATGTTTGAAAAACCGCCGCGACACAAGGATTAATTTACCTAATGTAGGTGGAGTTTTATAATTAAAAATGCAGCACTGCGGCAAAACTTAAAACTCTAACGCCGCGTTCGATTTCGACATCATAAAAAATGTGTTTTGCCAACCTATATACATCTATGACTCATGCCAATACCAAAATAAGGATGTAAGCTTTTATTTAAACACTATTTTTTATACGCGTGTCTAGTAATTTTTATCTGTTATCATTTGCAAAAACTTTCTCTGTTTCCAACGGCAGAGCTAAATTGAACATATACTAGAATAGAATCAACAAGTAAAACCTAGTCTTAACCTAATAAGCTTGTTCGTTCCAATACAACCATTTCAAACTGCATAAAACATTTCAAGCTATTGAAGATCCAAAAATAGTTCCATATTGGGATCAACTTACACTATACGCTATCGCATTGGAACTCGAGGTCTATTAGAGTCCTGAATACGTATCGTGGGAGTCAATTCCATTACCGAATGCCTATTCCGTTCACAATTTGTTTCTAAACACGTATTCGGATTGGTCCGTGCCTTAGTTCAGGGGTTGGAAACCTAATGGGTGGGATCAGTGGCTACCGGTCAGAATAATTCATGTTCAAGTTCCTTGTGCCTTTCTTTGTTTAGTAAATTAGTTTGAAGAGTTGAGACGTTATTAATTGTTGTTTGCTTGTCAATGTGACGATTATAAATTGATTTTGAAATCGGTTTATTGACTTGTAAATAGAAGGAATTGTAAAGTATCTTTTAGAATCGGTTTAAGTTATGATTGAAGGTTGATAAAATTTTAATGAAAATAGGAAGAATTATTCCTAGGACTGACCGCTTCGCAATAAAAAAGGTGGCTATAAATTTGCATATATGAGCAAAAAAATGTTTACAAAAAATATTTACTGAAAAATTGGCTTTAAAACAATTTTCCCTATATTTTTCGTTCTTTTTCTTAAAAGAAAATGCAAAATACAATTTATTTTTGCCTTTCATACAGTGTAACGGTTATTGTTTTCCGTTTCGGCGCGATAGTCTCGTGCCAAAAGTTCGCCAACCCTGCCCCAGACACACGCCTCGCACCACGTGTGCCATTTGTCCTAGGAAATGGATAGCGTAATGTAATGCCTTCCTGAAAGTAGTGAGGAATAAAATAATATGATCACAGGTTTATCAGTAGCTTATTTTAAAAATAATACATTTTAAAATATCTTGTGTTTTATGTTTCGTTATAATGAGAAATTATTTTGCTTATTTATAAGTACACGTAATTCGGTAAATGTTAAAGCCTGTCATGTCAGCCTGTTAAGTCATGGTATCATGTTTTCTGGTTTATTTCAACGAATTTATACATATCCAGCTCCTGAAGAAAGAAAATATATGACGGGTTATACCAGACTTGATGAATACTCGTGTGAAATACCAAAGAAATAAACTAAACACAAGAATGCGAACGAACGTTTATTGTGACTGAGTTTTATGATAATTAATTGACATTCCATAAATAAATAACGTACTTAAAGGACTTTTTTTATATGACTCCCGCACTATGGAATTTAATCCTTGTATTGCGGGGTTCTTTACAAACATTCAAATCATATGCACAAAGAATTCCCAGACATAGAACAAGTATTTGTGAATCACACAAAATATTCTTGTCCTTATCGGGGATCGAACCCGCAGCACGTCGCGCAAAGTGGTAATTGGCGTGGTGACCACTCGGCTATCCGTGCATCCGTGCTGACCTATATAGTATAATGCAATACTACATTTTCCATAGTAATACATCTCCACATGTACTAGAAGATTATACAAGGTATAATTAATTATAAACATTGTGCTGGCTCGGTATTAAGCTGCGTCGAGGGCACGCGGGGCTTCGGAAGCCTCTATCCACTTATACGCCGGCTTTGCCTGACGCCTACTTACCTATGTTTTATGGCTTGTTGCTACCTAGGAACCGCACTACTATTTAAATTGGATTGAGACACGAATTCCAGAATTGTATGTCATGGTCTTGCAAATTATGCTTTTAGAAGTTAAGTTAAATATTATCTAGCAGTTTTGTTTATAACTAAAGATAATTTACAAGTTGCCTACCTAATCTATTATCTACTAATTTTAGAAAAAACAAAAATTTGCATTTTTAAGCGATTAAAAAAAGGAGCTTTTTAATTCAATACGTGTATGTAATATTATTGTATGTTTAAAACAAATAAACTCAAAAACTACTGGAAAGATTTCAATAATTCTTTCAGTATTATTAATGCTACATTATCCTTGAGTAACATAGGCTATATTGCTGTGTTACCTATGCAAAGCCGGGGCGGGTCGCTAGTCTAATATAATAACATCGTATTGTTTTACTGCAGGGTCCACTGTCCTATATAGGTTTTCGTAATTAAAGACAATCAGGAATTATTATTTTAGAGCGATGGAAAAAACGTCACTATCGATTCTTATTTAGCAACGAGTGATTAATTAATTACTTTTTTACCCGAGATCCTGTCTGACTAATGAACCTATTCCAGTTGATCGGACAATCTCTACTCCATCTGACAATTAATTTATCCAAACGATAAAAAGACAATTATGAAATTTTAATATTTTTTGCTTACATTGAACAAAATTAAGCGTGTAAAGTGTCACAAATTAGTGGCGAGTAAAATTGGCTAATTCTTAGTAATTTCTATACAATTTTTATATTGCCATTCATTGCTAGGTGTTGCCACGACATATTTTTTATCCAAAATTGCCAATAATCGCGCAAATAATTGCCCGAGTAATCGAACTGTAAGAAATATATTTCTTGTAATTGTTTTTTTTTGTATAGATTCTATCTCTCATCCGTTACATAATATGGATTGTTTAGATTGGATAGAGTTACAATGCGATACAGTACAGTGGATTTCTACGCAATACGTCAAAAATTAAAAAATGTAAACGGACAACCCTGTATTACTGGACTTCAAATATACAACACTAAAGCTAAGTTTACCATTGTAGTGTATATTAAAATATAACACTCGAGGTTTCGCAGTATTGTGTGGAATAAACCAAGTTAGAACTTATTGGATTCTAAGTTACAATACATGTCGATTTAAACTTGTTTTGGCAATGTATTAATATTAACTTAGTTCAGGGTTGTCATGTGGTTTCTAAATTGAAGTAATTTGTGGTTTTCCTCCTGTAGTCATGGAACTAAAGGACTTTATTTTGTTGTCCTCATCTTTCTTTGATACTTAGTTTAGGAATATAGAAAATTATCCTGGTTTACTTTTTCAGGACTTACGTGATGAAAAAGGAAATTTGGGTAAATATACAACTAGTAAATTAAAATCTTAATAATGGTAATCTGTCATGGCATGGGTTGCAATGCAATGGTTTGGTCCAGTCGAGAGACACAATACCTACTTATAGCTTAGTTGTATGTATCGTTCTCAAATTCTGTCTCGTGACATTGTGCCCGAAAAAAAAGTTTTCTTTTTCTTTTGGACACTGTTTTTTCGACTGTGTTTCGTCTATAATTTGTTTTATTGATTGATATCAATAAGGCCGAGTTTCTATCCAATCAGTTACAAATACAATAATGTATCCATGATCATCCTACGCCACCGTGATCGATCATTTTAGTATAGAGAAAAAGACAGCTTAAAGCCACGCAGAATAAAATCCTAAAAGACACAATACTAATTAAGATTTTATTTGATAAATCGATTGGCACAATGCGATCTCCCATACAAACCATTCGAATTCATTCTGAGCTTGGCACTGCGTCAAATTGTTGCCATTCCTTTCAGCCAGTGTTACATTAAATCAATAGAGGTTCTAAATTAATGATAGCAATTACGAAAATCTGTTCATGTAAGCCTGCAACAGAATGAATAGGTTTTTGTTCTCTAAATCATGGGCCCGTCTCATTCGGACTAAGTAATGCTTAGATGATTCCGATTAACAACTTTTAAAAAAAAATTTTGAATGTCGAACTATTTATTTATTTAATACTTCATGTACAGTGTTCATAGGCGGACTTAATGCACGAAGGAATTCTTTACAGTCAACCTTTATTACATCAGTTTTAATAATACTCATACTACATTACACACCTAGGTAATTAGTTACCAAACATTAACATGACTAATTTAATGAGTAATTGAAATATAAGTAACTCGGCAGTTTAGTTGCTAAATAACAGTCGTTTAAAAAAAAACTCGCATAATTTGGTGTAGGTACGATAGTGCAAAATAGTGAGGGTAGCTTTTTTAATTTAAAAATTTACTTGAAAAAAGAACAAAACTACTTATGAATTAATTGATTTTGATAAAATTTATATGGGACATCTACTGGTATATAGGTTTATCCTTTCGATCACAAAAACATTTTTAAAAATCCATCGTCAGATATTGCTTAACACACTTACAAAAAAAAATCATCGAAATAAGATCCTCCTTTTAAAGTTGGTTAATAAAAAGTTTATTGTAAAGTACAAGTGACATAAGCATAAAATTGTAAAATTCTTATTTATTTTCAGTAAAGTCCGCCGGGCCCTTCTGCAAAAGTCGTTATCGTTTGAACTGACTTTTGGGGTTAGCAACTGTAGTAGATTTGTCCCAACTGGCACACATGAATCAGTTATCTTGCGTGTTGACCCTATTTTAGGAATCTCGGCGATCTATATCCCGCCTATTACTTAACATTGAATTGATCATGAATCCTTTAGACGAATAGCTTAGGGATCGCGTGACTACATTGAGGAATATTAACATCTTGATTCTGCCAGAATTTCGCTATAAATATGTTGTGTACGTGTAGTGGATTTATTCTGTCTGCCTTTGTTCTTTATATGTTTTTTATTTATTTTTATTTTATTTTATATGTTTTACATTCTTATGTTTTACATAATATCATACAATAAGCAAACAATATCATAGCGTACAATTGACCTAAATTCAGATTTCAATGAACCTAATAATTACGTGACCGAATTATGTTCAATAAGTCTGTAGTAATTAAGTCCATGTTACGTCTATCATTAGTTAAGGATTGTCGGCGATTGAAAACCCAACTTCATTTTATTAAATTAATGTTATATTTATGGCTCAAATTGATTTATACTGTACTGGCTGTACCCGCGGTTTCACCCGCTTCAATAGGCCGCGTTTCTGTAAGTCATTTTTTTATATTTATTCTGCTATTCGAGGTGGAGACGAACCCTACAAATCAAAGATCATGAAAATCGGTCCACTCGTTCTTGAGTTATAAAAAGGTGTTACTAACACGACTTTGTTTTATTTAAATAGATTTTACATTTCATTAAGATTTTATGGCCGTCATAAAAAATAGATTGTATCTCACTAGGTGGCCCGATATAAATAGCGCGACACAGAAAATATCAAAGGCACAAACAGAACAATAAAAAGTCCTCGAAATCACGACAAAGGCGTCCATTAGACGAGTATCAATTTCCGAGTCCTCTGTTTCCTTTTTCAACACCTCTTAATCCTGTAATCGATAGTCAAAGTTCATCTTAAAAATGTCCAATGAACAAAATTGATGTTTTCCCTAACCTGAGGGTGAATAGAAAATTACGAGAGGGAAAATATCAGGTACCGTTCAGATTTCCATGGAAATCAATTTTAGTTATGGCCACTGGAGATGTCATCCATCATATTTCTCGCTAAATGTATATTATGTGTGCGAGGGAGTTATAATTTTACGCTGTTTGAAATCATGTCGTGACCTACATAGCGTTGAAATGACAGGATTGCTGTGATGTATTGATCGATTATTAAATCATGGTGGCCAATTTGTCTTTGTCCATTTATAAAGCTGGGTGGGGCTCATTTATATTGAAAGGGAATATTAATGTTGATGATGGGCTCATTGTAGAGGATGAAACGATGGAACCGCAAAGGGTTTGCTTCTTTGTTTTGCACTGCTTGAATTTGAGATCCGTTTGTTTAGGATATAAATAGTGGTTTGACCGTTGAAAGAAATGTAGTGTTATTAAAACGATTAGTTCAAACTTATTGATCAAATTTCTTGTTAAAAGATTACTTATATTGCTTTTGGATAGCTTTGCATTTGAGACAGAATATCGATTGACACTTTATCGCTAACTGAAAAATGACAAATCCTACGATGTAAACATCCAGATACATCATACTTCCTCTTACAAGTGGCCCAGTTTACTTCAATAACTCTCTTGGCAGCGCCTCAACATCGAGAAAAATCATCGAAAATATGTATCTATTGCCTGTCCTGTAGGGTTGTGAACAAACAAATATTTGCGTACGGGAGCGGTACAATTGTGTTAATAGATTCAATAACTTCCAACCCTAGCGTTGATTGATTGTACATATATTCGTTTTGTAATTCATCAATGTTCGGCACGGAGGCTGGACGTGGACGTATGTAAATAAAGGTTTTCGCTCGTACGAACAATTTATTAATTGTGTATATGTCGTTTGGACAGTTATTTAATTTGAGTCGGTGATGCGAATACTTTGTCATTCGTTTAATAGGTTGTTATTTTACGCGCGTATTGTTCTTGGTATACTGGGTACTGGGTAGCTACTATAAAATTACAATCAGTTTTATACTGACTGTACCTTCGTCAACTTGGATGACATAATAAGTACTGCACGTTAAATTTTTTGTACTTTTTAATTTATTAAAGGTGCCATTTCTTTTTTACGAATTATCTAAAACAAAATCATATTCGTATTTTGTTTATTATAAAATTATTAGTATCCTGCCAATATCATGTTCATAGACGTTCAAGTTATATGATTAAACAGTTCGATCAAAAAGTTTGATCAAGTAAAAATTATGAATTTTCCCATTTCTTTTTAACGTTACATAAATTTTCACACAAATATTTTGAATAAACTGTTTGAACCAGCCTGTTTGATCAAATTACTTGAACGTCAATGCATTAGATACAATAAATAAATTACACTTATTTTATTATTGTATTATAAATTATTTATTTCTTACTATTATATATGAATCTTGTATCTAGCTAATTTAAGTGTAATTTGCCTACTTATTATTTCTCTACCGATGGGAAACAAACGAATTTGATTACCCATTCGTCACGGTTCCACTCTGCAGCTTGTATAATTAGTAGGAGTCTCTCAGTATTTAATATTCCAGTTCCCGAGCGTGTCCTTGAACCAGTTCTTCCCCTGTGTCCGACATAATGCCCCAAATTCTCCCCTGTCTGTGTCCCTATAGCTATTGGTGTCGAACGATTCACGGCAGGGGAAATGTCCCTTAAAAATGTCAAAACGTATCAATTAATATAAAATAATGGTTATTTTTATAGTTTATGGTCTAATTTATTTTATTTTACGTTAGATTGATCTTTATGTGTTCTGAGGAATATGATTTTAATTTTAATATACCCTACTATGTTAAAAATTTACGCCTATTTTTATTTCGCAAGTCACACTTATTTTTTTTTCTACACAGCATTAATTTAATCGGATCTTGACATCTTCATCCATTTCTGTGTTTGAGTTCTTAGAAATATTGTGTTAAAAACTTATGCACTGTTTCAACCTACTAACATTCTACTGCTAACCTAGTTATACATTTATCTTCTTATGTCAGTATCAGCAGTTTTATAGAACCTAAAAATTTACGAGCTATCTCCACACATTTTCGTCCGCTGTACCAAGTTTTAGGGTCCTTTAGTTTTCAAAGTAAAACTATTTGTTTTATTGATATCGGACGAAAGTTGTCTGTCGAAGTTTTCGGGTCCACAGTTGTTTTATGTTGCATTTGATCCTGTTTTGTCGGATGACACCCGAAACGATTAAGCTATAAACGATAAGGTTCGTCGATATTTTGTGTAGCGACTTTTATCAACTTGTTTAGATTCTGAAACCTTTTATTTTTTGAGTTGTTTTATAGTTTCACGGCATCGTGACACAATTTTTTTATTTCTAAAAGAATGTTAGTTGTAAATAAATAAGTAAATGTGGACAACATCAGATTCATTGTTCTGAACCAAAAGTAAGTAACTAAAGCACTTGTGTTGTAAAATTCAGAGACAACGAAGGTACCACAAACACCCAGTCCCGAGACAAAGTAGAAAAATGGTTTTCCTACATTGAACCAGCCGGGGATCGAACCCGGGAACTCAGAGCTGGCGAGACCTTGAAAACCGGTGTGTACACTCGACCACGGAGGTCGTTAAAATTGTCTTTTCGAAGCTAGTTAACATCTTGTCTTCTGATTTTATTGTATTTTTTTCTCATTTTCGTATTCTTTTTAATAAGTTGTTACTACATTATACCAAATTTCATAAATATCTTTTCGCCATAAATTTGAGTTGATGATACATTTGCATATCATCACATTAAAACAACAAGTCGTTACGTCCTTATAGCCGCCATGGGAATTATATTAATAATGTATGGAAACGCGAATAGCGGTTGAACTTCTCAAGGTTAAAGTTTTACTACTGAATTCTGCTATGTGGATTGTGGGTCTTTGGACTACACTACTATTATCAAGGTCATCATTCAATAAAGGTGAGCTTTATTGAATGATGATAACGGTCAATTCTTGGCAAAATCAATACAATTTTTGTATTGCCATACATTGCTAGGTGTAAGCGCCTTGGTACATGGTGCTTAAATGGGTACTTGACAAGATTTTTTTATTTAATAAAAAATAATAATGTCGAGTTGTAAAAATAACTTTCATATTGAACTAGTTACAAACATTTTAATATTGTCAATTAGACAGAGAGAGCTATACCACAAGGTGACGTCCTTGCTAATTCTCTATACTAATCTAGGGATGCCCCGTACAAGTCGTCGTTTTGCGAAAAAGAGATAGAACATGTGTCATCTACTAACTTTAAAAGCTTATAACTTTTGTATTCGTGTATATTTTTTTGATATTATCGCGCAGTTCTGCTTCAATTTAATACTATTATTAGAAATATTTGTAATAAATTAATAATTCAATAGTAGTAAAATACCCAATTTGCGTGATTATTTAAGAATTATTTCCCGGCAACACCTAGCAATGTATAGAAACGTAACGCCAAATTGACTTTAAATAAACATATTTAACAAACACTCCTAAAAACCCTACCTTTAGCATCTAACTTTATTCATGTCAAACGTTTGCACACATTGTGTGTGACAAATAGATATTAAGTTCGCGACGCGGCCGGCGGTAAGCCGCGGGAAGAAGGCTTACTGCGAGGTAATCTCTTAAACCTAATTATCAGCATTGTACTGGGTTCACACGCGAATGTTATGTGGTTCTTGACTTGACTAAGGTATAGCGTCCTCTAGTAAGTGGTTGTTGCTACGTCTGGTTTGCAAGGTGAAAGAGGTTTGTTGAGTAGAAGTGAAGTTTTTTTTATCTATACAACTATACAAATAAATAAAATTGAAGTAACTGTTTGTAATATTAAAATATCCGCTTTTTACTACATGCATATGAATGTATATTCGGTACATATATCAAAATATTTTTTTTACAATTTTTATCTGTCTGTCTATGTCTCTTTGTTCCGGCTAATCTCTGAAACGGCTCGACTGATCTTGACGGGACTTTCACTGGTAGATAGCTGATGTAATAAGCAGTAACTTTGGCTACTTCGAAAACGAAAAAAAAAAAACAAAATACCTAAATAACTTTTTTGTTAAATTCCACGCGGACGAATTCGCGGGCACAGCTAGTATAGTATAAAATTAGTAACTATGTTGAAATTTAATAAAAAAGTAGGAAATCTACTGTTTGGAGGATAACAGGTGGCGACACGGTGGCGTTCAAAGTCTCAAATGAGAAAGTTATAGATTTTGGGCCCCGAAAGATTTTCTTGTTAAAATATTTGAGTAGGTATTCTATTTCTAATTATGCGCGTAACTGCATCAACATAATGTGGATAGTTCCCACTAGATCCACTGTCAATTACGTAGTTCTGGCAGGTTTCGGGCACCAAAAATAACTGAAAAAAATAATGTGATCAATAGCCTAATGGTTAGGGTAACCGCCTTTCGACAGGTCGCAGGTTCGAACCCCACCCATTGAACTATTGACGTGAACCCACTCTAAACACAAGCATGTTTAGCTCAGTTGGAGGGGTTAACAAGATTGCTAGTAATGTGAATTCCACCCACATTGCTAGTACAGATTATTAAAAAAAAAACGTTCTTAAAACTTACAAGACAGAGACATTCACCGTTTCTTCTATTAAGCCTAAACCGTCCGAAATTAGTTAATTTCGATTCAAATTCCTTAAAAAACCTTTATTTGTAAAGAAGTTCGTTGTAAGTAAAGGCTATCTAATCCAAAAAAATAATTAATGAGGCTGTACCATGTAGGTTTGATATCCTCGCCCACGCAAGATGGATCCTTTAGAATTTGGCGAAGGTATTCTTTTGCGGAGTTTCATCATGTATCTACTTATATACAAACCCATGTGGGCTTGTATATTACATTATATAGAATATTCCGGGCCTGGTAGGTGCTTGTAATATATGCTGGCTTGCTTCCCGATTTTGATATAAACATGTAATTGAAATTAATTTTATGATAAAGTAGGTACCTACCTATGAGATTTATTGAAGCAGAATAGTATCTCCTTTTCCTGGACTATTTATGAAGTCAACTTTGAGTCTGTGGGACTCAGACAATTACCAGGATTTAAAAATATTATAGCAAAATCCTTCCTTAAATTTATTTCCAAGACCTTTAAGGGTTTTTTTTTAAGTTTTTTTTTTCAATTTCATTATTTTTTTTTACTGAACTTTAACAAGACGACGTGTGACAAAAATTCCGCAAGCCCGCGACGTGGCGTTAGTGCAAGTACCTACCTATAATAGATGTGTTTATTATTTTAGGTAAAATAAAATCTCTAACATAGGTACTGCGCTATGTTAAAATTTGTCCATCCATTTTAATGGGACCTTTTAAAGTCCTTAAGCAGGGCAAAGACCTTCTTTTCCGCATGGACTTCTATTGTGTACCTAAGTAAGTATAAATTATTAAATTTCGTTACACTTTCCAATAAAGTCTCTAAAAATTTTGAACCATTTTAATCGCAAAAGATATCGTTCTCAGCTGAAAAAATGTCTAATCCAGACATATTACTCCTTAGGGAAATCAAAATCACCGCGGTTTTTCCAGAATTTGTTTTTTTTTCTCAAATTCGCGCTCATCATTCTTTTTATTGCGTAGGATTTTGTTAACAAATGAAGATTGTTAAAAATGAAAGGCGAATTTCTTAAAATAACGTAAGGGAGTTAGATTACAAGTGGGAAATTTACTTGAACTTGTATTTTCTTAAATGGCTAATCAAGTATTTAATACTATGTCGACGGTTCTTATGGTTATACATATTAGAGAACCAAGTCTACCGCTGCGTCTGATTTTCGTGTCTGAACGCGTTAAACTTTTTGACGGGCCTGTTGGTCTAGTGGTTAGTGACCCTGACTGCTAAACCGGAGGTCGCGGGTTCGATTCCCGCCTAGAACAGATCTTTGTGTGATGAACACGATCAATTGTTCTGTGTCGAGGTGTAATTTATCTATAACATGTAGGTATGTATTTAGAAATATATATAAGTATGTTGATCAGATGGCCGTGTGTGAGTTGTCCCATGATATTATTATTATTAAAAAAAAAACTCAAAAAAACTACTAAACGCATTTTCAAATGGTTTACACCAATGGGTAGAGTGATTCAATAGAAAAGTTTTGTGTTAATCTGTTGTATTCTTGGTGTTTTTCATGAATATTTTGTCTACTAGTGCGAAGCTAGGGCTGGTCCCTAGTAATAAATAAATAAATATAGTTAACTAGCTGTCCCCCGCGACTTTGTTCGCGTGTTTTAGTATCAACGGTTTTTCATTTTTGCAACATTTTTCATTTATGCTCCGCTCCTATTGGTCGTAGCGTAATGTTATATAGCCTTTAGCCTTCCTCAATAAACGGACTATCCAATACAAAAAGAATTTTTCAATTCGAACCAGTAGTTCCTGAGATTAGCGCGTTCAAACAAACAAACAAACAAACTCCTCAGCTTTATAATATTAGTATAGATTAGCGAGTATTTTTTGACATCAAATCTAGTATTCAACTGTAATGACTAGGTTTGCGTATGTCTTCTTCCTGTCAATAATGTATGTATAACCTCACTATCATTGAATAGCATTTTTTTTAATGTCATAAGCAATTTTCCCGGACACATAGACAACCGTTTAATACCCTGTAGGCTTAACGTAAGCGATGTTCACTGGATAAAAATAACAGAAAAACGCAAATTGTGTATCAGCTAACGTCGGTGACCAAAACGTTGTAGTAGATCTAGTTGGTCATCGACGTTAGACAATACGAAATTAGTGTTTTCATTGTTTTTTTAAAGCAATTATCGCTTTAGTTGACAACCGCTACAGCAAATAAGCCTGCTGAATCCCTCAACCGATTACGGACCCAAGTGGGTCGCTGCAAAGTAAACCTGAGCAAGTGGGGCATCATCTTCACATATCCAATGCGAATGTGGTCCCCCGGCGCAAGACTTGGCGCATCTTCTGTCCTGCCTGTCCTGCACTACAACCTGCACCCTCCAGTGGAGGACGTAAGGCAACTTTGAGAGGCAACTTTTTGGTCTGAAAGAGTTTGAGTGTCATTTGACACGAGAAGAAGAAGAAGCCTGCTGAACAAAACTGAACGGTGTTTTAAAGTAGGTATATCTATTTGATAATTAGGTAAACTGACATTAACATTACAACAGAAAATACTTCATTACTATCGCACACTCGCGTCGTTAACACGAGGATGTAATTCCCGGGGGCTGGAGCGTCACGCGAACTGCCGACATTCCCGCAAATTAGTTCACGTTTGTGAAGACAGTTTGACTTTAGTAGTTGTATGTCGACACGAAATTACTCCCCTAATTCTAAGAAATCAGTTAATCCTTTATGATATTAGTATATACCTTAGATTAAACATAGACAAGCGTAGAGTGCGCTTGTAACCCGTCGTGCCGAGCGTAAGCAAGTTTTTAGCTGTAAGTACTACGCTCGCTTACTGATTAAAGTGATTTTCCGTGCGACGACAGACGTTTATGCGAAAATATCGATGGTTCCAATATTATTAGGGTAATATTAGGTTTTGAGATAGTTTTAATAAAATGGCACACTCTAATTTTACGATTTTACTTGATCATACTAGTGCCTACAGTTCATTCTCGATATGCGCACTCTATAGTTTACAATTTTTATACTCTCTGTTGCGAAAGAAATAGAAAATCTTACCTAAATGCCTTTTACAGCACGAAAATTATAACCATACTTCTTAATAACCGCTCCATAAAAGTGTCCTTACTCTCCAATTTAATTTTAATTCCAATACAATACCAGTGTCAAATTGATATTCGTTTAGACGGCAGGATTTTCAGTATTCTTCTTCAAAAAAAGCTGTGAATGGAAGGAATTGACGGGAATATAAACATTGAGAGTATTTTTTTGGCTTGTGTGTTGTTTGTGTGCATGGTAAGGAGAGTCAGAGGTTACCTACATATAATACCTATAATAAATAAATAAATAATTAATACTAAAGCCTTTTGTTCAGACAACAGATATACAATTAAGTTTCTTATACTAATGCACTGTTATAATATATTTTTTTTCTTCACCACTAGAAATATAATACCTACATATAGGTCGGAACAAATAAAACGCTTCGCATAATACGCCCGGGGTAATAGCACAGGCCATTGCTCGTTCATCTTGCTTGTATCTCCACCCTTAGAAATAAGAGCGGCTTTAATTCTAATTTATTGTAGTATGACGCTTTTTTTTATTGCCTTTTACGGTAACCTTAGTTGGTACATCGTAAGTGAGTATTTTCGTTGCTACTTGGTTGATAATGTATAATATTGTATGAAACGCAGTAAAAAGATAATTAAATAATTAGTTTTTTTTTTTGATAAAATTGATTTTTCATGAATGCTATCGTATGAAACACAGTAAAAAGATCATTAAATTGTAATTTTTTTTATGAAGTTGATCTTTCATAAACTAAACGATTGATTTATTGTGGATCAATAAACTACATAACAAAACATCGAATTTCTTCGAAAATACATCAGCTTCAGCCACATATCCTAGCAATTTTATTTTAGAATTTAATCTGCTTAAAAAAAACAATTCTTACACCCAAGTTTAAGCGCAAATAAATTAATACGATATAGTTCAAGCATTTCATCATGTTTGACATTTAATCATTATAATAGAATAATAAAAAAATATTCATCAGTGAAGCATGCTCACGCGATTACTAGTAGGCATACCATTATTTTAAAATCATGAAAAGCTTGCGGCTAACCGTTAGGCTTTCAACATAATGGCTGCGGCATCGATTACCGCGTCAAACAATTCATATGATTGCACAAAGCATTGTTTGTATCTGTCATTGCACTCACGCAAACACGAATGCTATCTGCATGGAGCTTAAATGAATCAATTAATAAAATATAACTATAAATTTAAATTTTTTTGATAACTTTTAAAATTATGAACTAAATGTTATAAATTATAGCTAATAACCATCTTGATCACGTGAGCTTTCGAACAAAAGAAACCGCATCATAATCTGTCTATTCGTTTAGAAGCTACAAGGCCACAGATAGATACACAAACAGACAGTCACTCGTCAAACATATACCACCCCTATTTTTGGGGGTTTAAAATAATGTTGATAATGTCGAATCGAGCGTGTCTATAGAAATACTATAAAGAATAAAAATAAACGGCAAGTAGAATTTAATATAAAAGCCTTAAATTTTTTATTTGGTCTTTGCTCAATAAAATATAATAAAGTTGAATTACAATTGGCAAAGAGATCGCTCATACTAAATCTCCTATTTCTTATTGGAAGTCGATTAATAACAGTAAAATCCTTATTCTTAAATTCAATACAATAATATCTAATACCCAACATAAACATAACCCATACAAATACACGACATTACATAAAAACTGTTCAATAATAAAATATGATATTCTTATAATGTCTTCAGTTACTTACGCCGGCGTATCATAAAGAAATTAGTCAATTACCATAATGTAATGTTAGAGAAACGACAGGACGGACGGTATGATAACTTTATTATAGTTCATTAAGACGTAATCATCTTTTTAAGTAATTTTAAGTTACAGTTAAGTACTTTTTTATGGAGTACTTATTTTTGTTGACTTGTTTTAGAAATTACGTGTAGGTACCCAATTATTGTTACACACACGTCCTTGTGGCGGTTCGATGATCAGATTCGTATGAGCAAAGTTGCAGTTTCGATCCCGGGCTAGTACAAATGTTATAAGACTGTTCTTTCTTATATTCGCTAAAACTTTATTGGTGAAGGAAAACATTGTGAGGTAACCTGTGCCCTAACACTCCAATTTAATTTTAATTCTAATACAATGCCTATGCAAAATTGTTATTTATTTAGCAGGCACACAAACAACACACAGTACAAACAATACTCTCAATGTTTAGATT
Organism: Diachrysia chrysitis; assembly: GCA_932294365.1. Classification (NCBI taxonomy): domain Eukaryota; kingdom Metazoa; phylum Arthropoda; class Insecta; order Lepidoptera; family Noctuidae; genus Diachrysia; species Diachrysia chrysitis. The sequence goes on along the minus strand of OW028654.1, from coordinate 11,063,283 downwards.
CCAGTCTGTTCCTTCCATTTACAGATTTTTTTTAAGAAAACTGAATCTCCTGCCTATCAGAATTAAAATTAAATGCAAACGTATGGGCACTGGATTCCCAAAATTAAAATCGGAAATCGCCAACCCGCAAGTGAGCAAGCGTAGAGATAAAATGCTCGTTCTGCTGTCTATTTGAGGATATATTTTATTCTGTTAGAAGAAATTTGAGCTTTACGTTGTAACTGTAAGTGGTTAAGGGTGAAAATGCTATATTAACTTTTAGATTGACGCCTCGATGCGCTTCGACTTTGCTATAGTATGAGTTGAGCCTAAGAGCCTCGATGTCATTATTTCTGTACTATTAAAATGAAAGCCACTATTTATTAAAACCATCACGAAACATGAATTGTTTAAAAGCTTGAGACAGTGAAGCTTAGTGAATGGACGACAGTTTCTGACGGCAGAATACTTTAAAATGGCGCGAAAGTCTGCCATCTTAAAGTTTTTGCTTCCGATACTTTATTTAATGGCGTTGAGTAATGTTTTATAAAATATTTTGTTCGTTTTTAGGGTTCATTACATTAAAAGTAAAAAAGGAACCCTTATAGGATGATTTTTTTGTCCTTCCGTCTGTCTGTCAATACATTTTTTCCGTGGTATTTTGTTGAAATTAGTATCAAATCCTCAGGTCTACATACGAATGATGCAAAGAAATATCAAAGTTTTATGTCAACGAAATTGTTGTTTTTACCATACATTTTACGAAACACCTGTAAGGTACTTCGCGTGGATCCATAATCACGAAATTCGACATAGTCTTACGTCACAAGTAAAGTAAATATCAGAAAATTGAAAATTTGTAGTTTACTAATAAAAGTACGTTTTTCCGATTATAAACTTACATTTACAGTTGGGAATTTGGTATTTTCATATTGTAGAGCATTTTGTCAACCGCACATTTAAATTTATTTTTAGAGAATTAACCGTGACGATCAACAACATTTATACGGAACTCTCGGTACGCAAGTAAGACTAGCATTTGTTCGGTTTTTTTTTATTATATTAATTCCGTGCCTATTTTAAAGACATTAATTTTGTGACAAAAATGGGGCATAATTAATTTCTATAGACAGTGTTGTAATTATCATGAAATAGTTTAATATATTTGCGTTATTTCTTCTTTAATTCTGTCGTTTTTTATTTGCTGGTTCGTAGGACTAAACAAGAGGAGAATTTAACTTTGACGAATAGTTTTTTCCCTATCATTTATAGAGTGGGGAAGTGACAGTTGAATGACATTGACGTTTGACGCGCAGTCGGTTCGTTATTTGCTCCAATATAGATAAAAAAGAAAAGCATTCGAAAAACAAACTTTTTTATTTGTCGTTTAGTGTTTCACGATGTTTCTTTTTGGGACAGTTTGCTTTTAACTTGACTTTGAGAAATAGAAAAAATGTAAATCACGTTTAAGATACTAGTGTAGTAGTCCATTTTATGGTATTATCTTTAACAAATTGAGGCAATAAATATAACTGATATAAAAAAAAATGTGTGTGTACTTATGTACTTACGTAAGAAGTTGTACTTGACAACCTGACGATAAATATTGTTAATAAAGATAACTTTAAGAAAATAAAGATAACTTTAAGAAAGAAACATTTAATATAATTTATTATTTGGAATAATTTGATTTTTCCGACTTTAATAATCATATTTGTTTTTGTATCTATTATTAATTTATTTGTACACTTATGACATACCTAACTTCAGGGTGTCAGATTTTAAGACGGTGTGCACGGGCATCGTAAAAATTTACTCTTATAATTTTTCTATAACGCGCCGAAAGTAGTATAACTTCAATAAATAATTAAAAAAAGCTTACCATATTTTTTTTAACTTCGCCTCTATACCTAGCAGGTATAAAAAGAAACAAAAACAATTTGTATTAATTTATCAGGCGGTGTTATCAGCAACGTTGCAGTTCTAAGTCGACAAGCATTTTACTTAATACCTCCGCAAATTGTTCCTTCTTCCGTACTTATCTGATGAATTTTCCACGGATATTTATTGAAGATCCTTTCACGGAGATGAACTTTCAAAGTCGTTTGTTGCTTTTTGTATACAAAGACCTTGCTGAAAATGTCTTGTTTTTTGCTGTAGCATCGATAAGGTTCCGTGATCTAAGGGAAGTTTTATATACATTTTTGTAGCTATTCTTTAGATCTGTTTACGGCAAGACTGGTATCGAACCTAAGTATATACTAATATAGCCTACGATCTATTCTTTGATCTACCAAATAAACATAAAAAAAACATCGGTCAAGCCGTTTCGGAGGAATTCGATAACAAACACTGTGACTCGAGATATAAAAATTTCGAGTATTAGGAGATAGATTAAATTTATTTAGAAATCATTTATCCCGTGGATTTCACTTCGTGAAAAAATGTTCATAATATAATGTTTGAAAACACTTACTAGAATCAATTTTCTGAATTAATAAACTCACATAATCTAGTTATAAAATTAAACCCAGCAATGTGACAAATTAATGTTTAATCCTCAAAGATATTCCCCTTTCTTTTCTAAACAGCAAGTAACCTTTGTACAAAGTAAAAGCACGTGTAACCTGCATCATAATTCACGTAAAGCTCACTTATGTAGCGAGACTGCGTCGTTTCAAGCATATTTTTCTGGAACGTCGAACGCAACCCGCATATGTTGACCCCTAACCTTTGAACATTCAACTCATATTTGTTTAAAACACTCGTCTCTTTGTGAATGGCCAGCATTACGTAATCCATGTCTTTCTGTGAGGAACGACGCGCGTCGTACAGAAATAAAAATTGAACAAATATTTTCGTCCGCCATTTTAAACAGAGGTGGTGACGTATTAATTTGTCAGGGTATGTGCCCTTTCAAAAATATTCGTTGGAATTTGTATGGGTATACAATATTTTGGGATTCCGTGATCTCGTTTCGCACGGCACAATGAATTGTGTTTGTATAGAAAGCGACCACTCTGATTGCGTACGAAATTGGGAACCGTATTTAAATGTAGGTAATAGGTATGTATAAATAAAATCCACTGTTACTGAGTGATTATAAAAGATACGCGACTTTCATTCGCATTGGATGCAGTGTAGGTCTCGATTAGTGTGACTACTTCGAAGTAGGCTATTGCTACGTTCTGTAAAAACTGCAAAGTTCGTATACCTAATGAGTAAGGTACTTAGAGTATACATAAGCAACCATAGTGTGCGCTCATCGCTAGTAGCCCGTTGTAACGATCGTAAGCAATTTTTTGCTGTAAGTACTACGCTCGCTTACTGATTTAGGTGATTTTCCGTTTGATGAGGTGTTTATGGGAAAAAGTCGATGGTTCCAATATTATTAGGGTAATAAAATTAGGTTTTGTATTAATAAAATGGCGCGCTCTGGTTTGACACAAATTTTACGACGCTTGTTCATACTGTGCGGTATACATTAATGCATAACGGTGCTCACAGTTCAAACTATGTTCACACTCTCTAGTTTGCTTATTAATACTCAATCGTAAGGTAGCATTTCAAGTCATTTCCTGTGTACTGCAAGACGTCCAACTTCAAAGTATGAGTACAAACAAACTGTATGAATACAAGTTCCACCCGTCTCTCTTATTTGGAGCGGTGTTTATACTGATTCGTGCCATTTATGTAACATGCCTCGCCGACAGAGAATGCAGAAAATATGCACACATACATAATAAAAGGAAGAAGTTATTTAATATAAGTTTCTATTAAGTTCTGCTAGGAATTGCGAAGGAAAATAAGTATTTTATTAAGTAACATGGAAATATAGTGTTTTCATTTATTAAACAATGTTTGCTGGATTTTATTTTAAAACTTTACATCTTCATTTTAAAGTTAAGATGAGAAAATTGATTCCAATTTGTTTACTGATTCGTGACCTAAAATCGCTGCATTGAATTTTGGGTCATTGAATTTATACTATTCATGACCCTTAAGATGATTCAAACTGATACCTTTGACCTGACCGTGCTCATCAAAGTAAATCAATTTGACGAGTCAATGTTAATGATTTCTTATTTAATTATTTTTGTCTTTATCAAATTAAAATGGGCGTAATTTGGAACTAAACTTTGATTTTTTAAGATTTTTTGTCGATGATTAATCGATTGATTTATTCAATCGATTCATTTAATTCAATCGATTCATTTGAATACAAAGACATTTTTAGGTGTCTTATGCGTAACCGGACATGTTTTGAGCGTTTTAATGAATATGGAATATGTTTTTACACCTATCTACGTCAACTGTTTTTTGAACGCTTATTATTACTATTTTTGTTGCTTAAAAAAAAACGACTCCCGCACTTTTTACAAACATTCAATTAACATACACAAAGCCAACTCAGACTTGGAACAAGCAATTGTCGATCACACAAATGCTGGTCTCATGCGGGGATCGAACCCGCGGCACGTCGCGCACTGCGGTGGCCTGGTGACCTATACCACTCGGTTTACCGTGCAGTCAAATAAAAAAATATACCTACGCTAAGAAACAAATCTGTAAGTTATTCTTCTATAGGTTTTATTGTAAAGTTTACTGAACAACTTTGGAAGAAAGCGAGCGCGTGTGAATGATAAAAAACTTTGATAAAAATGTCGCAAAGAATTTATCTTTTTAACACCGAACTTTTTGAGATGTGTTTTGTGAACAAATGCTTTTAAGGCACTGATAATGTAATTCGTTTTAATAATATTGTTTAATCTTCAACAAAGGATTTTATACTTGAATGAGATGTTTTTGCAATAATTTTTACAAAGTAATATTTTTTTGTATTTAGCCAAAGGGTGAAACGGGACCCTATTACTTAGACTCCGCTGTCCCTCCCTCCGTCTTTCTGTCCGTCTGTCACCAGGCTGTATATCATGAACCATGGTAGTTAGACTGTAGAAATTTTCACAGATAATGTATTTTTGTTGTCGCTATAACAACAAATAGTAAACAACAGAATAGAATCGAAAGTTTTCTTTATGAAATGCTGTTGATGTTGGGTATAAACTCACTATTTTATTATTTATATTACATCTTTATTATATATGAATATTTAAAAAAGACGATTATTGTAACGTGTAACCAATACCTCAAAAACTACTGGAACGGTTTTAAAAATTATTTCCTCAATAAAATGCTATATTATCCCTGAGTAACATAGGCTATATTGCTGTGCTATGCGTGCGAGTTGAGTTTCTTGGTAAAACGTGATATACAATTAACTTTTTAAAGAGTTGCCTTATGAATATAATTGAAAATAATCAATATTAGTTTAAGATTTTAGCAACCGTAAACACGTCCTGCAACGAGAATAGTTTATTCATAGTCCAAGCTCAAGCCAAAATCCATTTACAATAATAAAGATGTTCGTAATTAATTTAACGTTTACTAAAACATAATGATAAAGCATAAAACGTAAAGATTTACGACACGTGAACGTAAACGTAACGCCTCGTAAACGGTTTACAGGCACATGTTTTTTCATGACGTCTCTTTCTAATACAGTTTAAAGAAAAGAGACGAAATGTAAGATTATCTTGTTTATGTTGTGATATGATTGTTGATTTTTAGTTTAGTTGTCGTGAAATAATATTAATTTAATCTCAATTTTCTGCAAAATTTTACATAATTATACTTTCGAAGAAATTGATCGGATATGTTGCTAATTTTTTCGTTGCTTCCTTTTTAAGTTTACTATGAACCTCCATGGTCGAGTGGCGTACACAGCGGTTTTCAAGGTGTCGCCCGCTCTGAGGGGCCGGTCTATGTAGAAAACTACTTTTCTACATGGTCTCGTGTCTGGAATTGGTATCTCCGTTGTCTCTGATTCCAAAACACAAGTGTTTTAGCTACTTACTTTGGGTTTAGTTAGAGAAATGTATGTCATGTTGTCTACATTTGTCCACATGTATGTCACTTAAATAATTCCTTCTTTCTTTTTCAGGTAAGAACTCGCATCCCAGCGTACAGAATACGCCATAACACATCCATAATTCTACATCAAGGATACAAGGTACGATAGAAAAAGTTAATTAACTTTCTTCGCGGTCGCACTGCTGTTCTTAATTAATCGAAACGTTATCTTAATGATACTTCGTGAACTCGCTTCATATTAGTCATTTGACACGTGCCACTCTTGATATTCATTTGTTGACATGTGTATTTTGTTAGTGTCCTTTCATCCTCGTTGCCGGAAAACTGTTGGATGTACAACGGTGAAAAGTATTAAAACGCGCGTTTGAAACCTCTCTAGATAGGCTGTAGCTTTGCCGCTGTATTTCTGGCAATGGCTACCTACTCGTTGTCGCCTTTAAATACGACGCAAGAAAAATCTTTTTAGGACGTAGTGTGCACAATAAGGACGAAATCACGGTAAAAAAGATCAACGTATGACAGTATTTTTATTTATGTCAGTTATATTTGATTTGTGGCGATCCTTGGGGGCGTCCTATGTTCAGCAGTGGACGTCTTTCGGCTGATATGATAATGATGAAGAGATATTTATTCGTAATCTAACTTAAGTACCTCTTCTAGAAATCTCAACACATGTATATTTACCTCTGTATTGTATCTCTGGGAAAGATCATTTACCTTTTTTTATAATTAGACTATTTTTTGCTCTAGTTATACGTATACAAGTCATAGACACTAAAATTAAATAATATAAGCTTATTCCTCTTTACGATTTTTTAACTTTGGATTAACTTAATTTTAGATTATGAGTCAGTGTTGTCAACACATCAATTTAATATTTGTTACACGCAATGATATTTATAATGTATAAAAATGAGACAAATAATGTTATTAGCGCTCGCATTTTGAGGAGTCAAAACCCTTCTAATTAGGAAGTTTTCAATTCAAGCTATCTCTTTTACTTCCGTGCTTATCCTATCTTTTGTACTATTCATTAGTGACAACATTTAGACACATCATGAGCAGCGGGATCAGATTTTAAACGTCGGTAATTACGAAGTTAACATATCTGTTGTGTAATATCATTGGTAGCACGTCTAAGTGTTGTTCTGTAGTATTGCACATTTATACAGTAGGTACGATGCAAACTTAATGGCGGCTGTGAACACGAGTCAAGTCGCTGCGCAGTACCAAACTTATGCGCTAGCGGGGGTGCGGGGCGAGGTACTGCGCAGCGTTTAGCGAACTTCACAGCCGCCATTAAGTTTGAATTGAACTATTCCAAAGTATAAAATGAGTATAAACTACTCCACTACTAGAGTTGTACAAACGTTCCGTGACTAGTTTTAGATTGGTCTTTGGTAGTACGTCAAAATAAACAGTTCACTCGTTCAAGGGTTCCCGTGAATGATTGAGCGAACTGTTTAGTTCACTTGTCGTTCGATTCCATTATTTGATTAATCAATCGCTTAGATACGGCTTTCGACTGCGATTTTGATTAGGAGAAATCATATTAATTGTATATTGCAGTTTTTTTAACTGTCATGGCTACGTTTCTAGCTGTACGTGTTATATTTTCAAAGTACATACATAATTGGGTATTAGATTTATTTTAGTTAATTTAAAAAAATATATACATATTACAATCTAAGTCGAGTTGTAAAAACGGCAGATTAATTACTTTCATATTGAATTAGTTAAAAGCATTTTAATATTGCTAATTAGACAGAGAGAGCTATAACTCAATGTTATATAACTCAGCTGCCCCGTACAAGTCGTCGTTTTGCGAAAAAGAGATAGAACATGCGTCACCTACTAACTTTAAAAGCTTATAACTTTTGTATTCGTGTATTTTTTTTCAATGTTATTTTGTAGTTTTGCTAAAGTTAAGTTAAGTTAATACTTTTAATATCAATATTTGTATTAAATAAGTAGTTTGATAGTAGTTAAATACTCATCCACAGCTTCATAAAATCTCTAGCCTTAGCCTAAGCGTCTAAGGGTCTGCCTATTTCTCAAAAAGGAAGCCAAAGTTTAAATTAATTCGTTTCAAAAATGTTTTTATTAAACTTTTTTTTCATACGTAAGGGCAGAAAAAATATTGGTCTGTGAAGGAATTTCTTGATCAACAATTTAATTACTTACGAAAGAATGACTCTGAAGTCATTCTTTTTGAGTTTTTCTTTATGAAATATTTTGGTCTCGCAAATATCTATTTGTTGTTTATTTAAATAAAATATTTACTTAGATTAATCAACGATTCATAGACAGATTTTTTTAAATCTCTTCCATCTTCAAGCAGTCCGTGTGCTTGAATCAGTTCGACAGATTTAAGCATAGAAAAAAACTAATTAAACTATGGAGTGCGCATATCGAGTATGAACTGTAGGCACTAGTATGAACAACTAAAATCGTAATTGTGTCAAAACAGTGCGCACCATTTTATTAAAACTATCTCAAAACCTAATATTATCCTAATAATATCGCAACCATCTATACTTTCGCATAAACGTTTGTCGTCGCACGGAAATCACTTCAATCTGTAAACTAGCTTTAGCTAAAAATCTGCTTACGCTCGGCAGAACTACGATGCGCGCACTCTATGCTTGTCTATGTTTACTCTAAGATTACAACATATAAACAGGTAAGCAGTTCACAGTTTTAAGTACCTACACGGAATTTCGACTGCTTTAAGCAGTCCGTGTGCACGCGGCCTAACTCAGTATAAGTTTGGAGTAGGAAAATGTTACACTTAACAGAAATATATATTTAGTTTGTAGTTCTCATTTCCCCTTGCCATGGAAATCTAAGCACATATCCAAACAAATTGGGTGTTAAACCCTCTAAATGTACTGGTGAACATAAGCCTCCTTGGTGAGGTGAGCGTTTTACTCAGGACATTTCTGTCTGCTCCCTCGACATAAGCCCTTTACGTCACCCTTAAGAGCAGACCTTATACAAACCAGGAAACATTTGCGGCAATATTAAGGATATTTTCTTTCAAATTCATGGGAATGGTAGAAGGTAACAAGAAGATACAAAAATCAACTTTATTGCCTTGAAATAAAGGAGATTTTAATGTCAATGTGTATCTTCTATACTTAATATTATAAAGCTGAAGAGTTTGTTTGTTTGTTTGTTTGTTTGAAAGCGCTAATCTCAGGAACTACTGGTTCGAATTGAAAAATTCTTTTTGTATTGGATAGTCCGTTTATTGAGGAAGGCTATAGGCTATATAACATCACGCTACGACCAATAGGAGCGGAGCATAAATGAAACATGTTGCAAAAATGATAAACCGTTGAAACTAAAACACGCGAACAAAGTCGCGGGGGACAGCTAGTCTCTAATATATCTGAAGTTATGCATTCAGTGGAGAATACGTAAAGGTACAGGCCAAGAATTAAAATACTAAAATGTATACAAGGTGATTTTGTTATTGTATTACAAACGAAAATCGGTTATTTGGCGGCTTTACCAACCATCAGGTGAACTGCTTACCTGTTTATCTGTTGTACCTTAGAGTATACATAAATAACCATAGCGTGCGCACATCTGTAGTAGCCAGTTGTGCCGAGCGTTGGCAAATTTTTTACTGTAAGTATTACGCTCGTTTACTGATTTAAGTGATTTTCCGTGCGACGACAGACGTTTATGCAAAAATAACGATGGTTCCGATATTATTAGGTTTTGAAATAGTTTTAATAAAACAGCTCGCTGTATTTTGACACTTATTTTACGATTTTACTATATTTTATTAGACACAGAGTTTACGATTCTACTATAAATTTTACGAAATATTGTTATCCGGACAGAAAGCACTTTTGCTTTTTAACAACGAAATGATTTTAACAGTTCATAAATCAGAAATCAATCACACTAGTCAACGAATAAGGTCCGCACTAATTAGTTTTCCTTGCCAATTAAAAACAGTTGATTAACGTAGATGAAACTCAAGAGCTAGTAAATACTTTCCTGAGAATAGTTTGAGACACTTACCGTCGCTTGAAAATAGTTCTTTTGTGTTTAAGAATAAAGTTGAAAATGTATTGTAGGACATACTCGCGTTATTATTTCATGCAGTGTCACCCGGCCGTCTGGCCTTCTAGTGAATAATAACTGAAAAGATGAATTTATTACAGCCTCGTAAGGATGCCACTTGACCACTTTGAGTGTTGCTATGTAAATTTAATGGTATGGTTATAGTATTTTAGTAGGCATTTGTGATGTACACACTGCGTTAGTCTGTACAATAAACATGTTTAAGTATATTGTGATATGAATTTATGACGTCAGTTCTTTCCCCAATAAATATGTCAGCCAACAAGATTCATGTTTAAATTATGATAAAATATTGTTGATAAAATAATTGAAAAAAAAATTACTACTTTTTATTGTTGATTTTTAAGTTTTGTTTTTCGAGTTTTTTTAGATCTATGGTTTCATTGATCAACAGATAATATAACAAAACACATTATAAAAACATTTTGCTTTGACGTTTAATCCTTACTAATATTATAAATGCGAAAGTTATCTTTCTGTCTGTCTGTCGAGCTTTCACGCCAAAACTATTGAACCGATTTAAATGAAATTTGGTACAGATTGTCTAGAGCCTGAAAAAGAACATAGGCTACTTTTTGTCGCGATAACCGACATCCACGAGGGCGGAGCCGCGGGAAACAGCTAGTTTATTATATATTCATATAAATATTCTCAAAGATAACATTGTTTTACTGTAGAAGTAACCTTTCAGGATCAATTGTATTGCTCAAACGTCAAAATAATGGCAGCACTAAAATTCGAGATGAGGCCATTATAAATAATGCATAAAGACATCCTTACTCGCGATTTGTAACATCGCGCCTCAGTAAATAATATATTTCACTATTGACTATAAAATAATACAGAAGTCCAACATAGACATTTTTCGTAAAAAAAATAACTTACAACACATTCGCAAGAGGCAAAGAAATACTCCGTTTATTTTTCATTCATACTCTGATTAGTCAAACAAATATTTAACTTTTAGTAAATGTAATAAGAATAAAATAAAAGAGAATAAAATTAATTAATATTTGTCAAGTTTTTTTTTATTTCATTTTTAAATAATATTATATTAAAAACTGAAGTCGAGTTGTAAACACGGCTCATTAATTACTTTCATTTTAAGCTAGTTACAAGCATTTCAATATTGCTAATTAGACAGAGAAAGCTATAACCTAATGTGACGTCACTATTGTTTTCTCCATACTAACATGGGGCTGCCCCGTACAATTCGTCGTTTTGCGAAAAGAGATAGAACATACGTCACCAACTAACGTAAAAAGCTTATAACTATTATAATCGTGTATTTTTTTTTCAATTTTATTTCGCTGTTCTGATTTAATTTACTTCTAATATATTAGAAGTATTTGTATATAATCAAACAATCGATAGTTCGCAAATACTGATTAATTGTTAACTGTGTTTTCTTGAGGCTAGCTTTATATTATTTATTTATTTATTCTTTTTTGTACATAAATGTATAATAAAATAAAATATAAACTAGTATGTACAAAATGCGGCCTTATTGCACAAGGCAATTTCTTATTTTATTATTTTTTTATTAAATTTCTTCTTATATTGTTATGTTATATAGTGATATGTAATGTATCCAAATTAACTACAACAACGGATTGACGAATAATTATTAAACGCTCTGCATTAACCTTTATTACCATTTGCAACTGATAAATCAACAACTTAATCTAACAAAGTATGTTAGATACAGCAAAATAATCCTTTTCTTTCAATTGAGTGGTGCCTAAAAGAGATATCAACCCATTATGATACACTCAAAACGGGTTTTGATTGCATAGCAACATGATAAAAAAAGCGTGTATTTTCAGTTTGACTTTTGTTATTAATTTTTATTTGCCAGCAGAATGATCGTTGCTTATCTTTAAAGGGCCTTTGAGGTCAGAAGAGGGAATATTTTAATATGAAATGAGGTCTACTATATTGTTTTTGGGCGAGAAAAATAACTAGCCGTTCGACGTTAAAAAAATACTGTATTAAATTTGTTCACCAATTGGGTAAATGGGTTATATAATATATTGTGATTTTATTTAAATTTGGCACACAATGTGACGTGTGTTTTTGTAAGTAGGTTTGTACCTTCATGTTTGTTTCTTAACTATTATTTGAACTTGGTAACTTATTGGTCAACTTTTGTGTGAATTAAAAAAAAATCACGTAAATCCGATCAGAAATCTCGACGTCATCGGTGTACATACATAGAAAAAATACCAACAGAATTGAGAACCGCCTCCTTTTTAAAGTCGGTTTGTAATATAACTATTGATGATAATATTAAGTAGGTTGATATTCTTAAAAACATTATGTCGGCATAGTTACCATGTCTTATGTACTTAAATTATTTAATTAAATCATAATAAACTGAGGAATGAAAGATGTGGAGAAGAAATTTCTTCGCAAAAGTCTGATTTTCAATTTCAAATGCATAAACTACATAATATATTTCAAGATTTACTCATAGGTAATATATACTCTATGTTCTAAACTAAAACAAATATTATGGTCCATATATATTATGTATAAAGCTACAATGAGCTATAAAATTCTTTCAACCAGTTTACTATGTTCTTCGATGTAACAGAACTTACAAGATTGGTGCAGTGGAGATTGCATGCGATATACATGGCCATAAAATGTCCCCACAGTGCAGAACTGCACTGAATAAGAAAGTGATACATACTCTTTTAAAAATAAAGTATCTTTGGAGTCTGTATACAAGATCTGTTTCAGTTTTCATATAAATCGTGTATTTATCTTGGATTTACTAAAAATGTACCGTAAAACATTTGATAAACAAAACAGTTTTTTTTATACTTTCGCGTGTTTACGAGAAGTTCTAATTATGATGAATCAATAAATGTAGTTCTCTCTATAATACCCAATTAAGGATCCCCCAGAATATTGTAAGAAGAGTTTATATAGAAAATGTTTATTACTTACTTACGGAGCGAAAGATTAATAAAAGTAGCAATATTTTGTTTTGTTCGATACTAGACTAATAAATTATAGGAAAGTATAAAGTCTCCCGCCGAGTTTATTGAACTGAACGTTTCATTCTCTAGAGTATCTGAACGTTTGAATCACTAGGGATTTTGTTTCAGTTTTTGCGCGTCAAATAATTTAGAATACTCCGGAAAGTAATCCTTACTAATATTATAAATGCGAAAGTAACTCTGTCTGTCGCGCTTTCACGCCAAAACTACTGAACCGATTTAAATTAAATTTGGTACACAGAGTCTAGAGCCTGAGAAAGGACTTAGGCTACTTAAAAGGGTTGTAAGGGTTTGAAACGGGGTGATAAAAAGTATGGAAGCATCGTCATATTTAGAGCTAAAACCATATGTTGTATTACTTGTAAAATAATTAGCCTATATAATTCATAGCTTATTTCTAGTACATATAATATACACATTTTCTGTATAAGAATAAACACTATTCTAAGTTTTCTTACTGTTCATTTTTCATGAGAACTAGACTGTACTCAATGCTAAGTTCGGTCTTATTACGCAAGATATGCGCAGTTCAAGAGATCTTAAAGTTCGTCTTGAGAATAATGATTTAGTTATTGTTTTGGAGTTAGTTCCTCTGTTTATTTAACAAGACAATAAGAAATTTTTTTTAATATATTTTATTCATAGTATAGTATTCTGACTGCACTTTAGTTGTTAAACCTACTAATTATAATTATTAGTGATGATATTTTAAAATGTTATACTTGAAATAATTTCTTAAAGACCAAACATAAAATAACTCCAACCTAACCAACTATTCGGTTGTTCTTGGATGTCGTTTCTGGGTGGTTTTATTATATCTAAGAAAGTATCTATAGTCTAACAAACTAACACTTCTAATTTAGGCCAGATTAGTTAAATCCTGATTTCATTAAATTAAGTTTTGAGTTTGACTGTCCGATTAGTCTCTCCTAGGATAAAACAAAGATTTGTTAATCAACTGTAGAAAAATGGGTTTGAACTTTGACTAAAACTATGCCAGAGCTTAGGCTTATCCAGTCAAACCTAGGAACGCCGAAGCCTCGATGTTTAACTATAGCAACTCAACAACAACCCTTAGAAGCACAGTAAAAGGTAGAAACTGCGGACCTCAGTTATTTAACTACGAGTATACTACAACATATCTTCTCTTTGTATAAGACGCGTTACACAAATCACGTCTTTTTGTCTCCATGTACCTACTATCAACAGTCGACTTTCCTTTGTTCCGACAATCGCATGAATACAACTGCGGTCACCATTGTTTTCGACACCACAACTATTTAAGACCTTTAACTTTACTAAGGAAGATCCAAGAGTTCTGAGGCATTTATCATATAAATTGTTTTCTCATTTGGTTATGAAAGGTGTAAAATTTATGTTTAGTGTCTTTTGTATGTCTTTAGGGTACACTCCAGTTTTGAATGTGTGTAATCTGCTTAACCTCATGGCAAGTGCTGAAATAGGACCTTACAAAACTGAGTGAATAATTTAATTATACTGTATAGGCCCGTTCTAAAGCATTGCTTAAACCGTGACTTTTTCTACCAAATATTGAAACGCAACTTAACTTTGAGATGTTCTTATATGTCTTTGACAATGTAAATTGAAGTAAAATGTACGATTCTTCCATTTTTGCTGTCATATTTACTACATTTTGCTATTTACGTTGTTGTCGCATATTTTAAGATAATTGTATTTTTTTAACATTGTATGTAGGTACCAAAATTACCTTTTTTTTAAACGAGTAACCTATGGAGTTTCTTGCTGGTTCTTCTCCATAGGAGTGACATTTTGGAACCGCACAACTAGAGTCATTTAACGTTTTGAAAGTGCCTGAAAAGGCCTAGTCGAAATAAAAATATTTTGATTTTGATTTTGATTCTATGTCGCTACTTTGCACCTTTAAGTGACAGAGACGGTACGAGACTTAACGGTGACTTAACACTGATTGACGTATCAGTATTCGGCCCTTTTCTTCTGCCGATATTTTTTTTTATGATTAAAAACTATTTTAATTAAGTTACATACTAATTTAGTGCTACAAACCTCGCAAGTATATAGTAAGCCAGAACCCAACTCCCACTTTCAAAGATTTCAACTAACTGAGAACTTTAACTTAAAGTTTTAAACTACACTACGTGACTTTAGTTCAAAGTTGGATAGTATTTAGATGTTACTTTAACTTCATCAAGTAAAAAAAAGTTGAACACTGATGATTAATATCTTATGTAAAACTGAAAAAGCTATCAATGACTTCAAAACTATCTTGATTAGTAAAATGGGGTGAATAAAAGTGTTAGGGGGTGAACAGACAAATGTTTGGAAAATAATTCCTACTTTTCATTGTGTCACATGCTTATAATTCTACATAAAAACAGCTTTCTTATATTTTTTTAATCATTGAGAGTCCTCATAATCGAAACCTTCAATAAATAAAATTTAAATAAAAACAATACTCTCCATTTTACCGTTAATTAGGTAATCCTTTATAATATTATAAATGCAACTCTGTCTGTCTGTCTGTCGCGCTTTCACGCTAAAACTACTGAACTGATTTAAAATTTATTATTGATTTTTAATTTCTTGCCTTAGAAATGTTTTAATACTTTAAGCAAAAAAGAAAAGTCTTGGCATTTTTAGTATCTATCTAACCAAATTGTATTGAAATATACTCATAAAAGTAGTTACTACATTATATTCGAGTTGCCTCAATTTACTCGCTTCAGTTTCGTTGGTATTACGAGCTATTTGCAAAATTGAAATTTTCTAATGTTTTCACAAAGTACTTTTCAATTTGAAACATCGCGAGGTAATTTACGACTTATGTTCAAAGACATAGATCTATATGTAGATGTCGCTATGAAATGGAATTGTAACGAAATAAACACTCGTATTTCATTTGTTTTCTATCTTTGTCACTTCAATGGTATATTTCGCATTAGAATTTTAGAAATCGCCAGTTTTTTGTTTATTTATACATTTGACAGTACCTATCTTAAAAACTGACAAAGTGCGAGTCGGACTCGCGCATATGATATATGCGCGAGATACGATGCAGAAGATGCGAGATACCATTTATCGGTTTATAGAAATTTATTTCTTATAAAAAAACGTTTCATTTCATTTATAATAAAAAATAGATAATTACATTTAATATAAAAGAAAAAACATTTCATATAAATTTATGCCGTTCAAATCCAGCTAAAAATATCAAAAAAGCAGGCTCTATAAGTGGCATTTCGAAAAGCGTTAACGATAATAGGAATCGCTTAAATGATATTAAATGTATGGAAATGACATTTCGTTTCGATAAGTCACATGACTTGGGCTTGTCACTCCCATACTTTTTAACGATTCGATCAGCGTTATCGCTTGTCAAAATGTCTCTTGTCTAGAGGGGCAGGTCCCTTGTATGGCGAACTTATTTTTTTAAATAGTATTTGTTGTTATAGCGGCAAATTTTCACACAGTATATTTCCTGTGTGAAAATTTCAATTCTCTAGCTATTAACGTTCATGAGCTACAGTCTGCTGACAGAGAGACAGACGGACGAACAGACAGCGGCTTAGTAATAGGGTCCCGTTGGCACCCTTGGGGTGCCTAACCCTAAAACGACAGCAATGTTCAACATACTAAAAACTTAGTTTTATAAACTATTGACTAAAATGTTGCTTTTATTCCTTTCGCAATAATGTGTTATTTTTAGGTAATTGTATAACATGCAATTAATTTGATGACTCTCTAATGTATTTTTTCTATTCCTTTTATTTGTCCCTTTGTACATTATATTTACAACACAGGAATGTTTCAACTAACACCCAAAGCAGCATTATACGCGTTCCAGTTTAATATAACAGCGGAACACAAAAAGTATTTGGGCGCAAACGTTTCATCTCGTTTTATGATGTGTGTGATATGCGAGATACGACCTCACAGTAACCTGTGGATATGGCTTTGACATTTGTAGAATACAGTACACGTATGTAGAACACGATATATCTAGACAGATACATAATAATACCTGTTAGGCGCTTTTTAGTCTGGTAGTCGTGATGATTCGGATTTTTTCGTATAGTTATTTCCTCAAAGGGATATTTTTACATGTCCGTCCATTAGATCATTAAAATAAAATATATATATTTATATTATAGTATTTCTTTATTTATATTATATATTTCTTTCTTTATTTATATAATAGTATTTCTTTTTTCTTATTTGACGTAACCAAAAATTAACGACTATATTGATTTGAAATGTCGCGTGACATCACAATTTCGTGCATTTTTTGCACAATCTTGACGCCATCAGCATAACTCTTGAACTTTGATTCGATTTATCTAGATAGTGCTTTATCTAATATTTTTTTGTTATCTAACTGACGAAGTAAATAGATTTTCGCTTTTCGTGCACAGTTATCTACTATTCACGCTTGACAGTTTTTGTAAGGAAAAACTGTAAAAAAAATAAAATTATTGTTTCGATAAAATTATCTGTCATTGGTAAAATCAGCTCTTAATCGAACCAAGTATCTATCAGGCACTTAAGAAACACGCTAAATATACCTACATGTTTATTTATATACGTTTATATCGAAATACGTATCAAACATGACCTTGAGAGCCGAAGTGGCTGTAAATTCATAATTGAAATAACTTAGTTTAAGTTGATCTTAGTTACCTCGTGCAGGTTGGCTGTCCCTTATAAACTTACAACTTTGTTAGGAGTCTTATACAATATTAATTTCAAAGTTTTCAACGACTTTGCGTTAGCCTCAAATTGTTTGACTGATTTCTAAGTGATGGACGTAAATTCCTTCAAGCTACCTATTGGTTTTCGTATTTAATTAAGTGGAAAGTTATTTTATAAATGGTTTTCTTGTTGTATTTTATTTTTTAATTGCGAGCCACCCCGGCGTTTCTCGGGTAACACAGCAATAAAGCTATTGTCTAGAGATAATGTAACATTCTAATAGTGAAAGAACTTTTGAAATAGGTCCAGTAGTTATTGAGTTTATTGATTGTTACAAACATACAAATTACAGTTCGAATTGAACATTCATAGCTGAGACAGGAAGACTGTAGTATCGGCTAGTTAATCATAATAGAACATCTGGTCCTATATCAAAATTATATTTATACCGGCGGAAATTAAACAACCTAATTGGAAGATTATATTCGAGCCATTTGGGGTTGAGACCCTTGGTCCGTGGTTCCAGTGCGCACATGCTTTTTAAAAATCTAGCCAAACGCTGTTGACACTTCGCGCCACCCAAGGGCTGGCTGTTACCTTGGACAGAGGATAAGCATTGCCATACAACGTGGCAATGCCGCCAGCCTTTTGGGAACACTCCCAGTGGACTGCGATGTGGACGAATTTTTTGATGCTATATTTTCGGTTCATATTTTAATTAGATTAGTTTATTTTCTTATGTCTTTTGTGTATGTATATATAGTTAAGTTTCTATCATATAAATAAATATATAAAAATGAGTTTTAAATCGAGTATAAAATTGGTAACACGCTGGTGGATGTAAAGAGAGAGTTTATCTTCTATACAATCGTAAATCCTACAAGGCTTGAGTGTGCCGCCTGCAATTTTATCGTTATGACAGTTTTTATAGCTGTTATAGAGCATATAACAGGTTTACTACCAGATTTAGTTTTTCTAAACTAATAATGTGAATTTAAATATATGCCAATTAAACTTTGATGTTTTATACAGCAATGTGTGACCTAATTGGACACAGAAATTGGTCCTAATTTTATTAATTAGGACCAATTTTATTAATTAAAACGCTCTAAAACATTAAATTGGTCCTAATTTTATTAATTAGGGCCAATTTAATATTTTCGAAAAATATATATAATATTATGTTCTGTTTAGTTTCGAAGTCGCGTGTAAAAGTTTCATCATATATTCTATAGGTATTCATGTGTAATAATGAGTAACTGGGTACCTAGATTCTACCCAATATATATTTAAAATGGCATAATTAAACTCAGAATATAAAAAAAAAAACGAGTTGACCACACGACTGAAGTAAAACTTCTTTATATACGAAACGTGACTGGCTATTAGAGAAAGAGAGAAAGAAAATGTGTGCTCGCACCTCTCTCTCTCTCTCTTGCCCCTACTCTCCTCTACTCCTCCTCCTCCAGCATAGAGTTCCTTCGTAAATTGGTAATTTGGTTTTAATTTATAACAAAGTAAATGCAAAAAAATTGCGTCGCCTAATCACACTTTTTCTTCACGCATTCACTATCTTAATCCCCAAGTCAAGCGTGCAACAAAGTTTTACTTAAAAAAACTTTTTCTAATTAAAAAAGGATTTTTTTTCAAAACTTTGTCAAATTCGTTGTCCTACTTCCAAAGAAGAAGCACTCTCAAATGAACATTAGTTAGAACAACTTTGACACGTGATCGCCTGATGAATGAACGAAATGAACTAAAGCTTCCAATCGTTCCAGAACAAAAACTTCGGAGTGTGTACCCATCCTTCTATTATTTGTTTTGTGGTCTAGTGATGTGAATGAATATTTTAAGATTTTTTATCGATATCGGTTTTGCGTCAAAAATCATATTTAATGTAATTATGACCTGCGAAATAAATATGATAGAGTTCTTGAAATAAGATATGAAAGGTAAAATAATAAGGTATGTTATTTAAAATTGAATCTTTGTTAACACAAAAGATCTTATAATTCGCCGCGGAACATATTTATGTTTCGTACTTTGGGTAACTCTTACACTCACAAAATTAATGTAGCTACTTAATAGATTTTGGAATTTACAACAAGCATAAAATACGACCAAACATAAATAATCAGAGTATGTATGATAATTGTTAAACAGTTGTCCTAACAGTATTTATAATGCAAGTATGTTAAGCTCATTATGTACATGCGGCGTTTGATTAATTATTGCAATTAGCAACTAATCATCAGTATCGCAACTGTCAGGATTATTGGCATAATAGCAGTGCATTCATGATGTTGTATTTGTTTTATCATCAGTTGAATTAGATTCATATTAATTCAAATACATTGAATTTAGTTTTATGTTGCCCCGATTTATGCTGTCTATATTTTAAGACACTTATGCCAATAGGTCAATAAGTTTATTTCGATATACGAAACAGAAATGCCTGTTTTGAGATAATGAATAAAAGACAAAAAATGATTTTATGATATAGTCAGCGTAAATAATGAATATAAACATTATATGCCTTATTTTTTATAAATATCGATTGTGAACAGTGACGATATTTTTCCATAGAAATTAGATTGAATTTAGACCCCTATTTCTAAATAATTGCAACCTGCGTAATCATTCCTTTATAAAAAATCTCATATTACAGATCACGCATCTCAGATTATCGAACCATTTATCGACATACACAATCCCAACCCTATTCTGAGTTGATCTGATCGTTGGTATGCGAGATTGCAGTCTGCTCAGAAAGTCTTTATTCAACAATGCTTGGTCAATCCCTCTAAATACCTTTGAATTGTGATTGCTATCTTTCGGACGTACTCCATGTATTCCCGCAGGAAGCTGGAGAATGCCGAACGTTGTCGATGTGGCGAACATTATTTGATTTTGTTTGAAAAGGAAGAGGGATTAATGTAGAAAGTAGTTTGTAGAATGCTTTTATACTTAGCGCTTGTCCGGTTTAGTTTAATTAAAGTTTTACGTGATGTTGAGCTTTTTTCTTTTTCGTGTGTTTGTCAATGATTTTTAAACGTTTTGTAGTTTTGCGCACTTTAAACTCAGCTACCAAAAAGCTTTGTGAATGGCAGTATATTATGAGTTTGGTATTATTAAAGTTGATATTTCAATAATGCCATAAATATTACACGTAATTGTAAAAAGGAACTGACTTCAATGTAATTTATACGGGACCACCACTAAGGTATACTCTATCAATTACAAAAAGATTTTTTTTAAATCAATACATATTTGCCGGAGATATTGCGTAACCAAAATACAAAAAAAAAACATACAGTCGAATTAAGAACCTCATCCTTTTTGTAGTCAGTTAAGAAGAGAATACATTATTAAACCTTTAACAGTAGGCTCCTAAACAAACGAGCTCCTTTTCTTTTTTTCAAATTGATCTTAAATATAAACGTTTTGATAAAACTAATACAATTCGTACGTACTTGTAACATTCATTTGCACTTAATCGCGAAGTTCTCTCGTCTTGATCCCGTAATGGAAAAGTCTTGTATGTACGTTTGATGGGATCCCTCTAAGCTAAGGTAAACGATCCTGATTCGCTAAGTGTTAAGCTGTAAGCTATTTTGGGTAGTAAATGGGAGGTAATCGTTTCGATAATGTATTCAAACCTACCTGAATAAAATCTTTTGAAAGTGAGTTGTGTGTATAAAAGCTTTTTATGCATCAATAACAATTAGGAGAATATGTGAATTATGCAACATTTATCAAAGCTGCGATCCTTTGCAATGAGAGTGGAATGTGATTAAATAAAATATGAAGATAGAACGAGCGACATCAACTGTCAAGACGAATACCACCTCAGTCTGCCCGTGACCATGACACCTGCAAAGGTTTCGAAACGTCGGGAACTAAAATCTAAATACAAACCGCGATAAAATCCGTTCAAAGTAGTTTTATTTCAACGAGTGTAGAAGCCATTTAAAGGGAGAAAAATATAGGGGCTATACAAGCACCTACGTGAGAAGACAATGCTTTCTGAACTTTATGCTAATTCTATCGCGGTTTATTTAGATTTTAGTTCCCGACGTTTCAACGCCTTTGCTGGTGTCATGGTCACGGGCAGACACATGACACCGGTGTTGAAATTTGCGATAGAATCCGTTTAAAAAGTAGTTTTATTTCAATACATGAGAAGATGCCTGTACCCTGTAGTGAGACATTTATAGGCCGGTACTATTATACAAGCATAATAAATAAATATTTACGAAATACACAAATATTTTACTTAACTATATAATATAAATAACTTAGCTTTCTTATACTCTACCAGTCTGCTTAATCTCTGGGCAATCGAGCCTGTACAAACAACATTTTGTTTATGGTCTTAAAAGGTTAATCTTACACTGTAGAATAGATGCTGTGCCCTTACTCTCCAATTTAATTTTAGTTATAATACAATGTCACAAATTGATATAAGTTTAGCAGGCAGGAGATTCAGTTTTCTTCAAAAAAAATGCTGTCAATGGAAGGAACTGACTGGAATCTAAACATCGAGAGTATTTTTTTGTACAGTGTGCTGTTTGAGTGTCTGCTTAATGAATAACAATTTTGCATTGCCATTGTATTAGAATTAAAATTAAATTGGAGAGTAAGGCACGGGCATCATCAATTATGGTCGTATATGGCAGCATACGTATATTTCTAGTTAAATAAGTAAGTCTTTACTAACACACTTTTATGTATATCTGTTCTACAAACTGAGAGGGTGCCCGAATATTTCGTGACCCTTTTATTTTGCATGCGAGCGCGGTCGTGTATACAGTGTCATTGCAAAATCTACCTTATTAGCTAGGGAAAAAGGCGCTATCGATCCTCTACTGAGATATATTGTATTATGTAGTTCTGTGTGTCTAGTGGATGATAGTATTTTAGGTAAACGTGTAATGTGACACTTTTACTTGATCACTGTTATCTGTTTAGGAATGCTTGAGTTTGTATTGCAATACTTGTCTTTCTGTTTAAAAGAGGCTTATTCTCCTAAGCTCCAAGAATGTGAACAGTAAATACAATGGTTGTGTGTGGTGTATCTTTATTTGTATAAAAACTATGCTTTTCCTATTTGGGAATGGAAACCCCATTAACTAAATACCAGTATACAGATTAAAAAGGAGATCATTCAGGTTTCATACAAAGTTGGGCCCAAAATCGAAAGTGCCGGCCACTAAAAAAAAATGTTTTTAATGTGTTTGGGACATCATTTTAAGCATTTGGTACTATGGCACCAACACTATAGCACCATTATTTTAGCGGCTATATAAGTTTAAAAATCAGATTTCTCGTACATTTGAAAAAGTTATTAATCTGTTTAGGACATCATTTTAAGCATTTGTTAGTATGGCACCAAAACTATGGCACCATTATTGTAGCGGCTATACAACTTAAAAAATCAGATTTCTCGTACATTTGACTTTAAACCGGCCAGTACATAAAAAAAGATTTTTAATCTGTTTGATACATCATTTTAAGCATTTGGTACCATGGCACAAAAACTATGACACCATTATTTTAGCGGCTATATAAGTTCAAAAATCTGATTTCTCGTACATTTGACTGTAAGCCGGCAGGTACATAAAAAAAAAATAATCTGTTTGATACATCATTTTAAGCATTTGGTACTATGGCACCGAAACTATGACACGATTATTTTAGCGGCTATATGAGTTTAAAAATCAGATTTCTCGTACATTTGAAAAAGTTCTGAATCTGTTTGGGACATTATTTGAAGCATTTGGTACTATGGCACCAAAATATGAAACCATTATTGTAGCGGCTATATAAGTACTATATAATAGAACTATAATAATATTTTAATAATAATAAGTAGGTAGGTAAAAATATGTTTTTACGAGTGCTATATTGTTTGATTTAAAAGAAACATTTCACCGGCCGGCGGCCGTTTACAGTACAGTTAATGTATAGTCCGTTTAACTGATTTTAACTTTTATTATGTAGCCTACTTATTATTATTAAAATATTATTATAGTTCTATTATATAGTACTTATATAGCCGCTACAATAATGGTTTCATATTTTGGTGCCATAGTACCAAATGCTTCAAATAATGTCCCAACAGATCCAGAACTTTTTCAAATGTACGAGTAATCAGATTTTTGAACTTATATAGCCGCTAAAATAATGGTGTCATAGTTTTGGTGCCATGGTACCAAATGCTTAAAATAATGTATCAAACAGATTAAAAACCTTTTTTTATGTACAGGTCGGCTTAAAGTCAAATGTACGAGAAATCAGATTTTTGAACTTATATAGCCGCTAGAATAATGGTGTCATTGTTTTGGTGCCATAGTACCAAATGCTTAAAATGATGTATCATACAGATTAAAAACCTTTTTTTATGTAGGTACTGGCCGGCTTAAAGTCAAATGAACAAGAAATCAATTTTTGAACGTATATAGCCGCTAAAATAATGGTGTCATAGTTTTGGTGCCATAGTACCAAATGCTTAAAATTATGTATCAAACAGATTAATAGCTTTTTCAAATGTACGAAAAATTTGATTTTTGAACTTATATAGCCGCTAAACTAATGGTGCCATAGTGTTGGTGCCATAGTACCAAATGCTTAAAATTATGTCCCGAACAGATTAAAATCATTTTTTTTTACTGGCCGGCTCTTTCGATTTTGGGCCCAATATGAATGGTCTCCTTTGTTTTACTAATTTTTTTCAAGATGTTGTGAGTATTATCACATACAATAATTTATTCGATATGTGTTTAACTCATGTAAACAGTTTGTAACGAATCTTCAGTCCGCTAAAAAATTAGTCACATAATTTGTTATACATTAGGGGGCCACGGCTTGCACGGGTAGACAAAACATTAGTGAATTATACACACAGAATCCTCTTGAATTACTCTACCCATTGGTGAAAACCTTATGAAAATCCGCTTGGTATTTTTTGAGTTTATCGCGTTCAAAGAAAAAGACGCGGCAAGCGACTTTGTTTTATAATACACTAGCTGCCCCCCGCGACTTTGTTCGCGTGTTTTAGTGTCAACGGTTTTTCATTTTTGCAACATTTTTCATTTATGCTCCGCTCCTATTGGTCGTAGCGTGATGTTATATAGCCTATAGCCTTCCTCAATAAACGGACCATCCAACACAAAAATAATTATTCAATTCGAACCAGTAGTTCCTGAGATTAGCGCGTTCAAACAAACAAACAAACAAACTCTTCAGCTTTATAATATTACTAGCTGTCCCCCGCGACTTTGTTCGCGTGTTTTAGTTTAAACGGTTTTTCTTTTTTGCAACTTTTTTCATGTATGCTCCGCTTCTATTGGTCGTAGCGTGATGTTATATAGCCTATAGCCTTCCTCAATAAACGGACAATCCAATACAAAAAGAATTTTTCAATTCGAACCAGTAGTTCCTGAGATTAGCGCGTTCAAACAAACAAACAAACAAACAAACAAACAAACAAACAAACAAACTCTTCAGCTTTATAATATTAGTATAGATAGTATAGATGATATACATAAACAATTATACATGTAGGTATGTCCACTGCGGGTGAAAATTATACACAATAAAAGTTCTCAAGCAGCAAAAAAACACGAAACAATTTATTTATAAAAAAAAGAACGACATTTTCCCCCAAACTTGGTATAATGACGGTCACAAAATATCAATAACGCTTGATATTCGCTACCCTTTTTTTAAACTGATATTAAAACAAAATACAAGTTACAAAAGGGATAATTATTTTGGACCGCCCACCAGAACCCGTCCTTAAATATTTGGGATTACGACCGGAGTAAAACCGGATCGCCGGACGGGGTCGACCGGACCGGACTGTCAAAAGTTTCCAGTTACATAATTAGTCTTAGAAGTTCAGTATTACGAAAAGGTTATGAATTTGTGGTCGGCCAAGTTTTTGACTATTAATTATTTGTGCGTAGCTGTGGTAACTTTCGCCATGTTTATTTAATTAAGTTGTAAGCTCAAGAAGTGAATGTGCTAGAAAACTTAGTTTTGGTTTTGAACTAAATTAGCTCTTGTATACAGAAATAGGCTTTGGAGTTTGTGTGTTAAGACAAGTGGCTCGTTTTCAATTTCTGCAGATTTTGAATTAGTTGTCAGTTGTTTTTGTAAGTCCTAAACACGTATTAAGTTATTAATGGGACAGATGACTAATTATTTTTTTAATATCCATCTATAATAAGATATAATGCTGAAGAGTTTGTTGGTTTGTTTATTTGTTTGTTTGTTTGAACCCGCTAATCTTAGAAACTACTGGTCCGATTTGAAAAATTATTTCAACGTAGATAGCTTATTTATTTAGGAAGGCTATAAGCTATATAACATTACG
The DNA here is from genome assembly GCA_932294365.1 of Diachrysia chrysitis. NCBI lineage: Eukaryota > Metazoa > Arthropoda > Insecta > Lepidoptera > Noctuidae > Diachrysia > Diachrysia chrysitis. Next base: position 11,037,195 of record OW028654.1, on the reverse strand, counting down.
CTGCAACTAAAAAGAGCTAAGCATAAATGAAAAATGTTGCAAAAATGAAAAACCGTTGAAACTAAAACACGAGGACAAAGTCGTGGGGACAGCTAGTCAAGATATATTATCAAAAAGTATAAGACACATGTTTTAGATTTTGACTTTCCCGCCATCACCCATTACAATAAAAATAACAGATCAGACACTTAAGGCACTAAATAGTGGTTTTCCTTCCTTCGATCTATCCATATGTTACACAAATATTCTAAATATAGAATAAAAAAATCACGCCAATATTTTTCATAAGCATTTCTAGATAACAGAATGAAAACAAAAGAAAAACAAAACTTTCTTTATTACCCAACCGAGAAAAACTACAGCCTTTTAACAAATTTCTACTGTGTGTTCCAGCTTAATTTAATAATGCATTGCATGCAATATTTGTATTAATTACATAGAGTTCTGTACCGCGAGCGTGTTGTGTTATTCCCTGAGGCCGAACGTAAATATAAAGGGAATACTGTGTTTTTATTTATTACAAGCCTTCATGGGGATTGACAGAATTTGTGAAAATGTATTGTGTAGATATTAATTTCATATCTTATCATTGGATAGTGTTTTGTTTTTAAAAAGGTTTAGTTTGATGTTTCATCTATACTAATAATAAAAAGAGGAAAGATTTTTTATGTATGTGTGTATGTGTGTGACCAATAAATTCATAACTGGGCCGATTTCAAAAATTATTTCAACAGTTGAATGCTACATTATTCCAGATTAACATATGCTATAGAATATTTAAAGAAATAAATGTGCACCCAGTGCAATGCCGGGACAGGCCGCTAGTGTTATTATAAACTAGCGAACCAACCCGGCTTCGTACGTGTAGACAAAACTTTAATGAAATATACACAACAAATACAAACCTTCCTCTTGAATGACTCTATCTATTGGTGAAAACCATATAAAAAACCGTTTGGTAGTTTTTGAGTTTCTCGCGATCAGACAGACAGAAGGAGCAGGGGACTTTGTTTTATAATGTGTATAGATATTTTTTGTGTAATATGTCGAGTCTTTTGATTTGATATACAAAGGATTTAAAATGTTTTCCTTATAATTAGTTTTCGTGGTTACGCTGGTTGAGAAGGTGGTTTATTTTGTGTGTCGACCACAACAAAAGGTTTAATAACGAGCTCACCGCTTAACGGTTTATGTAGCATGTATTTATTTTTAGGCCGTTATAAGAATTTTTTAATATTTTTTCTTTAACAAATTAATGTTTTTTCCATAACAAAAACGTCTCCCGAACTGGAATTAAATTCTTGCATTGCAAGGGTTTCACGAACATTTAAATCAGATGTACAAAAACACGCATATTTAGAACAAGCATTTGTGAATTACACAACTTTTTGCCCCGTACGGGGTTTGAACCCCGCAGGTCGCTCACCGTGGTAATTGAAGTGGTGACCTATATAACTTGGCTATCCGTGCAGTTAGTGTAGTGAAAATTACTATTAAAAGTCTATTTGTCATTCTTAGGGAATTTGCGTAAAAGTTAAATATGTAATTAAATACAATGTAATGTACGAGTGTACCTTATATATTTAAGCCTAATATGGCGCTAAGTTAAGTCTACACCGAACTGTAGTAATAACAGTAAAATTTCAATGCATATCTCTCTTCTCGTTGCTGTATCTTCTGACTCGTTGTAAAGTCGGTGTACATTATAAAGTCGTTAGCTATCTTAAACAATGTAAGACAACTCGCACTTAATGACCGTAAAAGCGGTCAAACTGTTAAACCTAGATACGTAGTACTTTGTTAAGTATCAAAGAAGGATAGAGCTGTATATAGGCTTCATTTGTTCTACAAAGTAATTTATTAAAGAAACTTCGTCTCGGCTTCGTAGCGGTAGGCTACGCGGTAGAGGCAACTACGAGCTCGTAGCAGTAGTCTACGCCGATAACATCTACGCGCTACATACCTGCAATTGTTTCGTGAACAATGATATTCTATGCAAGATATGTAACTTTCATAGGTACCGACGTTTCAAATCTGATCTCATTGGTATATATCAAAATGTTTTCACGTTGAACTAATGAATAGTACAAAAAATAAGATACGCTTGAACTAAAAGAGATCCTATTGAGAAGTTTTTGAGTCCTAAAATGATAGCGCTAGTAACATATCTGCCTCAATATTATATATAATATTATCGTTCGTGAAACAATAAACTTTAAGCCTTCATAATAATAATTCTGTTAGGTAAATATTGTAATTACTTAATAATTATCAAAGTTTAAATGTAATATTTTCGATAATAACCTGATATAGGTATACCTAATTCTATTTATTGAACTACACCTAACTGCTAACTTCGTCACTAATACTGTCACACTTACAAAAATGTCCAAAACGTAATAAAAGCAACATAAATAGGTAATTTCGATCACAAACAGAGGCTGTAACAATAAATCAGGCCCCCGCAGCTTGACGCGGGCAAACTGAAGACGTTGCTGTCTCAATACCCATACAACACACATGTGTTAATACCACCTGACGTGAGCAAGTTTATTATGAATTTGTTAGTTTTGTTGTGTTTGGGAAATTTTAACAAAGAATCTATACACATCTATTCTAATATTATAAAGAGGAAAGATTTGTATGCATGTGTGTGCGTATGTAACAAATAAACTCAAAACTACGGGGCCGATTTCAAAATTCTTACATCATTGGAATGCTACATTATTTCAGATTAATATAGGCTATAAAATATTTTGAAAAATAAATGTCCACCCCTGCGAACCCGGGGCTAGCCGCTAGTATATTATAAAACAAAATCTAAGTCTAAACGCGATAAACTCAAAAATTACAGAACAGATTTTCATTTGGTTTTCGTCAATCGATAGAATGATTCGAAAGGAAGGTTTGTGTGTATTATTCATTAATTATTGTTCTACCCGTGTGAAGCCGGGTTGGGTCGCTAGTATTTTATATACTTAAATAAAATCCAACCATTTCGTATTTAAAATAAAGATTAGAGTAGAGATAAAATTGTATTATAGATAGCTATTAGAAACGGAATCGGTAAATGTATTATAATTATATAATATTAATTTTTATTTTAAAATATAATTGACGCTATTTTGAGAGTTATTACGTCATTAGTGGAACATGGACTGGCTACATCAAATAACAACTGTATTAACATTCAAAACGACTATATTAATAAAAATGGGCATAATAATAATATAATATCTTGGGACATGTCACACACGGTCATCTGATCCCAAACTAGGCAGAGCCTGTGCTATGGCAACCAGACAACCGATAAACATACTTATATATTTCTAAATACATACATATTATAGATAAATTACACCCAGACACAGCACAAACGATCGTGCTCATCACACATAGATTCGTCCTGGGCGGGAATCGAACCCACGACCTCCGGTTTAGCAGTCAGGGTCACTAACCACTAGACCAACAGGCCCGTCTTATTTAAAGTAAATAAATTCAACTCACAACCAGAAATCGTTAAACATAGTTACCGAACTCGACCATATAAACTTAGACTCGTAAATGTTACGTGGAAAGGAAAAGTTGAACTTATTGGATCCGAGGCAATAAATATATGTCAACGAGTGAGTAACTCTCGAAGTTAAGGCATAAAACAAATGAGTGCTTAAACGTCGGAGAAGATTCCGTGGAGTCATTAATGGGGAAGACAGCGTTTTAAGTATGCCCGTTGCGTATTTTACTCAGTCAGCATTTTTTTCTTTAGCTAGCTTATATTATTACTTATATCTTATAAGAAAGTTTGTGAATTTCGGTCGCCAATGGCATTGATCTTTGGATTTATTGCTCAAAAAATTATGTGTTATTTAGTTTCTTCGAAAATTAAACTATTTTTACAATTGGTAACAACCGAATAGACTGGACCGAATAAATGCTTTTCCAGGATCTAGTAGGAAAACCTGAGATGAAATAATTGTATGATAAATATAGCTGATAGTAACTGGTCTCAAAATTAACTTTACACGACTGGAGGAGTGTTTTCAGTAGGTACTATTATTCATTTCTCTATCAAAGCATGTTTTCCAAGAACTATTTTTACCTAACCCCTTGATTAAACTCCTATTAACTACCAAAAAATACCATAAATCTTAGCAAAAAATACCTAACTTTTCAACGTTGCGCTGACTCAAAGTTTGCGATATTTTGGACGAAAATTCAATAAAACGAAGTGCCGAAGTAATGCTCGTACGTTCTCGACGAGCAGACGAATCGTGTGTCAAGTAAGTCATTAGGTCGGAATTAGATAGTGGAAGGGAATTAGGATGCGTCGAAACTTTTGGAAGTTTTCCTCTTTCAACGTCTGGGTAGTAACTTAGAGTATAGTGTAATAATTGCGCCCCTCGGTTTTACCCGCGTAAAAAGTATCTTATGTGTTAATCCAGATCAGAAACTATTTATGTAACAAGTTTTGCCCAAATCTGTGAAGTAGTTTTTGTGTTATCGAGTAACAAACAGGCATCCATTCAAACATTCACATTAATTTCTGGTATTTCTAGAATGTTCTCAGAATGTGAGGTGTGCACCAATATGGTATATTCACACTGTGTTAGATTTAATTCCTGTTACACAGGTCTATAAGCTACGCCGAAATACACAAGGTGTATTGTAAGCCTGTTTCATCAATCGAGCTCTAAGCTTTGAGCTGTTACGGAGAATTTCTAAATGGGTCAAGATTTTAATCCTTTGCCTTGATATTGGAGCTGTATCCACTGAGACCCTTAAGCTGTTACCAGGAATTTCTTGAGAGGTAAATCCACTAATACTTTACCTGATTTCGATATTTAGAACAACGCTTTAACTGAAAGCTTTTCGTATTCTTTTACAGAAAATAGATCACGTTAATCACAGACACGTTAATCGCTTATCTATTTATAAAAGTTGAAAACGTACGGAAGAGAATTATTTTACGAAACTATCCAAATTTTAAGAAAGAAAGAGAGAGAAGAGATATTAAAAAGTTTTCTATAAACTTTTTAATATCTCTTTTTATTTGTTTTTTATTGTTTCCATTATTATCCGGCCTGCTAACACATTAGATAAAATACTTATGCTTAAATGTAAGAAAATCTAGGTACACCGATTAGAATGTATTTCGATCCAGATAATTGTGTTCTCATCTCTTTCTTGCAATCATTGTTTGAAATTTGCGAGAGGATTTGATTCGACTCTCCCATTTAAGTTAAGTCCATAAATAGCATGTAGATTAAACGTATTTCAATATGCGTAGCTAAACTGAGTACGGAAAATCCCGAGATTAATTACACCAACCGAAGAATAAAGCTGTATTATAATTCCTTACAGAACATTATCCGCGAGAACTCATTCGAGTTTAAAGTTTCTTAATTTAAAGCCTTTTTCGTCATAAAGGTATTATGATACTTACTCATTTCCACTTTATACCTACCTACTTCAATAATAATATCTTGGGACAACTAACACACGGTCATCTGATCCCAAACTAGGCAGAGCCTGTATTATGGCAACCAGACAACATACTTATATATTGCTAAATACATACATATTACAGATAAATTACACCCAGACACAGAACAAATGATCATGCTCATCACACAAACATTTGTCCTCGGTGGAAATCGAACCCACGACCAATATTTAGAGAAGAGGAATAAGAGATGTATCTATTTAATAAACACGTCTTGTCCCACTGCAGGACAAACGCCTCCCTCTCCCTCTTCCACGCACTTCTGTCCTGGGCTTGGATGGGATTGGGCCGATCATGTCTGTCGCATGTTAGATGAGCTCTAAAATAACTACAGAGTGGGTCCCTCTTAACGCTAGACGACAGACCAAGAGTTCGTGAAGAGACCAACTTGACTCCTACCGAAAGGACTGTGCCCTTACTCTCCAATTTATTTTTAATTCTAATACAATGGCAATGAAAAATTGTTATTCATTTAGCAGGCACACAAACAACACACAGTACAAAAAAATACTCTCACTGTTTAGAATCCAGTCAGTTCCTTCCATTGACAGCATTTTTTTAGGAATACCGAATCTCCTGCCTTCTATACCGCGTTGAATTCAATATACCGCAATGAAGATGTTACAAACGGTTTTAACCGTAAAACATAGTTAAAGTGTTGTGACTTTATCTTTCGTATTGTGAGTGACAGCAACAGATTTTCATTCTATTTGGCATATCTACATCTTCACAAAACATACTACAATGTATTTTTGGACTACATATATATATATAGCGCTCTGTCTATCTACCTACATGTAAAATCGATATGACATCTATAAAAAATCCCATTCTAAATATTATTTTTGGCATCAATCATGATCTTCATCATCATGCAACTTTAAAATAACTGTCGGAAACTTGATACCGATAAAGCACTCTATATATACTTTCCGTTGAAATTACAAGTGTCAGAAATGTTCCATTGAAATCAAAACCGGTTTTCACACCAAGTAAAATCGGTGTTAAGTGAAGTGGAATGCTAAAACCGTAAACTTCCTAAATTAAATTCCATTGAACGATAATTTTGTCCCTCCATTCAAACTGTCGATAGCATCGGATCATTAAATTACGTCATTAGTGATGACGTTTAAAGTGGCTGAACATCCTTCGAGCCTGAATTTATCGATAATTCCCAAGTGGGGATTCAATTTGACAATTTATTTATCGAAGGTCTAAACGCTCCTTGAATTCGGCTTTAATTAAACCATTATTGATTCGAATAGAAAAATGTGTTTATTTAATATTCCAATTCTCTTTTTATTGTTCGAAATTTTTATTTCAAAGCCATTTGCAGTCGTAAGCCACTTGTTTATTGCCTTAATTTGTGGCTCTAATTGTTCATTCAAAAATCGTTTATTCTGTTGGTGAAGGGCGGTCAGGAAACTCTACACCTACTTTGTTCCGTTATTTCTGCCAAACGAATAATTTCTTGCGCAATTTACAAGAAATATCTATAATAAAAAACTATGCACATTACAAAACAGAATATTTTCTCCGTTGCGTAAATCATTGTCGTCTAACTCGTTTGTCAGAGAAGTTTGTTTTTACAAATTTATTTTTACATCTCAATCAGCATGTAGAACAAGAGTATAAATTTATACCGCGACTATCTTCTGAACATCGGGCGAAGTCACGTAGTCTGCGATAACTGAAAAACTCGCGCCTATATAAACTAGCCTAAGGCGGGCAATAAATCAATCGCTACGGTAAACGACGCCGAGTCGCGACTCGATTCATCAAGAATCGATTCCGAATCGAGGGTCATCGATTACCGGTGAAATATGTCTATTTGTCGTTAGTTAGGTCTCTTATTTTTATCTTGTGATTTAATAACTGAGTATTACGTGTCAAATATTTTATCTAATATTATTTTAATAAAATCGGTTACTTTAACACATACCTATACTATAACACTTTATCAATTACATTTGTACGCCTCTGGGCAAAACATGGAGGATCTACCTATTCATAACACCTCATACTATGTGTAACTTGACCTATGTTCTCAAATAAAGCTTTCTGATTTCTGAACATAATATAATAGTCAAAATTAAATAAGAGTTATTTAAATTTGACTGCACGGATAGTTAACCACGCAAATTACCACTGAGCGTTACGTGTTGCGGGTTCGATCCCCGTATGGACTAGTATTTGTGTGGTCCACTACTAGTATTCGGGTGTTATTTGTGCATGTGATTTAAATTTTTGTAAAACCCCCCGCGAAAGAAAAAAGATAAATTAATCGTCCCTAAAGAGTTTTTAACTATTTTGACGTAAATATATATTAATAAACAAACAAATAATAATGTAAAACAAACGTAGGACAACATCACATATATTGCTCTAAACCCAAAGTAAGTAGCTAAAGCACTTGTGTTATGGAATCAGAGACAATAAGGTACCACAAACACCCAGACCCGAGACAATGTAGAAAAGTGGTTTTAGTATTATATTTTCATGCACATCTAAACAATATATTCTTCAATACCACGTGACCTTAACATCCGTATAATTATCTAGACTAATACTTTCATATATAAAGCTGATGAGTTTGTTTGTTTGAACGCACTAATCTCAGGAACTACTGGTCCGATTTGAAAAATTCTTTCAGTGTTGGATAGCCCATTTAATGAGGAAGGTTATAAGCTATATAACATTACGCTGCGACCAAAAGGAGCGGAGTATAAATGAAAAATGTTGCAAAAATGAAAAACCGTTGAAAATAAAACACGCGGACAAAGTCGCGGGGGACACCTAGTGCAAGATATAAGACTAAGGAAGGAGCCTATATATAAGAGGCGCTGACAGTAAAGAAACATTCTGGAACGTTCCAACCTTGTTACCGTCACGTAAAACTTTGTCCCCAAAAGAATTCCTTTGTAATTCGGAAAGATGTTAGTTGGAAGTTTTTTCTATTGGGTTATGTGATTAGTTCTTTGTAATTACGAAGACCGAGTAGGTATTTTCCACAGAACACAGAGTTTCTCTGTATTTTTCAAATTAAACGGTCTCCATTGAAATTGACTAATCAAGAAAGTTCTTGATTTTCTGTTCTTTAGATGATTATAGTGTCGTATATTTACGGTAGAGATTTAAAGAATAGGATTTTATTTTTATGTATTGTTAAAAAAAACGAAAAACTCTCGTGTCGTGGGCGCGTTTAGAAATAATATCAGGTACGGGTGTTTGCACATTAGTAGTTACATTTTTATTTCGCCTTTATGTCCAATCAGTAAGGTTTGTTTCATGATTTGCTGTTACGGATGAGGTGGTCATCGTTCATCGCAGCCTTGGGTTAATGCCCGCGGCAAATAATTAACTGCTTCCAACAGTCCGTGTGTGCGTGGTCTAGTAGTTTTTAATTTCCTTAGATACTGTTTATTTTAGGCGCACTAATATTATTTTTATATATTTATTTTAAATGTTTTGTCTTGTCTTTGAAATTTTCAATTTTATCACGACTAAGTAGATGTATCGCGGCCAAAAAGTAGCCGTGTCCTTTTTTGGGATCCAAACCAAGTTTCATCAAAATCGGTTTATCGATTTAGCCGTGAAAACGCGACAGACAGACATCAAGATTTGGCATCGATAGTATTAGTGTGGATTATAATAATATTATTGTAGTGGAAAACTTTGATATGTACTTAATATAACATGAAAACTATAGTAAAAATAATCGTTTAATTAAAATTAACCTAAATTCCAATCCAACTATTTCAACAAAACAAAAAACATTATTTTTCTGGCACAAAACACGAAAAATCACTAAGATTTAAAATAATACTTCTTAATCTCGCTGAAAACAAACTCGAAACTTACAAAGCGCCTCGGGCAAGTAACCCAACTCGGTGTACAAAAGCACAACAGCTACGAAATAAAGAATTTTCGTAAAATACACTCATAAATATTATAATGACATTCGCCGATCCTTCTTATTTGCGCTATCAAAAGAAAATTGTCACGTTTCTTGTCTTATAAAACGCACTTCTGACTGTTTTGAATAAATGAGTGTGTTTCTCAGTAATCTTGATTTGTTTCAGTATTTTCTCTATTTGTGAGGATTTATAAAGGTTTTGTTTGTTGAATAATAGCGATAGGAATAAACTTAGTCTAGGCTTACGATCTCTTTCTGATGTATTTTATTTATAGCATACGAAATGTATATTACTAGCTGTATCCCGCGGCTCCACCCGCGTTGATGTCGGTTATTGCGGCAAAAAGTAGCCTATGTCCTTTCTCAGGCTCTAGACTATCTGTGTATCAAATTTCATTTAAATCGGTTCAGTAGCTTTAGCGCGAAAGCGCGACAGACAAACAGACAGAGTTACTTTCGCATTTATAATATTAGTAAGGATCTGAATAGTAGAACGACCTAATAAACAAACGTTATACATGTTAATATCGCAATTAAGAGGAAGTCCCGAGGATTTTAAAAAAATAGGTATTTGAAGAAACTATTGCCGTCGCGTTAAGCTTGACCTCCCGCCTTAAAGTGCGTAAGAGACAACATTTGTATAATAAACAAATTCGACTTACAACCTTTTCTGTCGCTAAACATGATAAAAATTGGTAGAACGATGTAATCAAATATAAGTGTAGGTGTATAATAAATTCGGCACCCATTTTTATTGAACGAATCAATTTAAATTTTACAAGCTCTTTGTATAAAAATGTGATATATTTTTTGATGTAGGAGTATACACGGGTAAATATTGTACGCAAAAAATATTGACCTTTATTTCTCCTGTAAAAAAATATACCAACCTGTTCTTGTTATTTTTATTATAATTTCGATATCAAAAATAAGGATGAGGAGAAGCCTTTGAAAACATTGTTTTTTATGAATATAGTGGAAATTATTTTAGAAAGTTATTTTATAACTCGCAGTTAGGCAATGTGTTACGATGTTAAAATAGTGTTTTTGAAGAAAACTGCTTTACTCACGCTTGCCTTTGGGAGTAAGCTAGTGAATGTGTGACGAGAGCGTTAGGAAAAGTGTGATCAAGCGAGGTTAAGGATGTTGAGAGGGAAATATAAGTTAGTGAAGACAGAAAGAGAGAGAGGTGCGAGCACACATTTTCTGTCTCTATTTTTCTCTCATAGCCGGTTACGTTTCGTATATGGAGAAGTTTTCGTTTTTTTTTTATACTTCCACTTCATATTAAGTTATTCTGCTACTAAGTACTAAAAAACGCATTACTTAGTAGGTACTTATGTAAGTATGAGCAGATCGTTTGGCGCAGTATGATCGCTCACTTTGTAATATAGGTCAGGTGGCTAGAAGGGAGTACCCGCAACCGTCGTGTGCATGAAGTTATGCATTCTTCAAGTGGAAGACGAATCTTAGCTGGCTACTGTTTATCATTTTTGTGTACTTATCTCTATATGAGTAGTTACTCTTTTAGCAAGACCGGGTATAGTAGTACGATATATCTATACTAATATTATAAAGAAGTAAAGTTAGTGTGTTTGTATATTTGTTAAATTGTAAGGGGTAATCTCGGGATCTACTGAACCGATTTTAAAAATTCTTTCACCAATAGAAGCCACGTTATTGCTGAGTGTCATACGTTATATAAAAAAACCGAAAATTAAATAGGCTTTTACGTGGTAGTCCGTTTTGCAAAGTGAATCGGAGAAAAAACGGTCGAATGACAGCGCTTCTTACGAACGCTGCCTTAACTATGAAATATATATTTTTGAGTTCTAGAGAAAAGATGTGGAGCATGAAAATGCCTACAAAAAAGTCAACGAGAGCATATGTCTAACTTTTATATTTAAGTTATAAAAAGTAGTTTTTTAATATTAGTATAGATAATTTAATTTTTATTATAAAAAAGGATTATTAACATTATGCCCAACGAAGTGGGCACGGGTCAGCTAGTAGTATAGATAAAGAATAGCACTAGAAACAGGTGCTCGTTTATAAAAGATTCACACGATTAAACAAAGACTCAGGAAATAAAGTTATATGTACTTTCTTAATTATTCTAAGACACCATTGGCAAACGGTAAAGAAAAACATCGTGGGGAAAACCAGTTAACAAAAAAAAAATGGAATCTGAAATCGCCAACCCGCAATGAGCAAGCGTAGTGATCAAAGCTCGTGCCTTCTTTACATGAGAAGAGGCCTGTGCCCAGCAGTGAGACATTTATAGACTGGTATTATTTATTATTATATCATTAGTAAGGTGAATCATGTAAAACATTCCTACAAACTAAACCTCACATAGTAAATCACAACCAAAACCACAAGAATTCGGTTTCGAGAATTGTTATTATTATAAGTAAGTTCATAAAGGGTCTGTACGCAAATCTTGTACCTGTGAAGGTCAGACCAGGCCTATAAAGCTGTCAGGCCTGGGTGTGGCCTGAGATGTGTGGTCGAATGTTTTGTGGCAAGGGTCGGGCGTAGCTTTGTCGGAGGATTTCGCGACCAGATTGTGTTGGAAGGACGGATACGTATTGTTAGGTCGGATTTTATAACTGTTTGGTTTAATGTAGAAGACATTTTAATATTGTATTTTTGACATTAGGGTTTTAGTGAAGAATACTGAGGCTATTTAATGATGGTATTTGTATCTCAGGACAACAAAGTATTGATAATAATGTAATGTAAAACAGGTTTACTTATAAAACATTAAAATTGTATTAATACACAATAATACATTATTAAGATACATTTTCTTATTTCTATGTTACTTAATTCTAGTTACAAAAAAAATATATATAATCATCAACTTTAATCAAAAACCGACGGCAAGTTAATCACTTCGTGTTACCTAGTTTTAGTTTTAATGTTGAAAACACCAATATATATAAAAACAAATAATACATATTATTTATTGCACCCAACTCAATGGGCATGTAGATAAACATAACCATTTTTTTGCCAAAGAAAACGTATCTAATATTATTAATATCACAATCAATTGCACATGTAATTATATTTGCAATTTTTATTTATTTATTTATTAAAGGTAACTTCACAGCTTACAGAAATAAAAATATTAAATACAAAACTAAACAATATGCCAATAATGAAATTATTAAATGAAGCTTCAAATGTTCCGAAAATCATGCAACGGTTTCGCTTTTAAGTTTAAGCTTGTACTACTCATTACAAAGTGCTCTCAAATTGAACTCGGAAAATAGTTCGCGATATTTCAGGCTTCAAATTGCAGGTACCAGGTCCAATTAATGAAGAATGAAGGCAAAACGTATGCTAATACACCCTTTCAAGTTGACGGTATTCATAGAAATAAGCAGTGCATTAAGCGCGCTGAAGTAGGGTTGTTGCTTTATCTTTGTTAGTTTAGGCAATACCAGTGTTTTGTCCTGACCTTTGGCCATCCTTGTATTTGAAGGTGAGTTTTGTTAATCACTGTCTTAAATTCTCACGATAACGTGTCTGTGATAATCTGCAGACGGTTTGTCTCTTTAAGGAATACGGGCAGAATTGATATTTGCGGAGAATATACAAAGGCAATGTAAAAGTGTAAAAAAATCTTGGCAATTTAAAAATATTTTTTTCAAGCACTTTTTTTGAAAGTGTACTTAATCAGTTCCACGCTTTTTTATTTGTATTCTTTATTGTAGAAAAGAAACGATAAGAAAAGGGATAACCCAAACAGTCTAAAACAACAAACACGTATGGATGACAATATTGTCATTCCATAGCTACATTATCTTGTCCCAACTCTATTTCCTTACTCAATAACCCAAATAAGGAAAAACACCATACAATAACTTGTTTCCCGCTGCATATAAACACATCAATTTGTAGAAAAGCATTTATTTTATCCCATACAAACCAATTGTTCTAATAAAAATATCGATCCCGATTCCAATCCAAACATTTTTTAGCACACAATACTCGTCGAGTTTTTTCAACGAACCATTTGGAATATAAACGTAAATATGCTCAAATTGCTCCCTATACAGTGTACACAGTAGAATGTGCTTGGTATCAGCCCTATTCTGTTCGAATGGCTTACGAAGCTAATGGGACTCGCAGCTCCAGGATTTGCATGTGAATGGAACGGAATCGCGGGAATAAGGGGTATGCCTCCGTGTACAGAACAGATGTAAGATGAATGTATGGATAAACTTAAGCAGGCTGCTTTACGTGAGGTAATACGAAATCTGTTTAACGTGTGTTGGGGAAAATTACTTTTGTAATATACAAGTTATAGTGGGTTTTCTTCGAATCTAGTTACATTTTGAATGTAACTACAAATTAATTACGAACTGCAAAGGAATTACCACGACGCGACGTGCTGCGGGTTCGATCCCCGCATGGGACAATGATTTGTGTGATCCACAAATGCTTGTTCAAAGTCTGGGTGTTATTTGTGCATGTGATTTAAATGTTTGTGAAACCCCTTGCGATACTAAGATTAAATTTCTTAGAAAGAAAAGAAAGAAAAAAAAAATTATAACGATAGTTTTGCTATCGATCACATGTCTAAAATATATTTTAATACCTTTCCTAGAAATACACACATGTCGAAACTAATTACATCGACGAAGACGAAATCTGTAATTCAGATATAATTCATACGAGTTTCCACTAAACAAGTTAGAAAATACAGATTTCGTGTATTCAAACTAAAATACTCGCACATAAGCCCACACGAAGTAGGTAATTGGTACGGTACTTGGAAGTCTCGGCAGCGCAAACATATTCAGATTTTGGTTAGCTTTTCCTTTGACGTACAAGTACTAGCTCTTCGCTTAATATCGTATACTTCACGATAAAGCTTAAGTAATGCTTCGAGTGGTGTTCAGACTACTTTCGATGTATCGATAAAGATTTAATATTCACCTCGTCGATCAATAGGGAATTTGTATTTAGTGCGGTCGAAAACCAACAACTAAAGCAATAACTATTTGGAACCATTTGTCTTTGCAGTCCGCAGTAGGCTAATAGTTTGTCGTAGGTATTTAGCCCTAGATTACATTGTTGGTTTATACATACTGTGCCTTTCTTCACTACAAGGGACAAAAATATATTTGGGCCAAATGAGTTCCAAAAAATTATTAAATTCTACTATACTTTTTGATTAAGAAAAGAAAATCTTAGGAGCAGATAGAAATTCATAAAAAACGCGAAAAACATATCTTTCGTCTATGACATACAGTAAAAAGTTGTGCAATAAATCTATCTCTAATCTTAGTACCTAGTAGCATTGATAATATTTCCCGCACATTATTTATCTTGCTAGGTACTATTTTTATAAAAATCCTTACGGGAACGTCACGTTTTATCCTTAAGACAGATACGCACATACCATTCACTTCATATACAACTTCAATATTCAGATCCTACATACCTGACCTTTTAAGAAACATCGCCAAAACACCTTTTCTCACCCAGAACAGTTGACTATCGCCCTTGAGAATCCCAGATAAACATCCATCGTCGTTGGGTACGTACTTGGCGTTCCAACACGCGTATGGAATGCCCTCCTGAGGAATTTATATGAGGATCCTTCCGCGCCCCGTCTAGAATTTTGTCTGACTGAGGTCAATAGAATTTCTTATAAGACGGGTAATGGAACAGCTGTAATGAAAACTTGAGTACGGTAGGTGTTTGAGCAATTGTTTCATAAATTTTGTTGGTTATAACCGGAATTTTTATTTAGGACTTTTTCGGACTATTATTTTGAGAGGTTTCAAGGTAACTCCGTGTCTTCTGGTATGATATCATTAACTCTGAATACTGGAATGATGTCAGTACTTCAAATGGAAAATACCAGGTCAAAATTTTGTTCAACCAACTTGCTGCCTGCATTTAGTATCGATTTATTTATTTTTAAACGAAACTGTTAGCAACGGTCTTCGAGAGACATTGACGCTAATAGATATCGACGCCGACTGAATTCTAAAAGACATGCAATTTAACATCTAGTCGGGCTGTCTATTTGAGTGAATTTTCGTGCTCGAAAGTTTTGTAATAAAGGGTGGAGGCTTCCAGAAGTATTTTATTTTTAGGTACTCATTTTTTGAACCCACCGGTTAACTGCTGGCGTAGCTTTTTATTGTTTTCTGTAGATCATTCTAAGTTTAATAATGATAGTGGTTTCATGTTAATTTTGGTAGTGACGACTTCTTTTGTTGTTCAACTAAAAGCAGAAGTATAAGTTTTTAAAATGAGCTTACAAACAGTAACAGCTAACACAATAATATATATTTTTAACGCAATGAAACAGTTATTGTGTCATAGGCCTAAACAAAAAACTCGCCACACTGGACCGGGTGACCGAAGATCTTTGTTTTCTTTCTCTAAAAGTTTTTACTTATTTGGTCCCGATTCTGTTAAAACCACACTAAACTTATTTTAGGCCATCGGTATCTTTTGCACTTGTGTACAATTAGAAAAGGATGGACGAAAATTATAGCTGCCAAATTTAGGTTCGACTAAAATTCTCATACAAATCTACCGACATGCAACTACCGAAGCGTGTGTTTTAACACAGTGATGTTCAAGGCGAAAACTGGTTTGAGATTTCTAAGTTAGTTGTTAAGTAAGTTTGTTGTAGATACCTAAGTATCTGTTGCCGTCGTTTCTCACGATGTATGTTAGTAAAAGATAACAATGTTTTAATTTTGTTTGCGTACAAGGGATTCGACGCGATTATATTATTAAGCACTAACTTAATTATAGTAACTAACTCGCTATGTCAATCAGCTAAATATTTTTATTATTTTCTCTGTAAGTGATTTATAAATATTTTGAGAATATAAATACCTTAAACCTAAATAGAACAAACTAGAGACAAAAAGTATCATACTAGATTGCTGATTCACTAAATTAGTAGTTTAGAAAAATGTTCCATAGTACACGGCAAATATCTAAAACACCAAAAGCGTTACCGACCATTTCATTAGCTTCCAATTCAAAAATTATATCATGTACCACGGGTAACGTGGGTATTGGTAATAACATCCAACGTTACTGCTCGTGACTCGGGCTGAATTCGTTAGGACGAGCAATTCGAGGCTTAGTGCCAGCTTTTTCGACTGTCGGTCGTTAATCGGCCGCGATGAATGCCGAAGTACGGCTCAGCCGTTTAAAGTGACAAATTGGGAACGTTAACTTTATTGGTCTGTTTCGTGTTATTATTTACTTAGACCAAGTTGGATGTCTGTAGTATTGTGAGAATTATCTCTTTTTCTTTTTACCTATTTACAACCTTACTAGTGATAGCTTTTTAGATGCCAGTAACGATTTATGGTGAGCTATTTCTTTAAAGGATTTGGTTTCAAAGGTCCTGTATAGCGTGTGACCCTATAAAAGTGTTCCTTAAGGTTTCCGTCAAAATTAATCTTGTTCAACCTATTTGGAATGTTTTATTGATAGCCTCGGTTATCATTGCCCATCATAGGGTTTTATGTGATCCCAAAAAAAGGAAGAAAGGGTTATCTTTCAGTGTCTTCCTCTATGCAACATTATGACCAGGGTCCTCACAGTTAAATTTAATCTATACCCGGGTAAGTCCTTTATAGTCAGTTCAATAGACCGCGGATATTACGTTGGGAAGAAAACCGGATCTATAGTACGTACATAAATATCTACGAGTTGGAAGATGCTTTGAAAGTAGATTGCCTGTGGATATCTGTCTTAACAACTCAATATTAAATTCTTTACAAACGATTCGACTGAAAAGATACAATGATTAATAAATGATTCCGGAACTTACCTTACAGTTTGGGATTATATTAATCAAGCTAAATTAAAATAATGCGTGTAAATATTTTTTTTTAACAATTAATTGGCATCGCACATTATTTTACTCATCTAACCTCCAGTTTCTGAAAGGCTAATGAACACAAAAATTCAGGTAATCAGCTGTCAAACCTCATGTTAAGCGCTGTGATTGGCTGTTAGGTCAACCAATCACAGTTCAGACAGGCTCATTTGATTTGTCAACAGATTAAATGATTAAATTGACGAGCATTTCAAAAATCAAGTGTATTTGTTTCAGTACATTTGAACAATATTACCGCTATATAAGCAAGAACTAACCACTACCCTAATGACCTTTTATATCTTTTACTTTCTCCCATTTACTCTTGTCCAGTAATTGAGTTTGGTCCCAAATAAACATTGTATAACTAGGCCAAAGCTGTCCACAATTCAGAGAAAACGTCTGAAGTGTAATTGAATTAACATTCTTTGTGTTTATTTCAGGTAAGAGACTAGCAAAAGTTCACGGCGCGAACTTAGTTAGTTGTGAACTGTCCAGTCAGCTGTTGTGGTGCAAGTAAGGAGCAGGTAAATTAGATGATAAATCAAAGTAATATTGACGTCACAGAAAATTAAACCGTATGTCCGATACCATAGGCGCAGTTTTAAAAAGTCTGAAGATGTAACTTATTACTCAAAATTATTTCAGATGTTGAATAATTACCTACTCTATAACAGGTATGACAATACAATTTGATTATGGTGAAATTATTTATTTTAATGCAGTTTTCATTTTCATTTTTTAAAACGAAGTTTATTCTTTATTGATCCAAAGCATAAAGGTTAAACGTAAAACAAAAGCAAAACGTTGATAACAAAATATGTGACCTGCTCTCGCCTATGCCTTTGACCACTCACTAAAGCGCTTTAGCAGTATCTCGTCCGCTGTAAATGGACCGCAAAACGCAGCCACTTTTAATTAACTAAAGGGTTCTTAATCTTCCTTTTTTTTCTGTGGGCTTAAATTACATTTTCCCGCACTTTTAAACTTCCGTGGAATTTGTAAACATTTTGTAACTGATTTGAATTTCGATTAGGTTCGAAATTTCAGATTAGAAATGTTCGTTAGTTGTTTTCTTTTTGGGAGCATACGGATGGATTGAATCCTGATTTTGATGTAACATAAAGCCGTCTTCACATGGTGCTTGATAACGCTGATCACCCCGTAACACGCACCAAGGGGAGCGACTCGACGTAATAGCGCAGACGCGTCTGTCTCGGTCCGTCGCAATCCACCGCAAGTCGAAGTACACCTAAGTTATATAAAAATTAGGTTTGATACACAATACTCTCTGCCCGGTGCGAGATTGTCCGTGGTCATCGACCGTGCCAGGCGATCTATGATATCGCGCACCGTATTTAATGTAGGTACTATTGTTAACAGATATACAACAGATAAACTTCCAGGCACTGACCTCGGTAGCTTAGTTGATTAAGCGATTGGCGCGTCAAGCCAGTAGTCGCAAGTTAGAATCCTGCCTGAGGTTTAAGTTTTTCTTTCCACTATTTGTATTTAATTACAAATATTCGCTCCGCATGCGTTAATGCGTAACCAATAATTAAAATAAAAGATATACCTACCATAGAGTTTTCGAACCCATCCTTAGATAATTAAAACTCTCCATAATATGGAGAGTTAATTATTATCGTCTCTTTATTCAGTGTGTGTACGTTTCTAGGATATTATCCTAGAAACGTACACACACTGAATAAAGAGACGATAATAATTAAGAATAATTCTAACCATAAAGTAAAAAAAATAACAAATATTTATGTAAAGTACATCATTATACTATACTTGTATACTTTCACTTCTTTTTATTCCCGTTTGTCACAGACTTGTCCTATTATAAGTTTCATAGGATAGTTAACAGTTTTTACAAGCGCTTTTTAAATAATTGAATTTAAACTCATAGTTTGGCAAGGAAACGTCAGTGGAGAAGTGTTGCTTACTTTATAACATTATGTTGCCAAGATAAAAATTATTTTGTTAAAAACTATAACTTGGAATAAATAAGTTTTAAACTTATTTAACAATGAAAAAGTTTTGTAGCACTTGCTTGAAACATGTTACAGTGAGAATTAAATGTATGAAAGTATAAAGTTAATGTTCTTTTGTTACTTTTGATTCAGCTTAGCATAATAAGTACTAACTTGAATCTAAAGTGAAGAGAATAAATTAAGCGTCATGTAATTTTTTTTTTTTTTTTTTTTGTGAGAAAGTATAATTTTGTCGAATTTATTTAAGAGTGCCTTTTTTAATATTGCAATAATCTTGGGTTAATGCTACAGCCTAGCAAAAAAGAGTTTAGAGTAAATGAGGGTGCTTCTTTTGCACGTATGACCACCCCATATATTACGACACAAACGATTTTGATACTTATTCTACTTTTAAGCACCACTTCTAATAGTCTTATTCATTTTTAAGTATTCACTTCAGTAAAAATAATAAAAAAGGACAACGACTACGAAGAAATCAGTCCGACAAGTCCGTTGACAGTAAACAACTGTTGCCATCAAAAATCAATTAGTTCCATCTGTCATCACTTTAAACTCTCTTTTGCCAAGCTGTATGTATTATTATGCATCCCTTACCAATTGTTAATTATCTGCCAGCTTGCCAGTCAATATATAAAACAAGCTATATTTTAAATGATTGAACACTAAAAGGTTTTTACCACCTCTTAAAATCATTTAAATTTCAATTAATTAACGTAATTGAAAGCCGCCATATTGTACCATTTTAATTTCAAAAAACTTCCAGCCAGCCACTTATTTTCATAACGACGACGAGGCTACTAGCCATTTTCACGAAATGAAAAAGTACTTTAATTTATTTTCTTAAAAAAAGAGACATGAAATTAAAATGTACCGCCTTTGGTTACTAGATAAAATGGAAGTTTCGACAAGGGCGAACTAAAAGCGTGGCCAATTAGAATCGCCCACAGCGTGTGTTGAATGCTTGATAGACATCTCTTGGCATTTGTCTCTCTGTACAAGATTAACGTACATTTTCGTGGAGCTTTTATATCAAGTTTTATTGCTTTTTTTGTATTAAAATTTGTAGTCAAGGCAATGCTTCAGTTTTTTTTTTACTAGGTATTACTTTGTTGTTGATTTGATTGAATGCTTAAACGTATTATTTTGTATTTATTTAATGTTCCATATCCAAAAAATCTTTACAATATTAATATTAAATTCATAATATCTACATTACTCCCTGGATTGAGCTACGTATTCTCAACTAATCGCTTACCTTATTTAACATCCATTGCGTGTTTTGTTCGACAGCCAAAACTTGACATCTACTCCAAACGGCATTGCACATAAAATAAGGTGATTTTCACGTCGACCTCACGGATTTGGGATAAACATGGACAATTTAATCGTGAGCCAATTCGATTGTGGTTTGTTCACAAAGCCCCTTTGAGGTCTCTCTCGATTTAGTGCAGACATCACAAAGGCTCGCGTTCTTTCTGAAGCGAACATGGACTAGCTTGGTCCCGGTATTGCCCGGGGATATTGTACGACAAATAAAATAAAATATTTTTTGTGATGGTTTTGTTCGCCCACATGAGGATTTGAGGTTTGCACAAGGTCAAAGTTTACAATTATTCTATTGTACGTATGAGATTTATCAATGTCTTATTTGTGTGATGTGACTATGTGCCTATACCATTATAGGAGTGAGGACTGGGTATGAATATAAAATACCTATCCATTTTGTCCACCAGATACAAAAAAAAAAAGAAAAAAAGGTCGTGTTTTCTTTTATCATATAAAAAATGGCAAAGCGCTTTATAGTTTAGGAGAAGGAGCTTCTGACAACACATGTTGGTAAAACTTGTAGCTACAAGTGGCGTCACGCGGCATTTCCATTCAGCGTATCTTCCTCATTGTTTGTTTATGTAAAAATACGTGTCAAATATTCTTGAATAGTCTATGTGAATGTAAATAAAAAATTAATAGTCCGCACCCTTATTGTAATATTTTGCTATTGTCGTCAACATGTAGCAATAATGAGCAATCATTTAGAAACCTCAGTAACAAATAAATCCTAAGTAAAATGAAATGTCTAAAAAAAAATGTCTCTTTAAATAATATTTTAAAGATTAATTTAACCAAAATAAGATTAATTTCCAAGACCTTACAAGTACACATAGTTAACAAACTACACATAATTAAAAGTAAATTAAGTAAATTTTAATACGAAATTCATGTTTGCAAAAACGCTTTAATAAAACCGACTTGAGTAAGTAGCTAATGGATGAAACTGCAAACTTAAGTTCATCAATTTGAGCCTGTCGCCCAGATTAATGATAGCTCAATGTGATTGACACGTTTATATTATAAATCTTATTTAAGTAAACCTTTTATAAAAAGTATCAAGAGCGGATATTATATAGTATGTTTTCTCTTACGACCTCTAATTATAGTGCGTATTTGGGATTGGTCTTCTTATTTTATTGGCCTTTTTGGTTTACACCTATGAAAAAAAAAATGTGAATGAAAGAAAACATTTATTGTCACATCAAAGAGCGCAACGGTTTAATAACTAAACGAGACATAATAATTTAAAAGAACAAAAATAAAGACACACAATAACAAATAAAATTGACTGCACGGGTGGGTAGCCGAGTGGTATAGGTCACCACTCCAATTACCTCTATGCGCAACGTGCCGCCGGGTTGATCCCCGCATGGGACAAGCATTTGTGTGACCCACAAATGCTTGTTTCAAGGTGGGTGTTCTTTATGCATGTGATTTGAATGTTTGTGAAACCCCCGCGACACAAGGATTAAATTCCTTAGTCGGAGTCGTTTTTAAAAAAAAAAAAAAAAGAAAAATAAAATAATAATAAAAGAACAACAAATTTAACATAATAAATTATTATATACTCCCGTAAGTGTGACAATAAGTGTGTTAAAAGTTTACAGGTAGAAAATGTAAATTGTGGTATTAAGAAAAAATAGCTCTAATTTTCGTTTAATAAAATTATCGTACGTATTTGAGGTTGATCTTCTAAACTTTTTAGCTGTTTAGACTTAACGACCAAAAAACATTTCTTTTTATCTGTGCTGAAAGTTTACTAGCAAAAAATGTATATTATGATATTAATAATAACTTCGAAGGAAAAATGTATACCTACAATAAGTACACATAAATATGTTAAGAAATACTCTAGTACCTAAATAGGTTTTTGTAATTTAACATTAACATTTAATTAAGAGAATTATGAAAACATACTTTTGTAAATTAAGGCAATTATTATAAAAACTGACTTATACAGCGTGTTGTTAATTGTAAAAAAAAAAACAATCTTTTATGTTTTATTTTTCTTGTAAATTTTGGTAACTTTGTTCCGTTAAGGATATGTTATTTAAACATCACACGACCGCGTAACAGGATAATAAATTGTTTTTCTCAGAATATTTTGTCTTAACTTAATTGTTTTCTTTTGTAATAATTTTGGTATCTCCCTTAAGATATTTGCCGGAACAGTTTTTTTATAAATGAGTTTCACAAATACGAATAAATATTAACATTACCGGGAATTGTCTTATTGTAGAGCAAATACCTAGTATTATACCGAAAAAAAATGACATTAAAAAATAGATTACATGATTCAAAATTAATTGATTGCTCTTTCAATTCGTGTTAATTAAATAAACAATTTTATATATATTTCTGTTGCATATTCATTAGACCAACTTTACCTAAAATAGACCTAATGTCTATACAATAAATTCCATCCATTATTTTTAAAGTGGTCATACCTATATAAGCAACGAAATAATAGAAATCTACATGCGAAATTATCTCGATAAAGACCTCAAAATGTCATAGAATTGTACTCTAACGTCATGCAGGAATGTGACCTAGTTGATTGTGCCAACTTTAATTGAATTTGAGTATTTATAGTCAATACTTGTGGACAAATTCAAAGGAATTATGGCACACCATTATGTTGGTACGTTTCTCACATATTAAGTGTTTTAATATCTGTGTAGTTGATTGAATACCTACGGCTTTTAAGGTAACGTTCTGACTTGAAATTACGTTTTATATGTAACTCTGTATTAGATCAATCTGTCGTCTTGTTGGTGTGACATTTGTTGTGACTGATTTAAAACATACATATCACTAAATTAATGTTAAGCTTAATAATAGGGGTGCGGACTGGGTATGAAAAGGAAATATCCATTAATTCCGCCAGATTCAGAGAAAAATAAAAAATACTCGTATTTTTTCTTTTATCAAATTAATAAAAAATGATAAAGTTAAAGCGCTTTAAAGTTCAGGAGAAGAGGCTTGTGACGTCACTTGTGGGTAAAAATTGTAGCTACAACTGACTCCACGCGACATTTCCATTCAGTGTATTTTCCTCATTGTTTGTTTAATTAAAATAAATAAAAAATACGTCTCCATTTATTTTTTATAACCTATGTGACGCGTAAATAACAAAAAAATATAGTCCGCACCGCTAGTTTTATTATTATTTATGCTGTTTGTTTCTTGAGATTATATCATTTAATTTGTTTATTGCATATAAACAATAACAATTTCTCTTTCTATTCCCCTTATATTTGACAAGAATCCGATAGAACTCGTTGAAAATAAAATAAAATAAAAGCTCTTGTATGGTCATCCATCCCTAGACAAAACTCGGCAAGAGCTGCTTATCTTGTAGGATCCAGTGACTCTTACAGCTTTTTAACCGTACAACGATAACAGTGTTTTTTAA
The DNA here is from genome assembly GCA_932294365.1 of Diachrysia chrysitis. Classification (NCBI taxonomy): domain Eukaryota; kingdom Metazoa; phylum Arthropoda; class Insecta; order Lepidoptera; family Noctuidae; genus Diachrysia; species Diachrysia chrysitis. The sequence goes on along the minus strand of OW028654.1, from coordinate 11,013,153 downwards.
AGGCAATACAACTAACTAATATAGCAACTAATAGCAATTGACGCAGTCTACCGCAGGTATCTCGATCCATACTTTTTATAGAAATAATTCGATGCCAACAATCTCGTTTAACTGTTTGAACATACCGATACTTGTATTTAATTGGCTTAATGTACATTTTAGACGGTGTTTACCAGTAATCATGTCATTTATATGACTTGAATCTTGATCGTAAAGATGGAAAGTGGTTATAGCAATCTTAATTGAAATAGCAAATCTAACGAGATGTAGAGCAATCTCCTGCCCGCTTACTATGAGCTCTTAAAGCAGGACTGTCGCCGCTGTGGAAGCGAGACGGTGCACTACTGCGCATAGCGGCATCTCGCTTCCATGACGAAAACAGTCCTGTTTTAAGAGCTTCTAGTACAAACACTGATCTGATTGACGTAACAAGTGTATAAAAATCAACCTTGTAATATAATATTGTTTTATTGTATTTGAAGTTCGGAAATATGGTTCAAATGTAGTAATAGGGTTGTTAAATGAATGTCAGTTTTATTTTTAAAGATCACTTACTCACTGAAATAAATACAGCGGAATAAAAATTAAGCCTAAAATTCTGTGATTTAGCATTTTTTATCCCATTTCTTCTCTAGTTGAAAATATATTTCTATTACTTCAAAAGATTCTAGTAGATACAGAAAAAAAGTTTATTGCTTTTAGTAGAACTAAAATAATACATAAAAAACCCATGAAATATAATTAAAAATTCTGTCCACAGTATAAAATATATTTTATCTAAGCTTTATTTTATTTCAGCAACCTAAATTAAATGAGACAAAAATATGTAAGTCCAATTAAGCCTGGGGTCTCGGACTTAAGAAATCCCTTAGTTACTCGTGTACCCAATTGCTTTTATGAGCAACCCTTAGAATTCTTCAAGGTCGAATTTTAAGTACTAATTTAGTATTTATACCTTGAAGAAATTCGCAGAAATGTACCAAAAAGGTTTGGTATTTGTTCAATATTTTGTGAGATCCTTAATGATTCAAGCAAGCGAATTAAACTTTCCGTAATTTGGGTCTGTAATTGGTATGATGTTATTAGCTTTATTTAAATGTTAAATACTGTTAAAAGGATTAATATATGATCGAAATAACACCTGTATCAATTGCGAGGAACTTCTTTCCATGTTGCGAAGTCAGAATATTTTCAATTTAGTTTTAAAGTACCAGTTGTTATTTATTTGTTTATAATTCACATCTTAACCAACATACCTACCTTTTTACAGGGATTTAATTCCTCAAACTCAGTTTAAAAAAATCACAAAACAAATAAAATCGATAGCTCCTAAATAGCCGTATTAGGATGACGAGTCAAGTAAATGTAGTATTAATGAGAATTACACCATTGCGGATGATATTAACAGTGCGAGTTGTGAATATTTAATCGAGGTCTCAAGGGACCCGGTTAGGCCAGCATTCGGGGAACGATCCAGTCAAAGCGATAGCTAAGATAATACAAAGCTATTAAAAAAAATCATGAAGATATGTAAGGGATATTTTGGACGAGGAATGAAAGGCTAGCAAGTGAATAGTTATTTTATTGATATCCTAATTTCTTATTTATATTTTATAAGTGATGATTACAGTTTACTTGGACTAAGGATAATTAAATACGATATAACAACAAAAAATATAGTTTTAGTAAGAAAGCCGTGTTATCTAAAGTATAATTTAAATAATGATAAAAGAAACATCAATATTTTTACACTCATATTGAAGTATTTATTGAGATCATTCAACAGAAATTTCAAATATTGTAAAGGTTAACACGGATTGAGCTTTGTATTTTATTTGTAGTTCGTAGGACAGTAATTCAGTATATGGTCATCACTGCAAGCTTCCAAGCAGCATTCATTGACGATCTGCCGTTTTACTTTGTTATGGAAAAAATAGTCTTCATTTTTGATCAGCCAATTCTCTCTTTTGTCTCTTCCCCAGGGAATTTCGTTTATATTATTTGTCGTCGGATAAAATTTTTTTACAAACACTAAATACGCGCTCCGGCAAGTCTCGGCCACAGGTTTTGTTCCATTTTTTTGTTATTGTATGACTATCGGAGCTTACCACAACAAAATTTATTATAACGAAGAATATTACTGTCTTCATAGTTTTCATGGTGGAAACTGGAAACTGAATGTCCAGAAAGGAGAAAACGGCGGCTTTTTATAGTGGGAAAAGCTCATTAGTATTCTATAAATTATGCATCAGGTTGTAATAATAAGATGTCAGTGTGCACATGTCTAGATTGTTGACGGTATTCACGTGTTAAGCTCGTCCTCTGCTCCCAGTTTAACTAGTGACGTGGTCTTGTCATGTTTACCTACTTATAAAGAGGTTGAAAATCTTATTAATATGCACGATATTTAAATTATGAATTATACGTCAGAGTAATTTAAAGACCGTATTTCAATGCCAGCGATAAACTGGCACACACAAAATTATGACTACCTCCGTGGTCGAGTGACGCACACGATTTTCAAGGTGTCGCTAGCTCTGAGTTCCCGGGTTCGATCCCCAGACGGGTCAATGTGAAAAACCACTTTTCTACATTGTCTCGGGTCTGGGTGTGTGTGGTACCTTCGTTGTCATTGATTCCTTAACACAAGTGATTTAGCTTAATACTTTGGTTCAGAGATTTAAAAAAAAATGATAAAGAATGAGTTTGTTTCAAAGATATAGTTTAAACCAACGTACACCTTGCTTAATAAACTATTTTGGTAAATGAATAAATATATTTGTAGCATTGAATATCTTGGATCAATCAATAACATATCTTTTAGGGGGACGCTGTCTCATGTTTCGCTAAAGCAACACTTTACATAATTTATGTTGGACTGAGAGAAATGGCTCAAAGTCAAAAGTCGTGCGGACATTTTAATCACATTATAGTACATATTTGATAAGCACAGTGGTGTTAAACTACAGCTATTTATAAAAAGTACTTACTGATTATTTCAGAACTAAGTGGTTATTGGTACACGTGTCTTCGAGTATTCGGGACACAAAGGTGACAACGAATTGAGAAATTTTGACTTATAGTTGTCTCATAGCAGGGATGATCACAAAAACTTTCTTTTTTAAAGTAACAGACACCTTAAACAAATATTTTAATGTTTGCTTTTAAGTAAACCTATTACATTTCATAAGACTGCAATATGAGACGGCCGTAGGGAGGCAAGACGAACACACTTAAGTAACTTAGCGTATTTCTTTACTTTTTCGTTTTAGGGTTGCGTACTTCAAAATGTTATTATCATTCTTATTTAGGGTAACTGAAAATCTAAATCACAAAATAATAAATACCGATACTGCGTTCCAAAACCAAAATTGCTGACGTGGGTACACGGCTGCCAAACTTAATTGGAATTAGGCTGATTGCATCTACCGTATGCTGGACGGGTTATGGGCGATGACAACCACACAGTGGAATAATCCACATAATGTGTGCTTGCCTTCGCCCATGACCCTAAAAACAAAACATGGTAGGAAACCGGCAATAGCCTAATGGCTAGGGTAACGGCCTTGTGATCGAGAGGTCGCAGGTTCGATCCCCACCCATTGCACTATTGACGTGAACCCACTCCAGATACAAGCATTTTAGCTTAGTTGGAGGGAACTAGCCCCTGTTAGCCTTAAACAGAGACAAATGGAAAAAGGGAAGGGAGGTCTTTTCCTGCAGTGGGTCAGTAATGGCTAGTGATAATAATAATAAACTAATAAAAATAAATACCTAATCAAAGTGGCGCCCCACTTTCGATCCTATAAAACAGTAGTTGATAACTCACGTAGGAATTACAATAGGCATGTTGACTAAAATTTGTTTAAATGTCCGTGAGGTAGATTAATGAATTGTTACGAACACGTATTTTTTTTCCTGCAAACAAATAATGATCAAAATACAGTGAAATTCTGTGTGACGTTACTCCGTGCTACAATTTTTACCACGGCGTGATGTCATAAGCCCCACACTTGAACTTTAAAGCGCTGTATCTTTAAAAAATTATATTGTTTTTTTTTTTATTGTCTAACTGACGGAATTAAATTATTCGTACTTTTCATACCCCGTCAACACCCCTATTCCAATAGGCTTTTGAAATTGAATCGTAGTGAAGAGTACTTGTATCAACCAGTGTACTCCGAAACCAATTAACGTAGTGCAGTTAAAGCCGATGTTTTGAATACATTTGCTTCATATTGACTGGTATTACAGTCAGTGAATCATTATTACCCTTTATGTTGCCAACTGCTGGGCATAAACATCTCCCAAACGCTGTTTAAATCTGTTGTGATAGACACAAGACAAGAAATACAAAAACGTAGAAATAACACAAAATAATATAGACACTAATCATTTGATCCATATTAATCTTGTAAATGCTTAAGTATCGCTGTAAGTTTGAACATCTGTTTATTACGCCTTTACTGCTTAACCACTGAACTCATTTCAATGAAATTTGATACAAAGAAAGCTTGCAGTTCTAGAAAAGATATGAACATGCAAAAGAGATCTTTTCGACATATTCAAAACATCGCTGAAACGCAAAAAATAATGTATTTCTATTTTTAAATATACATTTACCAAGATTACAGAAGATATAATGGTCATAGATTTAAAAAGAAATGAAACTCACGAGATAGGTCAAGATATAAAGAAGAAAGAAGCGACAATATTTTAATTCTGTCTGCGGAGAAAAACGTCTTTGGCATTAAGTGTACCAAAACTTTAAAAAGTAATTAATTACTTGATTCACTGTAGGCAATCTTTTACTGTAATTTAAACATATTTCAAATATAATATAACTGGTGCTTAATCAACATGATTGTTATAACTTATTAATGCTTTATTCAGTTTAATACTAACAGTAATTTAATTAATCATTTGACATCCGTTTCAGAATTCAATCAAAAGCGTAAGAAACGAATAGGACGTGCAAATACATAATGCATTACAATTTAAAATCAATCATATTGGGAACATGTGGTATAAGCCCAAAAAAGCAGACTTGCAACTAAAATAATTAAAACACTATTAAGTACCACATCTAGTGGTGCTGTATTCTCGCTGTTGAGCTCAAGGCGGACCCCCGCAGCGATTTAAACTCTTATTTATGTAGCATTGTATGTAACAGGTTTTTATACCACCCTGTATACGGCCAGTATTATTTATACAGGCTGCAAATTAATTGGCCCTCTAAATAGCAATGTTTGATTTATTCATAATACTAAATAATTAAAATTAATAAGTTCACAGCTCATTTTAATTACTGAATGTTTACTTGTGTTCGAAGTTGGTATATGGCAACACCTGTAGTCTCGGTGAGTAATTAATGAACATGTGTATGTATTTATTAATTTATGAAGCATACACGCTTGAACTTTGTATTTTTGTTCTTCAACGTAGTTTAATATATTATACACTGAAATAGAATCTAATATCTGTACTGAGTATTTCTTAACAGATAAACCTAGTACCTATTTTGGCTCGACCCGGGATTCGAACCCGAGTACCCCTGTATGGCAGTCGCGCTTGCAACCACTAGACCAATGAGACCGTCAAAATATTCAATGTTTGTAGTATGTAGGTAACTATTAAATGTGTAAAAATATATAAGAAAAAATATTTAAAAATAAATACTATACACTGACGTCACAGTCCTTTTACTTTCACTATCCCTTCACTCACAGTCCCTTTAAGCCTTTTACACCAACAAACCCTTACATTCTTCCACTTAAATGTAACGACACTATTCTATAAGCAAACACAACATAACCAGTTCACCACACATGCTAACAATATTTACCATTATACCACATTTACTTAACGTTTCTTACATAGTAAATCCTTACGTTGAACTTTGCAAAGAATCCGCGGGGAATACAGGAGAATCGATAAGTGGTATTTATCTCAGAGTTAAGTGGAAGGACGTGTTGCTGTAGGATTGCTCACATTAAATAGAGAATATATTATGTACCTTTGTACTTTTCTTCTCTGAACTTTTGCGCTCTTATTACAAAAAACAGTTTATACCACAAAAAAAAGGTTTAAATCACTTTATACTACGAAGTTTATAGAGACACTAGCTGTCCCCCGCGACTTTGTTCGCGTGTTTTAGTTTCAACGGTTTTTAATTTTTTCAACATTTTTTATTTATGCTCCGCTCCTATTGGTCGTAGCGTGATGTTATATAGCCTATAGCCTTCCTCAATAAACGGACTGTCCGATACAAAAAGAATTTTTCAATTCGAACCAGTAGTTCCTGAGATTAGCGCGTTCAAACAAACAAACTCTTCAGCTTTATAATATTAGTATAGATAAACCGGTTTTTAGATAACCCCCTTTTTGTATTAAAACCGCTAATGCTTAGATTGGTTTGCTTCTACAGGTTATAATAAAATTACTGGCAATGATAAATCGGACGTAATTGTTCAATCAATCAATTTAGTCTATCGTTGTCCACTGCTGGACATAGACCTCTCCAAAGTTGCGCTACAACTCCTCGTCCTCCGCCATTCGCATCCAGTCCGACCCAGCTACTTTTTTCAGGTCGTAATTCTTAATTTATATCAATGTCAACTTAGTTGTACAACTTTAATACGTAGAAAAAATTATTTGAAAAAAAAAAAGTAAAAACAACTCACTTTCATAATTTTTTAATTAACTTTTTTTTTATTATATTAATGTTGCTATTTATTTTGCTATCACTGAAAAAGAAGTTGTTGACGAATCGAACAAACAAACATTTTTGTTTGATTGCATATACCTGTTTATTCTATCTCTCATTCGTAAACAAACGCAACTAAAGAAACATAATCCAAACAAATAAACAACGAACATCCCTTGAATCGAAGTAAACACAAAAAACAAAGTGGAAACTCGCTTACGACCCCTAACTTACTTGCCGGACTGAATAAGATTCATTAATAAACTTTGTACGCACTCCATCATTCGTCATCACTTTAATTAGTTGGCTAAGGGCCAATTTCATCAGAAAACACGTACCTAATAACTAAGTTACCCGGGATCGAGTTCAAAATTGATAAATGTCAAAGCTGAAATTTTAAATGCTTTTGCCAAATAGTAGAATCTAGAATTTCTAGAAAGTGAGAAAGGACATGGGTTGCGTTATACGAATAAAAAGTGTTCAGTAGCAATTCTAACCTTCATATTATAATGTTCTGTGGATTTTGTCTAAACTACGTTCATTTTACGTTGTTGAAATGCAAATTAGAGCATTAAACTCAGTTAAACACTGCTCACGTTCACACCCGTGCAATCCGCCCTAAAACTTCACATTTGTACAGCCTTTGACATCCGCACTAATTCTATTAAAACTTAGCTCTTATCGTGTAGAATACGATTTCAATAATTTACTATCGGTTCAGTTTGTGTGTAGCAAACTTTAAAGGGAAATTCAAGGATAACTTTAAGATTGAACTTAGATATTACTAATTGTTTTAATTAGTTTGATATGATATTATGTTAGATGTTAAAATAGTAATTTACAAGTTTAATTTCATAAATATTTACGACTAGCTGTTTCCCGCGGTTCCGCCCGGGTGGGTGTCGGTTATCGTAGCAAAAATTAGCGTATATCCTGTCTTAGGATCCACGCTTACCACATACCAATTTTCATCCAAATCGGTTCAGCCGTGAAAACATAACACACAGAAAGTTACTTTTACATTTTAGAATATTAATATGGAAGTATGAATTATCTATGTACCGTAAACAGGTGCTCAAAATAAAGCAACCAAACAATTATATAGCAATTTGTAATTATTGCTATCTTAATTCCACTCGACTCGCAATTAACATGATTCTACATTCAATATTATCTCTTAATTACAAAATAATAACACAAACTTGTAATAAAAGCTGTTAATGAACTCGTAAACAGACAATAATACCGAACTGAGTCGAGTTAAAACAGTTTACGTGGCTAACGGCCAAATTTTCAAACCCAACTCAATTTTAAGTTTACTTTAAGTCTCATGCTGTCTCTGTCACATTAGATTGTGATATGTCGCGGCAGATAGATGTTAAGGCTTCGTTTTCTGTTCTGAAATGAATGGCGTAAAGTTCAAAATCATGATTCCATTTCTGTAAGAAGAAAATTGTTTAACTACGTCATACTCGTGACGAGGCCCTCACCTTATCATCTACTGAATATAAATTATTTACTAGATCTACAATTCAATTTACATTAATATACGTATTCCACATAGATTCGTAAATAAGAAAAAAATGTACAGAAAGGTATGACATTTAGAATTTCTTTTCTGGCTCTTAGTAAGGAGAACGCCCACACTTTTCTAGAACAATACTATTGTTCCAGAAACATCCATTTTCAATTTTACAATATACCTACAGAAACAGCCAATTTAAATAAAGGTCGGTAAGCTTAACAATTTATATACTGTTGAAGTATTTTCATTATGTATTTATGTAAACCTTTCTATTATATAACATAAGAGAAATTACAATGTTTTACTAACCAACTATTATATGTATAATATATATAAATGTCTTTTACAAGTCTATAAAGAACTGTAGTTACTGTAATTTCGTGGTGACCGGTTCAATGAACTGTTTTATGTGCACAAGATTACAAGCTCGAACCCATCATAGGCAAGTACCAATGTGACTTCTTCAAAATTATTTGTACTTTCTTAATTATTTTAAGACATCATTGACAATCGGTGAAGGAAAACATCGTGATGAAAGCTGGATACAAAAAGTTGGAATCTGAAATTGCCATCCCGCGATGAGCAAACGTGGTGATCAATACTCGTTCCTTCTCTACATGAGAAGAGGCCTGTGCCCATTACGGACATTTAAAGGCCGGTATTATTATGTAGATATGTAACTAAAACTAGGGCTACATTTTTATGAGCCCTGTCATGATTCACAACAATGTAAAGCTCGGATTAATGTCATCTTAAAACTGTGTAATATACGGATAGGCGTGAAACTTAGTACAGTTTCAAGATTTTTAGTTGACTAAACGATTTATGGATATTTTATTTACATTAGACTTTTACATTATACGAGGTGTTTTTGATAGGTCTCTTTAGGAAGAAGGTATAATAAAAAAAACTTAACTAATAAAATGTTTTTTCTTTCTTTCTTTCAATATATACCTTTTGTGGCCAGTAGCTGTCACGCGTAAAAAAGCAAATGTATATTTGAATTGTTGACTTATAAATGTCGTCAATAATTTTGTTCCATTCTGTTCTGGCTTCGACGGCAAGCTAGCTATCAGTTATATATTGTGATAATTATTTGTAATTACTTTAAATGTAAATATATAAATATTGTAGAGTGAAGGGCTTATTTAATTTGTTAGTCTGAACACCTCTATATACCTATTCTAGTAAAGTAAAACCGTATCATAAACAATGTATTCTACCATCAAATCTTGGATGTATGTAGACGGTCGTCCAACAATTCAGCATTCCGCCCTCGCTTCACTCACTCAAGAAAAAAGGTCGCAAATTAACTTTTATTTCGCGTATAAACGTCGCAAGCCATGTTCGTTGATGTTTCTTTAATACATTAGATCAAGGTAATCTATTGAAGTAGTTATTAGATTTTGAGTTAGATTGCGAGGTCCGTAATAAGTTAAAGTGAGATGTAGTTTTAGGCGTTTTTTGCCGATGAAGCTGGACAGAGATTGATGTCTGTAGTTACCCCACTGCATCAGGTTGCACCTTAATGAGGCAGCACGCTCCGGAAACTACCCTCTCACTTATACCATGATATATTACAGTGTTATACATCATGATATATTATTCTATTCAGACTAATGCAACACTTTACCGATATGGTCCAACCTTATAAACTCACGTACCTCTACCTATATAAAATATTATAAGATTCTTAAATGAAAATATTTTGTATAAATAAGTTTGGCTGATGCATTATTTTAAGGTATGTACCGTAATTTGTTTCTAATTTAATTTGTATGGATATTGTAGTGTTGATATCGCTTATCAAATTTATGTAATTGAGATTTGCTCACACTTATATTGCTACCACAATACCTACCTTTGATTAACAAGTAAATTTGATTTGAGATGATGTTTAATTTCAATAAGATCCATAGAGTTTTTTTAAATTGTTAACTCCATTTTCAATTTGGTACACCATTCTCTGGTTTAAGATGTCGGGTTTTTTATATACCAACTTTATGTACTCATTGTTATACGAAATACATATTTCTAACTAGCTGTTTCCCGCGGCTCTGCCTGCGTGGATGTCAGTTATCGCGGCAAAAAGTATGCCTACGTCCTTTCTCAGGCTCTAGACTATCTGTGTACCAAATTTCATTTAAATCGGTTCAGAAGTTTTGGCGTGAAAGCGCGACAGACACAGTGACTTTCACGTTTATAATATTATATTAGTAAGGATTATTCTAGAAATGATAGGTATGGTATGGTCTACTCAATGGCCCGATACTAAATATCTACGCGGGCGCCAGCTAGTTACCTACATAAGAATCAATAACTAAATCCCTAGAACAGCCTGCTCTAATCAAGAGTCTAGATCATTCAGTCGGAATCCGCAATAAAGCAGACGTTCTGATTTTTCCATTTCACTACGGAGTGCTGGCAAACGTCGATATGTCGTGTCCACTCAATTTGCTCACATCGTGGTGGGAATCAATCAACTAGTTTGCTCGGGACCAACCTGTTACGTGTATGACAGACGTCCTTAACTACTCAAATCAAAACATTTATTTTTGTAACTAGGATAAAAACTCATCACTTTTACAAATCACATAAAATATATATTTTTTGAGCTCGCTGGATTCGACATTTCCTAACTGGCTACCCTGAGAAGAAATGTCGAAACAAACTCAGGGGTCAGCCTCAACTCAGTTCAGACAATCATTGTAATTATATATATACTTTGACATACGACAGGCACACTTCGTTTTGATATATTTAATAGCTGTTCTGATATCATTTTTTAGGAAATATTTTTTAACATAATGCGGGATATTTTAAAATAAATATTGTGTATAATGTGTTTTTTTAAGATTATTTTGAGAGGTAATCTTTTTCCTCCGTGTTAGTTTGTCTAGAATCTACGACTGACTCTCATATGCACATTTTTTTTCAATTTATTCTATTACAAAATGTTGTCCGAGTAAGTGTTTTGCAGATTACAGTCTTATGTATCATAATGTTGATTATAATATAGGTATAACGTTAATGTTCTTTACCCTCAATAGCTAGTACAACATACACAATTTTACACCTATACCTACAGCACATCAAAACCCAATACTAAGTAATGATAAATCGAAATTAGTCATTCATGATCTCCCGGCCTTGTTCCTAATTAAATTATTTGGTGTTGGCGCAATGCGTATCTTGCTTCCATTCATCTCTACGACTTGTCATCTCAGTATTAACACCTTTCTTTCTCATATCATCTTGGCATCGCGTGTGTGTTTTGTGCAAAACCCTAATTCTTTTTCTAACATAAAGTACATTTATGAATAATATAACCTCAGCCCATAACCTTAGAAGTAAATTACATTTTATCCGTTTTTGCAACATTTTTCATTAATGCTCCGCTCCTATTGTTCGTAGCGTGATGTTATATAGCCTATAGCCTTCCTCAATAAACGGACTATCGAATGCAAAAATATTTTTTCAATTCAAACCAGTAGTTTCTGAGATTAAAATTTGCGCGTTCAACAAGCGAACAAACAAACTCTTCAGCGTTATAATTTTAGTATAGATTTACAGTCATACTCATAATAGTCATTGGTCATTGAACTTGCAAATTAGCATACCCAACAGGAGCTACCCTTTCTTCAGAGATTGCTCAACCAATCGATTTAATTCCAATCTGTTTAAGCTAAGGACATGAATAAGGATAGGGTACACCTTCTGACTCATTGGACACGTTTCCGATACAATAATTTGAAGATAAACCCAAAAGAAAATAGACCTTATAATCATTTTCGAAGGTCCAGTTTTGTTTGCGGTTTTACCGATGTTTTTCTTCCATTTATTGTGTATGTAGGGGCAAGGCTGTTATGATTATCTGGTAACAATCTGTTGGCTTACCTACATATTATACTAGTCAGTTTTCACTCATATATTTGCTATCTTTGCAACAATTACGTATTTTAAAAGATTTTTTTTATTTTATTTAATAAAATATAACAAATTATGTCGAGTTGAAAAACGGCAGATTAATTACTTTCATATTACACTAGTTACAAGCATTTAAATATTCCAATTAGACAGGGAGAGCTATAACTTAATGTGACGTCACTATTGTTTTCTCCATACTAATCTAGTGCTGCCCCGTACAAGTCGTCGTTTTGTGAAAAAGAGAAAGAACATGCGTCACCTGCTAATTTAAAAAGCTTATAACTTTTGTATTCGTTTATTTTTGATGTTATTTCGCAATTCTGCTTCAATTTATTACTATTGATAGAAATATTTGTAATTAATTAATAATAATAATTTGATAGTAGTCAAATACTCAATTCTACAAAGAAAGCCAAATAATCTTATAAAAACTGGACTTAACATGCTCTGTAGCTTCAAATTTTCATCCATTTGAACATAAATTAAATTATTCATACTAAATAAAAAATACAATAGTAATTTTTATTCCAATCTCACAATCAACTAGTTATTAAATTAGTTCCACCACCATTCCTCTTTCGTTACATAGGAATAGTTTCCAATTTAATAAAAAATAGACTAAACACAAAAAAAAAACTGAAAAGAAAACATATTGGAATTCTTTAAGCAACAGGTATGCTATTATTTTTGTCTGTTGTCTTTTTGGCAGACCTCAAACCGCACACGCCAGCCATTTTTATTGCCTTTTGCATTCAAAACGATACCTTACCTTTTTATATTTGAGACTGGATGCCAATTTTTAAGTAGGTACTAGTCATTTGTTATTTTTGCGGACTTGATTTCGACGTTTGAATTTGAGTTTCGGTTTTTGAAATTTTCCCTTTTTCCTCATCGATCACTCTTAATAGCCTGTGGTAAGTTGAGTTATTAATGTTGTTTGAATTTAGAATAAGGTAAGGAAGGTATTGTTATTATTTTTGAATAAAATCTTCTTTTGTACTTTATTTAAAAGAAAAATCAATCTACATATTTATAATAAATAGTATCTTTGTATATTGAATATTTGTTTTGATAAGGAATATGAAAGAGAAAATGGTAGGATATGTATAACTTTCATAAAGAAAGCTCCTCAGTAGGGAACTATACATAATTTACGTATTTGTAATCTTAATATCGTTTAAAATCTTCCAATAAAATATTTCTCATAAATTTGAATATGAAAAAAATAAAAAACATTTGTGAAAGATTTTTGACTTTTTAAAAAAGGAGTCCGAACCCTATAAAATCGCAACAATAGTCCCCACAGATGTGAACGGGTGTAATTCACAAAACATGAGGTAATTACCATGTCCGAACCCCGGGCTCACCTGTTGCGCGCGCACATCGACCGCTGCATTGTAGCCTGCAAATGTGGGTCGTTTCAACTCCATACAGAGTGGCTCACTGCTATTGAAACACTAAATTGTTACTTATTCTGAATAGTACAAGTTTACCATAAACAACAATGTACTTGCGCAACAAACCTTTGAGTAAAAAGAGGTTAAGATATCTCTTGAGTGTAAAATAAAAAATAATTATATTTCTAAAAATATACTTAAACTGTGTAAGAAATATACGCATTTATAAAAGATACAAGCTTTTTAAGTTAGAAGTGTCTCATACAAAACGAGTATATGAACATAATTTTAACGATATATTATATTTGAGAGAACGCATTAAAAACTCTAATAAAAACATAGCTTTCTAGTTATAAAGCAGGTGCGGCTTTCTAACAATATACTCTGAAAATGAAAACAAGTTTACTTTGTTTCGTAAGCAAAACTATTTCTTAAGTAATTAAAGATAGCTCAATTAAAATAGACGCGATAAAATGCTTAACGTACCTTGACATAGAGGTGAAAATTGCCGTACGCTAAACAAAATTATAATTCACAAGCTTTTGTTTCTAAAATAAACGGAATTTTAGCCACTACGTTACCTACTATCATTCAAAAGAGTTTTCCTCAACAGGGCAGCGGTATTTGACCCCAAACTGTCTTATCCTATTTCACAAATGCGGCTTCTCCATCCAAAGGTGGTTTTGTAAGGTATCTCCGTTAGAGATAATACCGGGCAAGTTAAAAAAGCTTTTGCGAAATTTTGTTATTATACAATACGTTTTAAGATGGATTGGATGACATTTTAAGACTTGGAAATATATGTTTTATTTTTACTGTTCTTGTATTATATATACTCAATACATAATGCCATTAAATAAAAAACGACATGCAATATTACAATGATACCTTATATGTTAGGTACAAAAACCAATCGCTTAAACAACTTCAGAGAGAGCTATGCAGTTTATCAATATAGGCTGATTTGATTGACTTTCTTTTCATCACTAATCAAAGCTACAAATAACTTAGACCAAGTCTGAATTCAAATAATATCTACATCAAAAAAGGTTCAACAGACAATTCTTATTTAAAACAACTGACAAATCAAAATGAAAAATTGACATTCGACCTTTATTCTAGATAATATGTGATATTCATTTGTTTCCTTGAAAACGATCAATATCGCGCCAATAGTTTCTTCTTCGTTAAATAATTTAATAAGAGTCCAGGAGATTGTGGGGGTACAGAGGTAAAAGCCTCTTTTGTTCTGCCAATCGCAGCTGAGATGTCCGTTTGAAGTCAGAGGTGTCCTCTCATAATTCTATAAAAGCCGCGTATTGTAAAGCATTTTCCGTGCCATTCTTTTAAACTTTGCCTCTGATTTATTTCTATATTGTGTGCCATTGAATTTATTGATGTCGTGAGGTTGGCATACCTACTTATATGGATTAGTAGGTGCTGTATTGCTATCGCCAAAACTAACATCTGAACAACTCTAAGTTACTCAATACTCAATACTCAATCATTGATTGCAATTCCACAATGTATTTGTTATGTCTTACATTTTGAAGTTAAATATGATGCACCCCTTTTGCTCCATCAGGAGTAGCCTAAACTGTTAATAGGTGATTTAAAAAAAAATAGAAATGTTTCAGCTGGATTCTAGCAAGTAGGAAATCCCTTTTGCATTATTACCATAGTTTTGCTACCAAAGCTCTCAGTAAGTGGACCAATACTTCGTTATTTCTGGCAGGCGAAAATGTGGGTCACACACCCTAACCGAAGCACTTGATATGCTAATAGCTGTCCAATAGGGATTTGTGATTGCCGACAATCACGGCTATGTAGTTAGAACATTATCGGCTCTGCAATAATGACGTTTACGGCTCTAATAATAGAAGCACTATTCCCTTGAACTTTCCAGTAAGTATCGACCACTTAATGATTTAATGATGCAAATGGCGGATTCAATTACCTGATTGAAAATATCAAGTTATTCAGTTGCCGTTGGACAGAAAAAAAAATGATACTGTCTCGTTGTGGCCTGTTTTCACCAGAAAATTGTATATTTTTACCTACTTCAAATCATACTATCCCCCTTCTGGAAATTTTACCACTAAAATCCAGAAACTGACACCACACTTATCGTTTAAGTATCGAGCTGTCACTGGTATGAAAATTCCTGGCGACCGAATCCTGTTAAACATTGACTTATAGCGAACAATCGGGCGACGACCTGTAGAGGAATTCTGTAGGATTGTTGTTGGAGGTGGAATTCTGTAGGATTGTAGGAATTCCGACGCTGAATCCACAATCGTTGAACCCCAATAATATTGTTAGCTCCTGTTAGTACGAGGGCCCGAAACAATCCTTTACAAATGTTGTTTGGACGTTTGTATCTGCTAAATAGGTTAATAGGTCATAGGCTGTGAATGGGTCAGGCATTGGCTATGAAATGAATTCTATTATTCTTATGGAAAGTAGTTGTTTTGAGAATAATACGATATGCGATTTCGATTAAAACTTGATTAGTAAAAATTACTCAAAAGCTTAGAAATATTTTGTAAACGATCTGTGAAAATCTACTCCTTCACAAGTCTAAAGCACGGCACGGCACGCCATATCGCGGGTCTAGGTGTAGGACTTAACTAACTAAACTTAGGTGGGTATGTTTAAAGTTACATATTCTTTAATAAATGTTTTTTTTTAATCATTTAAAAATAATATTTTTGTCCAGTATATTTTTTAAATCTATAGGCACACTGTTAATGTTGTTCTGTCTCCATAGTAGTTCCTTACTCTGGGGACTTCATACTTGCCTGCAGATGCTTAATTATCTCACTTAGTCTTCTTTAAGTCTAGTGAGCGGCTGTCGTCTTTCAAATATCCATGACTTAAATCTATATATTGATATATAAAGCTGAAGAGTTTGTTTTTTTGTTTAAACGCGCTAATCTCAGGAACTGCTGGTCCGATTTGAAAAATTATTTCAGTGTTGGATAGCCCATTTATTGAGGAAGGCTATAAGCTATATAACATTACGCTGCGACCAAAAGGAGCTGAGCGTAAATGAAAAATGTTACAAAAATGAAAAACTGTTGAAACTAAAACTCGCGGACAAAGTCGTGGGGTACAGCTAGTATTCATATAAATTGATTGATTATATTCGCTATTTTGCTGTCAAGGGTTTGATCTTAACTTAACAAATATTTATGTAACCTACAGCTATTTGTTCTAAGACTTGGGTGTTTGTATTGTGCCTACTCACAAACAACGTGGATAAACATATAACCACAGAGTAGGAGAGTTGTAGCTCAAGGCCTTATTGCTTTTATTATTTTATGTAAATAGTATGCAAAGAAGTATTGCCTCTGTGTTTTTTCTGAACTGTTGGCTGTCAAAATGTTGCTTCGATATTCACGATCTCCTAAATAGTATGTACGATTGAGTGGCTAGAGTTAGAGGACACTTAGAGGTATCCGAATCACCCCAATGTATTCCGCGATTTTTTGTAGTTTTCGAGATAAAAGTCTTTATTGTTTTTTTTTTCGCATTTCGACCTTCATCACACTTCTGCTTACACTGCCGGGGTGACCATATTTTTTCCTAAGTTAGCTAAATAGTGTGCTTGTCGCATTTTTGTATATTGCCTACGATAAGATGTAAATATTGAGGTAAAAAAAAATATTGAAGTGAATCTTTTAAAGCAAATGATTAAACATCTTATAAGTATAATATACGCGACACCCTGTACCACTTCTATTTATCTTCTTTATCGGTCAATATACCACTAACTCCTTACTAACGTAATATATATTTTTTATACAATCAACAACGCCTTTTCCTGGCTTTCCATGTTAACACACACATCCTTGATACTATTTAAACATTTTTTAATAGGCTGAGTTTCGTAAATCAATTGTTTTTTTTTTGTTATTGTCACAGACCAATATTAAAGATAAAAAAGAAAGAAATAAAATACAGTTATTATCGTATCAAAAAGCGCGCAATGACTATTAAATCTTGAAGGCAATTCAAATTTTACACAAAAACTCTTATTACTTACAGCATAAAGGTTATATTCATACATCAGTACCTACGTATAACTTTTGAATTGACGTTATCAGTACGTTTAAATATAACCTTATTTCCTCCTCCTAAACTCTTTACTTCGATTATGGTCATGAAGAAACTCGAACGGTGTAAAACCTTATTCAATAACCTGATTCGTTTATTCAGAGACGAATATTTTATTAGAATTTAATTTCATATCCCGTCTAATGTTGCCTGAAGCGAATATTTTGAATGAAATACTGTTGTTTAAGAGGTTTAAATGGGTATTACTTTACTTAGTCTTGTGATTTGAAAATGGATTTTTAAACTGTGGTATCTAGTTGACCGCGGGATATATTTCTCTGTTTAAAATACGTCCAACGAATTACTGTAATAAAATAAAAAACCAGCTAAGTACAAGTCAAATTAGGGCATTAGGGGTTCCATACTATCTTAGATCCTCCTTTAATTTTTCATTTGTTTTTATAGCTGTAACATAAATACACGCTCTGTTAAAATGTCAACTCTCTAGCTTTTATAGTTCATGACATACGGTTCGCTGACAGACAGACAGACGGACGGACAGACGGACAGCGAAGGCTTTTTAAAGGGTCCTGTTGGCACCCTTCGAGTACGGAACCCTAAAACGTAATTTAAGTAGCGGAGCACAAAAATCAAACGCATAACACTTGGAACTAAACTATTGAGTTAAGTATATTACAAACAAAAATTACATTTTAATGTCATAAAAGCCCTATTTAATCCTCACGAAACAAACTTTGAAAATTAGCCTCCGTTGGTGTTATGACATGAGGCTAAAACAAACGGCTATAAAAGGCTAAAAGGCTAAACAGGCCGTAAAATTGCAAACAGCGTAATGGAATGTAATCAAATAATTTATTCTTTTGATGGCACTAGAGCTCGCGAAACGCAAAATTTTCAGACAAATTTTTTGTTGAAACCTTTTTCCCTTATATCATGTAGCTTGTAAGTAGGTAATATATCATCGTGTTTGTTCCATCTACAAGGTTGATAAGTCTTTTATAATACCGGCCTATAAATGTCCCACTGCTGGGCACAGGCCTCTTCTCATGTGGAGAAGGCACGAGCATTGATCACCACGCTTGCTCATTGCGGATTGGCGATTTCAGAATAAAAATTTTTGAATCCAGGTTTTCTCACGATCTTTTTATTTTTCTTTTCCGTTTACCGATGGCAGCTTTGAATAATTAAGAAAGTACATATAACTTTAAAAATGTCACATTGGTACTGGCCTGTTGTGGGTTCGAACCTGCAACCTTGTGCATACAAATCCGTTCCTTGAAACACCAGGCCACTACGACACTGATTACATATTAGCATAAACACAATTCACCTAGGTACTGAGTAACTTTAACCTAACGTTATCCGATTTTAAATGTATAAATCTTTATTTTATTCTTCTACTCTGCCAAAATGTACTGTAAGTTCTATAAAAGCAAGTTACTAAACAAATCTAAGTCGGTAAAACATTTCAACCATGAAACATCACTTACTTTCGTAGTAGGGATCTATAAGCCCTTCATCTTACTTCAAGGCCCTGTGGCTATAAATTTACACACGCCCTTATAGTTATAAATATATAGTTATCTACCTGTTGAGTAACCTGATTAGCCCTTAAGGGCTCCACACAAACTTTGATCAAAGCAAAATGTCTTGGAATAGTTTAGACGGGTGATAAACGGGCGAAAGCTGTTTGTTCATTATTCTGTTATTTGCACAAAGTCAATTGGTCAAATACTTAAACGCAAATCAATTTAAGTCGCCTTTAAGACTCATGCTATCTCTGTCACTGTGATATAATGTAGCGACAGACATACATTAAATTACGTCTTGAAGTTAATTTGGTTTTGCGTATTCGGAGGGTTATAACCAAGAACAGGTAGAGATGTACGTACACGTCCTGGTATAACTTGTAAGTATTTATATTGAAGTGACATCACTGTGGATTTGCGAAAAGTTGTAAATTAGTTAACCATCTTCTTGGTCGTATCAGCAGAAGTAATTTTCGATATTACACTAATAAATGGCGCTTTGAAGATAAATGTAATAATAAACGCATTTTTGGTAGGAATACCCTGTTACACCCTCGTAAAACATTGAACACCCTCGTTAGAGTATTGCATGTTTTGCTGTTTGAAAAAGAACATGACATAGTTTTGTAAACATTTACCAATTTCGTCAATTTAATTTATTAAAAATAGTCTCTATCGCGTTAACTATTAAACTATTATAATTATAAGATCAACAACTGAACTGCTTACTCTCCAGTTAAATTTTAATACTAATACAATGTCAATGCAAAATCGTTATTTATTTAGCAGGCACACAAACAACATACAGTACAAAAAAATACTCTCAATGTTTAGATTCCCAGTCAGTTCCTTCAAGGGAAGATTTGTTTTTAGAAAACTGAATCTCCTGCCTCCTAAACTAATATCAATTTTGAATGAATTTTAGAATTAAAATTAAATTGAAGAGAAAGGGCACTGAACTGAGAAAAGATGGAGGATTAAGATTTTATCATTTATTTCAAAACATTATTATCAAACAAAATCTTATTATATTTATGTACTTTCAATCACATAAAAATACAAATACAGAGTGATCCTAATTGCTGCTGTAGCTTATTGCTCATTATAATATAATTAATTCCACTGGTTATCCTTAGGGAAAGGCCGACGCCCAGGGACTGTCTGCAAAAAAATATTATTCCATCAATTTATTTATAATTTATTATCAAAAGAAATCCATCATAATTCTGTTTACTTTTTGCCTTATTAAAGGGTGGTTTATTCCGTCAGTTATGAATAATAAAAGAGTGAGTATAATTATAAATTATCGTGCTTTTGTACCTTGAAAATGTTTTAATAGAACATATTCAACAAAATTCAATGTCGAATAGAACAGAGCGTCAATTCTACTGATTTTGCGAACTCAATTCCTAAATAGTACTGTCCACAATGTCAATGTAGATAAAATATATAACAATATAAGTTAAATGGCGTAAAAGTGGTAATATACTAGGCAGAAAAATACCCAAAAATATTATTAGGCTGAACAGATCTGCATGAAACACAATCTATGGGATAATCTCACCACCCTATTAGTCTGTTGACCAAAACTATAAACATCGCAAGAGAATCTCTTCGCCGCCTGCGCCAGTTAATGTGAAGTTAGCGAATTGCAGACAAGAGCACATGACGGTGTAAGTAAATGGCAAATAACATCGCGGTACTTCCAGGCGAACATTACTGGATAAATACAGAACTCCTTAATAAAGACATGTCCTAATAATCTTTTAAGAGAATCAAATTGTTTAAAACTTGGCAGCCACTCGCTTTACAATAGAACTAGTTTTTTTTATATAAATTGTAAATTTATTACAAAATCCGGTCGAGTGCGAGTCGGACTCGCAAACGGGGGGTTCTGTACCATCGCACAAGATAATATAACAGTATGTTCTTTTTGTTGTTAAAGCAGCAAAAGACTTACGCATTATGAAAATTACAACTCTACCTATTTCGGTTCATGACATGACAGCCTGCTGACAGAAATACGGACGGACGGACAGCGGAAGCGTAGTAATAGGGACCCGTTAGCACCCTTTGACTACGGAACCCTAAAATCAAGCTCTATTATTATTTAAATGTCTAACCACAAAATACGTATTTCCAACTACAAGACCAAATAGACTTTTTGGAATAAATCTAAATATCGTTTATTCGCGTTCATGTTTTATTCTTATATTTGATCTTTATTTGAAACACGTGTATACAAATGACAAGTATATCTACTATATAACAGTATAAATAAATCTATGTATATGTATATTATATGTCTGTCTAGGTTATTTATGTAAATGAGCTCTTCTGATATTACTACGACCTCGCTTGATATATGAACCTTCGCGCCGTTTTTAGTACCCTGCCTTCTGTTTCCAATCTGGATAAAACCCATTTTATATTCTATCGGTTTTTGGGGTACATTGGAAAATATTTTTAAGGAAACTTTTTTGTTCGGCTTTTCTAGTACTTAGGCTGCCTACGGACTGATAAAAGCAGTTGGTATGGAGTGCTTCGAGCTGCGACTGCATGGTACGCTATAGACTTCTATGTATACACATACACGAACTAGAACACACATACAAAGGAATAAACAAAGAAAAACAAACGAAATAGGCTATATTTTTTGCTTATTTCACGTATTTTATAATAAATAAATGTGGACAACATCACATACATTGCTCTAAACCTAAAGTAATTAGATAAAGCACTTGTGTTATGGAATCAGAGACAACAAAAGTTCCACAAACACCTAGACCCCAAAGCAATGTATTAATGTAAGTGCTTTTATTTCTACTTTGACCCACCCGGCGATCGAATCCGGAACCTCAGAGCAGGCGACACCTTGAAAACCGGCGTGTACGCCACTCGACCACGGAAGTCATTAAAATGTTTTAAAGAGTACTTTAAGCAAACCTACACTTGTTTAGGTCTTGAACACCAAAATAAACCTATTAATTTCTAGAAACAATTTTGTTATTTTGACTTATATTGGACTTAAATAGTTACTTATTGATTGCCCGCAATTTGGTTTGCCAATAATAATGTAAACCAATATCTCTGTTACTTTGTTTCTAAACTGGCTTATTATATGGCTTACAATTAAGCCAAATTGCCGATTTCTCATTATCATTTATTTTAAATCAACTTTATATCCCTTTTGAACTCAAATTGAACTCAATTGGATAGAACTTCCTGAAGATTTATTTTTAATTAACCAAAGCTTTTATTTTTTTGGCGTTGCATGCACTTATAAATTGTCTAGACTGTTGGTCTAGTCACTAGTGGTTAGTGACCCTGACTGCTAAACCGGAGGTCGTGGGTTCGATTCTTAACCAGGACAAATCTTTGTGTGATGAGCATGATCATTTGTTCTGTGTCTCTCTATCTCTGGAATCAGATTGCCGTGTGTGAGTTGTCCCAAGATATTATTATTGTATTACAAGATATTAAAACGGTAAATAATTAGGCAAAACAATAAAGATAAAGTTCCCGCAACTTTAACTTTCCCATCAATGAGACAAGTCAGGAAAAGAAAAAAAAATATTCTCTAGCACTTACCTTTAACGACTACCTTGAAAATTACGTTCCAAGTTTTCTTACTTTTCCATCAAAGAAATAAAACAACACCTAAGTTATCGGCAACTTCGTTAACATCTAATAAATATTTATCAATCCAGTTCGCTGCCCCTGTTAATATATTAAAATTCTCTTTCAATCCTAACTTACAAGGGAAATAGCCAAATTTATTTGCTTGAGTGTTTGTTTCGGAGTCCGAAGGGCCTTTTGGGGATCCCGCCTCATTTTCTTCAATATTCCGACTTTTCTCGCAATTGGTTGGGAATTAAGTAATTGTACGGAACTCGGGGCTGGAGATTCGTTGCTCATTCGACGGCTGAATCGCAATTTGATTATGACGTAAATCAACCGTTGATTGCAGTAATTTGTTGAAGTTACGCAATTATGAAATTTGGTTTTTATTGTAATTTGGGAAGCTGCAATTTTCTTTTCGTCTTATTTTAATATGGCGGTTCTTTTCCGTAATTTTGTATGATAAGAGGGTGTTTCAATGCTTCGGGACAAATTGTGAGCATATTATATTACCTATATAGGAAGTTATTTAAGATTACCTTATATACAAAGATACAATTTGATTTGTGATGTTAAGCACAATCTAACCAGAAACTACAAATCAACTAAACCACTTCGACCAACGTCAACGACCACACAAACACCACCCAGAACACAACAACAACAAAACCAATTTCGAGTACATTGCTGACGCATACCTACAATACTCAGTACATATTGGTAACCACGCTGACTTGTATACCGTGTAATTACGGGCGGTCGTGCTGTGGCTAACTCCGGCATTATTGGCTGGCCGCACGCGAGGAATCTCAGACTGAAGCTTTGGGTATTACTTGCCGGTAGGTAGTAACCTATCTATATACCTATCTACCTACGAATTACTGACTAGAGAGGTAGACACTGAATGGTTTGGAACGCGTCTCTGTTTAGACGGCTCTGAATAGTTGGCGTTTGCAACTGAATTCAATTCAATGCATTTGTATGTTGGCTTGTTGTAGTTTAACTGTTTAGTTACTATTGTTAGCCAAGGATACACTAGGGGGATATACAAGGATACACAAAATGTTCCGCAACATGACGCGCAACGCTCAAATCTACGTGTAGCCCAGTAACCCGCAACATGCCCTGCAACAGTTTACGTGATGCAGGTCATGTTGTTTGCTTCCGCTTCTAGAGCAAGCGCATGTGCTGTTGTATGTCGACGTGTTGCTGTGGGACATGTCCCGTAACAAGTTGCTTCATTTGTTCCTTAGTGTATCAAGTTTGAACAAAGATAAAGTATTTGTTTAAAAAAATTACATAATTAAACTTTTTACATTACAGGCAATTATAAAAATAATTAGTGTGAGAAATAAATGTGAAACTTTAAAAATAATTTGAACCCACGAAAAAAAATGTCTAAAGTTAGTAAGAAAAAAATGTTTCTGTTACTTACATACATTCGTTTTATTTCAAAGCATCTCAAAACAGACGTGTGCGAAGCTAGAAAGTTTTACGGAAAATATAAGTGTGAGAACCGGTAGCATCAAGCGTAAGCCTTTTAGACGTCTTTTAAACTCCTTACAGATGTGTGTTTTTTTTTTTTTTTTTTTTTTTTTTTGTTTTTTAAAAAACTACTCCCGCACTAAGGAATTTAATCCTTGTGTCGCGGGGGGTTTCACAAACATTCAAATCACATGCACAAAGAACACCCAGACTTGGAACAAGCATTTGTGGGTCACACAAATGCTTGTCCCATGCGGGGATCGAACCCGCGGCACGTCGCGCACAGAGGTAATTGGCTTGGTGACCTATACCACTCGGCTATCCGTGCAGTCAAACCAAAATGTTGAAACTAAAGGTACTGATAGACTTGAGAATTCACTTGTAGTGAGCATTTAAATGGATCCTACACACTTGCTGGCCATGTGTACCGACGGGTCATTGCCGCGTGGGTATCATTTAGGCCACTGGCAAAAATATACCTGTCGCCGGCTCCCCGCCCCGTACTCGTTGGCTAGTCTAGTTTGCGTGGCAATGCCGGCAGCCCAAAAACCCGCCGGCAAAGCACGGCACTCAGCATGCCTGCCGGCTAAGCTGGCTAAGCATAGTGTGTAGGAGACTTAACATTATTCTAGCGAGCATTCTAGCGAAACGAGCCAAACTTTTAATCGAGCCGAGCAATTTTGTCATTGTTGCTAGACATATTCTTAAAAAACATATATTTTAACGAGCATTTACTAGAGCGATCGCGTATACGTAACACTGAAATGTTTGTTATATAAGTACTTTGTGGTAGTTTGGAAGCAATCGCTTGCAGCCACGTCAGTAACCGCAACTGTCTGTACCATTCGCCAGAGACCTTACGTCTCGTTATGTTATGTCGTTATTATTTAGATAGCTGTTGTTATATTATAAACATTTATTTATATTAAAGTTTAAAGACGACGTCTGGAAACGTAAAACTGTCATGAAGAAATTATATGAATACAAGCTTAGCACAAATATATAATTATATCACTTTGACTTTCGATTGATGATCACCAAAACAAGTTTTCATCAGAATAAAGGAAGTCCTTATTCCTTTATTTTGTATAACCACCTTTATTACATAAATTGAAAGCTGTCTATCTAAATATAGGTACCTCAGCCTTCTGGGAATAAAAGCGTGATGGTTAATAATAAATTCTCTCTAATAACATCACAGAGCGGAAACATCTGAGATCTGACACGAAGCCATGTTTAATGAAAGCTTATTGTATGGTTAAAAGGGCTTTAAGGGATAAATCACTCATCGTCTTTTAACTCTAGTTAATATTTTAAGACTTCCTGTAAATATTCTATATATGTATAAAACAAAGGCGGGTTATTTACACCATTTAAATTTAAGAACAACAAAATTTAGAACGATTTTCATGATCTTTGGTTTGTTGGATTCGTCTCTAAACCGAATATCAGAATAACTAGAAAAACATCAAAAAAAGTAACGAAAAAAGTATTGATATCTTGCGGAAACGGGGACTATTTACGCGGGTGAAACTGCGGAGTACCGCCAGTTTAACAATAATGAGATCCGCAGAAAGCCCGACTTTGATCTTCGACTTCGATCTTTAACAGTCGTTAAGTCATTACACTTCTGACAACCAGTCTTATTGTGGGTTTCTGTGTTACCCAGTAAAATGGGTTATGGACATCGGAAAGGCAGTCGCTCCATGTAAAATACCCGTATTCATCCCTATAAGACTGAAAGCCGACCCCAACATAGCTTGGGAAAAGGCCAGGAAGAAATGCGCTGAAACTACGTCAAGTATTCTGTGTCTGATCTCTCCAGTCGTGTCTTCTTATCATCCATTGAACTATGAGAGTATGGGCATAGACAACATTATACTACATACATACCTTTGTATACAAATATAATAGGCAACTAGACTTTACTAGGCAATCACACTTTATACCTACTTTATTTAACTATAAATCTATCTTCTGTTACTTAACTTTTAATAAAGTTCCCTCACCCAAAACATGCCTAATGTAATTCTCTCTTAATTATAGTACAGCGATCAACAATCTTTCTGCAATTAATGTTCAATAACTTAATAATAAGGTTATCGAGTACCATAGATCATGTGAACTTCAAGTGTGAATATACTTAAAGGAACTAAACGGATTAAATCCTCCATGGAGGCAAAACATCCTCTCTAGCGACGTGATAATACATTTACACCCAACTTTACTCGATTTACTCACTTTATAGAGCCCGTATTATTAATAACCGCTTTCATTTTTGGAGTCCCGCAGCTAAATGGTAAAGCCCTTTTGTCACTTTGATGTCCGTTCGTAAGTTCATTATATTGGTTTTAACTTGCTGTCAATTGCAAGATAGTATTCGAACTATATTTCATCTTTTGCCTGTTCTACTACGGGTTTATATTAAATATTAGACATCATTAACAATATCCAGAATGGGTGGTCAATTTTGTGTTTCTCTTTTATCCTTTATATTAATGTTTAACCGACATTCAAAAAGGAGGTGGTTCTATGTTCCACAGTATGTATTTTTGTCGTGAATGCAATTCGCGGCACAGACTTTAAACAGATCAGAAGATAATTTTCTGTAGTAAATCAGGTAAATTAATAATCCAGTTTATGTTTTGCTATTTTTGTGGTTTAAGGAAGTTTTTGTAGAATGTTTTTAAGACGACGATTTTTTTTTTAAGTTTTAATTATAAACTGACTGGTTTTAATTTTATCCTGCATTCCTTAGAACGCAAATAAAGCAAGGAAAGCATAGAAGCATGTACCTAAAGCTATTTCTTCTTCTATTTTGTTAATGGCAATTGGCGTTTTATGATAAGAGCCATTGTTGCCAGCTTTTTATTTTCACCAAAGAGGAAGTGATTACAGATTCCTTAAAACATTATCACGACCGATTTGTTTCCCAGTAATAATATTCACGAAACAATATTACCACGTAATAAAACATCAATAATCGTTACTTCCCAATTTATAGCGGTAATACAGACCCAACAAAATTGGTTTTTTAAACAGATTTTAAATGACTTTTTTATGTGGCACACGTACCCAGATTATGCTGAAACAAATTAAGTGTTGTATTTTATTTCGTAGTAATTTTCGCGTTTATTTTCGCACTGAATAATTTATTGTTTAAAGCCATGTTATGACGTTTTGAAAATATGTTTAGAGGTACACCATTATTTATGGATTTACTTATCGTCAGGTTAAACGGCTTGGCTGTTTGTCGGTTATACCATAACCTTAAAAAGTTAAGTTACTGATATCGGTATGTTTATTTTATGACCTATGGTCTGTAGTGAAAACTACTAATGCGTATTCTGTAATGCCTCTCGAAATCCCAGTGGTGACACCCGCTTGTGGGAGGCCACTGGAATGTGCTAATCACGAGTATCACTAAGAGGTGGTACGATCGTTACAGGTCTATATTAAGGATACCTAATATCTTTTGCTTCTTTTCTTAAAAAAAAACGACTCCCGCACTAAGGAATTTAATCCTTGTGTCGCGGGGGGTTTCACAAACATTCAAATCACATGCACAAAGAACACCCAGACTTGGAACAAGCATTTTTGGATCACAATAATGCTTGTCCCATGCGGGGATCGAACCCGCGGCATTTCGGGCACAGAGGTAATTGGCGTGGTGACCTATACCACTCGGCTATCCGGGCAGTCGAATGTAGTCAATATAGGTCATAAGGATCAAAACAAAAATATATATACCTACCCTCTATCATCACTCTATTTGATTTAATTATTCAATTGCTTAATAATACAGTTATTATTTAACTGGGTCTTTAAATATTAGATTACAGTTGGGAAACTCAAGTCGCTTGCAGACCGTGGTTTGAAATTATTGCACTCGGCATTTGGAAACTGCCTCGCTATTGCATGGGACAGTGAGCCCAGCTTATATTTACATGCTAGGCATAGTATAGTCGATTACTTGTAAGACATTACTGTAAGTAAAATGAATAATTATATTTTATGAATAAAATAAAAAATACAACTTCAATATAAAAAAAAAAACTATTAAATCGATTTTGTGAAATTGATATGGGACTATCTCTGAGGTATTTTATCGAAAAAAACACGGTGTACACGACACACATATTAAATAAAAAATATTTTTTTTTTTAAATAAATCCACGATTACCGGATAAATCGCGTAACAAACATATAAAAACAAAATTCATACCGTCAAATTACTAATCCCATTTTCAAGTCGGTTTGAAAATTTAAGAAAAATCTTATATCTAAAAAAAGTATGTGTTCTGCAAATTATGTGTCCATGACTGTACTAAATCATCATCAATTAAACGGCTACTATCTACATAGATAAAAAACTATCTTAGTTCCAATATCAGATTATTTAATATTACCTTACAACTATTTTTTTTAACTGTGAATCGAAAAAGTGAAATACTGTTAAATGATTTACACCATCAAACTTCTTTTAAAGGAATAATTTTCATTAATCTTACTCACAGTCATCTGCTACTCAGTTCGCAAAAGGAATATAAAGACATAAATCATTCAACTCATTTTCTCAAAAGATATTTCTCGTAATCAAATAATAGAATTGCAAAGAAGTCATAGCGAAATCAGTGTTTATTTTTACGAGTCATTTTCACTTACATTTATTACAAGCGGATCTTTTACGAGTAAAGAAATGTACATAAATTCTTTGGGTACGCGTGTGTGTAGGCTTTTGCAGACTCGGCGTATTCTCGCATTTTAGACGTTTTATCACGTATTTTGACGCTTGAATGATACGCGTAAAGTCGTTATCAGATACGTAGTACTTTTTGAATGAAGTGAAATATCTTGCGAATAAATATGTGAAAAACTGATGACTCACATTATATTAATACGAAACAAAAACTTTATACCGCTTTTTACAGAAATATCGCGGACGGAGAAGAATGAAATATGGCACAGTTAAAATTTAGGTATATGGAGAAGTAGTGCAGAAAGCTAAAATTTTGTTATAATAATGCTTAAGAAATACATTAAATTAATAAAAACAACATTACACACACCATTATGCTTGCACTATGCACTATGTGTCTGACGCACATATAGTATACATTATTATTTACAGCTCCTGCCAATTGTTTATTAAAATAAAACTTTCTTTAAACGGATTCTATCGCGGTTTATTTAGATTTTAGTTCTCGACGTTTTGACGCCTTGGCAGGTGTCGAAACGTTGGGATAGTATTGTTAAAAATCCAAGATTGACGCGTCTAAAACGCTACGTCTGCAAAGAGCCAATCATCATAATGTCGTCGCTTTTCGCTTAAGCAGTAATAAGTATTTTCCGTTTATGCGATCGTATAGGAAATGAAAGAATAACACACACAACAGCGCCAACTGTTTCTATGCATCATTAAATTTTACGCGAATTCATCAGTTATGATGAAAATAATACTCGATGAATTTTTGTACTTGTTTGGTTTGTAAAGAGTGTTTTGATTTTTATGGAAGTATGCATTTTAGTCGGATCGATATCGGGATTAAGCGTATTTTCAAAAAGCTTTGAATGTATTTTTTTTTTACTTTTTTTTATTAAAGGTTTCTTTTCTTTGAGTATAATTGCTATCGCCAGTATTTAGACTACTTTCTCTCCAGATTTCATTGAAAATATTCAACCTGTATAACAACACTTTATAATAATCGAATAGTGAAATGACAAAATAAAACAAAAGTCAAACGATTATTCTTTTATAACAGACTTCCAAAAAATAGGAGGTTCTATGTTCCACTGCATGTTTTTTAAGTAGTTCGCCAATTTTCTTATAATTACGTATACATACTACATAAAAATACAGTCACTCCTGCTAAAAAACTAATTGAATGACACCACAATCAAACGCATATAGATATACCCCACTATTCTTCACAAAAATGGCTGCCGATATTTTCCCGCTAACATAGTGTGCTTCTATCCTAATCAGCTGTCACTGACAGCTCGAAGCGAGCAGACGTATTAAAGTTTGACAAGCCAATCAAACTTGTATTGACTGATTTCAATACGAAACACCACTTAATTTTGATGGCTTTATTACTTAAGCTTTCAAATTAACACTTAAAGATAGTGATTGAAGATTGGATTTAAAAAGTTTTTATTCTTGTCTTGTTTAATTATATCAGTGGTTGGCTTTTTTTTTCTCTTTCGTAAATATATTGAAAGGCGAGACGTTAGAGAAAAATTGGTAAACTATAGAGTGCGCATATCGAGTACTAGCTGTCCCCCGCGACTTTGTTCGCGTGTTTTAGTTTCAACGGTTTTTCATTTTTGCAACATTTTTCATTTATGCTCCGCTCCTATTGGTCGTAGCGTGATGTTATATAGCCTATAGCCTTCCTCAATAAACTGACTATCCAATACAAAAATAATTTTTCAATTCGAACCAGTAGTTTCTGAGATTAGCGCGTTCAAACAAACAAACAAACAAACAAATAAACTCTTTAGCTTTATAATATTAGTATAGATTAGTATAGATGAACTGTAGGCACTAGTAAGAACGAGTAAAATTTGTGACAAAACAGAGTGCGCTATCTCAAAACCTATAAATAATATCAGAACCATCCATATTTTCGAATAAAAGTCAGTCGTCGCACGGAAAATCAATTAAATCAGCAAACGAGCGTAGTACATTTAGCTGAAAATTTTCTTTCGCTGACACAAGGGCCTACAAGCGATGCGCGCACTCTATGCATGTCTATTTTTACTCTATGGGCGAGATTGTTACGAACCGGTTCGTTTTTGTTACTGTAATTACTTAATTTTAAAAGGTATGCTTAAGTATTGGTGGCTTTTACTTTTTAATATTTTTTTGAGAAAGTAATGTAAATTGAATAAATGAGGATTCGACATAGATATCCAGGAAATTAACGTCAAAGGGAAAATTGGGTACTGATGGATTTCCTGTAACGTGTCTTCAGAGAAATACGTATTCCAGGAATGCAGGGCCGTATACCCCGTTACTATACTCTAAAATACAGTGTGAACCTATTGCCGTTATAACAGATTCTAGTTTTTTTAAGTATTGGCTTCGTATTATGGCTGGTTAGAAAAAAAAGATAGAAAAAATTGGACTGTCAACATAATAAATAGTTTTATGTCAATATGTTTTAGTAATTATGTTAGCAACTTCCAACTCATCGATAGCTTTTGTTTTAGCAAGTTAATTAACGTGCTTTTAAAAAACCCATTGTTCAAAATATTGGCATAAATTTTAATTAACATAATGAAAACATTAATTACTTAATGAAATTGCTCTGCTATTACCATTATGAAAATATTACGCTTATACATCAAATAGTGTTGTTCCACAGCTATTATTCTTGTATCAACGAAATATAAACATCGTTTGACGAAAAATTAATGGACCAAATGTCTTCTCTTTGACGAACTGTGTACACAATGTCGGTAAATACCGAATTAGTGTAGCGACATTATTTAGGCGAATCGTATTGACTTTGATAATGGTTTTTGGGACTTTCAGTAAGGGTTTTATTTGGTTTCTAATCTTTATTTTGATAAATATTGTGGAGATGTTGAAAAAGTTTAACTTTGTATTCAGTAAAATATTTTTCTTTGAATTTTCTGTTTATCGATCATATTAAAACTGGACTAAAAATGATCTTACAGTGTTACACCCAATAAAAACAAGACACACCTTTCAGTTCATTAGAAAATCGAACGTCAGGAGTTCAAAAATAATTTGAATCGAATAAAAAACGACCTTATACTATATCGATGGTTCTCTCGAGAGCCATTGTCGAGTGGAACTGGCACGCAACATCCCCCCGCCGCGTTCCACTTTTGAATCTGGAGAACCGAGGCGGTTTCAACGACTTTTTACGTTTTTTATTTTTACTTTTTTCACAGAGATTGCGGCCAGCGTTTCGCTCGAGTTATGAATCGCGTACCGATTATTATGTTTGCCAGTGTTACGTTGTAAATGCAATTTCAAACTCATTTGTTTTTTCAAACAAAAGAGTTTTGGTGTTCGGAAACCTTTTTATATGTGGTCTGTTCGTAATCCCTTAAGCGTTGCCAAAGGAAATATAATTCATTACTAGAGTAAATAAACAAAAAGGGGACTGAGTAGAAGTGCAAAGGGCAATAAACGTCAAGGGTTTGATGTGCGCTTGATTAATTCATGTTTCCTTTTCCCTGAAAGAACTAATCCGGTATGTAGGCGTGACATTCACACCTCGCCATACTAATCTCAATTAAGCCCTCTGCGAATGTTTATGGCGGTCGTTTCGCACTTGACCGTTTCCCGTTAGGGCTCGGCTCTCAGTGAGTGCTCTCCACGGCTCATGGAACAATTTACGAGCTAAGGCACGCGACATGTTGACAACCAATTGTGGTCGAAAAAGAAACGTTTGTCTACCAAAAATTGTGTATATTTTATGGATAATTTTACTTTTTTACAAGGCGCAATGAAATTGCGAAAATTTATACATATTTAAACATTTTTTCCAAATCTACATTTACATTCGTCAGGAGGCGTCGATCCGTAGCTAACAAACAATCCCGCCGTAACCGAGTAGGCGTAACTAATATGACAAAAGAAACTAGATAAATAATAAATAACACTGGCCACCATCCAACGTGTTCCAAGTTCCAAGTACGATAATAAACACCTAATCATAAATGATGCCGCTAATATATTGCTGGCTGAAATAACAATGAAAGAAAACATTCAAACGAAATGTGAGTGAAGAAATTATTTAAAAATAAATTATTTTATTCTCTGTTTGAATTCCGAACTGTTACACGTGCTTGTAAAATGTTCTTGTTACGTCCGCTGACTTTTTGTCGTTTTTAAATTTATTTTGCGTAATTTGATTTAAAAGAATTTTCGCCTGTCATAAATTCTATTAAATTGATTTTATTTTTTTACATTACATATTTGATTTTGCATTTATATTATGTTTAACGTTGATATCTTTATTCCTGGAAATAGTAATACTAAATCAACAGTTCATTTAGTATTACACGGAAAAAAATGTTTTTCGTGGGTTATATCATAATTTTTTCGACAAATACATCGACTAGCATTATGTTTTCTGTTCACACATCGAAACGACCTATGAAGCTACAAAAATGAGCAGTGTAACTGAATAAACTATCGCACAATGAAAAGCCAACGTTATGTCGAGAAATAAAATCTTAGTGTAGAATCCAAATGGCAAGCGATACGTGTAAAGGCGAACCAGAGAAATGTTATTATTTATTTCTGGATGCAAAGGAAGTATAAGTGTAAAATAATGACTCTATTTTATGGCCGTCACTTTTCACCGGCTTATTTCTTGACTGAAGGTATCCTATAAAATTAGAAACAGGATAGCCATTTTCTATGCAAATTCTATATAGAACGGTCTACAAATAGACGAATATCGAACCGTCGAATCGAAACAGATATTAAGTATGCCTCCTAAATTGTTTTTTTAAGCGGAGTCTATTTGTTAATAATTATTGCAACCTTCAGAATAATCGCAAACAAATCTTTAATTTTTAACTAGCTCATCTAAATTTCGAATTCCAATAACAGAAATAAAAATAAGAAAAAAAAATCTAATATAGTTGTGTCTGATGTTACACACATGTCAAATCTCGAAAAACTGTCGAAAGATTTTGACAAGTTGACGTTAGCTGTCAGTGGTAAGTGAGTTTTCAGTTCATACCATAGACTAAAAGGCGCCAATGTGAGTCGGGTTCGCGATGAACAAACGATTACGCAACTTGTGTGAAACACGTGATTTACGGCCGCTACCGAATTAATTCGGAATGTGCGGTGATAAAACAGAAGAACGTTATTTTATGTAATGAGTATCTAGATATTCCTTTGAATTGTCGGCTTGATTTATGCTACGTTTCAATAAACAATTCTTTATCTAGGATAAATTATTACATTGGTATTTAAAGGAAAAAAAATAAGAATTATAAAATCTTTTTTACGAGAGATTTAAATCAATTTTATTTTAATAATAAAGTAATTTTATGGATCTAGAAGTTCAAGGCCTGTTTATTCACATTTTTAATTTCATAGTCTCGCCAAAACTATCTATAGTATACAAACATAATGTATTTTTGATATCAAGTTTTTCTACTTCATATCCCATCTTTAGAATTGTATATCACAAAGTTTATTCACAACTAACGATCGGTTATTATCGAAATAACTGTCACTGGGTCTTTACGTAGTAATAAGATAGATCATTTAGTACGGAAACACATACCAACATTAATTGAATACTATGATCAATCTTTATTTCATCAACAACTACTTATTAGAAAATGTACCAAAATAATGGCCGTTTTAATGTCAACGCGTATCTACCTACGTGTGAACACATACCTCTTTTGACAAATCGACGGAATCTGTTAAAACCGTGGGCAACTGGCGCTAATATATGGCAGAGAACGCAAACGCTCGGCAAAACTCCTAAGGGACTACCAACTGTTTTCGAACGTTATTCGTATTTGAAATATCGAATTTCGAATACCGTTCTGGGAAAAGATGTCGTATATTTGGCGGAAAATGGATAGGATATTATTGTTTTAAGATTTCTATTTATGAATTGAATGTTTTTAAGTGTTCTTTTTTTAAGTTATGAGATCGTAAGTAGGTTTGTTTTATATATATCAAAGGCCTTATATATACACTCATAATATTATGTAATAACTTTGTACAAAACTATCTCTGTTTGTCTATGGTACCTAACGCTTTTAATTTGAGATGAGACCAAGGCCTGTTCCTAGGGAATTACCATACTAAATACAAACTTCCTGCGTTTGATATCTTATCAAGTTTGTTTTCAAGACTTGACTAAGTTGCTATGAGCACAACTTGTACTGCACCGATTCTAATGAATTTATCAAGTAGTTGGTCAAATGTCGATTGAAGTAACTTTGTAGCGGCGTTGATCTATTTATTAACATCTTGAACGAAGTAATAAAAGTTTTCAATATGTTTGAAGTTATTTTAAATCTTTTCGAACTGAGGTAGTATGAAGTTTAGAAGTTTTACAAGGTTAGTAAATAGCTTACTAAACTGTTTATATAGAATAGATATTTATTTATCTATAGAAAAAATTTGCGGAAACTTTCGCACACCTTACAAAATTTGCTTGCAAAGTAAAGAGCCGTCACATTGATTCACAAACTCACAAAACCCAAGAACGTCGCTAATCATTTGCACATGTTGTCTCACGTGTGGGTCCGAGTATACGAGCGAATGTCACCGGCATTAAGCCAAAGATACACTATGATACAAAACGTTCCACAACATGACGTGCAACGCTCAAATCTTCGTGTTGACCAGTGACCCATTATGTGCTCCGAGAGAACCTGTCCCGCGTCAATTTTGCGCCATTTGTGACTGGGTGTAGTCGTGTGCAACGTGCCTTGCAACAAATCAGCAGTGTGGGGAAATGAAACCAAGCTTTTACTTCATGAGCTTTACCAGTATGTTTAAAAGTATAATATATGTAGTTTATCTCAACCTTTGTAATTGTACACCTCCGCTACCCCATCTATAATTTTTCTGTCTTTTTCGTCCATCCAAAGGTTGTCTGGAAGATATCAATATTAGTGATAAGACCGCCATTCGTACCCTTATTAACTTTATCTCATATACTGCTGTATCTTTTGTGGTGTACAATAATGAATATATAACTATAACTACCTGAGGCATGTTTTATTGTGAGAATGACTAGTATGGTCTGCAAAATGTTCTCAACATGTCTCGGGACATTCAACGTAGTTGCAGAGGGACATGTCCCGCAACCTGTTGCCCTCTTTGTCCACTAGTGTATCAAAGTTTTATTTACAGTTGTAAACACATGTAGAAACTTATTAATAATAGGCCACATAACCTCCATTCCCTTTTGATCTGAGTCCCATTATTCTTAGCTAGCGTCTTGTTACAATAATATGATTTACTTCTTACGAACACAATTAAAATAATTTATTTGACACAATCGTGTCGCCGGTAGTAGGGTACCTGGCATTATTCCAGGCGAACTATTAATACGCCACAGATTATATATTTAATAGAGCTGCACGGAGTTTGTGTTTAGTTTGTGCATCTAGGAATGTAAATATTTTAGGTATATTATTTTATGAAATTGTTTATGGCGTTTTGATGGGTTATTGAATAAAATTAATAAGCTTTGAAATGAATTTCATACTAAACTTTGTAATAATGTTACTCTCGTTTATAACGCTTACATGAATCTGCATTTACAACGCAAATTGTGAAAATTAATTATTATAACCACTCTATACCCAAAGAAACGTAGTCATTTCTT
The DNA here is from genome assembly GCA_932294365.1 of Diachrysia chrysitis. NCBI lineage: Eukaryota > Metazoa > Arthropoda > Insecta > Lepidoptera > Noctuidae > Diachrysia > Diachrysia chrysitis. The sequence goes on along the minus strand of OW028654.1, from coordinate 10,976,521 downwards.
TAATGAATTTAATAAAGCGTTTCCTATGTTTTTATATTACCATTCGTATGTGTTTAATACAAATTACTAAGTACAGTCGGGTTAACTCATTTCTTTATTAAAAAAAAAGTAACGAATACAGTTTACTTAACCCCAAAACGTTCTCCATATACCTACTAAATACTTGCCTATTTCAGCCACGCAAACCTCATTTGTCAAGACTACACAAAAATATACTATAACATACTTGGCTTTTATTGTTCTTAGGGCCAGATGTTATGATATAGACTTATATGACACGTGCACTGTTACCATAACTTATGTATTATTTTAGGGTTAGGAACAATCTGGATTTTGGGGGTCTGATCTAATTATCACATATTTTATTTACACAACTATTATGTTACTTAAGATTTTGTGTGTGTACATAAATTATTAAATAAATAAACCATATACTAATTATAATTGTTTTCTTTCATTGGTAAACAAAGTAAATAGGTCTTAAGAAAAATGTAAAACAAATTAAAGCTTTTTAGAAATTACTGATTTCGTCGTGGTGGCCTAGCGGTTCAATGAACGGATTTGTGTGCACCACATTGCAGTTTCGACCTCACTATGGGCAGGTACCAAAGCAACTTTTTTTAAAGTTTGACATTCCACTACCTCTCATTGACAATCGGAAAAACATCGGGGAAACATTGTGAGGATTTTAATTTAAAATCGCCCACGGTCACGCCACGTGGTGGTCAAAGATCGTTCCTCATCTACATGAGAATAGGAATACGCAGTGGGACATATAAATGGCATTACAAAATCAAAATCTCCGAAAAAGCGTTAAAAAAACATTTAAAAAGAAATCTCACATAACCAAATTTCTTATGAATAAACAGCGCTTTTGTACATTTTTTCTCTCAATTAGAATTTACTATTTTGTGTGTACATAATCCAAAATCAAATATCTTTTTTTTATTATGCGAACTTTTCACATTCGAATTCCAAATATGAAACGGTCCAATAACCCAACGTTCGAGGAAAACGTTCCTTCACATTTTTCGTTGTATTGTGGCGCTGCCAACAAACTCCAACGGTGCGCCAATGAGGGTCGGTGGCGGTGCAGGGGTGCCAATTTTACGGCCCAATGGCGCGAGAGAGCCGATTGGAAAACGCTGATGACGAGGCAGTGATTATACTCCATGCTCTAATTTCGTGTACGTGGTTAAAATGTAATTAAGTATTTTATGGCTTTTATATCGTTTTCAAAAACAATTTAGTATCTAACTTACAAATGGATTTTAATACACGGACTTCATCTTACAGTATACTGCATTATATATTTTGTAAACATATTTATACAAAAACAACATACTGTCTTGTAGATCCAGTTTATCTCCAATCATCGCTTATTTATTTATTATAGGTAAACCAACAGCAGTACATATTAATTTATAGGCTAAATTTATTTACAATAATATTTCTTCCTATTATAGGTACACACATCATTCACAATATCGGAGTACTAATATAAAGAGTACCAAAAATTATAATAAATAACTAAATTATATAGTTCCACCTCTCATAAAAGCATCAGTGTAAGACTTTTCTCTCCTTTTATTTAAGTCGCCTACACTTAATTTAAGCTCATAAACCATCTTTTAAATATAAGGGCAAGCTAAGACTTAAGACAACACATTCACATAACATTATTTAAATACGGAACGGCTAAACACAAGTCACAAAAAGCTTCCCATTCACAACTATCGCGCCACTGTATTCAAAGTGATTTTATCGCGACGTTTAGTTGTCGCTCCGTCGCGTTGTCGCGCACCCATCCGGCGTCTGTCGCACTACGCGTTCAAAAGACGTTTTGTTCGTCTAGTTGTTTTGTGCGCACGATACGACGTGTTAGTGTTTCATTTAATTATTGTAGTGTTTTAATTTTCTTGGTATTTAGATCTAAATTATAGTAGTAATAGATTGTCTTATTCTATAAATAAAAGTAGGGAGTCTTTATGTTAAAAAATGTATGAAAATAATTGATCCTGCCTTTCTCATAAAGTAAAAGTCGCACAGTTCGTAAAATTATTTTGCCAAGTGTAAGAAGTGGTTATTAAAATACTCCTTTTTTGAATTGGGAAAACTATAAAATAACTCTGTCTCTCTGTTTGTGTGTCTGTCTATCTGTCGCGGTTTCACGCCAAACCCACTGACCTGATTTAAATGAAATTTGGTACACAGATAGTCTGGAGCCTGAGAAAGGATATAGGCTACTTTTTGCCGCGATAACCGACATCCACGCGAACGGAGCCGCGGGAAACAACTAGTATTTATATGACATAACTATATATTATAATTAACTGCTTAATATGCTATAAAAATATATATGATGATTGATTTATGATAACATTATAACGATCCCTAATAAACAAAACAACCAAACTCGAACTTAAGTCACAATTACAAGTATAAATTACTTAAACCATCAGAATATCACTCCCATAACAACAAATTGAAGCTAATCTGAATTAAACGATATCCAAGACGGAATTTGTATTTGGTCAGACGTCTTGCTCACAGAATCACTCAGGACTGTCGTTCTGTTGAATATGCATGGCAACCAGTGGAACTTATTAATATTAATGATTGAATAAACACTAAACCCAGATGACGAACGCATGTGGTTGATGGTGGCAAACTAAACTGTAATTCGTATAGTCTTGTTTGTAAAGGCTGTGTGCAATTGTTATTGTATGTAATACGCATTTTTCTTAACCTCGTAAAGCCCAAAGGAATCTAGTTTAAGGAAAACAAAAGTAGTCATTGCGGCCCACGCGAGCTACGAAGACCCAGCACATGATGTTAAAATTATTTATAATTTTTAAAATTATAGCAAAAGCATTTTATTTCGACACTTTTTTACTCATTTTGTCCTGGGCCGCAACTACCAATACATATTTTTATTACATTAGGTCGTAATTAAGTGTCCTAAATTTTAATTAGAGATTATGACGTTAAAATAATGTTAATAAAACCCTTTATTTCCATCTCGTGCTTTAACTTAATGTACATAGAAATAATAATAAATAATACCGGCCTATAAATACCCCACTGCTAGGCACAGGCATCTTCTCACGTACGGAAGGCAATGTATATAAAAAGTGAGTTTTCCTATAACTTCAAGCCCCACTTAACAATACCTATAAGCAAAGGTGAATTAAATAAATCAACTGTTACTGTTATATTATAAACCAGTAATACTAAATATGATAATGTAATTTTTCTAAGTGGCTGACGCTCATATTACCGTCATAATGATTCCAATATGATGCGGTTACGGCAATCGTTTATTTTTATGATATTCAGTTTTAATACAATGTAATCTTATTCCCTTTTATTTTTCGTAATATTGTTAATACACAAGAAATAATTTTTTTTATTTGTTTCAATATTACTTTCACATACTGATAGGTTTTATTTAATCATATTAACTAACCTTTATGTAACGGAAAATGACGAATACAAATTTAAATAAAGAAATAAGAAACCAATTTTCGTTTTTTTCCATTTAGCTTACAGTTGGTATGTCCATTTCCTGCACGCACTGGCTAGCTAAGCGCCTAATACCTAAATAACTATTTAAAAAACGAATGTGCTTTAAAACACATTCCAATTTTCATTGGGTAGTTCTCTGCACTTCGCTTAAGCGCTTATTACACTGTCCTAAATTCCTTCGTAAATCAGTCACTGGATAAGGAAGCCTAAATGTCAAAGCATTTGTTTGGTTCGCACTTAGGAAGAGTGAATGCGATTACACCTTCCTTAATTCAGGAATGATTTTATTTAGAATCCTAAATTAAAGATAGATCTAACCCTAAAAAAGAGTAATTTTGGAAACGATTCCAAAGAAAACAAACAAATTTACAAAATATATATTATGTTTTAAAGATAGGAAATTGTTAAACCTCAGGCAGGACTCGAACCTGCGACTACTGGCTTATCGCGCCAGTCGCTTTACCAACTAAGCTACGGTCACTGCCTGGAAATGGAAACTGGAACTGGAAAACAAAATGTTCGCTCCGCATGCATTAATGCGTAACAAATAATTAAAAATGATAGGAAAAAGGTTTTGCTTCTATGTTTATAAAAACAAAAAAAAAATAACGAATTGAAAATTAAAACAAAACTTTTACCTAATCCTCTTACTTAATCCTTAATCCACCTCAAAAATAAATAGTTTTACGTAACATTTTACCCATTTACTTGACAGAATAATATCCATTTAGCAAATGAAGGCACACTCCATTCGCAGGCGATGTGATAGAGTCGCAGGTGTCCAGTCGCAATACGTAATGGTAGTAATAGCTGGCTACGATTCAATCCCGATGCATATCCCATTTAGAACGCAGACAGTCTAGTGCTGGACGAGACTGTTGTGTTGTCTGAATGCGATAAACTCAAAAACTACCGAACGGAATTTCATATGATTATCATCAATACAGTGATTCAAGAGGGAAATTTATGTGTATAATTCGTTAATGTTTTGTCTGCCCGTGCGAAACCGGGGTGGATCGCTGGTTGCTAAAATAATTAAAGATATTTTAAATATTTTAAGTTTTAAACAATAGTCTGTTATAAATATTGGCGAATGCCACTTAGTTGGATGATAGTTGTCTTGTTCTCGTGGTCCATTTCGCGACATAAACGTTTCCAAAATACAAAACATTATCAAAGCGTTAAGGTTTTGTAAATTGTTTGTGTTTTTAAGCAGAATGTTGTTTATTATGGCTTTTACACAGATAAAATCGCGGCCAAAAATCATCATCATTTTCAGAATTGTAATATTAAGCCTTAGTTTTTGGCAAATTATGCCATTTACTCTTGTTTCTTATACATCGCAAATGGACTATTTAATTTATTGAGCCTTGAAATTAACTTAATTGTTAATCTATTGTACCAATTGGCTCACACAATAAATAACAAAACTAAACATAATTTCGTTCATTCCTTAGAGCAGGGGCACACGATGCGTTGCGGCGCCGCACCGCAAAGATTTCACCGTGTCAGAGCGGGGGCACACGATGCGTTGCGGCGCCGCACCGCAAAGATTTCACCGTGTCAGTGGGCACACGAGCGGTGCGGCGCCGTAACGTTATTATGTCGCAGCGGCGCCGTAGCAGCGTTGGACAGTCTGTTAATGAAAATGGATCGTAAAAGACGTCTGTTGTTGGCCCTACTATTACGGCAGTTACAGAAGATTTAATTAATAGTAATAATTTTGGCAATTTGCTCCCATGCTTTTATTTTTAAAGTCTTCATTGGACTTATCCCAAAGGATTTTCCGTTCTTGGAATAATGTTATTAGGTAGTCTTTATCAATAACATCTAGGTTGACACTAATTTTTTAAAACCTCAATTGCAATAAACAAAAATATTTAGTAAAAAAATCGAAACGAGCGAGCGTGTGTCCTTCCTTGTGACGCAAAACAACTGAGCGGTGCCGCTCCGACGTCGCAACGCATTCACCCCTCCCCACCTCGTCTTGGTAGTTGCAAGTCCGGTGCGGCGCCGGAACGCATCGTGTGACATGCCACAGATATTTCTATGTAAGACGACGCAGCGACACCGCTCCGGCGCCGCACCGCCGCCGCAACGCATCGTGTGCCCCCGCTCTTAGACTTTAGAGCATAAATAATTATAATTATTCAGCATAATTATTCTAGTTAATGAATTAAAGAAAACAATAAGTTTAGTTTCTCAACTAAATTGTTTTCAAATGCCCAACACATAACACAAAATTGACACAATATATAAAGTTCAAGTTCACTTCTGTTGTAAAATGATGGTTGAGTGAATAGAAACATTAAAATGCCACTGCATAATAACGACAGGAGTGTTCACTACTAACTAAAACAACAACTGCGAAATATTTAAATCAATGACACGGATTTTTATATTACTGGAGACCCGTCCCGGCTTTGCACGGGTAGACTAAGCACTAATAAATTATGCATTAAAACTTTCCTCTTAAATCATTCTATCCATTGGTGAAAACAATTTGAAATCCGTTCCGTAGTTTTAGAGTTTATCGCGTCAAACAAACAGACAGACGCGGCCAGGGATTTTGTTTTATAATATGTATAAGATAACAAATCAATGGTGTCAAATTACAAGTTGCAGAATTCGGGAACTAGGTTTATTTTTCATTTTTTCTCAGTTATTTTTGCAAAGAACATTAACTACCTATAAGACATTTGTAAATAAATGTCTCAAAATTACGTTTAAGTGATACAGAACAATTATTTATTATCTATAATTGATTTAAAACTAGTTAAATAAGTTGGTGGAACTTCATGCATTATGTGTTTACCTAGGTACTACACTTGAACATACTCAAAATATTTTGTGGTTATCACTCCATGTACTCACTATTCCGTGTCATCGAGTCTCGGTCGTTGTTTGATGTCAATCCTTCACTCACTCACTCCCACACAAGCGCTCGATACGCTAATTGTTTGCTTGTCCAGTCCGTCTGTATACCAAATAACAACGTATCCGTCAAACTTTATGAATAAATCTTTTAAACGAATTCAGTTTCTGAGATTTAAATATTATTTAAATTAAATTTACATATTAATGATTTTGAGCTTATCCGGGATTTAGGTATTAAAATGTTTTCTCCGGTTTTCGTCCCACGTTCATTTTAAGTTCAGAATATTTTGGGCCTGATTGACAATAAATTAATTTTAATTTTGCTGCGACTAATTAATTTTCTTGTGAAGTTGGTTAACTCTCTTTATTTCGCCTTCCTAGAGCTGCCAAAATAAATTTTTATATATCTTATTAATTCATAATTAGTATCCGTTTTGTATTTTTTTTAAATAAAATTGATATCTAAAAATATCTCACTGGTGAGCAAAGGTCTTCACCAATTTGGTACATATGTTATTACAAAATGTTAATTATCCCACCGCAAAATACTGCCTTGAACTTTATATTTAGTAAAATAAAATGTTATATGGACTTAAAAGGCCTCATTATGAATGCCGAGCTCACCTAATTTGTAGTGCAAAAAACAAAATACTAGCGACATAATGTGATATATACATATTGATATAATCATTGTTTTTTACAGCCACATATTAGGATATCTCCACTTATGTAGGTCAGTAAAAGGCACATCTGTAAAAACAAATGAGATCTAAATTCTGCATAGTTTTATTATGAGCTCAATGAAATTATTATTTAAACTAGCTGTCCCCCGCGACTTTGTTCGCGTGTTTTAGCTTCAACGGTTTTTCATTTTTGCAACATTTTTCATTTATGCTCCGCTCCTATTGGTCATAGCGTGATGTTATATAGCCTATAGCCTTCCTCAATAAACGGACTATCCAATACAAAAAGAATTTTTCAATTCGAACCAGTAGTTCCTGAGATTAGCGCGTTCAAACAAACAAACAAACAAACTCTTCAGCTTTATAATATTAGTATAGATAAGAAAAGATTAATTCTCATGTCAGGATGTAAAATAGTCTTAATAAGAATAGAGGAATAATTGCCAATATTCTTCCAGTCGTATTTAGATAGGTTAGGTTATTCATAATGTGATAATTTTTGCATGAATATCATTATCATCATCTTCAGTCTTTTATAACCCACTGCTGGGCTTTCATTGCCCTTCCATTGGTTTAGCCCTTCTTCTCTACCTCTTGCCAGTGACATGAACAAGACCCATTTTTTTCCCTACAACTTGAGTCACATCTAGTAAGCTAGTATCTTTGTAAATCAATAGCAAGTCTATAGCTTCATTACAGTAAACGTTCAATACTCTGTGTTTCGTACTTTACGTCTCAAAACCTGTTTAGTTTGATGGCCCTATAAACTGCCGAATGTGACTTAAAATCTTCTAGCAATCGATAAATTAATCGTATGGGCTTTCCCGAAACTGCTTTGGTTCTGTTTTTTATTTTGATTCGAACTCGATTCGGTTCTCGATTCGATCCTAAATCGGTACTCCCGAACCAAACCGAATCGAAAACCGACATACAGTTATAATCGAATGTTATCAGCGTCGTTAGCTGTATATATGTGACTACGTCATCAAATTCTAAAATTCTTTGGTTTATTCAGTTTGAATGGAATATTTATTATTATATTCTTAAGTCTTCTGACATATTTTTTCGACCGAGCTTAGTTACAATTCGTGCCACTGCACGATCTGTGTCGAGTTCTAGAGTAACAACTCGATCTCAATTCACTTGAAACAGAACTCGATGCAGTCGGGAGTAAGGCCCTTGTGTTGATGCTTATCTTTTAATATAAGTACGGGTGTTTTTAAACCGTATGAATATAAACGAAACTATATTTATGACGTTTTCATGTTTTTTTACTACGCTTGGTAATTTCTTATACACAATGGCGCTGATTTTGTTAAACACTGATAAATATTATTTTAGGCTATCGGTGTTGACTTGTTTAAATTAGTAAAAGACAGACATATATTAGGTAGAGCTGTCAACTCAAGTTCTAACTAAAATTTCATACAAATATTTACGACTTGCAGAAACGTGTGCACTAACAACTCAGTCATTTTCAAGGAGTAAACTAGTTTGCCATTTCTATGTTAATATAATAATAACATATCTTGTGACAACTCACACACGGCCATCTGATCCCAAACTAGGTAGAGCCTGTATTAACAACCAGACAATTGGTAAACATACTTATGTATTTCTAAATTCATTATTTATGTATTTATTTATTTACTAGCTGTTTCCCGCGGCTCCGCCAGCGCGGATGTCGGTTATCGCAGCAAAAAGATATAGCCTATGTCCTTTCTCAGGCTCTAGACTATCTGTGTACCAAATTTCATTTAAATCGGTTCAGTAGTTTTAGGATGAAAGAGCGACAGACAGACAGAGTTATTTTCGCATTTATAATATTAGTAAGGATTTATACTTTAATTAATGCACACTAAAAAAGACGTACAAGGCGGACTAAATGCCATATGGTATTAAGATATCAAATGATCATGCTCATGATAGTTGTTATCTATCGCCTTACTTTATGATGATATGATGCTTTAATTAAGGTCGTGGGTTCGATTCCCGCCCAGGACGAATCTTTGTGTGATGAGCACGATCATTTGTTCTGTGTCTGGGTGTAATTTATCTATAATATGTATGTATTTAGAAATATATAAGTATGTTTATCAGTTGTCTGGTTGCCATAGCACAGGCTCTGCCTAGTTTGGGATCAGATGACCATGTGTGAAATGTCCCAAGATATTTTTTTTTTTTTTTTTATTATTATTATTTTAATCGTTAACAACAGATTCAAGGCAAGGTGTTTGTAGACATCAACAACAAACCACAACCAGAACGCAACTAACTTCCTCTTTATTGAAGACATTGTATTAAACTAAAACTATTTTGTTACAGGGGCTTCGGAAAACAAGGCTACCAATGTCAAGGTAAGATTTACAATAACATCTAAAGTAAAATGATAATATTTCTCAACTAAAACATTGATATGTACTAATATTAATACGCCCCATATTGATAATATATAATATCCATAATAATTATTATTATTATTTTTCTTTATTAATTTATTTTATTAAGTTTACTAATGTGGGTGGAATTCACATTACTAGCAATCTTGTTTACCCCTCCAACTAAGCTAAATATGCTTATGTCTTGAGTGGGTTCACGTCAATAGTGCCATGGGTGGGGTTTAAACCTGTGACCTCTCGATCACAAGGCGGCTACCCTAACTATTAGGCTATTGCCGCTTTAAATACAAATATTCGAAAGAAAAAATTTAAACCTCAGGCAGGACTCGAACCTGCGACTACGGGTTTAACGCACCCGTCGCTTTATTCGCTCCGCATGCGTTAATACGTAAAAAATAATAAAAATTTATAAAATAAATCGTTTGGCCTAGCGGAGATATAGATTTGAATGGGGCACTTAAAATAAAAATATCTCACTATTAGCGCAAAACAATCCAGGGGTAATTTCTTAATATAGTTCAGCGCTTTAAAAAAAATACTTCGCTATTAGCTCAAAACAATCTACGTGTATTTCGTAATAAACACAGTTCGTTCCTACTGTATAGTAAGTATCTACAACGCATTAAAACCAAAAGAACAATTTAAATACAAAAAGGACCACAATTACATAAGTAGCCCACATTATCAAGTTTTTACCATGCGGGCTCTAGCCCCTTCTGAATCTCTTTGAAGTCTTTACAGTTTACGGCTCAGAGGATATGTAGGAAACCTTTGTGATGGTGTTTTGTGTGCAGTGTGCAGTTTCGTGGTGCACAAGCGATGCCACGAGTACGTCACGTTCACCTGCCCCGGCGCCGACAAGGGAGCGGATTCCGACGTGAGTATTACTTTATTTAGTTTAGTTTATTTTGTTATTGGTGAAATTTAATTATAAATAAATGATTTTTTTTGCCTTATGTAAAAACGTTTTGAAAGGTCCAAGTTTTTTTTTTTATTTCGCTTTAAGTCTCGTTAAAATATAACCGATGATGTTGAAGATATTTGAATATAACATAAATTGTTTTTGTCGTTATGTTTAAATTAAATATTCGTAATTGGAGCCGTGAACTTTGTGAAAGAATTCGTCGACCTGTTAGTTTATGTTACTTTTTTTATATTTTTTTATTGAAAGCTGGCTTTTGTAGGCCCTGTCGATCAGTATTTGATTTTAATAGCTTATTTATAAGATACATATGCAGGGTGTTACCGAAAAGGTTTATCTATCCAAAAGGTGAAAAGTTAATCAAATTATTTATGTAAAATTATTCGACACCAAAAATCATAACAAACGTGTCCCCGCACTACAAGAATCAATATCTTATTACGTTACCCGCTAAATGTTCAGGTAAATCGCTTCAGCAGTCTTGTTATGATTTTTGGTATCGAATAATTGATACGAAAAATTGGAAATCCGTTCACTAACTCCATACTAGATGTAGTCTTCACCCCTTTTGGATAGATATAACCTTTCGGTCACACCCTGTAAATACGTCATGAAGGCCTACATAAATTACAAATTGACAAATCATCAGAATGTCTATCGAATATAAATATTACATAATGAAACAAATTATTAATGTACCAACAATATTTTTTTCACATCAAGAACTTTAGTAATGAACTGTATCAGTAAGTAAATAAATAATCAGCTGTTCAAACATATGTTACTTGAAAAACAAAATATTTACGTGCATTATATTCACAGCAATTATATTAGAAAATTGTGTAACAATAGAGTATGAAGTGTTATAAAGTAATTACTTTAAGTTCGCGTGCACGTCACCTAGATGGTTCGTCTATTCGTTAAACAACTTGCACTATACAATTACTTTGTGTTTCATAAACATTTAGAATATACATGCATCGGGGGTGTGAAAGAGAATGTCGGATATTTAATATGCTTTCTTTTTAAACCCATTTTTTTATTTCTAAAATCGACCCATAAGGAATCTATTTCTTGTGTCGGGGGGTTTTACAAAGATTCAAATCGTACTGATCAAAAAAAAAAACAAAAATTATCATCATAGAACACCGAGACTTGAAAGTCTGGGTGTTCTATGTGCATATGATTAACCGTATTGATTTTATTCATACGTCACTTTTCAATGTTCAAAATAACTGACCAATTTGTTGAATTTGTTCAAAATGAAAACTCTATTGTTTGACTTTGACTTAAACACTGCAACGATTTCGTATTTTTTTGAATATCGCAAAGATCAACACAAATATGTAGTTTTATTTATTGTCAATACGTCGAATCCATACTTTATATGTACTACAAAAATCGATCACATACGTCATACGGTATTCTCTTTCTACCGCCCAATGTAACAACTTTTATAACATTTTCGAAATGTACTGAAACATTAGTAAACCATTAGTAGAACAGTAATTGTTAATTAAATTTACTTCCACTAATTAATTAAAATGCTTTTGTAAGTAGTATAATGTAGAAAAATGCTTTGAATTGAAATATGAATTCCAGTTATTCTTAAATAAATAAGGTTAAGTTATGCGAGTAATACAACAGTTATGATTAAATCTAATTATTTATTTCTTTATTTAATCGGCTTTATGACTGTACTGTGAAGAACTAAGAATTAAAACAAACTTAAATGAAAAAAAACGTAAAATATTATGTATTTTCAGTTTTTTTTATTTAAAAAAATAGTTTAATATATAATTATTTGGTACTACTAGTTGATCGAATTAACAATGTTACGATTTAATAAAGAAAATACATGCAGTGAAAGCAAAGATTTGCTACGAAATAACCATTATAAGTAGCTACGAGTCCCTTATCAGGCAGATCCGCAATGTAATAGCGCTACGGTAAAGCTACGGCAATGTGTAACCTCTACGGCGTAGCTATCCAGAAAGCTTTTAACATAATCGTTACAATAAGTGTCTCCCAGGTACGGTTGGTTTTAAATTGTTTGAAATTAAGATAATTTAAGTATGTAATGTTTAATTTCTACTTACGGAGAATACACTAGTAGTCCCCTAAATTCTAGTATACATTTTTAGTTTTAGTCCAGCTTTATTTATTTAGTTTAGAAAAGAGTAAAAAAAATATATTTTGCAATAAGTTATTATACTAAATTTATTATCTAGTGGTGCCCCGCGGTTTCGCCTGCGTAAGTAGTTCCCGTTATCGTGAGACATCTTTTTATTTAACTTTTTCGGGTGTTTACCTATAGTTATTCGCTATTCGGTGTGGAGACGAACCAAACAAATCAAACATCATGAAAATCGGTCCACCCGTTCTTGAGTTATAAATGGTGTAACTAATATGACCTTGAAATAAAACTAGGTACCTAGGTAAGTACTTTTTAAACGATTCTATCGCGGTTTATTTACGAGGAAAAATTCCAATTTTTTTTTCTGTTTTTTTTTTTATGGAATCTGTGAAAAAAGTAGTTTTATTACCATGTCTTTTGTACAACAACATTCATATAAACTTATGAAAACATTATCCGACTTTGTTTTAAATCTATACTAATATTATAAAGCTGAAGAGTTTGTTTGTTTGTTTATTTGTTTGTTTGAACGCGCTAATCTCAGGAACTACTGGTTCGATTTTAAAAAATCTTTTTGTATTGGATAGTCCGTTTATTGAGGAAGGCTATAGGCTATATAACATTACGCTACGACCAATAGGAGCGGAGCATAAATGAAAAATGTTGCAAAAATGGAAAACCGTTGAAACTAAAACACGCGAACAAAGTCGCGGGGGACAGCTTGTTTTTAATAAATTTAGTGCAGCATTATTGAAGTATTATACAAACGATTGTGTCTATCCTACTGCCGAAGCTAAACCTCTACTTTCACTCCATCTGTAGGTAACAAGCACTAATAAAATTTAATTAAATCTATACTAATATTATAAAGCTGAAGATTTTGTTTGTTTGTTTGAACGCGCTAATCTCAGGAACTACTGCTCAAATTGAAAAATTCTTTTTGTATTGGATAGTCCGTTTATTGAAGAAGGCTATAGGCTATATAACATCACGCTACGACCAATAGGAGTGGAGTATACATGGAAAGTGTTGCAAAAATGAAAAATTGTTAAAACTAAAACACGCGCACAAGGTCGCGGGGGACAGCTAGTACAATATAAAATGAGTGTGTCACGGAATCTTGTATTTAAATAATCCCCGTAATTTTGTTATGAATGTTTCAGAGAACTTCAGGTCCATGTAAAATACGTTATTCTAAGAAAGCTTATTACAAAGTTAGGGATTATGTCAACATCAGGGAGTTGTTTCGCATAATTCCTTTTGCGCGTGTAATTTTGTTTAAAAAAGTACATTTTTATTGTAAAGTTCGCAATAAATAAGAAATCGATTAAATAAAAACACTACTGACAGCACTTACTACTTTATTTAAAGAACTGGCTTTTATCGAAATGGCCGCGTGTGAGTTGTCCCAAGATATTATTATTATTATTGACACAATTTTAATTTGTACAGTCTGTTGTTTGTGTGCCTGCTAAATAAATAACAATTTTGCATTGGCATTGTATTACAATTGAAATTCATTCAAGAGTAACTCCCTGGAATTAAAAATAAACACTCTTATACATGTGTCGTACACATAAATACTACCTACAATCTTATCAAAAACAGTTTTACTAAAGAGTATTAAAATAACAGCAGTATTACTTAAGTGGCATTTAACTAAATAGACCACGCAAAACAAAATATCGTGTCTCAAGAACATAATTGTATAACAACCGAGGAACGCTTCAAATAATAATACGTTACGAGCCCGCCATGTTGGATTAATTGGCGGGAACTAATGCCGCCATCTTGTCTCAAATAGTTCACAATTGAAGCAATTTGTTAATCAACACTGCTATTAAAACGAATTATATTGCAATTGCACGTTGAAAACATACTGAAATTTAGTATCGTAGTTTTTTTACTTCTATGACAATACAGTGTGATATTAAAATTATAATAATAATAATAATGTGGTGAATTTTAATTACAGACCAAATAAATACGATAGATAGTTCATTGAAAAACAAAAGATTTTATGAAGTAAATAAAGCTTACATTAAAAAAAAAAACTAGACTGCGATTGGCTTCCTATTTGAATTTTGTATTAATTTTTAATGTAAGTTGTGAGCGTAACATCTCTTCTTTTATTAAGTCTTTGTATGACAGAGATTTTACTCAAATATTTTAATTAAAGCTGTGATAATATGTGCAAATTGTTAAAGAAGACTTCCATTAGTACCGCAGAGATATTATTTGAGAGACACCATTCCCAGTTCTGAGGGTTAATTAAGTCAAAAGATAACATTTTTATGTTGTTTCTGAGCTTTTAATGGCACTGTTTACCTAATGAAATTTAAGCAAGTACCTACCTAATTATAATTTTAAACTTTGAAATAACGAGCTTTAATCAAAGGCAGTTTATTTAAACTTAGAAGATATTATCTGAATAAAACTTTTGGACTATTTGGTATGTGTTTATTCATATTATTAATTGTAGATAGTCAAACTGCTAGGTACTTGACGTAAATCAAAAATAATATAATAAATTATTTTCCATAATATGCCTAAGGCAAACTGCGTATAAATACTCCGTCAAAAGCCGCCGCCATATTGGAATGAGATGACGCGTATGGTAATGACACCTGTCATTACTGACGTTTATATTCTTTGACA
Organism: Diachrysia chrysitis; assembly: GCA_932294365.1. Lineage (NCBI taxonomy): Eukaryota > Metazoa > Arthropoda > Insecta > Lepidoptera > Noctuidae > Diachrysia > Diachrysia chrysitis. The sequence continues at coordinate 10,961,317 of OW028654.1, read as the reverse complement.
AGAGGGAGATTAAATTTGTTCAAAGAATAAATATAGATCCCAAAATATATTCCACTTCAAAGCAATTAAGTAACAATGTTATAAATATACCTAGTCTGAAATTTAGTACTTATCGAATAAACTCGAAGTTGTATTAAGTTACCATTGATTACAATTAGTAATTAAGTTCAGTATCAATTACGCTGATTAATTTAAGAACTATAACCTTATTGATTGATATAATTATTTTAATTAATGCTTATAATAAACACAAGTATCTTACGTAATTATAGTCAACCCTTATTTAAAACAGTAAATAAACATAATATGTATATAAAATCTTTAATAATAGATATTTTCATTTCGATGAAAAACATTTTTTTTTTGTTTTTATTTGAACAATCTATGTACTATTTGTATGCTTTGCCAGCGAAACATAGTGCTCTTATATTATTTTAAGATCTTATATGTATTTCATACCTATGTTTAAATGATTTGATTTGATTTAAACCCGTAAATATTCGGTACCATTTTTGTGTAAATCAATTGATTATGTTTGCGACACAGTTATTAATAAGTATTATTAGTCGTTTAATTTTAATGATATAAACAAAACCCATTCATATATTTATATTCACTAAATTTTAACTAAAATTATTACATTACCGAAATACTGTCTACATTGCAGACTAGGTTCCTACAATGTAAGCTTTACAAGACAAAGCAATGGGTAAACCAATTAGAAAGTCCCTTTGTGCAATGCTTTGTCGAAGCAAGTGCATTTAATATTTCTAACGTTCTAGAAGATATTTCAGACGAAATTATTAGTAGACTTGTGTTGTGTAGACTTCCATGCCAATGTTTAAAATAATAATTACAATACCGGCTTATAAATGTCCCACTGCTGGGCAGAGGCCTCTTCTTCATGTAGAGAAGGAACGAACATGTTTTAAATGCAAGCTAATACAGGACGGAATTTATTGCAGTGAAATTTATAAACATAAAACAAAGTCGGAGTGTGAACCGATTTTCATGATTGTTGATTTGTTGGATTCGTCTTCACCTCGAGTAGAAGAGTAAATATAAAAAAAAAAACGGAAAAAGAAACGAAATCAAGAAATATCTTACGGGAACGGAGACGCGGAAACGCAAAATATCTTACGCAGGTGAAACCGGGGCACCACTAGTATTTAAATTAAAATAGAGTTTAATTTAAAATGTTATACTATAAGGAACTTTTTTTTATGTACTACTACTAAGTATATCTTCGGATATTGTAAAATACGAAAATAAAATACATGATAAGCAAACACATAATTAAACTTATTTTTTCTAGTTATGCTCAAATATATTTTAAAAGAGTATTTTCCTTCCTTTTAGCTTATATTTCTTATCATTACTACCATAATAATTCAAGATAAGCGACGTAATCAAATGTCCATATCTGTTTGTTACGCTTTTACGATTAAACCACTGAACCGATTTTAATGAAACTCGGTATGGGATGAGCTTGGATTCCAAGAAAGTACATAGGCTACTTTTTCCCCGATAACACAAGTCTGCAAAAATAAAAAAGTTGAGAGCTGTTTTGATTTTTTAACGTAATACTTATGGTTTTGGGTGTGCTGAATCCGAAAATGACTTTCATTTGCTCGTAGAACGTCGCGTTTTCTGACAATATAGGTATCTATGTTAAACAAGTTATCGTCTTAAAATAAAAGATAAAATACTTATAAAAAAATATTTATTTATAATTGCGTAACAAAACTTATTTTTTTATCTAAAATACATTCATTAGTAAGCAAGAAACACGTTTCTTTTTCTCAGTAAGACTCCTTTTGGTACATTTTTGCTTGTAGGAAGCATCTGGAAGGTCTCTCTGAAGCATCCAACAGTGGTCTGATATCATTAAGACGCTCCATCTTCCCTGGTATCTTTTTTCCATCTCCTTAATATCTTGGTGAAATCGTTCACCTTGCTCTTCACTCACATCTCCTAAATTTTCTGGAAAGTAGTCGAGATGGGAAGAAAATGAACTTTTAAACTCATTAGGCAACCTAAAGCTTGAAATGCTTTTAACATTCTTTTGACGATTTGTTTGTAGTCAGGGTCTTTGTTATTGCCCAAAAATTTTTCCATGACCTCTTTAAAGGCAATCCACCCTTTTCTTTAAGGATCCGTCATGGTTGTGATGAATTGTGGATCAGCCATGCCGTCCAATATATGGTCCAGTGAAAACACCTTCTTTCAACTTTGCCTCCGAGAGGCCTGGAAACTTTGATATTAAGTATTTAAAGCAATTTCCATCTCTTGGAAGTGACTTTACAAATCGCTTCATCAATCCCAGCTTTATGTGAAGCGGTGGTAGAAGAACTTTATGACGAGGCACCAATGTTTCATGCAGGACGTTCTTTTCGCCGACGTTAAGCTCCCTCGGAGGCCAACACTTTTTGGGCCAGTGATTTGCTCGGTCTCTACTATCCCATAGACACAAAAAGTAAGGGAATTCGGTAAACCCAGATTGTTGTCCGAGCAACATGCCCAAGATTTTAAAATCACCGCACACTTGCCAACCGTGGTCATTAAATTTTAATTTGCAAAGAACCAATTCCAATTTCTTGTAGGTTTCCTTGAAGTTGTACGGAATGACCGATAGGAATGGAAGCATTGAAACCGCCATTGTGAAGCAGAACTGCTTTAAGGCTTCTTTCGTACAGACGACATTGCACTATACTTAAACAAGATCTATTAAACAATGACGAGTTAACAACGCGTAATTGTATCGCGCTATTTTTTACACTATCGGAGCGCGCACGTTTATGTTATACAATATGTTTATGTTTGTTTATTTAGCTCACACAGGGCGTTCTTTATTTAGAAAGTAATGATAGTTATGGCCTGTATACATTTAAAAATAATAATCAAAATAAAATTGTACTTATTTATTTATGACTTCCAAGTTAGCCCAAAAAACCCCTTTTGTAATAAAATTTTGCGTTTAGCAAAATAACCTGACGTTCTAGAATTTTTTGAATATTTTTTTAGTTTTCAAAACATCTAAATACATAGAAATCAGTTGAAAACATCCAGACAGCATTTTTTTTGCAGACCTGTGTAATAGACACCCACGCGGGCGGAGCCGCGGTCAACAGCTAGTGAAATCTATTTCACTAAAGAAAAAACTACATTACAATAATAAGCAGAATAATATCTTACGTATATAATAACTTTCGTGAGGAATATTCATAATTATTTAAAACAAAACGGTTTATTCACGTATATTCTCGGGATCGGTTCGAGTCGTGACACCACCGCCGCCGCGTCAGCTCATGATTAGGGACTCCTATTGAGTCTGAAACTAGTCGGGCGATCTCGAGAATACAAGTGAGTAAACCGTTTTGTTTTAAATAATTCTGAATATCTTACGTAACAATGATGAGGCGAGATGTTAAATCATTTTATCTCTTGTTACTTTACTTGAAAGGCAAGAAAACAGTTCATTATACAGAATCTCAGTAGTAATACTCAATTAGTCTCAGCTAGTACTTAGTATGGCTACAGTATACAGTCGTCCACACATGATTATTAGATACCAAAGAAAACCCAATATCGACCTTACTGGTTTGAAATAAAGGCGATTTTATATTAAAGGTTGATTACTCATGTGTGGTGGTCTGTACAACGCCGCAGGCAGCTCTGGTGATATTATTAATACAATCTCCAATCTTCACGTAAACGTGAACTAATTATATTTATTTAACTTACAGTTATAATAGAACATTTTGCTAAAAATATAAAACTATAATTGTTTTCATACAGGGTTTTAAAATATCGGTTTGTGTGTGTTTTTAAAAAGTTACTATAATGGTTTATTTATTGGTTATGTGTGTGAAATGAAATTGAAACGTACGTATTTAATTAAATACTAGTTTTACCCGCGCAAGTATAAAAGTAGACTATGTTCTTTCTTGGGTTTTATTAAAATCGGTTCAGCGGTCCAGCCGTTAAATCGTAACATACAGACAGAGTTTTATTTCACTTTCGCATTTATAATATTAGTACGGAAGTGTAAATCATTGTTTAAAAACCAAACTCAAAATGTTCAAGAAACAAACACATCAAGAAAATATAGGTTTGTTTTTAAAGCATATATTTTATCAAACGGAATTATTTCCGTATAATTAAATATATGCTCTCTAATTAGAGGCAGAAGGTTAAGATTTCATTGAGGTGATGTCACAAGCGCGGTATAACTTTTATTACAAAGATACACCGCGTTTGTCTCATTCAAGATGAATGTAACTCGACACTTACATGTATGATATTCCTATAGTAATCTTCTTAAAGCATTTTAAAACTGTTTTCATGATAATCTTACTTAGTTAAGAGTGGAATTAAATTTAAGATTTTATGACAATTGTATTAAACTTGTATTTGGAAAAACTATAATTAAATAGAAATAGTAGAAAGGAAAAATTTAAACCTCAGACAGGACTCGAACATGCGTCCACTGGCTTAACGCCAGTACGCAATAATTAAAAATAATAGAAAATGTATATTTCAGCATGTGTAATTATGAGGATTTGTTTTTTTTTTCAAATGCATAAAGCTATTCCAAGAAATATTTTTTGTTTTGTAATACTATATTTTATTTAATTGTATCATAGCCTAAATACATATAATGTATTTGTAGGTACCATATAGCATAGGAGCTTCGTAAACGAATATTCCGTAAGTATAGTAATGACGAGCGAAGTGCCGAGAATCCATTTGAGCTGTGACCGTAGCATAACTTGTTCTACATAAATGACCAACAGGACACGCGCACGAAGCACAACTTCCGCGCGGCAACGTACTCTTCGCCGACCTTCTGCGACCACTGCGGCTCTCTGCTCTACGGGCTCATCCACCAGGGCCTCAAGTGTCAAGGTACCAAGCGAACAGGACCTAACCCATTAACGCTTGGACATGCTTCTGTGTTATAGACTCTTCTTTCAGATCGGTGATGGTGCTTTCTGCTAATGCTTTTTAACTTTTTTTAACTTTGTGTCCGTAGATTTAGGTTTCAATCTTCTATGTAGGCACTTCTCTTCGGGGCCCTTGTTACTGTTCTTTAATTTATATTCATATGTTTGTGATTGCAAAGGCGGCCTACGCTCCTCACAAATGGAACACGTGGACGTTCCTTGCTCCAACTTTTTGTGAACACTGCGGTACATTACTCCATGGTCTCGCCCATCAGGGATTAAAATGCGGAGGTATAATATAGACGTATCTATAGAATGACACTAACAAGAGGGAAACTAGTTCCTGGATAGCGAATGCTTTAACACGATACGACTAATGTATGCCTTTGCAACTAAAAGAATCAATGTTGTCAGCACAAAGGTTCCAAGTCCCAGGTGTAAGCTCCCATTTAGTGAGACGAGGTCCCTTTGCACGGCTGTCTGACTCGTGGGTATATGTTATAACATGAGTTACTAATTCGAGTCCCCTCGTACGAACCGTGAGGTTGGAAGTAAACACTTCAGTATCTAATTCGTTTGCATGTGTCCCCTCTGTGTTCGTTCTGTCAACTGCAGCTAAGTTTGTTTGCTGACTGCACGTCTTAGTTTAACGCACGTAGTTGGATTCATGTAGATCATTGTATGACTGTGTTGTTTTCTCATTGCATGTGTGTGGGACATTGACAAAGGTTTCATCGAATGCCATTATAACTTGTTCTTGTAGTTGCGATGTTCCATGTATTGTACCTCTGTTTACTTTCCCGGCTTTAAGTTATGCATTTATGTAAAATAGTTAATTATTCGCTGGATGCGGTATTACCAGCATTTGCGTATTAATCGATACAATATTTTCGAGTACTCCGATATTATTTTCAACGTTCCTCAGAATCTTCCATCACTAATAAAAGCTCCTGCTTCCTTCATGAAATGTCTTTGATCCTTTACTTCGCAATTAATCCTGACGGTTTTAATATAATTACTGCCTCAATCCTTATATAATATTTAATGTAAAAAAAGCTAGTTGAAATAATGCTACTTAAAAAAATACACAACTGACCTAATTAGAAACCTAGTTTCAGTTTCAAAATGTCGAGAACAAAGTAAATTTATATACCCATTTCTCTTCTAACGTATTTTTTAAATTAAAATAGCGGTGTTTCCATCTAATGAATGAATGAGAATGAAATTATCTTGTGAAGTAAATTGAGGTTTATTTAATAAGATCTATTTCATCTAAAATGTCGATCATGTCCCGTGTAATATTTTGAGAATCTCGCGTCTTATCTTCCCCTGTCATCATATTAATTACAGGGGAGGCGGTTGTGTACTCAAAATTATATTTACATTGAGTAATTACTATGAATTTGCGAGCTCCCCGACTTAAGTATGCCATAATATTCTTGTTTTTATTTTCATTGCTGCTTTATTTATACATTGTTTTTCCTGAACAAGCTCCATGTTGTCAGTGAAGCAATTGATACTGTTTTTCCCCTAACATTTTTTTCGCTTTATTTATGAGCTTATCTCTTGGGCGTGAAGTAATCGACACTTTTTTTCTTCCCTCTCTCTTGACCTCTTTGTAAGACTAGATTGCCTTCTCTTTCATTTGTATGACAAAGATCTTCCTTAAATGTTCCCTATTTCTTTTAACTTTTTCTACTCATTAGTATCTATAGTTAATAAAATCCTTCTAAAGTAGGCTACTTATTTACTCACAGTAAAGTCCTCTAATGATTGATTAAAACATGTTTTAGTACTAATCGTTTTTTGCAGTAACTATTACGTATTAGGTGCTGTTAACTGCACACCGCATGCATGAAGCAATTCATCACTCAATGCTATAGCAACTACTCGTTTTGGAGTGATTTATGATATTATCTATAAATATTTTAATGATTACTACTCTATCTGTATTTTATATCGTATTTGTACTTGATTGGCAGCATATTAAACATTTTATAACATAATTAATTGTCCTATATATTATTGGAAACAGTTTTTCGTAAATATTAAATTTTTTAAAGACCCATAATTATTTAACATTACACAAATAAAATAGAATACCACATTTAATTTTAATTCATGTATTTTTATGTAAACTAAGTAAATTGACATGTACTAGCATGCGACATGAACGTGCACAAGCGTTGCGAGGAGTCTGTGCCGAACCTCTGTGGCTGCGACCACACCGAGCGGCGCGGGCGCATCCAGCTGTCCGTCTCGTGCCAGGGGAACAAGCTCACTGTTGTAGGTAAGATACAATCTAAGGCAATGTAGACATGCTTAGTTGTAGGAATAAACTATGACAATAGCTGTTGTCTTGGGCTGTTCGGGCAGAAAATCTGGAAAAGAGGAAGCAACTCAATCAGTGAGGTATATTTTTGATGATTTTAGTTTGAAAATTAAAATACGAAGAATATCGAAATACGATAGCTTATGGTTAAGCACCCAAAAGTATATTTTTATTTCAGTTAAATCTTCTCTATCCAAATTCTACAATGCAATACGCACTTTGCTAATTCTAAATTCTATTCACAGTGATTCAAGGCCGCAACTTGATCCCGATGGATCCCAATGGCTTGTCGGACCCCTACGTGAAGATGAAGCTGATTCCGGACTCGGACAACGTCAAGAAAAAAACCAAGACCATGAGGAGCACCCTGAACCCCGTGTGGAACGAGACGCTCGCCTTCGACCTCAAGGCTGAGGATAAGGACCGGAGACTGCTGATTGAGGTAGGAAATGTCACAAATTCCATACCACATAATGTCCACACGTTTCTTGAGGTTCAAGAAATTACGCCTATTACAATAATAATAAATGTTACTAACCATAAGTTGCTATTGTTTTAAAATACCAGTATACATTGTCTGTTCCTACTTGTCTGTGGTTTGTTTATGATCTATTTATATAGTATGGTAACATTGAAAGCATACTTAAGTACTCATTGCTAATTCATAAATATTAAAAAAAAATTCGTATATAATGTTTATTCATTAGACGTATAAAGCAAATTGACAAGTGCTATTAAAATGAACAATAATGCTATGTTAATTAAAACAGTTTTCTTACAAATAAAGGCAATAAATAATATCAGAACATTATTCAAATTCCTGAATATTTAGACAAGTAACGAAGACATTTGAACCCGAATTCTTAGAAAAATATTATTTGCATTTGTCTCACTCTGTGAAATATAAGTTCTTTGTACAAAAAATATTTACTAAAACAGACTTGCAAATAAGTTTATTACCTTTTTCCGGTCTCCTATAAAATCTCCTACTTCATCTCTATACTTTTAACTCTTACTTTAGATCTTACGTTAATATTGACATCAATATAATACGTAGCTGTGTCAATATCTTTATCACGCATTTTTTCATTGTGGGTTACTACCCATATTTTTCTAGCTTATTTAGAGACGTGCTTTGGTCTCGTCTGATTTGTACCCATTATTAAAAAATAATTTGTAGATGATTTTGTCTACTATGAGACCACTGACCGAATAGACTTACGCAACTCGAATCTTGTCAAAAGAAGTTTCAAGTATTTAGTTACGTATAAATTTAAAACAGCTTAAAATAGGGGGTAAATTTTAATATGCTACTTCAATTCTAGATATGGGACTGGGATCGCACCTCCCGCAATGATTTTATGGGATCCCTATCCTTCGGAATCTCCGAGCTGATGAAGGCACCCGCTGAGGGTTGGTTCAAGCTCCTTACCCAAGAGGAGGGAGAGTTCTACAATGTGCCCGTGCCAGAAGAGGGCACTGACCTCGCTCAGCTGAAGAACCAGATGAGGGCCACCAGTGTCGGGGCCCGCAGAGCTCCGCCCGCGCCGGACCGAGAGGTCCCGCATAATATGGCCGCCGCTGATGTCATTAGGGCATCTGATTTCCACTTTATCATGGTGCTTGGAAAGGGGTCTTTCGGAAAGGTACGTTGACTAGTTATAGCTCATTCTCGTACTGTATGGCAAACTATTCTGAATTTTTAAAGACTTATGGCGGAATACTGAAACGTCAATCAGTTTTAAGTCACCGTTAAGTCTCATGATGTCTCTGTCCCTTTAAGCTGTAAAGCGACAGATAGACATTCAAGAACGCCTTAAAGTTAATTTGCATTTCAGTTTTGGGGTAAAATATCTTTACGTACCCGAAATTTTTTCTAAAAACAAAAAGTAGTCACAATAATTCCGGTTATCCAGGTGATGTTAGCGGAGCGTCGCGGCACTGACGAGCTGTACGCCATCAAGATCCTGAAGAAGGACATCATCATCCAGGACGACGACGTGGAGTGCACGATGGTGGAGAAGCGTGTGCTGGCGCTCAGCAGCAAGCCGCCGTTCCTCGTGCAACTGCATTCTTGCTTCCAAACTATGGTATGAATAGCATTGATTCTACCCTCAAGGAGTACTAAACGAGAGTTTTGTTTGCTAAAGTTGATACGAATGAATTATAATCGTTACCTTTTTTTCTAACTACAAAAAAAACAGCTTTCGACACAGTCAAAGATAATTAAAGAATTAAGTATGACACTAACAGTTTAATGAATTTACTTACTGAGCGATATACTTACGCTGCAATACCTGACATTGTCCGATCAAATACATAATACCTATCTCTATCTACCTCTTTTCTCTATTTTTGATACTTAAATGGTTGTTCTGTAACTTTTCCAGGATCGTCTCTACTTCGTAATGGAGTACGTGAACGGTGGTGATCTCATGTTCCAGATACAGCAGTGTGGCAAATTTAAGGAACCTGTGGCCGTGTGAGTAAAGATAACGCAAAAAAATATTATATGTTCGCAAAAAAAAAAAACTTGAATATATATAGAGATATTGATATGGAATGATGCTGACAGCAGAATTTGTTGCATTTTTGGATTACATAATCTAGTTAACCTGCTTATTTAAATTATATCTCTGACTGCCCTATCTCTGAGGGTTTGTGCAAGTATGTTGCTGCAGACTTAATGATAAGTATTCAACCAGAGCCTTTGATTACAACCTGTTCCAGTAATAACTATATACCTATTCCTTCCCATTCTCCACAGTTTCTACGCGTCAGAAATAGCCATCGGCCTGTTCTTCCTCCACTCCCGTGGCATCGTTTACCGTGACCTTAAGCTCGATAACGTTCTCCTCGACCAGGATGGCCACATCAAGATCGCAGACTTCGGCATGTGTAAAGAAGGGATAACGGGCGACAAAACTACCAAGACCTTCTGCGGTACCCCTGACTATATCGCCCCGGAGATTATTTTATACCAGCCGTATGGAAAGTCGGTGGACTGGTGGGCGTATGGAGTGCTATTGTATGAGATGCTGGTGGGACAGCCTCCGTTTGATGGGGAGGATGAAGAGGAACTGTTTGCTGCTATCACTGATAATAGCGTGTCGTATCCAAAGACTTTGAGTAAGGTTAGTTCTCATTGCTTATTTGGTTGTTTAATATTGTATTGTACAGAGAACTAGTGATGTTGTTAATTTTTAGATGCTGATCTTTGAGGATTTTTTTTGCTTTTGTTTTATTCTCGTCTAGGGAACGTTGGAATCTACATTAAAATCAAAATATTTATCTTTTCATTTTTTCACTTTGTGTTATATATCAGTAGTTTATTTTAATACGTACAGCATTATCATAGTTTATGTTTAGCTCGCCTAAACAGTTCTTCTATTACTGTGTTATTACAAAAAATCATAAAAAAATGGAAATGGCTTAAAAAAAATACGCGTCTCTACACCATTGCATCTCACAAATATATATCTAAACTGGAAACTGTATTAACTATCCAGGAGGCCAAAGACGCGTGCAAGGCGTTCCTGATGAAGAACCCTCAGAAGCGTCTGGGCTGCAACGCGCGCGGCGAGGAGGACGTGCGCACGCACCCCTTCTTCCGCCGCATCGACTGGGCGCGCATCGAAGCTAGAGACGTGCAGCCGCCATTCAAGCCTAAGATTGTGAGTAGCATATAGTACCACTATGAATTCTGGTCATAGCGGCTTTTCTCAACAGAGTTCTGCGCATGAGATAGTACAATGCGACAGTGTACGTGAACAAAGTTGCACACAGTTTCGGTGTATGGATTGGAAGTTATTCTGTGTTTTGGCTACAGACATAGTCTTGAAGAATAAGATAGGACGTGTTTTTTTAAGGTATACTGTTTAGAGCCTACCTAAAATTTTTGTTGCGTATAGAATTTTTACAGTTAAAAATATAACTGTCTAAAATTTTCGCAATATTTTTAAATTCATATGTTTAGTTGAAACGTAAACAGGATAGGGTTACGTATGAATCCGAATAATGCATAGGGCAAAAAAACATCTACTTCGCTGGCTTTACTGGCATACGAAATCTTTCGTCGAAATTTTAAACATATCTTCATAAATAGTCCTCCTAAAACATTAACTTCAAATGTTCTAGAAACATCGCAAGGACGTGTCAAACTTCGACAAGCAGTTCACGCAGGAGAAGACGGAGCTGACGCCCACCGACAAGCTGTTCATGATGAACCTCGACCAGACCGAGTTCATGGGCTTCTCCTTCCTCAACCCCGAGTTCGTGCAGCACGTCTGAACAACCAAGGTAACGTACCAAAGGTCATTTACTTACTCAAAGTCTTTGGATACAACTCTAATCAAACGTAACACTTTCACACTACTTGCAAATCGTGGTTCAAAAGATGGTACAGTATTCCTCATTGAACATCTATTAAGAACATAAAAATAAAAGTAGGTAAGATTTTTATTTTATTTTACAGATAGGTTTTACAGCATAATTTACCTTAGAGTCCAGTTAATTCGAGTTTTGTAAGACAAAATAATGGTCTTGGCTCACCATGCGGTTAAATAATCAGGCCCCAATTCAACTTTAATTTGTATTTTCTTTTAAAAATAAACGGCCCCGCACTAAGGAATCTATCCTTGTATCGCTAGGCTAGGGGTTTTTCAAACATTCTGCTGTGAAATTGGTGCATTAGTTGAATACTGATTTCATATTGATCCTGATCCTGATTCTAAATAATAGCAGCCTCTAAATATCCCACTGCAGGGCAAGGGCTTCTTATATAGATAAGGAAGAACACACTCACCAGAAAATAAATGGGTATAAAATTAGTGTGAAACTGGTGACGTGATCTTAGAATCAATTTCAATCAAATCAATCAATGTGGGCACTCAAAGTTAAGTAGTTGCCTGGTTGACTGAAGTTCGATTCAATGTCAAATAACTATGATTTTATCTATGTGTATTTATACATTTTGCAACACTACATCCTAAGCCGTTTTATTTTTCTGTTCCAGGGTTGAATTTCTCCTCATTATCGAAGCTGACTCACGGTGGGGCGCGGGTCCTACGGGTCAGCATTTCACTCCATCTGTCGACTGTCTCTGTCTCTCATACGACGCGAGTCGTGCTGTCTCACTCTCGACTATACATTAAGTTCCGACGATTAGCTATCATTGTATCGTTGACTCTTGAGGGAATGCCGTTCTTAGGCTCTTCGGAGGATGTTTAGGAGAAATATTTGCTCATTCCCGTTAATTTTACTACTCTTATTTAAGTCAATGATATTCTACATACCATCCAATACGACATGACTTAGTTTATTTAATTTAATCGTATTAACATCGATATTTTGATGATTTTTTGAAGTATTAACATCTTCGTGATTACCAACAATGTTACCAACTTCTAAATATCGTTGTTAAATAATTACGAGTTATTCTAAGAGTAGTCATTTGTTTAAGTATGTCTTTTGCAATAATTAATTTATTTAACTGCAATAATTATGATTGATTCGGAAATGTAATCCAACGAATTTCGGTAAGCAATACTAATCGGAGTGTCTATTGTTGTTTAAGCTCTCTATGTATTTTAACGTTGGCAATATTATGTTTGACAATTTTAGAGATATTTTTATTTAGTAACTTGAGAATCATATTATTCAGAATCTCGACGCATGGCAATCTCTAATATCATGATCTTGGGGCCACTTGGTATAGTGAATTTTGATCACTCAGTATTAATACTTTCTGTCAAAATATACTCTATTAGAAGTTGTTAAAGTTTATAATCGCTTGCAATTTTGACAGATCGCGTCAAACTGTGTGGTATTTTTTTTTTGGGTTTGGTTATTTTTCACGTTTTTGTCACATATCAGTGTTGTTAATATTGTAAATACTGTCGTGTCGTGTGGATGGCAATATTGTTAAGCGTTTTAAGAGTCCACGTGAGCTTGAAAGAAACATATTTAGCATACGCTGTTAGGCCAGAGTGTGTGGAGAATCTTTTAGAGCTTCTATCCTTTGTATAAACGTAAGATAACTAAAAAAATGTTAAACGTATTTAAACTAAATTGAAAATTGCTATACGTGTTATCTTTATTAAAAGGAAATTTAAAAGATAAAAATAATTATTAATAATCGGAGAGTGGTGTTGCGTAATCTAAATATGTTTCATATTAATTTATTCCCGCAGTTATTATTTAGCTCATTATTATCTAATTTGAATCTCGTGTCTACCTAAGTAGTTAATAAATACTGTTTTATTGTTGACATTTACTTATATTATAGTTTGGGTGAAATAAAATTAAATTTAACAACTCTTTTTACCCAAAGATAGCGACAAATTTAATTTTATCGTGTACGGCTGTAAGGAGTCTGTGCTATTAAGTTTTCATTGTCTATGATACCACGTTTTGTTTTTAAAGTTTTTCATAGTGTCGTGAATGCGTTTTGTGATGTGTATTATCTAATCGTATGTAAGCTTGACTGTCTGTTTGTCTGTTGGAACGTGTGTGTGACTGCTCACTCGTATGTGTGGTTTCTCGATTCGATTTGTATCAATATTATAAAGTGTCTTCTACTATTTCACTTTTAAATAATACAAGTCTACAAGCTTAACTTTTAAGATTTGATTTTGTGAAATTAATTTTAATCTAAAATACACTGCCATAACATTTTTTTTATGACTTGGAGATAACAATAATGTAGGTATAATAACATCAACGGTCATTTGTAGACCAGTTATTACAAACCAAGCAAATTCAATATCTATTTTCTTTTGTTATTAAAACTATAATATTGCTACAAATCGATACAGCTACTGGCTGTCAATAATCGTCTACTAAAATAGCCTTACTAACTTAATTAAAAATTAATCGCTAATAAACTACATTTAAAATCGTATTATACATTCTTGCTAGATTAATCGATGTGGATTTAAAAAGAAAAAGAAAGCATTTGATTCTAAATTGAAATGTAATAAAATGTCATTTAGGTGTTTTTTCGTTTTATAAAAGTACTTTTAGCTTAATTATAATATTATCTTTCAATAGTATTCTCGATTTGCCGCGCATTTCCAATGCGGCTTTGCTAAACATTAAAATTAGGTATAATAGTATTTCTTTTTAATTCTTTTTTTAGGCTTAAGTCATAATTTAAGGACGCTGGATTACTTTCACAGCTAAAAAAATACACGTTTTGTTAGTATTTTTGAATTGTATTGATTATTTTTTTATTTTTTTACGCATTTAAAAAACTTTTCTTTTATCGTATTTTTTTATAATTGCAGTATTTTTATAAATTTAGCAGATAACTAACAATCTAACATTATGTTATTGCTTTAGTAACACATAAACAATGGTTATTTTTTAAAATAATTTTATTCGAAGAAATAAATTCATTTATATATTTTATTATTTTTAAATTGCTGTTTTTATAGGCTGTGTGAAAATAAACCAGCATCGTAGGTTAAAACAGCTGGAGAGGGATTCAAAGTAGCCCACCCATCCCTGTCCCTGTACACGTACAGAGTGACTTTACCCAACACCCCGTGTTATTATAAACACTTGATAACTTTTAGGACAAAACATAATCATAAATAATAATTTTGTAGAATTTGTTACAAAATGTTATTGAGTGTATTTAAGAGTTCTTGCATCTAAAACAATTAGACGTTGAAATCTAATTCATTTTTTTTTATTCTTATTTAATTTTTGTTTTAGGCGCGCTGTTGTGCGACCAGCGACATTCCATGCAGTTATATTGCTACATTTTTATTTAATTGCGTAAATGCTTTTGTTCATTCTAAATTATTTTATGTGGTCTATTTTTTTTTTAATTAATTAAACAAGTGTTTATAAGAACAAAGTCTTCAGTCCCGTTAGCCCAGCTACCGTTTTCTTGATAATTAGAAATAAGTAGCTAAACACTTCTGTTTTTCGAGTACTTTCCTAAATGATTAAAATTTGCGAAGAAAGATCGACCCAAACAGATTTAAATGTAGGCATTGTGCATAAAGAATTGCTACAACTTTTAATATTAAAAACACGACAAAACGCTCGTGCTTTTATAAGTATTGAAATTTAGTAATTCCTTAGGATAGTTCGGTAAAAAACTTTTGGAAGTACGCCTTATCACTCTGTAGGCTGTATAGTGTTAAGATCTTTGCCTGCCATGTTGGTGGCAAAATGATGATAAGACTTTGCCATTGTTATTACACTAGCAACACATCATTATCTGTCAAAGTTTCGTGGACCATAATTTGAATAATATTAACATCACTAAAATCAGCATTGCCATAACATACCTCAAAAATCTTGTAGGCAGGAGTTAAAAAATGTTTTATCAATTCAGTAGGCTTATTTGCTATCTCTAGTTGACAACCTAAGCGATGTTCACTGTATTAAAATAACGGTTAACACGCAAATTTAGTATCGGCTAACGTCGGTGACCAACTACGTTGTAGTAGGTAGATCTAGTTGGTCATCGACGTTAGAAGATACGAAATTTGTGTTTTCACTGTGTTTTTTGTGAACCGATTATCGCTTTAGTTGACAACCGCTATAGCAAATAAGCCTTCTGGGCATGTCTCATAAAACCAAACAGATGGCAAATACTCTTATTCTGCCAAGCCTTTTCCCAAGCTGTGTTCGGGTCGGCTTCCAGTCTTACCGGATTCAAATGAATACCCCATTTTACTGGGTAACACAGTATCCCGTTATAAAACTGGTTGTGAGAATTGTAATGACTTAACGACTGTCAAAGATCAACTTAAGTCAGTCGAGACCAACGGGTTAATGTCCTTTCCCAGACACAGAGGGGATCTCGGTATGTTTACAAAGGGTCACCCATTCACAGACCAAGCGCGGCGAGCGCGGCTTAACATTTAACCAAACCGGATACACTTAGCCATGAGCCCCTCAAGATGGCAAACACAGTTGCATGAAAATCGTTAACACCAATTTCAAATCTCTACAACTAATATTGTACTCGTATTGTTTTATTACTTCTAATTAGTGTCTGCTAGCTTACGCCTTTTAAACCCTATTTTATTCTGACTTGGTCAATAATAGATTAAATTATACATTAAAAAGTTTATAAAACTTATAGCTATTTATTTATCTAACCGTTAATGTAAGATCTCACTTGTAAATAAGGCATAGTTATGGGGTAAGCCATGATTTGCGAGCGCGGTATTCTGGTAACGTCGACAGATTAATTCGATTTGCCGCCGCGTGAGTAACATTCACCTTCTGGTCATAATAATAAGTAATTTCCATGTAACCCGGTTGAATATAAAATAAAATTGTAGTTTAAGTATTTTTTTCTAGTTCATGTAAGCCATATTTTTTCGAGTTTCCAAATCTGTCTTAAGCTTGCTTTGTATGCTTCGACATGTTATTTTTAAGTGCTGTGAAGTTAACCAAGTATTTTTTTGTTTACCATAACGTCTCTGTCATCCATTACTGGTTCCCGAAGAAAACAATTGATGATATTCCATTTCTGGGTAAAAATGAAAAAAGAAATTTATGAATAATGAATATGAAGTAAGTAGGGACTAACAAATTGGATGAAAGGGAATTATTTCGAGTCAACCTGGACAGTATGTTTAAATGTTAAATAGTTAATGTATGTGTTCAGTGAGAGTTAGTTTTAATTAGCTTGATATTATTTAGCGTAGAATATGATATCGTGTTAGAATTAGGTTTATCTATCAATCTCTATCCTTTACCATGGAATATTTGCTAGTGCAGAAACTTTAGATGTTGCGAAATGTCCTTATAATGTCATGCGTTTGTTTAATTTTATAAGTGTTATTATTATTATCATTTTTGTGTTTTAAATAATGTTATTTATATATCACGTTGGAATGACAAACCCGAATACTTTGTCATCATACAATTTTTAATGGAGACATTATTTATTTGGATTTATGAATTTATGTTGATATCTCATAATAGGCCTAAACCTTTCTATAGATTAAGCCCGTAGTTAATACAGGTCTTAGTATACTTTGGAAATATTTTACTAATGGATATTCAAGTGTTTAAATTTACGATGAAGATGTCGCTATTTGCACCATCACCTGTGCCAAAGTATGTAAATATTCTCCATGATAAATTAGTATTCTATTGAATATTGTAATCAATCATTTTTATCTTGTTACCTACGTATATTTTGTAATTCTTTATTTTATTAGTGGTTATACCGTTATAATTTTTTTTTTACTGGTAACATTAATAGCTGTTACAGCTATAAGGACTCCTGTTCATAAATGTTTATTTTGTCTATTTTTTTTTTTTTTTTATACCATGGGATTATTTATTTTATATTTGTAAATTAAATGTTGGTAACCACTAATTTAATAAAAGAACAGTCACATCAATTTGTAATACATTTTCGCACTTTATCCAATTAAGCAAAATAAAGCACTGTTTATTAACTTTTAATCATAAACATTTATAATTCCCGACCTTTCCAAAGTTTGTTAAAGTTATGGCCAATAATCCTGCAGATCATGCTGCAGTTTTATCTAAAGAAACAATCATGACAAGACCAAAGTAAAAATGGTTAAATAAACACATCCAGATATTTTGTGAATGTAAATCAACCATTTATTGTAAAAGATCTTTTATTATTACTGATTACTTATAATTATTGCAATGCTTACATGAATTTCGACTACACTGCAACTATTTCTGTGATATATCATCGTTTCACGAGTTACGAGAAGAGTTGTTTAGAATTGACAATTAATTAAGTTAATGGAAATATGATAATATCACACATAAACTTCATTATTTATTTAAGAAACCATGTGCCAAAATTATTAATTTCATCCATTTAGTTACTTAAATACAAATCGAAACAACTCTTCAAGTAAATTTGCGGTCTGTTCAAATTGGCGCGAAAACTTTCTGATCATAGACAAGTGACAGATGGAAAGGGCGCGAATTTGAACTAAAACGCCATGTTTGAAAAGACCTATTTAATATTTAAAGTGCACTTTCTAATTTCCGTTAGTCTACCGTCGCCTCTCACTAGAATTAAATAATTAATTAATAATTACTTATTACATTTTAAATTTTTATCCATTTTGCGAGGATAAAAGATGGTTGTGTGCGGGCTACTACCGTAGTGTGATTCGTCTGCACGCGATCATGGTTTATAAGATTTTATTGCATATTCTATCATTAATATCGATAGCGTAGTAACAGTATTTCGATTTGTAGTATTAAATTTGTCATTTTCAAGGGTTTTTGGACCGTGTAGCCCAGCGCTGGGAGTGTTCCACTCGGTAGATCTGTTAATTGAGATCTGTGGTTGATTGTATGGATTTTCTCGAAAGTGAATGTCGATTGTACTCAACAATATAAATTTCTAATCCATTAGATTTTATCTGTGTTTTATTCAGAACCTTTTACATAGATATATACCTACCTTTTATACATATACACACAATATATGTATACAATACCTATTAGTTTAATTCATTATAACTTAATATCCTTTTCCCCTCTCATCACTTGACTGAGCATTTGGTTGCAGAGAGCCGCGTATGGGTTCAGCTCCACTACCTAAAATCAAAACATTTAAGTAATTTATACCTACAAGTAGGTACATGAGTTATTAAAGTTCTTAAATGTGAATCATGATTAAGGGAAGACATGAAGAGATGTAAAGGTTTTTTATATTTGTTAAGCAAAAACGACTGGACGGATATGGATGAAAATTGATACAAAAAAAAAAAAAAACCTAGATTAGAACATAAGATATGTTCTTTTTATCCCGATAAGTCGATAGGAACGGACACTATACGGGTAAAACCTCAGGGCGTTGCCCGGTAGTACTTAATATTTAGTAACATTTTAATTACCTGTTTCTTAGCAAAACTGCTGCCTAACTTAGCAGCTTCCGTGAAAGCTGCGCGTGCTTCATCGTCTGCGCCGCGCTTGCGTAAGAGCACACCGCGCTGACAGAGCGCTAATGCGCGTGCGCGAGTCTTCTTACCGGTAGTTAGCGTCAGTGCGCGGTCAATGTCGGCTATGGCTTCTGTAAATGTTTTATGAAAATGGATATTAAGGTTATATATATCATAATTATGTTAAAAATCTCATGACAATACTTCGTCTCATGACAATAGTAACGCACTAAGTCGAGGTCCGAACCCCACAGGGGTTGCCCTTAGTGAACGTTGCTAACGTAGTAAGTATTTCTATTCCTCTGGCAGGGGTCCTTAAGATTGTCGCCAAAAGTCCGGTGAAGCAGTCAAAGCCAGCGCTCAAGCTAACCAATGCTTTAACACAACAATTTTTTTAAGGCAGGTAGGTACCCATTTACTGGGAAATATGAAAGCCTTTGTTAAGACTCGACGGAGCAAACAGCAGCAGTATTTACTTGCAAACCGAGGTATGGTTTGCAATTCCCATTATAAAAGAAGGTTAGCGCTCAACTGACTTTGTAAGCACATGTAAGAAGGGGTTTCTTTGCCTTTTACGTGATATTGATGATTGGCAACTAACCATCATCCTTCAGCATAAGCCGCAACAGTTGTGCCCTGTCGTTGTACGCGGCAGCTCGATCCGGCGCGGCCTGCACCCCTCTGGTCATCGTCTCCAAAGCCTCGGCCAGCTTGCCTGACTCCGCCAGTCGCACTCCTTCCGCGCTCAGCGAGGCAGACTCTTTGTATGCGTCGGTTGCTGGTTCTAGAAAACGATATAATCTAATTAAATAAGTATTTAGGTACCTAAAGTACTTAGTTGGTAAGTATAAACAATTGAACAACTTTTTACACGTGACTATTTTTTACGAGTTGTGGACGAACCCAACCCAGCAGGTTATTTGCTATGGCGGTTGTTACAAATGCGATTGTTGCTTTATAAAAAAGACAGTGAAAACACAAATTTCTTATCGTGTAACTTCGATGACAAACTAGATCTACTACTACTTAGTTGGTTACCGACGTTAGCCGATACTGAATAAGCATTTTTATACTTATTTTTATCCGGTAGACATTGGTTGAGATGACAACTGGAGACAGTATGGATACGACATGTACTTAAGCAATATGATTATGCTCTACAATAGGCAATACCTACTTAATTGTTTTCATTTATTAAGCATAAGTAAACATAGTTTTTTACGTTATTAAATGTCCGTTATATGGAAAAACTTGCGATATAGTAGATAAGTATCAAAAATCCTCTACCAAAATTAATAGAAGGTAATTAAAAAAATAACACAGGAAATTAGCTATCATTTCCGGCCTTGCATCAGGTACATAATAACGCAGTAAGTAAATATGTCTCGTTCTTAACAAAAACCACGTTACTCACCCTCCTCATCTTCCACAAACTTATCCGTAACATCTTCCACCACATCTGCAGCTATCGTCGCAGTCGGGTCGAAGATGCTTCTTAACACGGCCTTATCCCGCTCACTGAGATTATCTAGAGCCATTTTATCTTAAGCCGACTATTCAACACCAAGCTACGTTCAACACTGACCTAGGAATGCAAGGAAACTTGTTTTGATTATAACTTGACTGTATGTTGCTCCGCGAGTATGTTTATTAGTAGACTAGTTATTAGTAGAATAGTTAGTAGTTTAATGAACGTTCCATTCAAGTATGTATCTATAAGTTTGGTTTTAATTAAATAAACTATATAACAAAGTTGATAGAGTTCAATACTTCGTTCTAAATTTGTTCTATCGGTTATGTAGATAAAGTTTATTATTATTAAATGAATTATAGTAATTAGAAATAACATTGGGCGAAGTAGGAGAGTAGGTCAACTAACTACCTTTTTTTGTTTGTTTTCGGGGAGACACCTTCAAAAAACACTCGGCTTTATAGGGATGTATAGGACCGGGGAGTGTGGGCCTTTTTTTTACGAGTTCACTCACTTCGACCTTTCTATAACCACCCTGTTGGTCACCATCAATATAAGAAGAGGGGTTTTATTATCTCTTAAATACCTTAATACTCAATTACGTACCTACATTTCAATATATGTACCTAGTTACCTTCTGGTATATTGTCTAAATCCTACTCGAAATGAACCAAGCAACAAACAGACATAATCATCTAAAAACTTTGCTCATAACGAAATAATATTTTTTAGCTTTAGCACGTAAATGAACAAGGTTTCATAATAATTTTATCTATTTATTAGAATCAAACTTCGATCTCCATTATGCTAATATTATAACTCGTTACTTGTTTACACGTTTTCTGCGCAGAATCAGACCGACAAAAGATTATAATCTTAAAGCACTTGGATTAGGAAATAATATACGTAGTTTTATACACATTCATTCATATAAGAACCTAATTCTCACGTAAATAAAATAGTATGGCAATAATTTATGGAAAAGTTATAAACTAAGCTCTAACAAAGATTCTCTTCGCTATCTGATCATTCTTAAATAAATTTCAATTCTTCAATCACCATTGCAAAAACGCAAAAACATACTGTCAATATTCAGATTCCTTCCATTTACAGTTATTTTATATATTCTTCAAGAAAACTGAGTTACGGGTCCGCTAAACTAATCAATTTCGAATTGTTATTGTATTGGAATTTAAAATTAGTTGAAAAGTAGGTTAGTGCAAAGATTTTTTCAAGTTCAGTACGTTTGTATTAAGGATTTTATACCAAAGTACCATTGAAATTTCTTCAGCGACACAAGGTATTTTTTTTTGCCTTATTTACTGACCTAGTTAGAAAAGTACCTGATCTTTCTTACAGTATAAAATATACTAGCTTCTGCCCGCTAGACTGCCATTGTTATCTTGGCAAAAAGAAGCCTATCTTGAGATTCAAGCTTAGGTACTATACTAACTTTTATCAAAATCGGTTCAGCACACATTTCAGTAAGTACCTCCATGTTACCCGTTTAGTCTTGAATGCGTAATATAATGATGGACAGTTACTATCACATTTATAATATTTCGTAATATGGAATAATCCATACGTATGCGTATGGATTATGGCAGGTACATTTTTTTTTTTTTTTACGTTTTGAAAATCTAATGATTTCGACCCACGCCGAGGATACGACGCGTGGGGATATGTCGAACTTGCACCGACTAAAAACACCCCGGTCCCGTCCTTGCCTTTGCCGGAGTCCCGGGTTCGCTCACGCATGGTCGGCGGGGCTCCGGTGCCAACCTTATCATGATAAATTAATTAGGTATCTAGAATAGGTACTGATATCATCTACTAGATATTTAGGTAGCAGATATCCAAAAAAAAACACTGTTTTAATTATAACAATTTATTATGAGATTGTCAAAAATAGCATCTTATAAATTAAAATTGTATCTATTAATACTTAAAATTAATTGGCATTATTACATTGGTGTTGGTGTAATTAACTGTAACGTTTAACTTACCTACACCGTTTTGTGATACCAGCGAAAGGTTTTAGTGTTGCCAGATTTATTTTATCTACATTAGCTGTGTAACATTATTATATAGGTTGGTCTTAAATTCTCCTAGCAGGACTAATTGCTCTAATTAATTTAAACTTAGCATCATCACTCCCATTACTTTTCATAAGTGACGCGTTAAGTTTGGGCCACACTAAGTTTTTGCGTGGAGCCTACCAGAGGCATTTTATATCAACTTGGCCCAGTTAGTCTTGGCTTAGTGTGGCCTGTGCTTAGACTGTATATAGGTATCTAATTATGTGCTAATTTGGTGGTTGAATTAGGTAAGCTCGCCATATGAATATGGCTATTATATTAAGTATACCTATACTTCTACTTCTTCATCTAAGTCTTACAATGGAAATTAATACTTAAGCCTCGAAAGCCTTGATACGGAAACACAACCCTTTGTCACGCGTTTACTTTAGACACATAATATTTACTAAAGTGTGAAATTCTATCATTTGCGGCCGTATAAAGGTAGTAAGATTTTAACTACTCGACAGTGAGTAGTCTCGTAAAGGAAACACAGTTATGTGTATTCTTTATATTATCTTTACGATCTAAAACAGATAGCGCTGTTGTCGTCAAAGTACCGGCCCGTCAATTACAGAGTTATGTCCATTACTGACGCCATCACAGCAAGACGCCGTCTGTAAGGTATGATCAGGGGTAGTATTGACGCCATTATCGGACTATGACGCCATACTAGTTGTAGTGACAATTAGTGATGAAGTTATAGGATAGATAGCACCTTCTGATTTACTCAAAAGAACTATGATGGCAATAAGACTTAAATTAATAAATTGGTATAATATATTCGGCAAGCTGTTACGGCTCGATACTCAAAATTAATTTAATTTGGAGTAGGAAATAGTAGAATAACACAAAAAACTTACGTGCAATGTGAAATGGAATCAACGTCGGAAATTCAAACGGTGCAATGGCAGATAAAAAAATAAATATACGTATTTTGAATTTTCAAATTAAATGTTGTCATTAAAAATATATCTGGCATTTTATATTTACAGTCTGAGCAGAAAGTAATGTAGAGATAGTTCCCTGAAAACATAAAAAGAACAAAAAAAAAAAAAGGAAGAGATGACTAATATTTTATTTTAAATAAATTATTGTTACAACAATGTTTGTATCTGACAAGTTTGTTGTTCTAGCTGATGTTCCGTTCAACAGCTTATGCACATACGGTCGTATAAAAACTTCAATAATATCTATACTAAAAATAAAGACACAGTTGGTTTAGTAAATACGCCCATAATCTGTAAGCTGGTGATAGATTAGGGATTATTGATCACCAATCTGTAGTCCCATGGTGATTTAGGTTTACCAACCCATTCTAGGGTTGTCGTACATAGAATGAGTTGACGGTTAAAAATACTTCAAGTTTCATACTTGGCCGGTAGTTTCCTACTGACATTATTCTAGTGTATGTACAGAAAATAAAAGTTAAGTGTCAACATTGTTTCAAACAATACGCCGTACAAAATGTACGGTACAGAGAAATTTATAAGTAGGCGAGTTGTTATAATGATTAAACAATTCAATAAACACTTGCTGTTCAGTGATACCACAAAACGGTGTCTAATGTTAAACAGTGTAAGCTTAAGCAGTGTCTGCTGCCCAAAATTCTAAAATTTATTAGAAAACATAAATTAGGGTTTGGCCTAAACGTTTAGCCGAATAAAAAAAGTCGATCATGCTAGGCCTCACCCCTAATTTGTTTTGTAACGACTGTTATGTTAGAATTTTGGGCAGCAGACTCGACTTTAGGACTGACTGCCAATTTAATAACAATCACTGACTACAGACCAAAAAAATATAAATGTAGACAGAGCACACATAACAAAAAAATAACCAATGATGTGAAGCCGCAAACACGTTTCGTTTTATTTTTAAATAGAAAACATATACATATATTTTTCTATATAAAAATAAACAAACTGAAAGATCAAACGTGTCAAGCACACTATTTAAGTATTGGCACCATTGTTTAGGCTTCATTCTGAGAGTGTGGACCCCATATTTAAGTATAATATTTTTCTGGTCTAGATACACTGCAAACATAAAGTGGCAACAATTTTAAACACTGCCTAACTATAACCAACGTTTTGTGGGTTCACTTTTTTTCTTCATACATATGTTGTATATTTAGTTATATATAGAATGGAATTAAAAATAGACTTATCTTTCCCAACTTACTCAAGTTTTTTTTTCAAGTAACAATTTAATTTATTTGGTCCATTAAGTTATCACACAGATCTACCTGTGTATTGCCTGAGAAAGACCGATACTGATAAAAAAGTAAATTAAGAACGAAAATTTGTTAATTACCTGTTTTATACAAACAATTATTTGTACCCATTTATAATTACGTGCATAAGCCTTGTTGTAACAATAATTTATTAATATTTATAATCATTTGCATAAAACAGGAGCAGAACAAACTTATTAAGTATTGGTCAAGGCAAAACATTTTTAATTAAAATAAAATGCTGAATTATATACGCTAATAAACGAATAAACATATGTTTGAGAATCTTAGTACTGCATTTTAATTCTTATTACCTTGAAATATGGTATAATTTATATTAACAAACTGACAGAAACCACTTGTCAAATTGTCAAGCAATGATTAAAAAACCCTGAGAAATTACTCTGAAATTGATTTTAAATTTAGATTCAAACCAAGGCTATTACAGTTATAGTGAATGTTCTAACTACATGATGTAACCTAAATAAAACTGGCTAAGTTTCAAATCTTTAAAAACGCATGATACAGAATACGCAAATGTTCGTGCGACGATATGCTGTAAATTGGTGTCAAACATTCTGTAACAGACTTTAACAAAGGTATTCAACTTTGCAGTGTATTTATAAAGGGTAGAATCTAGAATTCACGCTCAATAGACCTCTAAATTCACCCCAAATAATCTTATTAAGTCAAAATTAAGATTAGTGTAACTGTGTTATATATATTTCGGATTAGCTCTGCTGGTTCCGGTTTCGGGCAGAACTCTGCAAGCTCTAAAGCTTTGCAAAACAACGAAAAAAGATTAGTCATTAGAGTAAAACCGTAATTTGTCGGAAACCGTACCACATCCCTCCTCAACACAACGAATATGGTACGGTTTTCTATTTTCAATTCCATTCTATACAAATATACACATATTTAGGATTATAAATCATTGACTTGGTACCCTGCACTTCTTATAACGAACTTTCAATATTAAAAGTACACGTCAATTGATAAGTGTATCATTTCTCTGTACAAAGACATCTTAACAATTCAGTTAAGGTTTGCAATAAGACAATTATTCTATATCACAATCCTTGTTATATTATGTAGACTTACGCTAGCGTTGGTTTAATCCGACCACCATTATTTTGACTATATTTATTACTATTTGTTAGTTAAAAGCATAACAGCTAAATTAATTAACTTTACGTGTATCTAAAGCTTTCTAGAAAGTGAGTTAGATACATTTTTTTCTACAATTGTAGATAGTAAAGTAATTTCAGTCTAATAGAGACTTATTTTATAAATAGGATAATATCGTACATAATAATTATAATCAAAATAATGTCTGGTCAAACATACACACATATCAGTCACACTTGAAATGCTAAATCAAATTATTTGTGTCCACTCCACTGCTTTCGAAAACCTCAAAATCTAGTGCTAGTGACTGCTCTATAGTATTAAGACATATCATTTTTTTTTTAATTAATTTCTGTAAGAAATGAGGTCTTCCAAAATAGTTTGTAATAGATTGATTTCATATTAAAAGCTGTTATCATAGCAGAGTTGGCACAAACAATATGAAAGCATTGAAAAACTTAACATAGTAAAATAATATACTATAAATATACAGTTAGCAATATCTTATCCTAAAAATACGCTATACATGTAGAAAAACTGTATATAAAAAGTTTAATGCTAAAACTTTGAATTTTTAGTAATACATATATAAATTGTATCATCACACAATAGTGATTATTAGACCATTTATTTAAATTCATATAATTTTTTGAATAAATGAAATTTAAAATTTTAATGTAACTGTAAATTATGCTCATATATATGTTAAAAATATATGTAAATGCACACATACAATTTTGTGAGAGTGTTCATTTCATAAATCTCATTAACTACGGCGACATATTGTTTTAAAAAAAACATTTATTATTAGAATAACATTGTTCCCTGAAGTGAGCACTCTTAATTTTGATCTTATTTCACAATTTTTAATTTATTTCTTATTATAATTTACGATAGTTTTATGAAATTTGTTTTAAAATTTTATAATTGACATTCACATATATTAGCTAAGTTACAGATTTGATTAGTGCAAGTAATTAGCAAGGATAGTAGAAAGTTAAAGATGTCACGATTTTGCTTTTATTAATTATGCAATACACAGTGTAGGATTATATTCACTTGTACTAATCAAAGCATAATTATGCCTTTATCAAAGCATAAATGTATGTATCTAGAACAGGCGAGACCTTAGCAAATGATAATGCCGCTAATAATCATAATATATGCTAAATTCTGTTTACAAACTTCATAGCAATGGAGCAATTCCAGATTCCTTACATACACTATATTCACCTGTTTGTGACTATTTCACAGAATCAACACTCGCATATTTAGTTCATGATTCTAATAAAAATATCACACTGCTAATAATACAATAACATGGCCTTAAGCTAACTTTCTAAGCAAATTGAAACTTTTATAAAATAATTAAAAACTGTGAAACAATTATTATGCTAATATCAAACACAACAGCATAACTGGTAATTTAACATTACATGAAGTCGAATGGATGGAAGTTTGTTACGTCTTTGTGAGTTTGATTGTCGGTGGTGCTACCTTTTGAGGAAGCCTTTGGTGCCGTCGGGTCCCCGCGGGGTGCGGATGACGAGGACTCCCCGCGGCGGGGGGGAGGGGAACACGCCCGCGGCCGTGGCGCCGGCCGGGAGACGACTGAGCACTTTCCGTTCTCTTCCTTTGGTATTATTGTCGCATTGTGTAGTCTTTGTCTTATTACTATTTTGATTGTCATTGAGATTGTTTGCTTGCAATTTGTCTTGTAGCCGGCTGAGGCTGGAATAGAGATTAACTTTTATTTAATAACCAATCTGAATAATAAAAAAGTGGTAAATGTCTGTAACAGAACTCCCATTAATATTTTTTTAATAATGAAAGGAAACAAGCTATTTTATTCTAGTTCAGAAGGTCAGGTAAATATATTTTTAAACTGACACCAAGGTTAAGGGCTGATGGTATAATAAATTATCAAGATAATAAAAAGATTTGTAAAAAATCTAGTTTGTAATGTCAATCCTCATGAAACTCTATTAATGCAATTACATAGGAATACCAAAAACCTGCTTCAATTAAGTCAAGAATACAATCTCAATATACCAATAAAATATATGTGTGTGTGTTAATTAACTGACTAGGGAATAAACTTAATTTTATTGTAATTTAGCTATCATTCCTATTGTCAGCTTTAGCCCTTAGTATCTAGACAAAACACATGGATATCATTTGTTTAACCATATGCTTCTATTTTCACATATGTTATGCATGAGCCAATGTAGATACACTATATAATAACATTGTTCTCTACCTAAAAAACACTTTATAGTAACTTAACTTCTAAACTAAATTTAATCAAATTAAATTTTATTTTAGTTTAATGAACTAGAAACTTTTTAGTTATTTCTAACACAAGGTCACCATTAAACTTTGTTTTGAGTAACAATCAATAAATGTGTCATTATTCCATTCACTGATACAATGTTATTAATGTTAATGTAGTTTCATTGAAGCTGAAAATGTGTACAATAATACTATTTTTTTAATTCATTTGACTTTGTAAATATTTAGGTATTGACTTGACTAAACCATATTCATTAGTAAAGAGATTTCTTGGTTTGGTTTTGAAAGAACATTTACACAGCTATAGGGATAGAATTATTGCTAAGATATGTGCACAGTTTCTTAACTTTAAACAACCTAGGTAACAGTGTAGTATCAAGTGGTGTTATGTAAACTATATCATAGTGATTTATAAATGAAACCAGCCTTACTTGTCGTCAATAACGTCTTCGGGGCTCCGAGCTTCACCCAGGATCCGCAGCCGAGCCTCGGCGTACTCTTTTTGCCTTTGTTCAAGTGTTTTGACCGGGCGCGCGCGACTCTCGCCATTCAGCTGCCCGCTGCCCGACGATGACGGCCTCTTTAGGATACGGATAGCTGGCTCCGGCATCACGCACTGAGATCCAATACACGCGCTCTCCTCAACAGTAACCTTGCAACCTTTGAGTGAAGTTTGTACTGGCGCGCAGTCACTTGACATCAGCCTGATCTTCTGGTCCAACTGAAATAGATAAACCTATGTGTAAGTAACTAGACGGCGGCCATCTCCGACGCGGGAAACGTCCAGGCTCGGCTTTCACAGTTACACTTACGCCAATTTCGTCCATATCCTCCCAACTTTCACATACGTCAACTTCATCTTGGGCCGCCATGTTGACTGACTGAAATGACGTTGCCAGATGAAAAAAAAATAGGTTAAATTAAAAATGTAATTGTGATGGAACTAATGTTTTACAAGTTACGTTTTTCTGCATTTACGGTTTTAGGTATAAGTGCTTAATGTTGCCCATTGTGAAAAAATAATGTAAAGATTCAAAATCCTACGTAAAAAGTTCGATCAAGTGTTAAAGTGTCAAAACAATGTGATGTGCACCACAGAGTACTTTTATGTGCACGAGCGGTGAATGTAAAAACAGAAAAGTGTACTTTTATTATTGTGCTTATTGTATTTAGTGATTTAAAGATTGAATATGATATAAAATGTAAGTCTTATCTAAAACTAGATATAACATTATAAGACCCTTGATTCTAACCATTTGAATACAAATGAGGTTATGCATTCATGCTATATTTATTTACATGGATATTATTTTATTACAGACATCTAAAATGGCTTACAAATCAACTTTTGCACCGTCAGCGTCGGGTCTGACATCGGTGGATCCTGACTATGTCCAGTTCTTGATGTTTAGTGATGAAGATGTCAAGAAACTTAGTGTTGCAAAAATAACCAACGTCCAGAGTTTCGACTCTTTAGGGAACCCTACAAAAAATGGTCTATATGATTCTGCTCTTGGACCTCTAAGAGATAGAAATGAAACTTGTGGAACTTGCAATAATGTGCTGTTACATTGTCCAGGACACTTCGGACACATAGAACTACCACTAGTTGTAGTTAACCCATTATTTATCAAAAATATCTACACCCTCTTCCGTGTGAGTTGCTTAAAATGCTTCAAAATTCAAATGACTGATAGAATGAAGTTTATATTAAAACTTCAATTGGAGTTAGTTGATGCTGGTCATATCACAGCTGCTTTAGACTTAGATAATTTTGTTGGAGAAATAAGTGGCGGCAAAGATAGCTCACCTGATAAACCCAATAAAGTCATTAGAAAATACCAAAAATTGTTGAAGAAAAAAGATCCTGTTGTAGAAACTTTTCAAAACAAAAATACTGACAAACTACGAGCAAAGTTCATAAATCAATACTTCAAAGCAATAAATGTAGCGAAGAAATGCGCCTTTTGCGGTAATAAACTTATTAAGGTGACCACATCAGAAAACAAAATCATGTATAATCTAAGTGCAGAAGGTGCTGAAAAAGGCACAAAAGGAATAAAAATTATGATGCCTGATGAAATCAAACGATTTTGCACTGCCATAGCTCAAAATGACGAAGATATACTCAAGCATTGTTTACCAATTCTGAAGAATTCAACTGTTCAACCAATTACTAATACATTTTTCTTAGATGTTATACCTGTTTTACCTCCTTGTGTCAGACCTTGCAATGTGTTGAAAGGAGAACTCATTGAACATCCTCAAACAAATGTTTATAAAGCCATACTCCAGAATGCATTCGCTGCTCGAGCAGTATTACATGTTTTGTCTTCTTCAGACCAGAAGAAGGCAATAGACTGCCTAGATCAAGTACCAAGGCTAGCATATGAGGGAGTTCAAGGCAAAACAGCACCAGAAAAACTGCATGTTATTTGGCAAGAGTTACAAAAGAGTATCAACAGTCTACTGAATTGTGAAGGCCAAGGTTTATCTAGTCAGGGACTCAAGCAAATTATTGAAAAGAAAACTGGCTTGATTAGAATGCACATGATGGGCAAAAGAGTCAATTTTGCAGCCCGGTCTGTAATCACACCAGACCCTAATGTAGACATTGATGAAATAGGCATTCCTGATGCCTTCGCTATGAAACTAACATACCCAGTTCCTGTTACAGAGTGGAATGTTGATGAACTACGGAAAATGGTTATTAATGGCCCCAACAAACATCCTGGTGCCGAGAAAATTGAGATGGAGAATGGAAGAGTAATTATGATAGCTACTGATTCTATTCAAAAGAGGAAAAGTCTTGCCAAAAGGTTATTAACACCAGATGAGTATAAGGGATCGGGATTAAAAATTGTTCATAGACATTTAGTTAATGGTGATGTATTGATTTTGAACCGACAACCATCGCTGCATAAGCCTAGTATGATGGCTCATAGAGCAAGAATTCTGAAAGGGGAAAAGACCCTTAGGTTGCATTATGCCAATTGTAAATCTTATAACGCTGATTTTGATGGTGACGAAATGAATGCCCACTTCCCCCAAAACGAGATTGCGAGAAGCGAAGCTTACAACATCATGTCTGTTCGTAGACAGTATCTTGTGCCTAAAGATGGTACTCCACTCAGTGGCCTGATTCAAGATCATGTAATATCTGGTGTGAAAATGTCACTTAGAGGAACATTTTTTACAAAATCGGACTATCAGCAATTAGTCTTTCAAGCACTGCCTAATCACAAAGGTTCAATTAAACTTCTTCCACCTACAATTTTAAAACCTATGGTGTTGTGGTCTGGCAAACAAGTTCTATCTACAATAATCATTAATACAACTCCAAAAGGCAAACCATGCTTAACTCTAATTGGAAAAGCTAAAATTAGTCCTAAGGCATGGCAGAAAACACCTGCAAGACCTTGGAAAGCTGGTGGTACTCCTTTCTCGAATCCTAATACGATGTCAGAAGCAGAAGTTATTATCAGAAAAGGTGAACTACTATCAGGAGTACTAGATAAAACTCATTACGGAGCCACACCGTACGGTTTAGTCCACTGCATGTATGAATTGTATGGAGGCGACAGTTCAAGTGCTCTCCTTAGTTCATTTTCAAAAGTGTTCACATTTTATTTGCAATGGATTGGATTTACACTTGGTGTAAAAGATATTCTGGTCGTCGAAGAATCTAATAACAAGCGCGATGATTATATATGTTTGGTGAGAAATGCTGGCAAAGTAGCAGCTGTAAAAGCTACTGATTTACCTGCAGACGTTGACGACGAAACGTTAAAGGAAACTATTGAAATTATGTACACTAAAGATCCTAAATTCAGAACTAATTTGGACAGACAGTACAAAAATATGTTAGATTCATATACAAATAATATTAACACTGCTTGTCTATCTGAAGGTTTACTTGAAAAATTTCCCTACAATAACCTGCAATTGATGGTGCAGTCTGGTGCTAAAGGATCAACTGTTAATACTATGCAGATTTCATGTTTACTGGGTCAAATTGAGTTGGAAGGTAAAAGACCACCTCTGATGATATCCGGTAGATCTTTGCCTAGTTTTCCTCCACACGACATATCGCCAAGAGCCGGTGGTTTTATCGACGGTCGATTCATGACTGGAATACAGCCGCAAGAGTTTTTCTTTCATTGTATGGCCGGTCGTGAAGGTCTTATTGATACCGCTGTAAAGACTAGTCGATCAGGTTATTTGCAAAGGTGCCTGATCAAACATTTAGAAAGTTTAGCGATTGCCTATGATCACACGGTAAGAGATTCTGACAATAGTGTTATTCAATTCGCTTATGGCGAAGACGGATTAGATGTGCTTAAGTGCCAATTTCTCAGACAAGAACAGTTTTCCTTTCTTGACGTTAATTCAAGTGCGGTAGTTGCAAAAAAGAATATAGATAAACTAAAACAGGAACCTAACTTGAAAGACGTTGCTAAATGCCATAAATCATTAAAGAAATGGAAAAAGAAGCACGGAAGTCCTTTTGAAAAATCCCGCATAGGTGGATTCGTCCAATTCTCAGCTCTTGAAAAAAGCCAAATAGAACTTGATGACCTACCAACTGATAGAACTAGAGATCCATTTTACTGGGAGCTCGAGAAAAAGTGGCGCGCTTTAGATGAAGAAGAAAAGCAACAATATGCGAGAAAGAAATGCCCTGATCCAATTCCAAGTCAGTTGTCACCAGATTACAAATTTGGTGTTATCAATGAACATTTAGATGGCTTAGTACAAAGTTACTTGAAAAAGCGTCATGCAAGTGTATACAGTGAATATACAGAGAAAGACAAGTTCATAGATGTAATGAATGTCAAATATCTAGAATCCATGGCAGCTCCTGGCGAACCAGTAGGCTTATTAGCAGCTCAGTCTATAGGAGAACCCTCTACTCAGATGACACTAAACACCTTCCACTTTGCCGGGCGTGGTGACATGAACGTAACACTGGGTATTCCACGTCTTAGAGAAATCCTTATGACGGCTTCAGCCAAACTTAAAACGCCAAATATGGACATACCGTTCCGCGACGATATCCAAGATTTAACCAAGAAAACTGAGAAGTTAAGACAGAAGCTGAATAGGGTCACCGTTGGTGATGTGTTAGAAAAGATTGATGTAGAATGTAAAATAGTTACGCACCCAGAAAGAAAAATGCAAACGACGATGCGTTTCCAATTTTTACCTTATACTCAGTACAAGACTCAGTATGCAGTAAAGCCAGCTCAAATAATAAAACATATGCAGAACAAATTCTTTGAAGAAATGTTTGTTACTATAAGAAAGCAAGCAAAAGCAACATGTGGAGTAGTTTGGTCGGTGGATAAGAAAGCGAAACGATCAAAGGCTGGCAATGATGACGATGATGAGGATGACGTTCCTGACCCGGAGCCTGCTAACAATGCCGATATGAACAGCTCCGATGACGAGGCGCCTAATGACGACGATGACAATACTGATGTAAGTAGATTTATTTTTCTTTGTCCCCAAAAATATGACAACATTTCGATAAATAGTTGATTCTACAATAAATATTTTGAAACAATTATTTGTTAAATTAATCAAGTAATTAAATTTAATCACGAATGTAAAATTAATAGGTGTCTTATAAGCAATGTTAAGATTTTTTGAGATACTATATATAATACGGGACCTACTAATCCGAATTTGTATCGTTTTCAGGCGAAACTTCGCAAAAAGAGATCGGAAGAACAAGAATATGAAGATCCTGAGTCCGGCGAAGAAGAGAAATCTGATGACGAAGTCGAATTTGCTGACGAAGAACCTAAAAATAAGAAAGACGATGATCTCGACTCAACTACAGTAAACAATGATTTCGAAACAAGCAAAGTCATGTCCGATGTCGTTTCTAACATCAAAGACGCCACGAACTATTCTTTCGATACGAAACATCACAAATGGTGCGAGTTAACCGTACTCTTCCCAATTGCCTTCCTAAGAGTAGACCTGTCACAGGCACTCCGCGAAGCCGCCATGAAATCCGTAATACACGAAGTTAAGAACATAAAACGAGCCATCACCAACAAAGAAAAAAATGTCTTATATCTCAAGACTGAAGGCATCAATATCCTGCAGATGTTCAAGTATAATCATTTGTTGGACTTGAACAAATTGTACAGTAACGACGTACACGCTATAGCCAATACATACGGAATAGAAGCAGCTAACAAGGTGATAATTAAAGAAATTCAGAATGTGTTCAATGTGTACGGTATTACTGTGGATCCAAGACATTTGACGTTGATAGCTGATTATATGACTTATAATGGGGTATTTGAACCTATGAGTCGGAAAGGGATGGAAGCGTCGTCTTCGCCGTTACAGCAAATGTCTTTTGAGTCGTCGTTGATATTTTTGAGGGAGGCTGTGTTGAATTCGAAGAAGGATAACATTCGGTCGGCATCCAGCTGCCTCATGCTAGGCCAGCCTTGTAGAAGCGGTACAGGTATATTTACTTTACAACATTACAGTAAAGTTATTAGTTAAAGGGTCTATATTAAGTAATCAAAGAAATTGATAATTTTATTGTGTTTAAGAATAAAATATTTTTTTGTTTATGACTATACTTTTGAAGTTCTTATTTAACAAAAAACTCTTCACATTACTTCAAAACTCAAAGATGTAAGAAGTTAGTAAAACAGCAAAATGTTTTAAAAATCATTTCTGTATTTGTCGTATTACAATAGAACTTATATACGATATAATAACGAGTAATTAGTTACAGCGTTGATGGACATTACCGGCGTGTCTGACACACCGCGGTCCTTGAATTGTACTGTTATATCAAGGCACATAACATTGTCACAGACAAGAACTTTTACAAATCGGTAAAAACATTTCATTTATTATTTCAAAGCTTGTGATTACGTACTACGTTTACCTATCTATGTATAACCACTTACAAGATATAGGTATATAATGTTACCATTATTATAATAATCTGTACGCGGTTTACAATATAGCTTAATGTTAACTTAGGTAAATAACATAATGATCACATAAGCTCCTGGGCGTGCAGCGTTTTGCAACGTTACATGAAATATAACTAATCCATAAATATTATAATAATCTTGCACAGAAAACATATATATAACTGCTTATCTAATATAACAACATCCGCTTAAAGCGAACAATGAATGATTTTCAAAAAATCTGAACTCACAACTCAATATTACCGTTTGGCACTAACTCAACGACATAGACCGAAAGAAATTCACGGCTAACTAAAGTCGCTACTATATCAATTTATTTGGTTGCAAACTCTAAAACTGTGCATAAAATGTTTACAAGTCATGAGTAAGGATTAAAATAAAATTATAAACTAAATGAACTTAATGTAAAATAATTTCAATTTAATCTTTTAAGTTGGTTAATTTCTTAGTCTATGACATGGATTAGTGTAATAAATTTTCCGGTTGCAAATTTATTCAAGGGCCTGCGACACGTTATCAAGAACAGCAATGACATCAATTATTTGAACTGTTTATTTCTTAACCATTACTTGCGAGGATATAAAAGTGTAAAAGTCACTGGCTAGGACGGTAACATTAGGTTTCATTTGGACCCCAGAATCACTCTACCTTTCACACGTCTTTATTACATTAAGCTATAAAATAACTATGAACAATACTTGTATGGTATTTAAAATTAAACTAAATTAATAAATAGCAATAATGTTACGGTAGTTAAAAAGTTGACCAAACACGAGTTCGTAGTTTTGCGTACACAGAATATTATCACAGCCCTATTGATGTGCGTCTCGTAGTATACAAATACATTAGACAAGTGAAAGACTGTAGACGATTAAATAATTAGCATGCACGAGATTTATTAGAAACAAAAGTAAACAGCCACATCCAAAGAATCATTTCTATAAACAAAAATCAATAACAACTAAAAATATTTTGCAATATACGCAGTCTCGCCTAAAAATAATTGAACTCGCATTTGGTAAACATCGCCAACAAACAACCGCCGTTTTTAAAACGCGCGGTAAACATTATAATACTTTTTAAAGGTAATCGAACATGCCATGTTCGATTCAGCCTTTATTTTTAAATCTTGATCATTAACGTTTTGATACACTGTTCCAAAAACAATATTACTATTTTAGAATTATATTTTGACACAGTGGTTCAAAGGCGTTTTGGATAAGATAAAAAACAATCGTATTCGCTGTTGGTTCTGAACTTTTTAACTCTATTGCGCGGTTTCCGCCTGGTTCGGGTTCTTGGCGGCCTTCTTTTCTTGCTTGATGGCCTTCTTGTCGGCGGCCTTCTTAGCGTTTGCCTCGTCATCAGCAGGGTTGTCCCAGTCCTGTCTTCTGCCTGAAGCGAACACGTTGTAGAATGTGGCGCAGAAAATGTAAATTCCTCCGGCGATGTAGAATACTTTCTTCCATTGTGCTTGTGTGGGCTGAAGGAAGAAAATTACAAGTTAATATATTTTTGTTACAAAAATAATTTACAAGTACAGTATTACAGTTTAGAAGTTACAGTATTCATGGTTATAGCTGAAAATGTAACTTACCCTGCCCTCAATAATGTATCCAGCAAAAATGGGAGCGAGTAGACCAGTGAGGTTCGCCAGACAATTGGTGAACGCCATCAGGACTCCTGCGAAACGCGGTGAGATATCCAAATGGTTGACCTGAGAATAAAAAAATAGATTAAAATAGAAATAAGTCAGAATCATCTAGGAACTATAACCTCCATACAAATATTATAAATGCAAAAGTAAATATCTGTGACTCTGTTATTTAAAAAAAAAGAAAGAAAAAAAGTTACGCTTTCACGACGAAACTGCTGATCCGATTTTGATGACACTTGGTATGGAGTGAGGTAGAAGCCCAAGAAAGGGCTACACTACTATAACTGACATGGATACAGTCTGAACCGCGAACCAAAGCTGGTGTTATAGGTATATGATAGAGCTAGCTTACCTTAAAACCGGAGTAGATACCACCGTTGAGTCCGACACCGACGGCCAGCACGGCGACGGTGGCGGCAGGGTTGCAGCCCGTGTTCGCTGCGATGAATAACCCGACAGCTGGACCGTATTGACCTGGAATTGTAAATGGTTACAGTTTAGTTTATATTGAACCGATTGAAGAATAAATTTTTATAATCAATTTGGCAATGCTAAGTAGGTATTTTTACAGTAGTAAGGAATGACCTAAACTAAGTGTAATTTAAAAAAATATGAACTCACCGATACTGTTGATGACTTTCCTGACTTGCGTGTGGTTGAATCGTCCGCTGGATAGCATCCAGTCCGCGACCACGGAGATGAACATGGAGAACAGCCACATGCATAGGTACGGGAGAGCCGACACGAACCCGTTCTAAAAGAAATAGAAAAAATATTATTTAACATAGTCATTTTATAGTTTTAACGACCTCCTAGGTCAAGTAGCGTACACACCGGTTTTCAAAGTGTCCAGCCAGCCCTGATTTGTTGCTTGCTGGGTTCGACCCACGGACGGGTTAAGGTAGAAAACACTTTTCTACATTTTCAACATTTTCATCCTTCTTTCTAGACTTTCCCCAAGCTATTTGTGGGTTGGCTTTCAAAACTACACTAAACCATCGACACGAAAATAACCAGTCAGACCTAGAAAAGTTAATATGTCTCTGGGTTCCAAAAATTAAGAACGGGCAAGAAACCACTTCAAAGTTACAAGCCCTACCCTACTCAACCCCATTTATATGTCCGGAAGTGTATATTATAATTTAACAGAAAGATTTAGCCAAGTTGTTACTGACTGAAAATAACAGGAAGCTGAACAAAGAAAAAATAAACGTCATCAAAACTGACCGTGCAATTTTGTATACATCGAATCTTTTATTGTCAGTCACGCTTTGATGGTATATTTCCGTGGATCAATCTACGGAACGGGGGCAGGGCAGTGATTCAAATGGTTAATAGGGCTGCTAAAGAACACTTCTGACTCCCTTTGAAGCTGCATTAACTTAAAACTGCGTCATGATTGACATGATTCGAACAGAAGTTATGTTCTTTTAGTTTGTTACAATTTCAATAACGTTCATGATTATTTGAAGGATCATCATTAAGTAACGGGCAATATCTAGGTGCCTCTTTAATTGAAATACTATGGACTAGCATAGGTATTTAAAAAAAAAACTCAAAATACTATTAAGTAGGTACCTACCATATAGAAACAATGACGAACTGAAATACTAACTTTGTCTATTTTGAACGAAGAAATGTATGTACTTATATTAAATACTTATATTTATTGTATTAAATACTTATTTTATTAGTCTCAAAACTTAAAATTAAATCTAAAAGATGCCAATTGAATGGTTAAACGTGTCAACCCTATTTCACATCAATTGACCGAGCGTGAACTCTCGACCCGACGAAGGCTCGCGACAATGACTAATAATCTGAACGATCCAAATTGCTTTACGTTACCGACGTTATTGCCATAAAACGTAACTCGATTGGCAAAGTGGGCGTTTATTTATGTATTAACTAGCTTCCGTTCGGGGTTTGGTCCAAGACGAAATCCAGCGACTATTGGACTCTAAAATGAATGGTTTTAATAAAAAAGCATCAAAAGGATAAATATCAGGAAAAATAATCGCATTTCCTTTTTTAGTTTATTCCTAAATTTCGTGAGCAATTTATACTGCGAACTATAATATCTATTCTTAAATAATTTCGGGGTAAAGTCATGTTGTCAAATAAAGCAATAAGTAATAATTACCCCGTAACATAAATTAAGAATTTTGTTTATCAGTAGTAGGCCCGTATAAGAATCTTCGTCAATACTTGCCAAATGACTCCATACCACAACACTGTTAATACTTACATCTTTTATAGAGAAGTGCAGCACTTGTCGCATGAAGGTCGGCAGCTCCGTCATGAGGGTCTCGTAACCGTAGTTCTGTCCCATGTGCGCCAACATGATCGCCCAGAATGGAGTTGATAGGAGAATCTTGCGCCACGGGATCGGTGGTGACTGGAATAAAAAAATCCAATTAATTTTCATTACAACGCTTTAAACTCTATAATTATACAGCTTCGCTAAAGAAAATAGTTTTATTTATTATAAAATTTACACTTTTAAAGATTTACATTATTAACTATATATACCTACACTTAAAACTAAACTAACCTCTTAATTAATAAAAAAAACCTTAAAATTGGCGTCAAGAAATTCATCCACATCGATGTCGACTAGAAGTGGACCCAAAAGACTGACTGAAGGTAAGTAAAATTAAACTTACGCTAGAACCAGCAGCACCCCACAGCGAGCTTAGGATATACTTCTTCTCAGTTTCCTTGATAGTGGGACATTGTTCAGGGTCTTCGGACACGAAGAACAAGAAGGCGAGGCACCAGACCGTGCCGATGAGACCGAACACGTAGAAGATGGATGGCCAGCCGCCCGAGAAGCCGTACGCTGAGAGCAGGCCCGAGAGAGGCATGGAGATCACAGTACCGAACTGTGCACCTGTGGCGAAAATAGTAAGTAAGTAAACTTAGCGACGAGACGAGTAGTACCGGAATTTAAGCTTTGTTTGGCAAAACTGTTTATGTGAAAAGGGGTAAGGGCCAAATGTAATGAGCAATAAAGAGTGGCTATATGTAGGTAATATAAAATTGCGTGTGGACTGTGCAGTTAACGTGTTGTAATTCTTAGAATCATAGGTAAATACCATTGAGTTTTACCATGTAATCCACACAATTAAAAACTCACCAGCATAAACTGCAGCACCCATTCTACTCCTCTCGTTAGGGGGAATCCACTTTGCTAACATGGCGTGAGTGCAAGGCACAATCGGGCCCTAAAAACAAAGCCACAGATTATTATACTGAAAAACTGTAACAAACGAGAACCTTTGTTGTTCCTTTTTAAACGCGATTAGTCAGAAAGGTGAACAGACCATTTAATAGCATATTGTAATCGTAGTAATGAGGCTTACCTCGCCTAAACCTTGGATGAACCGGACCAATATGAGGTATTCGTAACCAGCTTCAGCAGCAACCGGTACCAGTAGACCGAAGACTGAGTTGATTAACATACCAACACCCAGGAAGAGGCGGGCTCCGAACCTGACGCAAAAATAAAAAGGAATCAGACTGGCGAAAATTGAAATGAATGATGTAGGTGACGAAGTTGGGTAAAAAAATTACAGTTACTAATTTTATTCCTTCATTGACTAAGTTGATTAAACGACACGTTTATTTATTAAATCAGTGGAACGAAAAGGACCATTTATACGTTTTCGATGAACAACTACCTACTTGTAAAAAAAAAGGAGTATTGATAAAATCTCCTCGAAGCAAGCTCGTTGCTTGAAGCGTAAAAGCTTTCTCGAAAATTTAATGCGGAAAGAAATAAAAAATATCGTCAATTGTTTTGGAACAGTTATTCAGGTACTAAAAATGATATCAATCGAATATAGGATTTATTTTTGGAACAGAATTTATGACTCAGTAGGTACCTGTCAGCCAGAAAAGTATAAGACAAAAACAAAATACATTTTGAGAAGTACAATATCTGTTAGTGTAAATAAAAAAAAACAATAAGCATATGTAGGTACATCAACCCCACTTCAGATACAGAAAAAATAAAACCATCATCAGAGCTTAACAGACTCGATTATGCAAAATTGGGTTATCAGATTAAACCCATTACTTAATTGATTTTAATTGAAGGGGAAGTAATCAAATTGTAGCGTGGATTTTAAGTCATAAAATATCTATAGGCCCGTATAGGTTTCCACGGGTTGCTTAAGAAACTCCAAACGATAAATGCGATAGAATAGAAAATACTTTTATGAAAATTACAAACCTTTTAGACAAGATTCCGAAGGGTATCTGCGTGATGACATATCCATAGAAGAATGATGATAAGATGTACCCTTGTAAAGTGGAACTCCATACGTATGATCCGTCTTGTGACGACGCCACCTAAAACAATCATGTACGTCATTAGTTTGATTGAAATAAGAACCTTTCAAACAGTCATGTGCCTTTTCATCGTCATTGACATAGCAAAAGTAAATGAAAATTCAGCTTGTTAAAATTATACAAGGATAGATTTTGTAGTTTAACAGTTCCAAACTATAGGCATCAAGTCAGTTCAACCAATCCTCGTATCGTAAAGAGCTGAATTTAATATTCCGGATTGAATATTTTGGAGTTAGTCTGCTGACACGTTCCTGTCCCTAGCTCGGGAATCTAAAGTAAATCAAACTATTAGACTAAAATAAAAGACACTTACACTGGTCTTGTTAGATGGGACCTCTCCGCATTCAGTGTCAGTCGCTTCCGAGATGACGGGCAGCGCTGTGTGATTGACCATGGCTACGATGGCAACAGACATGTTCGTCCTCATGATGTAGGCGTTTGCCATTCCCAGGAACAGCATGAACGTCACCCAGTGCCGGGTGCCAAGACCACCTGTGACCAAGATAAAGAATTTATTAGTAATCTAGTTTATGGAGGCACAAGGACCAAGTTTGGCATCGAAGGACCAATGAATATTTTTTAGCTAAGTATCACTGTTTATTACTTTGGATCATATCAGTTTTCAAGATATTGATATCTAGATAATAATTATTACTTAGCTAAATAACTTTATTCGATGCGAATGACCAAAAAAGTAATTGGTATTGGTATTATTAGGGTTCCCTGTGTGTTTAAGCTTAACCTATTTGTAGAAGTTTATTTTTAAATACCTACCTTATGAAACATTTCTATAGCCCCGATACTTTAACAGGCTATTGTTCAAACTATGATTTTTCCATGAAATAATCTAAATAACGTTAAACCAAAATAACCTTCGAATAGATAGTGATGATACTATACAATTGAATTATATGGGTTAAGATAATGTTTAACGGAATATTAGATCGATAGACAGATAGCATTGTGACGTCATGCAATATTGTCACAGAGCAAAGAAGGAACAGACCTACGAACTCTGTCTGTTTGTTTCGTTTTTACTTTTTAAACCGCTGAACCGATTTGAATAAAACTTTGATAAATAGGTATTGCTTGAATCCTTAAAATGGACATAGGCTATTTTTTGCTGCTGACTGAACTGAACGTTAATATGACTTTATTTTTTGTATTCAAGTAACTCCTTTAATAATATTAGCTTCTGGTTTTGAGTTCCTATATTCATTTAAACAGAACTATTCGTATTAAGTATTATATATACCTACTTACATTATATACTTTATCTGGTCTTTCTGTACGATTATTTTCGTGGTAGCTCAATATTTCATGACGCCATTCGATACGATAATTTCGGCACCAATTCGTTATTTATTGCCATTGCGAGTTACTGACCATAGAATGTTTATTATTCTTAGTGTTTGTTTATGGTATTAAATTGCAATGCTGTCGGGCTGTTTTACTTATTATTCGGAAACAGAAATCAGTAAATAAATATGTACGCTAAAAAAATACATCTAAAAACTTCATATCCGGTGAGTTTTTTAGCCTTTGTCCGGGAATACGATTAAGTTTTTTTCATTAATTTATTAAAAAGTAATTTTAAATAAAATTAGATACATTGAAGTTCTTTAGTTAATATTTAATACAAGGTAATATCAAATACATTACCATACTAATATTATAAATGCGAAATAAATTGTCTGTATTTCTGACAGACCGCTAAACCTATTTGGATGACAAATAGAAGTAAGCTTGATGCTAAGAAAGGTCTTAGGCTACCTTTTGACGCAATAACTGACATCCACGCGGGCGGAGCCGCTGGCAATAGCTATGTAGTTTTTATAAAATCAATAGATATAGATTATAAGTTGTATAATGCTTATCACTTCACATAATTATATTATCTAATCGCTGTAATACACCTATAGTTACTACAAACAAAAGATAGTTTATTGTCAGATTACTTTCATTGTACCTATCTAAGCACTACTCGATTTGGTCCTTTCGTTCTAAAACTCTCTCATAATGTTCTTCTGGTAACGTTAAAACAGTCGAAAGGTGACATTTTATTTAATTAGTTAACCAAAGAGTAGTTAATGCTAA
The DNA here is from genome assembly GCA_932294365.1 of Diachrysia chrysitis. NCBI lineage: Eukaryota > Metazoa > Arthropoda > Insecta > Lepidoptera > Noctuidae > Diachrysia > Diachrysia chrysitis. The sequence continues at coordinate 10,917,835 of OW028654.1, read as the reverse complement.
ACAAAATAAACAAAATATTATTAAATACAAAGAAAATTGTACCAAAAATTTTCTATCATAATCAATCACACACTTGTATAGTAAAAACATTAAATTCTAAATTATAGGTAACTCATTTACGGTTATTTTAGCTGGCAACTACCTATAAACTATCGGAAATTGAAATTGGTAAGTACCATAAGTGTGTACTTATCGGCCTTTGTAGTTGTATCCAGATATAAGTCCATAAACGAAGGAAAGCTCTAAACTGAACCGTAAAACGATATGATTTACGATTGACGTCATAGCTATGGCGTTATGGCATATAAATATGTTTTGTACGTATGACAAACATATAGAGAAATTTTCCGGTAATGTGAGACGCACATGAAAATTTATTAAGACCCACGGTTCTACTATCATAACGATTAGTTGGTACACCGATATTACCTAAATGACTGGCCTGACTAAAACTTGTGCACTCATAAAATGCTTTACAAAACATTAGTAACGTGAAAGTTATGCCGTGAATAAGTAATAACCTAGTCTAAATAATTTACTATGATTAATGTCACAAATAAACCACAAATGACCTAAATAAAACATAGGTATTTGGAGACGCCCTGTCATTTTACAAAAGGAATCACTTTAAAATTAATAAAATCAATTAACACCACTGTGCAATAAATTCATGATTTGGTAGGTGGTACTTTAAAAGTCCAGTGAAGCAGTCAAAGCCTGTGCTCAGGATAACTGCGTAAATCTCTTCCAAAAAAAAAATAGGTGTTACTTTAGTCCAATGTTTTCGTTCACCTACATCTATAAAATTACTTACTAGTCATATTACCAAGTTTACTGCCTAGCATGCCCACTCCCCCGCCGGAGTCGAGCAGAGAATCGCGCTTTGCTATCCCGACTCCGGCCATGGGCAGAGGCGGGACCGGGGTTTTAGTCGGTGAAAATCCGACATATCCCTACGCCGTTCCCTCGGCGTTGGTTGAAGCCATTAGCTTTACCTACACACCGAAAAAAAAGGCGTACCTACTCCAAAGAACAATAATTATACTTAGAATTTAAATTTTAAATCGTAACCAATCATGGTATACAAGGAACAGAGTAGTTTCCTCAATCATGTTAGCGTATTGTTTGCAAACAATGGTCCCATAAGTGTCACGCTAAAGACCCATAAACACTATGAAATATTAAATGGACACTTAAGTCGGTAATTTTTTTCCACACCTATTAAATGCGGAATATATCGATTTAAATAAAATAGAATAAGAAATTATTATGTAGGCAGATCATTTTTAAAACCAAAACTTTAATACATCAGCATTTTTGATGTAGTACCTATGGACTAGAACTAAGACACTTAACGTATCATAGATCCTATAATTATATTCTGTTAATCATTAATTATTTAAAAAACGTAGGAAGCTCTAGATAGCGTTAATGAATTTGGCTATGATACTCTATTTTAGAGCCAATACTTTTACTGACTCTGTGCAATTAGAAACGCGTAAGTAAATTACGTAAACAATTTGCGTAAGAAAAGGATTTTGATATAGTAATTCTGACAAAGCAAAGAATTTCAGCATTCTGGACGCCAAATGGCCTTGTAAATACTATACCTACTTAAATCTTTAAATACAGCAAAAGACTAACGATTCTACGAGTGAATAGTTTTTGTCGAAGGAGATAATCGATCGATTTGTAGTGTTGTGCAAATAGACCAATTCTCATTCATATGTAAATAAATCTATTTGTTAGAAGTTTATTTGCGTCAAGCTCCTTGAACGTAGAGTCAATGATTTAACTTTTTTTTAGGTTGAAAACATTCTTGTACAACGAATACACAGCCTTTTGTTACTCAAATTGTGAAGCTCGTTACGCATTCTTATTTTGAAATTCCATATCGTAAAAAAGAATATCATATTACTGTCAGTTGTCTAAGTAAACAGATTTTAGCTGAATTTAACTGGTTTTCTGGAAAACGGATTTATTTTAGTAAAGTATCCCGAAGGACGGAACATTAGGAAGGAGTTTATATTTAGAAAAGAGACGTAGACAAATGGTAAAACCAAGTAAGTATACTTACTTGGTACTTACTATAATTTCAGAGCTTACGAATTTTCAAGAAAAATTGGGATCTAGTTTGAAAATATGTTGAATTTATAACATTTTATAATTATATGTACTAGTTACAGAATTATTTATGTATGTGTTACATTTCTTCATACAAAAAAATACTTTTCGTAGACGAGTATCAGTGAGCACCATAAAAAATGCATATCTAAAATTCTCTCTACATTTCCTTATCGCTTTCAAGCGTCCTTGGATCCGTCACTCCTTATCTTTGGAGCACACGGTTTTATTTATTATAAGCTTGTACGTAGGTCATGGGCGAATAATCGTTTTAATTGTACTAAAAAGTATTTTTAAATACGTCTGACAAGGTTATGTTTTGCGTTTAATAAACTTATTTTTTCATAAATTCGTTGTAGTTTTTTTTGACAAATCTCAGGCTGGTTTTATAGCTACGCGTTTCGACAGCGCGGTTGAAGCGCGCGCGTTTGGATTTGTTCTGGGTTCTAGTTTCGTTTTATAGCCACGCGCTTGAGCAGCGCTGTTGAGTAAACGCGCGCTGTTCGCCGGCGCTGCCGAAGCGCGCGCCGCGAGTTACGATACGATCAGTATGCGTTTTAGAGTGACGCTGTTGAGACGCGCCGTTAAGTACAGTACAACATGAATTATAATATCGATTTTATTTCATTTACATTAGAGTGATCGCCAATATTTCCTCTCGAGTTATGGGGATGCGAAATAAGCTGGATCGTCGTAAAGAGGACTGTAACTTGCAGAGTAATTCGTCAAAACTAGTTATTGATAGGCGAAAATATTTATAAAATTTATGACTATTTTCTCGTAAATCGCAAAAAGATCTTACGTGTTCACCTCTCACTAACCTTGTACCATTATAAGGATCAACAGCTAGTCTTCTTTGCCTTCTTTTCCATAAGAGGTAAATAGCCACTACTCTAACCGCATTAATGTTCATTTTGTAGACGACTGTACACAGCAGCGAAACGCGCGGTACTAATCTCGTTTTACAGCGGACCCTTGTTCAAACGCGCGCTGCTAACAGCGGCGCTGCTCAACGGCGCGTCTAACAGCGTAGCTATAAAACCAGCCTAAGAGACTGTATGACTATCTTGACATCTTGACATTAAGCTTCGTTTAGTTGTTAGTGCCAAGATAGGACTAAATACGCTGCTTTTTTTAAATTATATACCTATATCGGCAAATGGTAGAAAGTCTTAAAATAAATATAAAATAATTTCTACCATTCTATTTATAGAAGTTCGAATTGCACGTGTCGACGTCTAATTACAGTTTCGAGAATCATACTTACGATGTATAAAATTAAAAAAATGCATGTTTGGTTAATTTAGAATTTCTTGATCTAGGTATAGCCTAATGAAAAATATTACCGAGCGATGTTGTCATATTTGAAAATGTATAAGTATAATATGAAGAAACTATTTTTATGTAAAAAGTGTGCTAGTCTGGCATGTCATAAAATAGAAATGATGAAACGTCATAATTTTAAAATTAGAACACTTCAATTTATTTTTTGTTGTTTTTTTATTTAATAGTCGCGTGCTTCAAAAGGCTCAGGAAGATAGCTTTACAGTCTATACAATACTTTGCAGTGTAGATATCAAACTCAAATATTTAAATATTTTCGTTTGCGGAAAGCGTCAAACGCCTGCGATGTCTCATGTGTCCGATAAGCCCTGGCAGACGACTGTGCAGTGACGTCAACAGCCTTTCAAATAAGTTTTGCTTTTAAATTAATGATATTGGCCTCATTACAGGTCTACTTCCAAATCTTTTATAACGATTGTAATATTTTCAGTAACCAACTGAAACAAAGTTTTTGAGAGGCGTTTCTAATGATAATAATATTAAACATTGCATCGTAAACTGAATACCTTCACATAAGATTCAAATGTTATCTGCGATTTAATCTGTAAGCCTCCAATTATCTTGTAATAACCGACTGTGCATTTCTATAGTTTCCTTCACAATGTTTAATGACGATGCCTTACACATGTCATGTCAATTTGACTCCACTAACGACGCTGCACTTAAAATGCTTCCTCTTGTAAATACACTGGATAGGATACTTAGAGGAAAAATAAGTTAACTATGGAGTGCGCTTATCAGAGTATGAACTGTGAACACCAGTATGAACATTTGTATCAAAATAAAATATTAAAACTATCTCAAAACCTAATATTACCCAAATAATATCGGAACCATCGATATTTTCGCATAAAGTTTGTGCACGAAAAATCACATAAATTAGCGACGAGCGTAGTACTTTTAGCTAAAAATTTGCTCACAGCGATGCGCGCACTCTATGCTTGTCTATCTGTACTCTAAGTCTGGATACCTAAGCACTATAATTACGAAGACATATAGTGTTTCCTTCTGTTAAACCATATAGGTATCACAAGTTCAAAAAAAATGTGCGTACTTTACACCGGAATAAAAAAAAAAGTTTAAGACCAAAATTTTAAAAACAGTTCAGGAATACTAACAGATAAAATTTTATTTGCTATTATAGAGTTGATGTGTTTCCGCAGCTATTAAAATAATAATTTACTTAGTAAATCCATCATTTACAGACGTGTCCATCATTCCTCGAATAATTTTATGTAGAGCTAGAGACATTAAAATTAATTACATATTCCGTCAGAACATTTATAATCTGTAGTCGTCATCAAAACTGTAAATTCTTGGAACGGCTGGCTGATTTAGAAAAAAAAACCGTTTTGGCAGTCTGTAGCGGCTACACTTTTTTGGCGCCAATTTGAGTTAACTATGGAACGAATAATTGTGTAGGTAGGTGTACACAGTTCACGTGGTTAAAAAAATATTTATTTTTAGAATTACGGCTCACATACACGTATTCTCACTTGTAGGTACATATTCTTATGACGTAGGTACTAAAAACATTTTTACATCAACAATTATTTGTTTGACGTAAAAATTGCGTAATCATTTGTTATCTGTTACCCATGAATGAGGATCGTTTGTGCCTTGCGAGCGGCCACAGACGATTCATTAACATTTTTAAATGTTTTAATAAGGAATTACAAAAAAAGAAAACAGGCCTTGAAAAGAGGCCTTAGTCGAAGTTTTAAAAACAACATAAATCAATGCCGTGTATATAATATGTTGGCATGTATATGTACATTTAAGAATAAAAAAAAACTGTTCCATGTATCTTTGGACGCTAATTGTAGTTAGATACCCAGGTAGGTACCTACATTCCTACTTGTTTAAAAAAATGCACAGCCACAAAGGATTCGTTATTTCCTACTAAATCTTCCTAGGTCGCCTGCAAGTACCTAGGTACCTATATCTTGGCAAATTCACCATTAGGTTCACAAAAATTGGGATATTCCTGGCCAGAAATCATTCGTGACGCATGATTTTACATGGTCGTTACGTCAATACGCAATTTCAATCAGGCTGCACTAAAGTCCAAGTCCAAGGCCACTATCCAAGGTCAATGGCGGACTTCAGAATGAGAGCTAATAAATTCTGAATCACGTTTTGTTGACACAAAAAAACGTTAATTTAATTATACTTTTATATAATTGTGTGACTTTAAATTATTACATTTATTTATACCGGCAGTCTAGTTACTAAGGCAATAATTAAGACAACTTATAATTTAAAAGAAGAGCTCTATTTTTCAGTTTTACATCTTTTTGAATTTTATTCCTGGTTAGATTTTATTGCGTTTCCATTTTAATCTTTTAATGTTTTGTTAAAGATTCCTTACCTACTACAAATTATAGATTTTTTCAGGTAGGTATAGTTTGCCTTTAATCTATTGTTTTTCTCTTAGTAGCAGTTAGTTCTATATTATTCATAGCTAACAAGAAGGTCAATGACCCCTCTATGCAAATCGATAAGAATCATAAATTTTGTACAAGTAAATGTCGAAATTTTTTAACTAAGAAGCACAAACAAAACGAACTTTGTATTTATTAAAAGTAAAGAGACTAACATACTAATAGTAGTCATTATTATTAAATTATCTGTTTCCAGAAATAATTTTAATTCTTATTTATAATATTGAATTGTGTGCCTGCATTCATTTTGCAAAAAAATATTAAAAACTTCAAGTAATCGTAAAAACTACACAAGGCAGGTACATTGATATTTTACAATGGTATACTGCCTGCTAAATGCCTGACATGGCAAAATTCATTATTTATCACAGATCGCGTAGCACACTCAATTCTGAAATTGTTGGCAATTCCGCGTAACAACGTGACATTATAAAAAAAGGCCAAGCTGAGCTGATTCCCGAATAAGATAGGTACCTATTTGAATTTTTGAATTCATAATGTCAATTCGCAGAATCGAATTATAAACGATTAGGTTGTAATCGATTCTCACATTATTATATACTAGCTGTTACCCGCGGCTCCTCCCGCGTGGATGTCAGTTATCGCGGCAAAATGAGATTAACTCAACTGTGACTTTATTCACATAGCAGTGTCTGTTTTCGGTTAATTAATAAAACATAGTATCCATGTAGACTAAAAATAAATATATTTAATATTAATGAGTAGGTATTTAAGGTCTCGTGTTTATTTGCATATTAACTATTAAAAACAAAACCTACAGTGACCAATTTCAGCAATAAATTATTAAATATAATGTGGAGAACATCACATACATTGCTCTGAAATCAAAGTAAGCAAAGAAAGCACTGAGACAAGACAACGTAGTAGTAGTAGTTAAAGTAGTTTTCCTACATTGACCCTTCCGGAGATCAAATCCGGGACCTCAGAGCTGGCGACACCTTGAAAACCGGTGTATACGCCACTCGACCACGGATGCTGTCAGTACAATACCGAATTACTAACAGTAACTCTTCCATAACGTGAATGTAACCAGTTAAGCAAAGGTTTATTGTGTTCCAGGAAGTTCTATTACCCACAACTTACACCTAAATAATCAGAATTTCGATTAAAACCTTATATTTATCTCAGACCATCGTATCGCCATGACAGTAATTATGGAATTGTAATGCAGAATTGTGTTCAAGTACTGTGAATAAACACAATAACCCTTTGTGGCTTGAGCGGCCTTGAAGGTTGGATCATCGCTGATACCGAGCCGAGATTTTTAACCGACTACAAAACAAAGAGGTTCTGAATTCGATGGTTTTTTTTTATATTTTTTGTACCTATGTTTGTTACGCGATATCTCCGGCAATTTATGGATCGTTTTCAAAATTATTGTTATCATCAATAGGGTTATACCTCAAAGGTGGTCCCATATGAATTTTATTACAGTCGGCTCCTTTTTACTATTAATGTGTAATCAAATCTTTGGACTGCACGTATAGCCGAGTGGTATAGGTCACCACGCCAATTACCTCTGTGCGCGACGTGCCGCGGGTTCGATCCCCGCATGGCATGGGACAAGCATTTGTGTGATACAAAAATGCTTGTTCCAAGTCTGGGTGTTCTTTGTGCATGTGATTTGAATGTTTGTAAAACCCCCCGCGACACAAGGATTAAATTGCTAAGTGCGGGAGTCGTTTAAAAAAAAACAAAGAAAATTATCATCAATCGGCATTTGGCATTAGAAAATTGCAGCGATATCGACCAGGTAATTATTATTTTTGGCAGGCTTATAGAAAAACTGCCATTTCCAAATGGCAGTTTTTCTATAAGCCTCATCAAAATATCAATATATTCAGTAGGAACTATCTATTTACTTTCGATATAATGCTAAGACGCCTATTGATTGCTACATCTGTGTTAAGCATTAGTTTGTAATGAAATGTAATGTGTAATGCATCTTCTATACTTAATGATGAAGATAAAAACAATAATATCACACTCATACACCATTTCCCATCAGAAACGCAATTTTCATTAATGAAATAAGGTTACATCAAATTTTATCTTACTCAAACATTTACGAAAAACAGTCATATAAACTCAACGAGTTGAACTACATTTTTATAAGCTCTACAAACAAGAAATAAGACAATAGTAAATCCAAAAAAGTAAACTAGGTACAAAATATTAGATCTAAATAAAATTTTAGGTCAGAAACGTCAGCTATGATACAAATCCATTAATTTGGAATGTTAAAACCCAATGTCGCAAAAACAGGTGGTTTATACATGCGTGTGTATTGACAGGCAATTGGCAAAGAATCTGAAGATCTAGGTGTTCACTTAATTATCTAGATTGATAAGGTATTTATCGTTCGAAGAGTTATCTGACTCAAATGAACTAAAAAAAACATTCCGTTTATTTTTTTAATTTCGAACAGGCATACTGTGCCGCCTACTCAATGAGTTTAACATTAGAACAAATATAAATACACAAAAAAGTCTTTAAATGTGGAACGAAAAAAAACATAATATTGGTTTTGGGTAAAAAAAAAAAGATTGTTTTGTAACTCTAAAAAGGTAAAATTGTAAATAAATAATTTAAACCCACTATACAACGATTCCGGGAAACTATCCTACTTCGATTAGGTACAGTGAAAACATTTGACAAAAACAATTTTTTGCTTATTTAGCCAAATAATTGTTTGCTAAGAAGTTTTTACCTGCATCAGCTCTTTTTGCAACAATAACATTCTATTTCCTGTTGTTTATAGCACGTGTAGATAGAGTAAGTAATATGTGAAAGCAATTAATAACAAATACTTAGATAAAATATCCTAAACCGACATTGACCCTTATTTTTTAAGACTTCTTTTATTTTTTTTCGACTTAAAAAGGAAGAGGTTTTCAATTCGGTTCGTATTTTTTTTACACCGATTTTGCCAAGTTTTCTGATTCGATTTAAGTTATTCTTTTTTTTTAACTGATAAGTTTATCATGAATAAGATGTCTTTTTTGTTATTGCTTTTTTTGATAGCCTAATTGCAATACCAGGTTAATGCATTCTTCATTCTTCTTAGCTAACTCAACTATTTTTGGCCATACTTTATTTATTTATGGCTTAGATAAATGGATGTACGAATCAAGTTCCATGAAGCATGTAGTTGTGTCATGTACATAAAAATCGATTATATAAATGATTTTAAATATTCCATCTTATCTGAACTTTGGCCCAGCAATCAAGATGATGAAAACGAACAATGGGTGGTATTGGCAGACTTGAGATAAGGAGATTAATGATCCCTGTGTCTTTTTATAAAGCCAAATCACTGGAAGAGATTACGTGTTTTATATTAATATTGAGTGGTTATAATCGGGATCAACAATCCAGTGATTATAAAGAATGAAGATAGATAAAGTCTTGTTGTTTCCATTCCCTGATCGAGTTCGTCTTTAATTTCCTTTTTTTTTCAATTAGATTTAATTAAACCAAATTTTGAATTAAAAAATAAGCATATTTTCCAAATCAGTTGCCTTTAGAGGTTATTCGCAAAATGGACAGTTATTTCATTTCAGCCGTTTTAATCTATGTCGAATTTATGTAGGTAAAATCGATCCCTAAAATATACTCACAATAAAAATAATCTTTAAGCGATAATTAAAGCAGAAAGAAAATTCCTTTGTCGCCTTCTCATTAGCGTAGGTAGACTTAACTAGTTGCCGCTTTGACAGTCGGCGTCGCGTCGGAAAAAACACTCACGCGTCGGTCACGTGATCTATGTAACGCGCGAACGCAAACTTAAATTCCCCCTCGCTTCTTCCTTTAAAACGAACTAAGTATATCGATTCAGTAATTATTTTTCCTGTAGAATTTAAATGATAGAATTAATGCTAAAATTTACCCATTTAATAGGTAGTTAAGACAACGGAAAATGTATAATTTTTGTTTTAGAAATTTACTTAGTAGCGATAAATAGGGATATTGACTGGGTATGAAAAGTTAAAATCTATTTAGTCCGTCAGTTAGATAATAAAAAAATATTAGACAACGTATTTTTTCTTTTATCAAAAAAATTTCGGAGTGGGGGCTTATGGCACCTCGCCGTGGCAAAAATTGTAGCAAGGAGTGGTTGAAGTATTTTGATCATTTTTTGTTGGCAGAAAAAAAGAAAAAATACGTGTCAAATAAAATTCATTAATCTACCAGGCGGACATTAAAAAAAAATAGGAAACATGCATATTGTTTACATGCTACACCTAAATAAAATTATATATAGATTGACAAAAAGTTTTCCCTAATAAATGTCTAACATTGAAACATGAAATATTTGCAAGGTTTTTGGCCTAAGTAGAAATTATTTTGGGAAGCGGCTGAAGGTTGTATTTATACATATAATATGTAAGAACATCTTTACTACGCCCTGAAGGTCTTTAAAGCGCTAAAAAATAAATACTTACAATTTTGAATTTCTAAATACTTAGTACAGCATCCGTTATGTAATAACGATTTACCCGCTTTTTAAATGTTATTTTCGTTTAACTTAATTTTCCTATATCGGCTACATATTTAGCAAAGCCTTTATATTCGACTAGTAACATTATTTTTTATTATAACCCACATACCTTGCATTTTAATAATTTACAGTTCAAGAGGATTTCACGATTGCCTCCCTTGATTGCAGCACATACGCATATTATTTACGCACGGTAGGTATGTGATATGCCACTTAGCGTAATTTAAAGAAGACTATTCATGAATATTTATTAGCTAAAACACAATTAAGTCCGACAATTTAGAAGTATAATTATTATATTTTAAGCTGCCAAAGTGTATTTACTCCCTAATTTTTCTGAAGCTGTCTTTGGACCTTAAATGACATGTCAAATAAAGCTTCCTACGACTATTTGACTAATCAGAATAAACTTCGAAAGTTAAATCAGTGACATTTATCCAATAAGCGACAACACTAAAGATAAGACTGGATTTAAATTAACCACGCTACCTACATCTACTGAAGCGTCAGAAACTCTGAAAGTATCAACAATATTATCTACTGTACTTAATTATGTCTTTCACAATATCCCGCGTAACGGAATAACTCTCAAAGACTTACAGAACGGTTCTAATCTTTTCGTAAAAGCTAATACTGAAAACAGGTCAATGCAAGGCGCTTAAAGATTCCGATTACATTCACTGAAAGAGCGACACGTGTTCCGTGAATAATCAAAATATTGCATCAAACGCCGGAGATTAATGTATTCTAAAACTGTATTGTACGATAAGGCTGAGCGGCGTCCTTGTGGGTGCCCCGTGACGTCACGGTGGGAGTGATTACAACAGTAGGATGCTCAAGTCTCGACGTAATTTGTAAACAGATCGGAAACTCACCGGCTCTGCCCCCAGGACGCTGGTCCTCCAAGCCAGGCTGCTCCCACACCAGCACATGGGCACCGCGAGTGCGCGAAACCATTTTAACGAACGAGGGGAAAGCACGAAAATAATTCTAAATTAACTAGTTAAATTACAAGAAAATTAGTAACTAAAGAGTGTCCTCCGAATATCTCCTACGTAACGTTGGAGAGCGAGCCAACGTTAAGCGGTTGAGAGTGACTGAGGGTGGACATCGCGAGGGTTGTACGTGACGGGAGAAGAAGGCTCTGCTCACTGCTGAAGCAGACTGTTGACCGACTGACGGTTGCGGGGCGACGCGACACGCCGGTAAATATAGAGGTGTGCGGGGGGGCCGCGGGCGACGGGGGGCGAGGGAGGGGGGCGCGGCGCACGCGCTCCGAGCATGCGATGACGTGAGCGGGTTCAACTTTTTACTGAACGCTGAAAGCCGTCTGCGTTAAGGAAATAGATACCGCTACACAAAGATGAATAATTCGGTGCGACAGAAATTTGAAAAAATCATCCAAAGAACGAAACTTGTTACTTTGACGCAATTTTTTTTATTGAAATTGGTTTGAAACGCGATAAATATCGTTAAGTTTCGTAAGTTTTCTTTTAACCTCGCTAATTATATATGAATAGCACCTATTACAGTATGAATGTGTCATCATGTATTTATGTGATTAAGTGCACTTGTAAAAGCCATCATAAAATTTTACAGGCGCAGTCGTATCTAAACTTAGCTAAACACACATCGGTTGTCGGCATTATTTCGTGGAACGAACCTGTTTGTAATAAACAAACAATGCAACATGAGAAAAAACCATGTAGAGGTCCTTTACATGACAGATGTAGGTACAATTGAATGAAACATGGCTGAAATTGCTAATATATAAAACCTCATAAGGTTCCACAAGATTCGATAATATTCATTTTAAAAAATTTGTTCCGTAATTCACTTATTGCGTGGTTCTTTAAAACGAAGAAATGCATCTGAAAACCTCAGTCCCATGCTCGAATTCACTTCAGAGGATCAGAGACCATGTGATTTCCTATTACGACCATGATTAAAGGTATTCAGACAGAAAACACCTTTTCATTAAAAACTAATAAAGAGCAAATCTCTCCAAATATCTTTGAAATAATCTTCAATTCCTTCCTTTATATTGGTAATAAACAACTAATTTAGTAACACAAATATTCGGGAAAACGTATGTTGTCTAACTAGCATGGTAGGTATCGCTATAATTATTTTATCACCCATACTATTTATTACATGGAAATGTAACCACCATGATTTCGGTTTCACCCGCAGATAACACGGGCTATTGAGTCATGTCCGATAGTTCAGGGTTTATCTGGATTATATTAATGTTAGATAAATACTCCAAATCTGTCTAATGACAAATCGCAGTAATTTCTATCATGAATCAATCATCATTTTACTAAATTTTGTCATCGCTCCAAAAATCTGCTCGAAAATTTACAGTATTTAAAATAGGCCTATAACAGTATCAAGTAGGCCAAACACCAAAAAGGTTTTAATAAAAACATGATTAGACTATTTGCACTTAACCAACTTCACCCCCCCCCCCCCTCCCTTTCTACCGTCATTTAACATGCTCCTTTTGAACACACTTAAACTGTAACTTGTTAAAATTGTTACAATTTCAGGCAGCAAATAAGCTATTGCAATTTGAACCTTATTCTTAAAACATAAGGATCACATGACCCGCCTTCGTGAATTACGTCCGCAGAGGGTCAACATTCCTTATCACTGTATGTGACTCATTAGATTACTCGGAAAATCCATTAGAACGACACGCCCACTCGTCGACGTCAGACGACAATCTCTCATTACTATAAATACATTGCGGGTTTTTTGACGAGCGCGTAACAATGCGTATGTGATGACAGCAATGAATGAGTAACAATGGTAAACTCGTTAACAAATTTTAGAGCTGGGAATCTATAAATGGATTTTTTTGTTTCCTCTAATTTCTGGTGATTTGGCGGCAACTAAGGACATACTTAGCCAATTTAGACCAACAACTGAATAAACACAAGGCTAAGTAGTTGGACTTTGAACTAATCAATGTGTCGCGTAGCCTCGTGAGTGTCATGCCACTCATGAGAACACTGAATATACTCTACTGCACGGGTAGCCGAGTGGTATAGGTCACCACGCCAATTACCTCTGTGCGCCAGGTGCCGCGGGTTCGATCCCCGCATGGGACTAGCATATGTGTGACCCACAAATGCTTGTTTCAAGTCTGGGTGTTCTTTGTGCATGTGCTTTAAATGTATGTGAAACCCCCACGGCCAAAAAAGAAATGCAAAACAATTGTTTTATAAGTTGACAAACAGGAAACTTTCATAAGAGAAGACTATCAAGCGATTTAATGATGCAATCTGGCGTAATCTCTCATTTTCATCAAAACTTAAGATTCTATACCAAAGGTAAACAAATTTTATTTTGTCTCAAATAGCCCCAAGTAAAATTCCATCGCTAGTAAGAAAATAATTTATGGATGGATTATTAATTTCCATTACAAATCACAGGCTACTATCTTGATCAATGTGTATAAAAACAGCAATATTTGCGTCACAAAATTGGGTGGCAGACACATTTATCTTACGCACAAATTTTACGCAATGTATTGTAGATAACTATGCAGAGAAGATTATATTTGTGCATACAAGTGATTGCAGAAGAATCATTATTTATTCTGTCTCATCGCGCTTTGACTCACGTCTAACTAATGTTATCTAAATTTTAAAGTAAACTTGCCGAAATACGTCATGTTCTGTATCTACAAAGTAGTACAAAGAGTCACTAGACGGATACAAAAAGTGTGCTTGCTCAAAAAATACCAAAGGAGGTCTTATGCACATTGCAGGCAACTCGATTCTCATTGCGTTTCATTTAATCTCGACATAACGAAATGAGTGTTTGTATGTGACAATAAGCTTATCAAAACAAAGAAAGAGAAAAAAGAAGAAGAGAAATGTCGATACAATAATTAAGTTGTTTGACAAACTCCGTGGTCGAGTGGCGTACACACCGGTTATCAAGGTGTCGCCAGCTCTGAGGTTCCGGGTTCGATCCCCGGCCGGATCAATGTAAAACACTTTTCTACATTGTCCCAGGTCTGGGTGTTTGTGGTACCTTCATTGTCTCTGAATTCCATAACACAAGTGCTTTACTACTGTCCACATTTATTTTAAATACTTAATAAGTTGTGATTTTGATGCACTGCTACGATAGCAGTGTCCTTTCCTTTTCTTTCATAGTATGAAAGACTGATAGAACCCAAAAGATTTTGAACTGGGAGGGGGGAAAAAAAGACCTACAGATATGTTGAACACTCTTTCTTAGTAATACAAACCACTTAAAATAACTAGGTATCAAACTTGGCTATAACACCGCCGAGTTCCTACTTCCGTCATCCCCTAAATCCGAGTACTAGAAGTAAAAATAGCCTGGGCTCATTAAAATAATATCAACTGTTTACTATGTCAAGTGACAACCCTATATATAATTTATTAGCTAGCAAAAAGGTCAAGCAAAAACTAGTAAGTTCAATGACTCTATTGCCCGGAGCTACATCCTCAAATTGCTACGATCATGTTCACCTGTTAAATGGACGTTTATCAAATTATTCAATCTGTAATAGGCATATATTACGACGCCGGGTAAGCCTGATTGGAATTGAGAGAATTTGTGAACTTCCACAGTAAAATAGGGTACCCAGGACTCTTACAGCTAAAACCAGGAGTGGAAGGAGTGCTTCTCCTTGTCGTCGGCACCTACTCCTACACAAGGCTGGATTTATGGAATTTTTTGGGCTGCAGCCCAGGGCCCCGTGAATGCAAAAGGCCCCCAGCCTCCATTAGGAAAATAAGCAGGCATGGGGAGATTAGGTGCGTAATTTGTTAGGCCACTAACCATTACTAGCCCAGAGCCCCACAAAATCAAGACCTGCCCCTGCTCCTACTGGGTAAAAAGTAGAAATGCAGTTGCAGTAGACAGCGGTCCTGTACAATCATAATTGTACAATTGCATAATCCTGAAGGAACCCGTTAATTTCAGACTTTCAGAGAACAGTTAAACCTGCCAGCATGGCAGGTGGGAAAGGCCATTAGTAGTTTAAAACCGTTCGTAAATTAAATATTTAATTAAAATCAACCCATTATTGGTGTGTAAGAAATCAATGAACAAAAAAAAAATTGTTCATTTTAAAGTACCTATCAATTAAGTAGCAAGTAGAACTAACAATCATGACCTTGTACATTTAGCTGATTCAATAATAACAACGTGCACGATTTATGTTTGTCTTCAACATTTCATGGAACTAACATGAATAGCAAGCATGATTTTAGCGAGACGAAGTCAAATTACAAACGCGTACAGCCATCTAGCGGAATTTTCAGATACTAAAATGGAAGGTATTGAACGCCATCTATCAGAGCTCCAGATAAAAAGGCATGTATAAAGCACGAAAACATCGACGTAATTATGTACAAGTCGTTGATGTTTTGATATTGTAGTTTCAGTTATCGATAACAGATGGCGCTAAGTTGACTAATACGGAGTTAATATATTTTCGCTTCTATAAAAGTCTACAAAAGCATGCAGCACAGAATAAATATGACGTTTGTTAGCCTTATTTATTATCTATGAAATTAACTAAATTTTTTTTGCTAACGTTCAACACAAATAAATGTAAGGAGAAACAATAATAAAACGCCTTACAAGTACGTATGGGCAAAGTTTATATTACTAACTGTAAGACATCAAATAAACTAAGCAAGTACTACACTTTGGTCATTCAAAGTCATCCCATATTGTCCCGTAAGATTTCTTCATATTGTCAGGGGTAAATAATATGCTAAGATCAGTGCCCTTACTCTCCAATTTAATTTATATTCTAATACAATGCCATTGCAAAATTGATAAGTATTTTAAGAGGCAGAAGATTCAGTTTTCTTAAAGAAAAGTGCTGTCAATGGAAGGAACTGTCTGGAATCTAAACATGGAGAGTATTGTTTTTGTACTGTGTGTTGTTTATGTGACTGCTAAATGAATAACAATTTTGCATTGGCATTGTATTAGAATTAAAATGAAACTGGAGAGTAAGGGCACAGACTTCAGACTTTTATAGGAAAGGCAAACGTGCATAATATCTCAAATGCAGTCTTTAGATAGATAATTGCGGTAAGACTACAATAAGGCCCAAATATTTAACCCACATGGCCACATCCTACATTTTTTTACTTACGGTAAGTACGTAACCTAATGACGAATTGCCCAACCCATCTGGTGAACTGGTATTGTATCTCCTCCACTCTATGCAGTATTGTGTTAAGATTGGATAACAACTAAATAACACTTCTCATCTCATTGTGAGACCGGATGCGAGCGTTTTGAATTAGCCCACTGCTCTCAGGGCTGTCATTTAGATGTTTTCCTAGATTTTTATTGATTTAGAGAGCTGTTGTGAATTTGTGATCGGTGTTTTTCCACTTGATATTTTAATATACAACAACACGATTACTGTATTTCTCGGGTCGGAGAAAGTGTTTATGATTTGGTTACTAAAACTCGAAGACTCGTTTCCATTTTACCTATAGAAGCAGCAGACGTGATTATTATTTAGGTAGTAATTTTTATAATTACAGCCAAATTAATATTAAGTTTAAACGAACTCTATACCTAGATACTTTAAGACTTTTTGAAGTTTTTAATGTCTTAAAAACATTTGTTTATCCGTTGCTATTATTTATAAATCGCAACCCTAAAAGCGATCATATCGTTGCATGGAATACTTCCAATATATAACCTCACGTGATGAAAGCAACACTCAACAATTTGGAGGCAAAGGCACGCGAACGCGATTGCTACTGGTTCTAACAAAGGGTTTAAAAATATAATCAGTATGTAGGTAGCGTGTGTGAATGATGACATGAGTGAGGATTATGGGAATACCGAGATGATAAACATTAAACAGGCAGACATTTACCTGATTTAATACTAAGGACACGTATAATAATAAAGGAAAATGATAATGAACAAGAATAAAAAAAGGTTATCGCAACGAATTACTGTATTACTAAGAGCAGTGAGAAATAAAAAACATCAAAGAGATAGCCTGTAGAAAATTTTCCAAGAGGATCAAGTTGTTTTTTAATAGAGGACTCATACTAATAATTTTGATGTCATGAAGAATCAATAAATAAATTAAGAAATCCTTAAATAAATAATTCACAGTAAGTTAGCGATTAACAGTAGAGGAGTACCTACAGTAATTTAAATTGTTTTAAAAATAAAAATAATATTAAAGATAATTACATAAGCGACAGCACTTAAAACACTCGGGAACGATTTGAAAGTCACGCGCAAGGCCATCGTCATCCTTGCACTTTTGCGTATTGCACTCTCTCTGGTATTATAGGATATTTCTGTTCAATGATGACAGATGCTGTCGACCAAATGTCAGAAAATCGTCCATCGACATCCAATTCGTAGTCTATTTTATTAGTCTCTGTACCAAGTCCTGTAGCGTGCTTGTGTAGTGCAAATTGGGTATAACTGAAGACGACGCACAACTTCTGCAAGATCAAATGACATTTACACAGAACAGCGGCAACGGCCTTAATTCTACACGAGTGAGTTGGTTGGCAATTCGTTAGGCTAACGTGTGGTACTTATGTGTAATATAATTGAATTTAATTCATGCCATAGTAGATGACATTAAAAATAACATGAAACCAAGCATTTACGTGATAATTAAGTTGAACACAGAATTACTGATTGTGATGAACACATTTTACGGTTAAAGCCTTGGGGAACTCATGGTTTTCAGAAATTTCTGTAGGTACCCAGGTATCACAAAATAACAATTAAAGATTGAACCTTGGTTGTTAATGCGCTGGTATAATAAGGTGGTCTAAAAATTCCATTGAGATAATATTTTAAAAAATTGATTTAAACACTAATACTAGGATAACCTAGTTTATTTACGTCTTCAATCAAGAGATGACATTATATTATTGACGGGAGAAATGGCCATACAATAAGAATTACAATGACCAACAAACACCTACCTAGAGGAACTGTATATGAGTGTACGGTATCAAAACAATGGGACATACTAGGACGGGTTATATTTTGAATGTCAATGGGCCATCGCGGCGCGTGTGGAGTCGCGATCTTAATGCCTTGACATTGTCATCGCTGGAATAATGTTGAGTGCTGATTTATGTAGCGAATGCCGTTAGAATTGTTAGAACTGTATAGCTGTATGTGGATATAATAGGTTTGATTGATGAACACGTGTTGTTATTCGCGAACGGTAAAATTTTTATGAGTCAGTATTTTAGAATGAGTTCTCATTTCCTAAACCAATAAATTTTGTGTAGCTTATATTGTTTTGAGTAATAAGTTAAACCCTGAATTGAACCTGAGAAAAAAGGCATTCTTGATGCAGAATAAGGTATTTTTTTAGGTTGAGAATTTGGCAATAATTTTCACAGACACGTGAGTTTAAGACTACTCATCCGGGCATCTATAGTTTACATATATACGTTTATTTAAACACTAGTAAATTATGTGGGTGTGATAAAAACTACCTACTCGTACATCACAAGTACTTAAGATAAACGCAATAAATGTCAATAGGACTTAAAGAGAAAAAAACGCATTTGCGTCAGTGAAATACTTATTTCATGATTTCCTTTGACGCTCTACACCTTACTAGATTATTAATACTACTAGGTAGGTATTTAGATTATTATTATCTTAGGGGCTGGTTCCTTATCAAGGATTCTTTTAGAATTTAACGTTATCTAACTGCATCAGAGGGAACCGCGTGCAAATGCACTGCGGAAAAATTTGGACTTGAGATTTTTTTTATCTGAGACTCTTATAAATTGCATTAGGTAGGTATATTGTTGAGAATACACCCCCCGTTTCACTCCCCGTTATTAGATTATACTAAAAAGAAGGAATTTAAACGATAAAAGTGCAGTTTCCTACTAGAATGTAGCGACCGTGGGTAAACTAATGTAGGCCTTGATCTTTTCATGTTCCTGAATATATTTATATTTGGTTTTTTATTTTGCTGTTAATATTAAATATAATAAATATAAAATAAATATGTGGACAACATCACATACATTGCTCTGAACCCAAAGTAAGTAGCTAAAGCACTTGTGTTATGGAATTCAGAGACAACGAAGGTACCACAAACACCCAGACCCGGGACAATGTAGAAAAGTGGTTTTCTAAATTGACCCGGCCGGGGATCGAACCCGGGACCTCGGAGCTGGCGACACCTTAAAAACCGGTGTGTACGCCACTCGACCACGGAGGTCGTCAAATAATATTTAAATTCATAATTCAAAATAATATTGCTTCCTTAATGCTGTAATTCCTTAACATAAAGAACCATATTACTTAATGTAGAAGTAGAAGCTACACAATAACTTGTTATGAGAATATTCGGACCATCTAAAAATTTTACGGTTACTTACTTAATCCCATAAATATTATGTACCTACCTACGTACTATGCAAACACTGTGGTCTGTGAACAATAAATACTTGTTCCGTATGCGAAGAATCAACAATTCCGACATTAACATGCTGGTATTATAAATAACACCTATTCTACTCTCATTATTTTGTCCGTAACACTCTCAAAACATGAATAACAAACATTACAAAACAATCTCTCGGAAACTTAATACCTACCTAAAGTTCTCAAAGCAACGACTATTGTTTTTGACGCGTGTTTGTCCGGCATTACATTCCTACATTGTTCTATTTCCTCTAGCGTGTCTATACTATACTGCCTAGAATAGTGTTGCTAAAACATTTAGGCAGCATGCTATCGGAACACGCGAGCCTTAAGCCACACAATTAATTCAGACCCGCCCCAATCTCGCATGATTTTCGACAGCCTCTGGTCGGACTTTCACGGAGCCTAATTATAGGTAATCTATTTTATGTAATAAATACTTAGCTGAAATAAACTTAAATAACCTTTGAAGAATGTTTCTAGTTACGCAAGACTTTGGTTCTTGAAGAGAGGCCATTGGTAAAGTAACTAACTATCTATATTTTCCTGTTGCCTTAGAAAGAGGTATTACCAAAGAGAAGTTAAATCCCAGCAATTTTTATTTGCTATATGCAGTTGACAACCCAAGCGATGTTTATTTGATAAAAATAACGGTAAAAACGCAAATTTTGTATGGCTTACATTGCTGACCAACGACGTTGTGGTTGGTCATCAACGTTAGACGTGTTTTTTCTAAAGTGATTATCGGTTTAGTTGACAACGGCTATAGCAAATAAGCCTACTACAGAGGGTTGTACAAGGCTGAAGATAATGATGACGATACCAAAAAGAAAGAAAAAGAATATAAAAAAGTAAACAAGGCAAAGGTAATGTCCAGTGATGTGTTCGAAACTGTTTGAAAACGATTTTCATTTATTTCATCGTGGAATCTTGTAATTCGTCATAATTCGGCCTTCATGTTCTACTATCATGTGGATAATTTGCCATACCTTGGGCTGTCCTATTAGAATAGTAAGTATATAGATAAAGTAAATGAACAAAGGACAAACTGAAATGAGGTTATCAATCAAACATAGTTACAAATAATCTGGAATAATTCTAGTGTGATTTATTATTGTTTTGTTTGAAGACAATGCTGTATTATAAAATGACTGTACAGACATTAAGTTGGTTATTTTTGACGAATTATATAAAAGTGATTTAGATAACACCTTCAATTATTTTAGACTGGCTTTAATGACAGGGTTCTGTAAGTCATTACTATCAATTAGAATCGCCATGCATGATTTTACTCGTATTGTGTAATAGTGTAGAACCATATATCCTAGATACTTTTTACTAATACATATTGCGAAAGTTTAAATGGATGTTTGTTACTTAATCACGATAAAACGGCTGAACAGATTTGAATGAAATTAGGGACATAGATAGTTTACTACCGGGAATAGCTCATATAGGTACTTTTTATCATCATCATTATCACCATTTTTCAACAAGGCGCAGCAAGTACAATATAAAAAACACACACACACACATGTACGCATACACACCCAAACAAACACACACACACACGTGCAATCACATTTAATTATTTCGATAAAGAAAAGGCACACAAAGAGTCCTGTTTTACTTTAACTAACATTTACAGGAATAATCCTGATTTTAAAGTCCGAAATTCGTTAAAAGTGGGAAACAAATCTTTACCGATTGCAACTCTTGCATGTTTTGGTCAAAAGTAAGATTCTTTTCATTATTTTCAATGGTAGTTAAGGAATGTTACCGGAGTGCTAGTAAAATGTGTCAATACGATTTTTGCGTTTCATTCATCATTTATTTCATTTCTTTAATCTCATTTGCAATGGAAACAATATTGACGTCTACATTCAACTCTTAAAACAAAGTTCTAAACCCTTATCAGACAATTAAATGAAATAGTATAATAATTTTTATATAACGACAATTTAATTGCTGATAAACTTAATTTTAATTAAAATCTTTCCACGTGTTTCGTAAGAAAACAACTGCTTTGGCTATAGTAGTAAACTTTACGCAAATACAAGAACAAAACAATAGATAAATGATAATCATCAAATCGTTACCCATTGTCACAAGTTCAATTATTGACTGCTGCATTATGCAATAACAACTCAATGTTGTATTTTAATTTGATTACAATAAATCAGCTGTGATATTCAATGATTTTTTATTTAAAACGCTAGACATATCTCGGTCTGTATTTCATTATTATAAATGGACCTGAAAATCGACTAATCTTTTCCTAAAAGCAACACGTGCAGATATTTTGTATGTTTTGGAAGAAGGTGATCCCGAAACGTAGTATTTAGAGTTTGCAATATTGTCTTTAGGATTTCTTTAGTCGTGGGTTTTAAATATTAAATAAGTTATCTTCTTAAATGGAATAAGCAATATATAATATTAACACGTATTTAATGAATGGTCATAAACACTAATACTACTTTTGACATACCGACATCTAAAACCTCATATTAATTGCTAGGTCGTTCATTATCACTAACATCGTATTACGTAATCATCTCGGTATAATTCAAATTTTTGTAACATTAAAATTAAGAGTATACATAGACAAGCATAGAGTGCGAACGTGCATAGCACGTGCATCGCTAGTAGCCCGTTACGTTTGCGAGCGTAAGCAATTTTTTTTGCTGTAAGTACTACGCTCGTATACAGATTTAAGTGGTTTTTCGTGCGACGACAGACATTTATGCGAAAATATTGATGGTTCTGATATTATTAGGGTAATATTAGGTTTTGAGATAGTTTTATAGAAATGTATACATTCATACTGGGTGCTCACAGTTCATATTCTGAAACCGCAAGTCTACGGTTTACTTATTTTTTCTCTAAGAATAATACCGCTGCCGCAATATTATCTTATCACGACTAAATTAAAACGAGACAATACTAGAGTTTACGTTACATGTTTATGCAAACACAATATTTACTTTAGTTGCGTCTGTTTTTTTGTCATTTCATATTTTTACTTCCTTAAATCATCATTCACTAATCCATTGATTTGTCTGTCATGACGCAGGTATCTTATGGGATACGTTTAGATGTCCACAATAACTTTTTAAACGCATATATCTTACCCCGTCACTCAAACGCGCGAAAACATTCGAACAAGGTTCGCGCGCTTTGATGTCTGTAAAAAAACCGACACAGCTTGGAAATGAAATCATTTGCAAATGTCGTCCTACACTTGTGCGAATGTGGTTTGCGTATTCGTGCGAATGTGAGTGACGGGGGTAAGAAGATGTACTCGTTTTTATCAGCCAGTAATTTACATCGTCAACCTCTTATAGGTCACTGGTGGATATAGACTTCCCTTCGCTTTAAGTCTTATTACATCACAGCAACACCTACCAATTTATAGCAATATACAAATAGGCATGTTTCCTATTTTTTTTTAATGTCCGTCTTGTAGATTAATGAATTTTATTGGACACGTATTTTTTCTTTTTTCCCGCAAACAAAAAATGATCAAAATACAGAGAACGGAAATTACGCGTGACGTCACTCCTCGCTACGATTTTTAGCGAGGCGTGGCGTCATAAGCCCCCACTCCGAAACTTTAAAGCGCTGTATCTTTGTATTTTTTTATTGTTTTGATAAAAGAAAAAATACGTGTCTAATATTTTTTTATTATCTAACTGACGGACTAAATAGGTTTTAACTTTTCATACCCAGGAAACATCCCTATTGTATAAAAATTGCCAAGAAATTAGGCAACGGTCCCAACTTACCACTCAAAACTACATATTAAATTTAAAATGAAAATTAGTATTTTCCTCCCATATTACCCTCGATACAATTTTGAGTTGCCCCGTGTGAGCGCACCATGTAGGTACGTAGGTAATTCTGGAGTATATATTGAGTCATGTTTCTGAGCCGTATATAGCTTGTAAATAACGAGGTGCTAATCACTAACGTTCAATTGTTGTCACAAATTATCAAACATACAAAACTTTTTACCTAACCTATTTCCTAATTCGGTAATAGTTTGCTTACTCTAAACACACGGCACGTGGTTATCAGTGATATTATCTAATAGTACACATAAAGGTGTAAATGAATATTTCGTTATTTTCGGCACCGATCTCTTTACCAAAGAATTTGTCATCAATGTCAAAAATCTAAAACATTTTACATTACAACAAGCAATGTGATATCAATATCTCGACTTTAAATTAACAATAGCAATTAAGTAAATTTACATGTTTTTGTTATTAAATTAAAAATAAAACCTTCATGTACCTACCTATTTTATCTACGTGTGGCCACGTTTATTTCACTTTAGTTATTGTTTTGTGGTTTCTTACGTCACCGCAATATAAAAAGGTGTTGTGAGGACTTGTCTTACAATGTTAGTTCTTACTAATTAAATATGAAATAGCAAACATGCCATACAAAAATAAAAAAAGCCTAAAATATGAACGTCTTAGCATTTCAGTAAATTATGTATTGTAAACACTTATTTGCTAATTGGCCTTGATTTTGAAAACTAAAAATAATCTAGGTAGGTATACCTAGTAGTTTCCATCTTTAAAAGCCACATGCAGTCTTACATTGCAAATGACACGTGCCTAATCAGTATTACAAGTAATTAAGACAAGTGGCTTTCTATTAACATAAGAGCTACACTTATAATTAACTATTATAATTTATTTGCATATCATATAAGAACAATGATAAGTAAATCGTACAGACTTGTTTGTTTGTTAAGGTATTATAAACTACTCGTATAGCCTTCCTAGCTCCTTGAGGAACTCCTTTTATATAGAACTTACTATGGCTTTCGACACTGTAAACATCAACTTTTTTAAGTCATCAAGGTAAGTTTATGATTTTTCCGAAGTATGTAATTAAAATTATATTAAGTGTACATTTCTTGCATATTACAGCCTCCTTCCCAAATCCCAACCCCCAAGACAAACTTGGTATTTCTACTTCGTTAACATATATCGTCGATCGAAGAGCTTAAATGTATGGAAGTTCTCGAGTCACGTATCTTTCTCGTATCGAAAAGAAATGCCATTT
Organism: Diachrysia chrysitis; assembly: GCA_932294365.1. Taxonomy (NCBI): domain Eukaryota; kingdom Metazoa; phylum Arthropoda; class Insecta; order Lepidoptera; family Noctuidae; genus Diachrysia; species Diachrysia chrysitis. Next base: position 10,892,863 of record OW028654.1, on the reverse strand, counting down.
CCATACATTTAATGTCATATAAGCGATTTCTATAATCAGTGAAACTTGTAGAAATATCACTTGTCTACGGGGGCAGAAGATAGTTAAATTAATGATGAAAATATATAGGCACCTACAATAAAATATAGTTTATAAAAGAATACCAGGCAATACAATCTATGACCAGCATCAATGCTGCGTAAGTGTCCTTGTGTTTTTGCTAGGTATTCTTGCATTCGCTATTTATAAACATAAACATTTAAATAAACACACCAGGGACTGTTTGACAATAAAACACTTAGTTAATTAGCAAGAGTAAAAATAATGAATTAGTTAATACAGACAGGTGATTGTTTTTCAAATTAAGCTGTTATGCATGAAAAATCTAGGTATTAAACGTAAAAACCAATGTCCAGTTGCTATTATGGTCATTGATGTAAAATTATAACAAAACTATGTAGTACCTATGTTATACGTATGATAGTATATTATCTCATCAAATGTATGTAGGTACCAAGGCAAGCTAGCCTCTAGTCCACTAAGTGTAGTATTTTTGAATTCCTTCTTATCATCTAAACTTTAACTTACATAATACTAGACGATCTTTGCTGGTGTCCAATTAAGTGATCATTATACCCGTTAATGGCATAACTTACCTGCAAACAAACACATTTGATTAGAATGGAAAATTAAACGTCAATTAATACATAATAGCAAATGTCATTATCGTTAGCCTTAAAGAGGGAATGTTATTAGGTCTGGATGACAGTTTCAATTAGATAATATAGGTCCAAATGTTCATAAGATCACTGAATGACTTCGTGCTCGACAAATGGCAGTGATTTCTTAAAAAGATAGTATAATAACGGGTAATCAATGATGACAGGTGACATTAGATAATGAGAACATAAACTGTGATCGAATTTGGTAGGTACGGAAACTGCTAACAGCTTAAGTTCTAACTAAAGCTTAACATTTTTTTATGTATGTGCTACTAGTGTCCTGCTTCGGCGTCGCACGGGTAGACAATATATTAACAAATAATACACGCTAACCTTCCTCCTGAATCTATTGGTGAAAACCATATGAAAATCCGTTCGGTAGTTGAGATTATTGTGTTCAAACAAACGCATTGAAGGTAGGAAGGCTAGGTATACAATATGTATATCGTACCTATATAGATAGAATTGTATAAGCATGTAAATAGAACACGGTAGACAGATTAGCCAGTGACGGTAATAGATAGGTATAGATCCAAGTGAAAGGTAAATAGCCATTTAAATCTATATATACTAATATAATAAAGCTGAAGAGTTTGTTTGTTTGTTTGAACGCGCTAATCTCAGGAACTACTGGTTCGAATTGAAAAATTCTTTTTGTATCGGATAGTCCGTTTACTGAAGAAGGCTATAGGCTGTATAACATCACGCTACGACCAATAGGAGCGGAGCATAAATGTAAAATGTTGCAAAAAGGAAAAACCGTTGAAACTAAAACACGCGAACAAAGTCGCGGGGGACAGCTAGTATTAAATAAATATTCCTATTTACATCCCTTAATAAATAGGTACAACTTAAACTTGACAGAAACCAATAACGAAAATGTTTGGGTTGACAATAAACTAGATACCTTTAGGAAAAATTGTATGGATACTTAATGTGTAACTAACTACGGCATTTTATATAGGCCATTGTATTTGTTTGATATGCGAGTCGCGTTGTAAAACGAATCGATTCAATCGTCTCGATGCATTTACAATCGATTGATAAAGCGATCACTTACTGACGCCATGATGTCTGTAGAATAACGAATGCGGTAAGAATAGTTATGTAGACGAAACTAGAATTGTAACCTCAATCAAGGGATAGATATCAAATGTATTGTAGACAGGCTGCCCGCCCCGGCATCGCACGGGTGATATGAGATTTTGATTTTTTTTTTTTTATAATAACCTTCTCCTGACAATAATTAACACAACAAAAAAAGAATTAGCGAAATTGTTCCATCCGTTCACGCGTGCCATGACCAAGGGAAATAGAGATTCATGTTTATTTATCAGATGAAACTAAACTAAGTAAGTTACTGTAAGATGGTAGTAGAAAATTGCATACATAATAGGTCAAACACAAAACCCTCCTTTTTAACAGTCGGGCAATAAGATGCTCGGTTGCTAGCCTCGGTAATAAAAACACGAGTTCATTATGACAGTTGTATTTGATCGGGTGGGTATTTAAGCCACCGACCTTGCTGGGACAGGATATGGCGGTATTCTGCGCTGGGATTCGGCGGCCGGTGCGTCTCATTAATTGGCTCTCGGCTTTCGGCTTTCCAGTAACAGTGAAATTATGTTTTTCGGCTATGTACCAGTTTATGCGGCCGGCGACTAATGAATAATGATGTCGGCTACAATAACCTTAACGGAATAAATTAAGTAATCTTATCTAACTGTACAAATGTAACGCCCCGCTTGACTAGCTTCGAAGGTTAACTGCTTAAGGTTTAACTACTACTAACAATTACTTTTTATACACTAAGTTCATTAAGTAATTAAAATAATATACCTACCTACACTGGTTGTATAGATTTTGATACCGATATTGTTTAACAGAATGCTCATAACAGAAAATAGGCCATAAATATGATATTTAAATTAGAGTACAAGATCTTTTTACGTCTCCTGTTTAATAAAGTAGGCATTATTTATCATTTGTTGACTTCATTATCACCCTATTAAATATCTAACAGACAGCGATGAGATTTATGTAGTCACTAAATATTGCTAGTAATACCACTGAGCCCACCCTCCTAAACAGCCTTTGTGGTTAGTAAAAATACTTCAGACATGACAGACATGCTTTTATACCAGGCTCCAGATATTACGAAAAAAGAAAATTTACAAGTCCTGTGACAGAACCAAAATAGAAACCTAGCTAGCTGTAAGTAGTTTGGACATAATTGAAAATTCCATACATACATAAAACAAAGCCTCCTGCCGAGTCTGTCTGTCTGTCTGTCTGAACTACGGAATAGATAAACAAGGTCTAAACGCGATAAACTCAAAAGTTATGGAACTGATTTTCATGGTTTTTACTAATGTCAAACTGACTCAAGAAGGAAGGTTTGTATGGATAATTCAATAATATTTTGTCTACCCGTGCGAAACCGCGCGAGTCGCTAGTATATAAAAACAAAAAAATGACGCCGTACAAGCAAATTCCTTGCTCTATGTAAAGAATTCGAACGTCCCAATGACACAGAGGACTAGAATAGAACAATTGTATCTATCAAACTGTAGGCAAGTCTAGGTAATGAACGCCCTAACTCTGAGAACAATAATCTTGAAACTGACCCAGTGACGCGATTAGTCATAGACGCGAACACAACTATTCCAATCGCACCATAGGAATTTAAACCTTGGAACGAGGGCAGTCAGTATCAATTACAGTAACTGTCGTTACGTAAGAACTGCACAGGTTGGTTCGTAATGAAATTATAGTTGAAGTGGGCGCATCCCGAGGATGCGTGTAAGTGGCTCCGTTGTAATCCGAGCACTTGAAACCATCACTATTATCTATCTTGTAGAGGCATCCACTTTTCCGGTATCATTCGTCAGAAGGTCTTTTAACACTAGATAAAGTTACTGATAGCTAGGTAGGTAGGTACTAAGATTTAGAAATAAAAAGTGGCTTATATATCCTGGTAACACCATCCAACAATTTAAACCTTGTATGAACAATATAAGTAATGTAACCTTTAACATAAATCTTGAAAGTTTATGCAACGCCTTGAATAAAATAAAATGTTATCCCTAAACTAATAAATTATTATAAGGTCAGAACGAAAACGAGATTTTTTAAAAAGATATTAGATTTTTTGTTTATCCTGCGCCAAACAAGTTTTTGTCGTACCTATATCCAACATTTGACAAAACATTTTAATTTTGAGAGTCATATTAAAAATGCCATGCGGAAAATGTTCATGAGTTAGCTATTTCTATAATAAAATATATTTATACTGGATACTATACATTAAGTGCTTTAGTTTAAGTGCTTTAGCTACTTACTTTGGGTTCAGAGCAATGTATGTGATGTTGTCCACATTTATACATTAACGGAAAGTTATATGAGTTGACCTTATATGAGTTTTTTTTTTTAATAAAATACAAATAACAATATGGGAATATTTGCACAAGTTAATTGTTTCTTTTAAATTCTTTAATATTATTTCGAGCTTACATAAATAAATAATTAGGCCTACTTAGTCGGTTTTTTTGCATTGGTTACCGCTAATAATACCAGAAGATGCTTATTTGTATTGAAAATGCAAATCACTAAAAGTGACTCATTCTATTTTAGAGTCTATTTGATATAGAAGCATTAAATTTTACAAAGTTAAGGACAAATTATTAACAAGCGATTAAATTTAAAAAATCATTTTTCTTATAACCAAAAGAAAAGACAATTCGGCTTAAAAACGATAAAAAGCAAGACAAGCTTACACGATCTTTTACCGATTTATAAAACAATAAAATAATACCCATAAGTTGGTTTTAAAAAGAATGCATACAAAGTCACTTGTCATGCGGTTTACATGCAATTAACATTTTTATTGTTACTAGCCAAAGCAATATATTTTAATGTCAAGATAAAATATTGTCTTTGTTCGTGGCTGACAGACACATGTTTTTTTTTTTATTAATGTCTTGTTATTCATTACCTTAGCCCTTATATATGTACACCATTTTCTTCCGTATACATTTTAAGCATTAAAAATATCAATAGCCTAAATAATTTGAGTAAATACAATATTGTTGCAAGAAAGGATTTGGCTTAATATAAGAAACGATGAACATATTAAAATAATGAACGGTTTTATACAAATTCATGAGACATCTGTTTGCACATTTAAATTTGCATAACTACTAAAAAGTATCTAATAAAGTAATTACCTCAAGTTCAATGGACACAATGTCAAGATGGACATTTACCAATGTTATAGTTAGACTGGCGTAGATATGTTAGTCGACTAAATAAAAAACAACGACTTTAAACTTATAACTAAAATAAAAAAGAGTTTTGATATTTGATACTTCTTTGTGCAAAGAGGTAATGACGCAATGTAGAAATATAACAACTCTTTTTCCGAATAGAACGGATTTCGAACGGGATTTGGCCATAAAAAGCCCTGAAACAAATAAAGAGGTTGTCTACCTATTTATACTAAGTTACAGATAGTACCTTTATGTACTAGCAAGCACTACCTAAATAGGTACTTCGAACAGTTCGTACTTATCAATAACAAAGCGTTTTGAATAATGCTTACGCAGTAGATGCGCACAAGCGGAGACACCCTCAAGATAAAGGAATTAATAAACACTTGTATGTTATTGCAATATTATTTTGTTCTTTATTACACGTGAGCTACAGTTAGAATTACAACAATCATCGTATGCTGTCAAAGACTAACTCTTGGACAAAACAAATTTATATATATAATTTCAGTTACAAGTTGGTATGTACAACATACTAATGCCCAGTTCCTAGATTCAAGAAACGGTTCGTTTCGCAGACGGACGGTACAATTTTCTTTTTTTTGCTTAGAAAATTCTAATGTATGTTAGTTACGTACCTATGTTAGCATAAAACAGACCGCATATAAAAACTCGTCGTTTAATACTTGTTTATACCTATTTAACACATAAACTTAAGACGGTTTAAATACACAATTTTATTTATTTCAATCATGATTTAAGAAAACATTAACTATCTAGTCATTAGGACAACAATGGAACACGTGATTAATTGTTTATAATTAAGTTTTAGTTATATAGCATGTATTTAATGAGCTAGTGCATAAATCACTTAAAATAAAACATGTTTTTAAGTTTAATTCTCGGCGTGATATTTTATTTGACATGAGATATTGGGGTCGTAGCGTAGACCACATTTTAATAAGATTAAGATCTCATTTATTCAAAGCAAAAACGAACTTACAAAAAAGAAAAAAAAAATCGATATAAAGAATTTTTCAAATAAAAATTATTATATTAGTGTTTTTTATTTGTATGAAAGAAAATTTGCGAAAAATCCGCGGTAATAGTCGAAAATTGACAGGAGAATGGCTTTTGGGTCAGTTATTTTTAAAATAAATATTGAGGATTAATCATACTACATAATTGTTATCATTGCTTTATTCACTATCGCTGGCCAGTATGCGTACCATTTTGGATTTGAAAATAGAATTGGACCAAACGCTCAGCCGGACCTAATACTTGACAAAAAACAAAGAACATTAATTAAATTTTAAATAAAAAACAAATACATATAATGTCTTTGATTTAATTTTAAATTCAAGACATTATTTTTTTTTATTGTTTGTTACGCATTATGTAAGGCACGCAGAGCGAATATTTGTATTTAATTAGAAATATGACACATTAACTTTAGAACCTTTTTTCGTCGGATAATATTAAGTTCGAGAACACACTACATTTTACATTTTCGTTCATTGATAATATAATCCTTACTGATACTATAAATGCGAAAGTAACTCTGTCTGTCTGTCTGTCGCGCTTTCATGCCAAAAATACTAAACCGATTTAAATGAAATTTGGTACACAGATAGCCTGAGAAAGGGTATATGCTACTTTTTTCCGCGATAACCGACATCCACGCGGGCGGATCCGCAGAAAACAGCTAGTTTATAATAAGCGCACGTTTACACTTAGATTAGGTCTGTAATCACTGAATGGTGAAGGCTCATTTCTTCGATTGTTTTTTCACAGCACACAAAGCCGTAACCGACAAGGTTAACGATTGGTTATGCGTTTAAATATAACGTTTGCTGTAAATTTCCTACATTAAAGAACATATTTTTGGGTGCTGACAAAAAACGACTAGTTCTTATGTGTTGCCTCTTTATTGTAGGTTTTTGGGTTCAATTTGTTATTTTAAATAATATAGTAAACTGTAATTATGCATTTAATATTAGCTGTTTATGTAAATTAGCCAGCCTAATAAGCCTAGAAGGTTCAATGCTCCAAAAGATCTCTTAATACCTATATCTACAGTATTTACTAAACTTAATTAAGGTTTTAAGAAAGTGATATTGTGTTGATTGTTTGTAAAGAGTCAACTATTGGTGGGCAACTTAGAAACCATAAACTAATATTAATTCTGTCATTTTCCAAAGATTTCCAAAGACAAACAACTACAATCGAAAGTAGACGGATGAGTTTGAGATCTATGCATTGTTAACGCGACGCTAATTCTTGATGCACGACCAGTTTTCACCAGTAGAAGTCCGTAACGAACTTCATAGTAAAAGGAACTGTATAGATATAAGGCCATGATTTGTGTCAGGAAATACTGACTAAATGTTTTTGTTAATCTTTCAGACGCTTTGATGTGCCTCAAGTGTGCTGTAGTAAAAATTGACCCTAACAAGTAACTGTAACAAAATATGAATAATGTTCAAACAAAAACGGTTTACTAAAATATTGTTTACAATAATAACACTGTTAAAATCCTAATAAATCTACTGATTCCTCATGTTATCTTCTCAAAACATATAATAATAAGTAAGTATAGGTTTTGTGTACCTAACTCACATACGAGTCATAATGTGTATATTGTGTACCGAAAAACATGACTCATGTCTGTTTTGTAGACGTTAAGATAATGAATTTCCACTTCTTACCAATACAGCCTTTATTTTCATCGCATGTTCATCTCTATTCAGCAGGTAATTGTCAAATCTTAAACGGGGGCTTCTTTCTACTGGCCACAGCCAGTTATAGAAAATTTAAAACAACACGGTTAAGTGAAAAAAAAATTAACTAAAGAAAAAAGAGAGAGTTGGCAACCCTACTGGAAACAGTCATTACAAAGTGTTAAAACCGTGTAAGATATTCTAGAACATATACAAAAACTTAAAATAATATACGTGTTTGTTTAAAAATCATGGCGGCGCAAATGTCATGTTTAAAAACAAAAGAATAGCGAATTCGTAACGTCAAAGCATTATTTATGGTAGACACGTGTTTAAAACGTTGTTTTTTTCAGAATGTTTTTAATTAATAATAATGTTAATTGTAAAAAATGTGACGGTTTTAAAATTTTTCCCTTCTACTATTGTATTTAATTACAAGAATTTGATTCGCATACGTAATATATGATAAAAATAACGCAAAATATTAAACAAAACTACAATAGGAAAATTTATAGATCGAGCTAAAAACACATTCTTTAACCACGTGCCATGTAGAGATAAAGACGCTTAAGTCAAGTTCTTCTAACGCACTATAATAGAGCCTTGCTTTTTCAGCTGCAAGTGTCATCAGATTCTGCAAAATTGTACCATCATCACCTATACACGCAGCTATATCTAATACTAGCTGTCCCCCCCCCGACTTTGTCCGCGTTTTTTAGTTTCAACGGTTTTTCATTTTTGCAAATATTTTTCATTTCTGCTTCGCTCCTTTTGGTCTCAGCGTAATGTTATATAGCTTAGCCTTCCTCAATAAATAGGCTATTAAACACTAAAAGAATTTTTCAAATCGGATCAGTAGTTCCTGAAATTAGCGCGTTCAAACAAACAAACAAACTCTTCAGCTATATATATTAGTAAGTTTAGATTATATACCTACGTTACTTACGTAGGTATTACTGTTTTCTGTGTGTCAACTTTACGTCAATCGACCACTTGATCAAATCTTCACATATTTACACACACCTAATTTGAATTTACAAAACAAACAAAAATGGCCTCAAATAAGAATTTTTGGCAATTTAAGTCAACAGTTTATGTTATTTTTACGTCATACATGCTTTGGTAAAGTTTAATTTTACATTAATTATAACACAGTACACTGAGGTACATTATTTAAATTAGATTGAGTTTATGTATACAGAACAAACACGAAAAAAAATATAATTTAAAATGATTTCTTAATTATTTTACAGATAATTATTAACTAATATGAAAATAAAGCAAGTGTGTAACCAACCCGCAATCAGCAAGCCTTCTCTACATGAGAAGAGGCCTATGCCCCGCAGTGGGACATTTAAAGGCTAGTATTGTTTTATATTATTAAGTGTTTCACATAATTTTATATAAATTTATGTACAAATAACATACGAAATATAGTAAAATATTTAAATAATCTGAGCCTAATATTTTCGCTACTCTACTACTAATTTAAAAGTTTTAACCAACCATGAATACCTGTCTTAAAAGATCATCAATAAATTAAATAAGAATTGTTAAAAAAAAATATGAAACCGCATTTGTGGCTGTAATAAATAACTTTGATTTCTTTAAATCGGTATAAAATGTAAATATGTACTAGCCCATTTGATATATAGATATAGCTACGTATGTGTTCTTAGAGAGTGAATATACATTGATATTATTAGATACTAGCTGTCCCCCGCGACTTTGTTTTAGTTTCAACGGTTTTTCATTTTTGCAACATTTTTCACTTATGCTCCGCTCCTATTGGTCGTAGCGTGATGTTATATAGCCTATAGCCTTCCTCAATAAACGCACTATCAAATACAAAAATAATTTTTCAATTCGAACCAGTAGTTCCTGAGATTAGCGCGTTCAAACAAACAAACAAACAAACTCTTTAGCTTTATAATATTAGTATAGATTATGGCAAGTGACATGTTGGTACTACCGTAGTACAGTGTGTATTTTGTAACCGACACTTTTCGAATATGAAAATAACCCGCATCGTTCCAAAATGCTGTACTAATTACTTAAACACAATTCCTGTCATAGATTTAGTAATCGCGAAAGCTTGAAAGTTATGAATATAATTATATGTTATTTTTTTTTACCTATCTGTTTTAAATAGTAGTTTTTAAGTTTAGTCGTTACATAAATACACACATAGGTGCATACAAATATTTCCTCATTCTAATATTAGTATAGAATACTTATTAATCTTTAAAGCTAACAGACTATGATAAACAGCGTCGTGTGTCTAAGAAATAGAGATTAGGTACAGTATTATAAGGATTAGGTACAGTTAGGATAAAAATTAAAAGAAATATATATATATTTTTTTTTGGAAGAGATCTGCCGCAGTTAGCTTTGAGGGAGGCTTTCACTGCTTTACCGGACTAAGTTGGCGAGACTGTAAAACACGCCTCCGGCCAGAAAATGGAATAAAAGATTTTATTCGTGAATAAGTACCTATGACAGTTGAAACACCGCTGAGACACCTGTATTCTACATTGAATGCAAAATAAGTATATAAAAACACGGTAATTTTTCCATTTAACATTTTAGTAACAGTTAATACCCATGTCACTTTAAACTTAAATAATTACAAAAAATATTTACTTAACAAATTAATGCTTCAATCGTAATTTTAGGCGTGAGTGACAACTCTTTATTTCGACGAACATCAATAAGACCTGTCAAACAGTGATTTGTGCCGGAAGATAAACCTTAATGCGTGAGCCGAGCGTGTCATCAACGTGACTAAATACTCAATTCTTACTTCGGTGAAACGAATCCGAAAAATTCGAGACATTTCTGAAATACTTTACAGTAAATTACATTTAGATAAGACAGTTTTAAATACTGGCGCCATTTTCTAAGTGAACTGTGGTTTGAAACGCATTCAAGTATTTGAAATTCGAAGGCACTTGGTAAAGGAGAGGCAATGGAAATTACATTCTGCCAGTAGGAAGGTACTGTCTTTTTCATTTCGTATCGATGGTTTTCATCTGATGTGACCAGCGCAAAACATAGCCAGATCGATTGCTCTTTGATGTAGGTACAGTAGATAATATAGTGCAATACCAGTATACCACTTACCATAAAAAAAGTAAATCGTTTAAAGTCTATATCGATTGAAACTAGTACCTATTGTGTTACAGTATGTTTTTAATATTATCTTGTCTATTTATAGAAATTTCTCAAGGTTTTTAACGATTTCACAATAAATATTGAAAGTTACAATATTCATACTAGGTAGGTACCTAATAACTTACATTGGTTCCAACACAACATAACATTTTTAATCCGTAATATCAAGTAACAATACAGTTAAGTAAGGAGGTTTTATTGCTCGATAACAAAGTAACAAAACATGAGCGTATCGATCGAACTAACTGTAGGAACAATATACAAACAAATACCTATTTGTTCGTAAATTTATATAAACGCCATGACGCTATTACATTTGTTCCAGTAGGCTGCAGAGCCGTTACGCTATTTAATATTTAAAAAAAACAATACGATTACAGACTCGGAAGACACATTTTACATGATTAATTAATTGCCTATTGGTTAATTTCTACTCTATAAACTTGAATGATGAGGTAAACTTTTTTGGGTTTTACAAACTGGCACCTAAATATCAGGTTATGTGAAATTTAGCATAATTTTGTTGTTTTCTTAAATGACCTCTGGTGACTTGCGGAAATTTTATCAAGGATACAAATTTCCAATTCGTAGTATTATTACAAGTTTACTTAATAATATTTAACAAGGATTCCATATGATATCAATAGACGTGTTTCGCCACGCTCAACATTATCCTACACTATTGACGACGATGCTACATTTCAACATTAAAGAAACATAACATATCGAGGTTGCAATGTCTCTTTATCTTTTTCTTAGTAAATATTTCCTATTACAACAATGTTTCAACTATTTCATGCATAATCTGTTACTAGAATAAAACAATGCATATCAATACGTTATATAATTTGAAATGTAATTTTGTAATAACTATTACAAATTTAATGGTAATAATGCAAATAAAAAAAATATTTTCTTTTCATAATTAAGTTTCTAAATCATGTTTAATCTATGGTTTCTCTCCGGCGTGTTAATGTTTCAGCCATGTTGTTTTACTTTTGTAAGAGCCTGAAGTGTTTTACGTTTTACACATTACAGTCCTTGTGACATCCAGCATACGCTATAAAGGTCAATGTAATTATTACTACTTCACTGTTTATTTACAGTTATAAGTATGTAACTATCACTTAAATTATGTATTATTCAACAAGAATAAAAATTACTCTTAAAAAAAATACAAAAAGTAAATTATTTATTTTATAGTCATATTTTATCAATATCACGCATGAAAAGTGCGATCCAAAGCATGCCATTGGTAACAATAAATACAAAAGCGGTGTCAATGTCAAAGTATTAAATATAAGATTGCAATCTTGACCTAAAAACACTGCGATGATAATAACACCCAAAAAGGATGCATATAAAATCAATAATAACAAACAACACAGTAAAAATTTCGTTGAAACGGTGCGTCGCTACCACCTATATCCACAAGTGTCATTGTGGTAAGTAAACAGACAATGCTGATGATTCATTGTAGTTTTCCACTTACAACTCATATGCATTGTTTGTCAAATCCGGCAAAATTTCGCATCATTCATCCATGGCACATGGATAATAAAAAATATTTTTTTTTGTATTTCCTGACGGGGAAATGAACTGGATATTTGAGGAATGGAAAGATAGTGGCACATTAGTCAGTAGCATTTATTAATTGACAATTTATTTTCCCATTTTGATGAAGATATAAATAAATAAATATAAATAATTGTGGACAACATGACATACATTGCTCCAAACCAAAAGTAAGTAGCTAAAGCACTTGTGTTACGGAATCAGAGACAACGACGGTACCACAAACACCCAGACCCGAGACAATGTAGAAAAGTGGTTTTTCTACATTGACCTGTCCGGGGATCGAACTCGGGACCTCAGACCTAGCGACACCTTGAAAACCGGTGTGTACGCTACTCGACCACGGATGTTGTCGAATATTTTATAACTCCCTGGTTATTGTAAAAATTTATTCTTGTTCGGTTTTTTAATATTACATCAAAAGGTATCTAATGGGTAGAAAATCTTAATGTAATTAACACTAGCCGTCACATTGTCAGCTTTATGACGTGGTGGTATCTACATTAAAGATGGGTTAATCATATGTTGTCACTCAACTTTCGATTTAAACTTTCGCACAGCGTCCGAACCTCGGTAATGGAGACAGCAAAATAAAATTGTCAAACTGAATGGACCATTACGTATAATGGAGGAGGCAAAACGGTTTACTCACGCACATTCTCGTGGTGTTGCGAGTCGAACTCTTCGTTCGTCTTCGAAGTTCGACTCGCGACAGTCTGAAACTAGTCGTGCGATCCCGAAAATGTGCGTGAGTAAACTGTTTTGTTTTAAATAATTATGAATACTCCTCACGAAAGGCTTATGTTTATTCAAAACCCAGTGTAAAGTGATGATTATGATTATTATGAACAACAAGAAAAAATTGAGGCATGCAAACTTCTGAATGTAGTCTCTGAACATGTTCTACTTTTTTTAATACAAGAAACTAATTCAAGCTTCCTGTATCTACCTACGTAGAATTCTTTACACATTCTTACACTTAACTTTATAAACAAAATCTAGAATATTTCTGTCACTTGTATCCGCGTAAATAAATCAATACGAAGTATTTTTACGTAGTGTCTGGTATGAGGAAACCACTCAAATAAAACATGTGATCTAACAAACCACGGAGGTCTAGAATAAACGATATTGGCATAAGTAAGACCAGTAACTCATGACACAAGCCTCTCTTCAGTTACTCTACCTGTCTGAATTTCCGCGTTTTATAGAGAGAGCGAGATGCACACATGAACTAAGAACAGGTATGACAGGGATAGTATATTTTAGAGCCCACTTTAGAAACGTCAAGCTATGGTAACTTTAGTGTTCACTCATATCAATCAGAATTATATAAAGTTAAAACACTTTTTAACCCTATAAAAAAAAAAACTTTTTAAGTACGTTTTTCCTTTTTTTGTTTGATAGTAGTTTTTTTTTAATTAGGTTGAAAGTAAACAATACTATTGTATTCCAGGGCATTGTCCTCCAATAAAAACATACAAAAAAGTATTTGATAATTAAATTTGCGTGACTGATCTGATTTACATTAATATCATCGTTATCTTGGGATTATCATTTCCATTGTTTTTTTTACGAGCAACTAGACCTTCTTAGTTAAAGCTACTAATAATAAACTTGACGATCGCAATTCGCACTTGACATTGTGTTGAGCAAGGCTTAGGTTACTTTGGTTTATCTGAACCGACTTAAAAAAGGAGGAATTTTCACTTTGAATGATAATTACCGGGTCGATCCGATCTTATTCTAATATGTACCTATTTACTGTTTAAATTTTTCTATTTTCAGTATTCAGTATTGTTATTAACCATTATGTCTGTTGAGAAATAATATCTTTTATTTACAACTAGCTGTCCCCCGCGACTTTGTTTGCGTGTTTTAGTTACAACGGTTTTTCATTTTTGCAACATTTTTCATTTATGCTCCGCTCCTATTGGTCGTAGCGTGATGTTATATAGCCTATAGCCTTCCTCAATAAACGGACTATCCAATACAAAAATAATTTTTCAATTCGAACCAGTAGTTCCTGAGATTAGCGCGTTCAAACAAACAAACAAACAAACTCTTCAGCTTTATAATATTAGTATAGATAAAGACTTTTTTATTTACTTGCAAAAATGAAATTTAAGTGTAAAACTTTGGTTTTGTCCTCTAAAAATCATTGTACACTTATTATTTTATTAAGTATCATTATTTTTACTCTAACATCATGTAAAACGACAACCATAATAACACAAATATTCTAATAAATATTGAAAACAGATTAAAACAAATTAAAAAAAAATATTAACACTTACAATTTTTTTTTTCATTTATTTAATTTAAATAATAGCGATAAATCTAAACCGGTTCAGTACAAAAAGCTAAAGGTTATTTTATTGCAATGATAAATAATAGAGCCTTAACGTAAAACACATACTTATTTATTTTTGTTCAAGATGACCATTTGTGAAGGTATATTTACGAAATCGGGTTTTACAGCAATAAAAAATATCGCAAAGGTATAAAAACTGTAGTTAGAAAAACCAAAGATTTCTTAAACATTATATCCAGCTAGGGTCTTTCCAAATGGATGACTATATTATACTAAACTGTGATATAATTAGAGTTGTCTATACTAATATTATAAAGCTGAAGAGTTTGTTTGTTTGTTTGTTTGAACGCGCTAATCCCAGGAACTACTGGTTCGAATTGAAAAAATCTTTTTGTATTGGATATTCCGTTTATTGAGGAAGGTCACGTGAGGAAATCACGCTACGACCAAAAGGAGCGGAGCATAAATGAAAAATGTTGCAAAAATGAAAAACCGTTGAAACTAAAACACGCGAACAAAGTCGCGGGGGACAGCTAGTAAGTAATAATACGAGTGTTCAGTCCACTTACTTTAATGTTAATGAATAATAAAATTTACTGGCAAATTAAACTATCTTAATATCTATAGGTGGTAATCGACCACAATCTCGTTCTCGCACACTAATTGTGCTCTGAAATATCCAAAAATAGTTTTTTTTTACCTCCAACCACCTCCTTCCATCCCTCTACACTAAAAATTTATTTACGAACTCTCTCATCATCAGAATGGGTCGAGGAATTTTCGATAACCATAAAAATAGGTAGTTACTTATATCCACTTATGTTTTAAACAAAGAGTTCCGTTTTCAAGTAATTTATAAAGCATCGATTCACTATCTATTCTTTTATACCGTTACAAAATAAAAATTACACGAGAATACAAAAAACTTTTTCATCGCATAAATTCGCAATCTACGTCTTTATCAAATTGCATTAAATTTACATGGTAAAGTTGACGAGTGTTGAACAACTGGCAAAAAAATGGCCAAGGGCTGCTCCAACGAAATAACCAGTCACTGTCGAAATTACGCACACGAGTGTGAATTTTGAAGTTGAATGACCTTATAAGAAAGTATAAAGAAATATATTGCCTTCTGCACTCAGAAATTTCGTGCATTTAGTACGCAAGTATGACGTCATTAACACCTTACTGTACCGTACTTTGATTGGCTTTCTCTACTCAGTGTTTCCTTATTTGGAAAAAGCAAAAAATACGTGTCTAATGTTCCTTTTTATTATCCATCTTAATGTCTAATTACTTAGTTTGAGTTTTCATACTTAGCCATCTACCGCATTATATCGATTTCCCCGATAACCTCAATTCGTTCTTTGGTCTGCATTTACAAAACAAATACAGGTGCGATTGTCACGCAAATATAACCGTTTAAATACTGATACATACAAGCACATTGTTTAAAAATGAGCTATTTGTCATAAAATTGTAGAGTTTTATTCACGGTTAATAATAACAGGATTAATAAAGGGTGGAAATAACATTTTGAGTACTTTGGAGTATTTACTACACCATATTGGTCAACAAACTACAAATCCTTTTCAAGGTTTCCTACCGCAAACAAAAGAAAAAACCAGGTATTTACCCTGTTTCGTTAAGGATAATAATATACCTACTTAATTCACGAATTACCTGTGCAACTGAACTTTACTTGAAACTGTTAACAAATCGAAATAACATTTGAATTGTAAATGAGCACTTAAAGCAAAACTTATCCAATAAAAGTTATTTTCATGCTATAAATGCAAATTATTTGCGGCTGGTACTTCCTAGCGACTTGATTTCTGACGTTGATGACTCCATATTTTGCAGAACTTATGGAAGGTGCTTTTGTTTTTTGAAAGTAGGAAAGTAGAAACCGCTTCACATTTTTGATGATCCTAAGGACCAACTTTTTTTTTCTTTTTTAATTAGAACGGCTTACAAAAGCCATTTACACTGACCAAATACATGTTTAAGTACTAATAAGCAATAAATCATAAATAACAAACAAACACAAAAAATAACTAAACAAAAACTTATAATATTAATATTGCATTGGTCATCAGGTTATTAAAATTAATTTCGTTGATTATTCAGACCTTCTATAGCTAATATATATGTATAGCATACTGACTGATTTCAAAACACAATTGATCACCGCAATATATCACAATAAAAGATTACAAAGCAATTAAAATGTAATATGATAATAAAGAATCGTCCTTGCCCTTACCGAATCTCTCTTTTCTAATCAAACAACTGACCGCGATCAGGTATTGCTTGCCCAACGTAGAACGTACACAAACATTGCACAAACTACTAAAGAACGTGACAGAACCACCTATCATGTAGTTTGTATAATTTTCTATTAAAACGACTCCACCAGATAACGACAATCATGTTTACAATTTCATCGAACGAAAATTTCTGCGCGTATAATGACGAAATTATGAACTTTGAATGTGGTAAAGTGAACCTCTATCTGCATTCCTTGCTGGTAATTAATATTTAAATTATTTATGTCATAATTTCCTGCCAGTTTCAACCACCGGGTAATAAAATATTATATAATACTGATAATCTATAGTTCAACATGACAGTCAAGGAAATTCTAGTGTCACATGGACAATCCAAAATTTTTTATTCAACAACATTTTATCTCAGTACGTTACAGTTAACTTCAATAGAAATAACAACCGAGATAAGTAGTTCCTCAGAATTGTTCAGAGAGATTTCATCATCAAAGAGGAACTTATGACTAAGTCTAAACAATGCGATCATTAATCATCACGACTACAAAGTGATAGACAGTAGGTACAGAGGAAAACGTCGGATGGCCACAGACGTGACCGGTAGTGACTGTTTGCATAAAGGAAAATAAGGAAAACCTTCATGCCGACTTGTAAATGGCACTGTTTATTTAGGGTACACAAAATATTAAACGATTTACCTGTAGTATTACATGTAACTTGTGATGGTCGAGTTACTCACCGGGTTTTTACGACTCAAGTTAGTACCAATGTGATTGTTTCAAAGATACATTACTCAGATATACACTTTCTTCAGTAATTCTTAAACAACGCTGACTAGAGGCAACAAAGAGGAATAATAAAACCAGGATTTAGTCGTCTGAAACCATCAAGTATCATCATTTCTCTTTATTGCCTAATAGTTGGAAAGCTACCTACATGCTGCTATATAACAATCGCTTTCACAATACCATTCTTACAAATCTCCTGCAGAGCAAGGACCTCTTTGTTTTTCCTTGCTACCTACTTGCTATTTTTCTACACCGTGACGTTTTTTTTAATATATGTAGTAGTTTATCTCTGCTATTTAGGGGGTGCCTTAGGGGAAACTAACATTCGCAAATACGGAAAACCCACAGGTCTGAAACAACATTTGCAAAAATGATAGCAAAGTTCTTGCGGCTTCTTCTCCATCCTATCTTTTTCAATTAATGCTTACGAGTTGTGACGTCTCTCAAAGCAAACTTCCGTAAAATGTACGAAACTTAATGTGAGTGACCGGGGTTAGAGATTTCCTGAGAGTCATATGTCATTGAGACAATTACAATGCCTTTGAGCAGGCCAACCGGCCACCACACCTCCTTATTATGAAATCAGTAACATCGTTAAAATGTTCCCTTTCTGAGAACAGTCAGTCGTAAAAAATCTCATTTGATGTCCCTGTTTTTTCGGCCGTCGGTATGCGAAAAACCGAAACCTAAGTGAAAAAAATTAGGTCAAGATACTGCGACCGGTTTTTAGCTCGTATTTTTGTATATTATGGATACAAATAAAAACATTTTGTAACCTTTTATTGACAAAGTTGCCGTCTACGTTAACAACGAGAGATATTCCAAGATAGCCCAAATGAATAAAGTTGAAAATAATCACTGGCAATAACAAAGAGTTATAAAAGTCGACTGTCGATAGTTAAACCTTAAATCTTCTTCATAGTATACAGTCCAGAAAATTGCCAGACTGTATTTTTGGTAAGAGTAAATAAAAGTTAAAGATTTACTTCGTACACGAATTATTTATCCTATCAAGGACTAAGAACGAGTAGATTTCACCATCATACCGCTTATCAAGCCACCTGTATCAGCAGATCTAACATTTCTCAAGTATACTGGACACGTTGGTAGCCTTCGACTGTCTGATTATCATTTCAGTTAATATACAATCATCCACACATGAGGTAACATGGAATTACGAAAATCCACCCTATGCCTTCCAAATAAAGGTGCCGCCAATATCAGTGTTATCACCGTGAGGTCGACATACAGGTTTACTAATGGTGTGCATTACAGTTACACAATCATAGTATTAGTAGATGTAATCTTATACATGTATTACCGCAATAGGCAATTGATATTAATTTTCCATAGCATTACGTACATGTATGGAAAGTGTTCGGCGCGTTTAATTCAAACTATAGTTAGACATCTTCAAAATCAGTGATGGAATAGTTTAGATTTACTGATGTTCTAACCGAAAAGTAAAAATGAAGTTTTATAGAATAGTAAGGTATTTTCACACTTGTGTTGCGGGGGTTTCAAAATCATTCTTTAACTTCAGACTTAGAACAAGCATTTGTGGATCACAAAATTGTTTCTTGCGGGGATCGAACCCGCAGCTCGTCTCGAACAATGGTAGTTAGCGTGGTGACTTATTCCAGTCGGCTATCCGTGCAGTAAATTTAAGAGATTAGCCCTCGAATACTGAAACGCAACTTAACCTTAAGACGTTCTTAAATATCTATGTCTGTCACTACTTTACGCCTGAAAGAAACAAAGACAGCATGAGACTTAACGGCGGCTTAATACTGATTGACGTTTCAGTATTCGGCCATTGGAAAATAAAATTAGGACATTTAACCTAGCTATAGTACGTCGCAATGAGGACTAACTATACCTACTATGTAAAGCAAAATAAAAGCGTTTTTGTACTACATTTTTTTTGGAGTCGACAAAAAGTTGAGTAACTATTGCAATTAGCAGCCACATCATAAATAAATAAATAAATGTGGACAACATCACATACATTGCTCTGAACCCAAAGTAAGTAGCTAAAGCACTTGTGTTATGGAATTCAGAGACAACGAAGGTACCACAAACACCCAGACCCGAGACAATGTAGAAAAGTGGTTTTTCTACATTGACCCGGCCGGGGATCGAACCCGGGACCTCAGCTGGCGACACCTTGAAACCGGTGTGTACGCCACTCGACCACGGAGGTCGTCAGAATATCTCGCATAGTTAGTGTAAAGCTAGCCTAATACTGCCGCGAACTTAATTTGCCATGACCACTTCTAATCCCATGTCTTTGTTCATAATGAATTAATGACTATTGTTACTAATGTACCTACACGTTATAATACCCGTAATTAAGTAATAAGTTGTTTAATTAAGTACTTTATAAACTTCTGGAGGTATTTAGTTATGTTTGAGGAAAACTTTACCTTGAGCTAGCAATTTATTTAATTTCCTACAAAGATTTTTCTTAATGGTGCTGTGTAAACCATGTAATCAAATTGTAGAACAAAATTTTCTATAAGTGACATCTAGTTTCAAACCCTGCAAGTACATGACATTCAACCGAAAAACAGTACCTATAGGCTATAGCTACATTCAGTATTATTTTAGTTTTTCTCAGTATTCAGAAACTAATAAAAATCCCTGCTGTATAAACACCAAAATAGTTACCATAATAAAGTATCATTTAAAATAAACTGTATAAATAAAAACTTCTTGCGATTATGATGTAACACAACTATTTATACAAGTAAAATACTAAGAATTAATCATGTTTATACAAATCGAATTATAATTCAAAGATGGAAATACCGGTAAAAACTTCTTATATAAGAATAACTAACAACAGTTTTTTGCGAACAAACAATTTATAATAAGCTAACTACTTTTCACACGCGACTTTATCCACGCGGATTGTGTAAAACACTTTATTATCTCACGAGAAAATATAACTGAAATTAAAGGATAGATATCCTACCTATATCATATTCCCGGCTATAAATTACATGTGTGCCAAATATTTAAGAAATCGATGCAGTCGTTTTCGCTTGACGAGCTAACAAACATGCAAACAAACTTTCACATTTATAACATTAGAAGCGGATGCATTAGGATTAAGTATTTCCAGAGAAAGCACTAAAGGACTAAGTTTTATGTAACCAACATTTTATTAGGTAGCGGAGACCAATAATAGTCTGTGGTTATTAAAGCTGCTTTGTACCAATAAAACTGTTATTTACTTATGCTTTAGGAACTCTAAAGCCTCCATGGTGCGCGGATCAATCCGCACCAAGCACCGTGGTTAGCGTCCCGTCCGTGTAAGCGCAGACGCGTCTGCCCCGGTCCATTGCAATCCACTGCGTTTCGAAGTATACCTTTCGTTGAGAATCAAATCCAATTTTAAATTATAAAATTTAAAATTGGATTTGATTCTCAACAATCAGTGCGCGGTGCGCGGCTCTCCGTGGTCGTCGGCCGTGCGGGGATATCCGTAATATCGCGCACTTTTGGAAGCCGGCTGTACGTGATTCATGAATTGGATTATATAGGGTCGCATCAGGCGTATCTGTCATACCTTACCAATGACAAACAAGCTACTGGCCTATTTTTAGTGGAAATTGTCAGAAAGACCTGATGCGAGACTATCGAACTTAGCGGATTATGACTCGCGGTAGCCCTTCATGATACTATTTTAAAAGAATTACGAAAATAGGCATACAACATTAATAAGCGTATTCTATTTTTAAAATATGCAACGTCAGAACAATCACAATGAAGAATGTTTGACCTTGAGCATTTTATTGATTACTACTCAATAAATATCAATATGGCGATTATAATTACATCTGTTCGTGTTTATTGATTTCTTAATCAAGAAAAATATTTACTTTTATAAGATTTGTAATTTTACAGACTTCTATAGCTAGGAAAGAAACACCATTTTAAGTTCCACGTAAACTCAGCCAACTCACATTTCAATATCGTATATCGTCTTTAATTAAACGTTAGAATACCTAATTCATTCCAAACAATTAAACCCATGTTTATTTAAAGAACAGCAACATATAATTTTACCATATTAATGTATTCATACTTAAAATGTACTAGCAATTTATTTGTTGAAAATAGTTGTTGTTGTTGCTATAAATAGTTTCCCCTAATTATAGTTGAGCGGACTTCGAGAATCGTTTACGTAGGCCAAAAATACCTTAATTTCAACCAAAATAAACGTCCGGAATAGAATGCCTTATATTTTTATAACAGCCTCAAATATGTGAAAAAAAAGTATTTATGTCAAGGCTGAACCTTTTAAGACTAGCTGTTATTTGAAAAAAAAAAACTTTTATTAGCGTATTTTTGAATATCTTTCAAATATGTATGTACCTATATCCTTGGGTATCTCTCGCTTATAGACCTCGCGATATTTAATCTGTTTTATTAAGACCTCGCGCAGCAAAATAGGAGTAAGACAGTTAAACATACTAATTAGACAGTGCATTTGGCCGCGCTATTATACGAGTTACACCTTGCGAATGAGTTAACGTGCGATATTCAGCACGATGTAACAGCGAGCTTGTCTAATTAGACAGTAAGACAGACGAGTTAGTCGAGATTGAATATACCTAAGCCTATTAAGTCATTAAACAATTTGGTGCTATTTCTGCGATAAATAATTCGTCTCTTTACTTACTGATCTAAAAACGACCAACCTCAATAATAATTACATCGTTATCTATTCTTTAGTTACTTCCACGTCCATGCATGAGCGCTAATTGCGTATCTTAATGCTACCGTTTAAAATGCACGTGACATTTTTGAATGACATCAGCAATTAGCATTAATGTATAATGTACATAGTAAACACATAGTATTTCACCATTTCTAGGCACCCTGCGAGTATAAGCAGGTCAACTAGTAAATATTTTAGTTCTACTTCTGCTTTTCAAAGACACAGATGGTTGTTAGTAAGTCAATTTGTATGTACGATGTACCAAATTGAAAACACAGCATAAAAATCTCATCGACATCTTATTTCGACAAATGATCATTTTAGCACGTGTAAATTCCAATTAACGAATATGATACTTATGACACAAACTGTAATGATCAACGAAGCTAAACTATACGAGACCAATTTGTGTTGACTTGCATAAATGGTTGGTTATAATTTACATACATGTATTTATTGTTTGTGGAAGTAACACATAATCAGCTGAAGTTTCCCAAGGTGATGTTACAAAGGACGTTTTAAATGTAAACTGTTTTAAGTACATACAATTGTTAAATTATTGTTAGGGTTCGGTACCTCAAAAGGACAAAACGGAACCCTTATATGATCACTTTGTTGTCCGACCGTCCGTCTGTCAAGACCGTTTTTCTCAGGAACGCGTGGAGGTATCAAACTAAAAATTTATATCCAATACTCAGGTCTACTGTCCCTTGGAGCTGTGAAAAAATCAAACTTCTTAGCTAAAGTAATCAAAAGATACAGCCGTTTATGCCGCAAATTTCCGCAAATTTTCGAAACTCGCACGGGAATCAAA
Organism: Diachrysia chrysitis; assembly: GCA_932294365.1. Classification (NCBI taxonomy): domain Eukaryota; kingdom Metazoa; phylum Arthropoda; class Insecta; order Lepidoptera; family Noctuidae; genus Diachrysia; species Diachrysia chrysitis. The sequence goes on along the minus strand of OW028654.1, from coordinate 10,869,495 downwards.
ACCTACAGGGTACTTCTCGTAGACTTAGAATCTTGAAATTTGGTACGAAGTAACGTCTTATAGTACAGATAAAGGAAAAATTGCGAAAACCGTAAATTTTTAGTTACATCATATAATAAAAATATTTTTATTTTATGTTATTTTTTTTATTTGCAATAAAAATACTATAACTACAACTATGACTCGATCATCGTGATGGGTGAACTTTTACTTATATACCTACAGGTTTGTACGGAACCCTCGGTGCGCGAGTCCGACTCGCACTTGGCCGGTTTTTTTTTTTATTAAGATTGACATAAATATTTAAGGAATAAAGATGATGATTTCCAAATAAAATTTTGGATATAGCATGAAAATGAAGCAATGCCAATAACTATTACCTACTTTATTGGCTTCATCTTGTTTAGTTCTTATTTATTTAAATCCCATGGGTTGGCTTTAAATACTTGTTGCTTGATAGTCACGTCTAGCCAATTATCTACAAATTGGGATTGTGAAACAAACTTCAATGTCTTTACTGAGAACTTGAAATCAAAGACCAGCTCACGACATCGAGACTAACCCCAATCTTAAATGGTTTGCTCATTAGATAGTCGCAACTTGTAGTTTTCTACATTTAGTAGCGTATAAGCGATATTGGCAAAAACCATTTTATTTCATCAATTCATTTTTGCAAGATAAATCTTTAAGCAGTTAATGTTGAAAGAAGTTACAACAACAACAACTTTAAAAGAACTGGGAAGCAATCGCTATTAGTCGCTAATGCTCTCTCTTCCTTTTAACATTATGAGACAATACCCACCTTACAATAATAATAATATTTTATGGAGAAAAGATTAGTATTTTTGTATGTTTGTAACGAATACAAAACTTCTAGACAGCTTTAAAAACATCTTTTACTATTAAAGGCTACATTATCCCTGAATAACATAGGCTATATTGCTATGCTACCCGAGAAAAGCCGGGGCTGGTCGTAGTCTTAAATAAAAAAAATACAATCCCACGCATTGGCACACGACTATTCTGTTAAAGGCGTCTATTTGCTCACAAGTTTCACAACAATGATTAGGTGCGTCAGGCCGATTAGGCGACAGCGATGGATAGATGGGACGGACGAAGTCGGGACATTGCGAAAATATCCGATTCACCGAATTAACTTCGACAGTAATGTCTAATGACTGATTAGAAGCACAGTCGAGCGAATCTAACTATTCATTTCCTTTACTCGTATCCGTCGATAATGATAACTTATCCATAAGCTTACAATAATGATGAGGCTATGAATTTAAATGCATTATAATTACCGGCCCTTATCACGTTTATCTCAAGGAACTGATATGTGGACTTTTCCTGTAAAGTTCCTTGTACATTTACGAGAATTAAAACCTGTTTGTACTTTATAGTGGTTTAAATAAGAGACACAATATGTTAACCTTTTCTAAAGTATGAACGAGGGTCATCGTAAAATAAGTGCCAAAACAGAGCGCGCCGTTTTATTAATATTACCTATCTCAAAACCTTACCCTAACAATATCGTAACCATCGATATTTTCGCATAATATTCGAAAATCACTTAAATCGGTAAACGAGCGTATTACTTATAGCAAGAAATTTGCTTACAATCGGCACAACGGGCTACTAGCACTCACGACGACGACTAGGACGCACTCTATGCTTGCTTATGTATACTCTAAGGTTGCACAACTACTAAGAATATCAATAATATAAAAAAAATAACAATCAGTAAACGATTTAATGATTATGACAACGACCATTAAACAAGTTATTTGTTAGGTAGCAGCAAGCCTGTTATTAACGAAATAGACTGTTATTACTTTGTCTATGCTTCTATTTTTCACTTGATAGAATTCTCCAACCTTCGCAAATGTCAAGGTTGACTAAGATAACTCACTAAGGAAGGCGTTCGCATCAACAGACAATTAAAGTGGGCTGACTGAAGATAGAGGGTTCTTCGTCGGAGAATAACAGATCGGGTTCGAGAGCATCAAATAACACATTTTATTACTTAGACACGAATCGTATCAAGTGTTTAAATATGTAAAGAGCTAGGTACCTACTTCTACTAAAAGATAGTGAAATACAAATCGTAAAGAAATCAAAATATAAAAGTAAATAAAGAATTATTACTACAAAGAAATCTATAGTCATCAGTGTAAGTTTCAACGCATCCGAAATAAAACTTTTTAAATTTAAATTAAATTAATCAAAGTAAAAACTACCTACTCAGAATAAAAACGAGTAAAAAAAATGCTATGAGTTACGACACACCTAAGTAATAAAAAAAAAGTGAAGTAAACAAAATGACAGGCAGGCAATGAACTTTAAACTAGTTTACTTCATAGAAGTAAACACTTTTATTATTATCTAACTTTCCACGCCCACGTGCGATGCGGATCCTTGACATGCATTGTATAAGTATAATAATATATCAATAGAAAACCTAATAAGTACTAATAACAAAAGCAAATTTCACAATCTGTGACAGTATCAAAATATTGACATATCGATAAAGAAAAACGTAATTGTAATTTCGTAATTGGAACGCTCGCAGGGACGCAAGGAGGAAAATCGATAAAAAACGGTTTTCTTTATTTCATAACCGTAAACAGCTATTGTAATGTACTGATATATAAACCGGTCAAGTGTGTGCAATGGCCTTAGAACGAAGCAATGTTACATTATCATAATCACGTGCTTATTTTAATGATAATTGTTGCAACAGGCGATTATAAGGCGTTGTGGCTGAATGCCTGTTAAAAACTTTAAGTGCAGCCTTTTTTTGTCTTAATTTTTGGAATTTAAGTGAACATTTGCATAAAACACTTTGTTGTACTGCTACATTAAAAGGTTCACAGTACTTCGAGAGATCAGGAATTGTTCCTAAAATACAGTTGTTATATATGACATATTTCATCGCACATTACAGTTTATTCTACCATAAAATAGAACTCATTATCGGAGATACAATCACCTAACAGCCAGCACAGGCGGTCGTAACTCGTAATGGAAAATTATCACAAACGTACTGTTTCTTTTATTTCATTTCGCGTGATTCAAACCCGATAATATCGTGACCAACAACACTAAACATTACACAAGTATTCATAAACAGTCTGGAAATGAAACCTAGGTCTTTTTTCGTTAAGGATTTAATAGGTTCAATGGCCCTCATATAAAGTACAAGCCTGTGTTTTGTCCCAAATTAGGAGCGTTGTTTGCTTAATAGCATCTTAATAGGTCATGTTAAATAAAAAATATTATAGCCTACCTAACACTTATTAACAATGATATTTCCATAAAGTAAACTTGAAAAATGCTGGTGAGTAATGATATTGTTCCTAGTACAAAACCATTTGTTTTAGATTTATGCTTTAATATCAAGGAAATATAATAAAAACAAAAATAATGAAATCGCATACTTTACCCGCTAACATTAATTCTAAGTCGATATTAATATTTATCAACAAAATTATAAATTTTATTAAATACCTATGTGAATACTAACAAATAAATTAAAACGATCAAGAATATGGAAACCTCCTATATAACAGTCCATAAAGAAAACACTTTTTAAAAACTTCCATTCACAATGGCAGATGCTTGTCTCTTTACATCGTTCATTCATTAGGAGTGCGTTATTGAATGAATGTTTACAAATAAAGTAGGTAATAGTTGACATACAAATGTGGGCCACTTTTTATGTTTATTTTGTGATATTACTAGGAATCTTTACAGATTCTTTACGCTAGAAGCTAAACCTAAACTTGTGGTTCCTAATAAAGCCATTTCCGCCCAATTTCGTTGTATTTTTTATTACCCTATCCCCTGGTTTCTGAAAGGCTAACTCAAAATTTGTTATTCACCTGTCAAATCTCATGTTAAGCGCTGTGATTGGTTGTTAGTCTTTTGGTCAACCAATCACAGTCGTGATCAGTTGATTTGACAACAGATTAAGTTGATCAGCCTTTCAGAAACCGCGGGTTAATAACTGCACTATTAACAGCATCCTATAGAACAGCAAATATTTATTCTTTATATAAATAAACAAGAAGAATACTTAATATTAGGTCGCTGCCATTGTTTATCCATCATTAAACTCACTGAATGCATTGTTTAACAATAACGTGCATACAAATCGATTATTATTACCGTAAATATTGATTCAAATCTGTCGTTATGTAACGTCATTTGATCTGTCACATTGCAATGACAGATGCACAGATTATAATCGCATTTTGATTATTTGTCAAGAGGTATGTATTGACAGCCGACATTTAGGTCTGTGATAATCTTAAATTGTCTTATCATGGTACACTGACAGACATGAAATTAGATTACACCAAAGCAGATTTATCACGATCCTATAAAATGATTTTAGGTATCTATAGACCTTGGATCAAAGTCTAAATAAACCTCAAATAATATGAAAAAATATTTTCTGACGTCAAAATACATGTGTGTTCTACAATTTGTACGGAAATTAGAACACTTTAGCGTTCATATCAAGTTTTATGCGCTTAACTGTCTGCAAATGAAATTCTCACGTTTTAGTATTTGTAAATTGTAATAAAACTGGATGAACTGGCAAGGTATACTAAGCTACCCGTTTATAGCACTGGTTAATATAACTACAGAAGGCCAGCGCTAGTTTGTACACTTGTACCAAACAACCATATTTAAATTGTAAGAAAATTAGTTTTAATTAGTAAACCTTATTGTAGAAATCACCTATAGACAACTGCAAAAGTTAATAAAGGTCGCTGGGTCAGACTGGAATCGGAAAACGGAGGACCGAGCGCCGTAGGACAAGTCTATGTTCAAAAACCGGCCAAGTGCGAGTTGAACTCGCGCATGAGTCGGGGTCCGTACCATCGTACAAGATTTATACCGTTAAAATTGAGCAAAAAAATTGGAAAAAAAACGTCCCTTATATGGTATTCGTTTGTTGTTATAGCGGCAACAGAAATACACACTCTGAAAATTTTAAGCTATTACGGTTCTTGAGAGACAGCCCGCTGACAAACAGAGGGACGGACGGACAGCGGACGCGTAGTAATATAGGGTCCCGTTGGCATCTTTCGGGCACGGTATCTTAAAAATGGACTAATTCAGCTTGGGTTGAATGAACTACCTAATTTAATAATAATAAACAATAATAATAACCATTCGGCTTCAATTCATCAGGAATAACTTTAGAGATCAGAAATATAATAAGACGGGCGCATTAAAGTAAGACAAATCTTTACCTTATAAAGAGCTCTCAAGAATAAAGAGCAAAACAATGGAGTAGGTACCTATAGTTAATTACACGTAACCATAAACAAACTGTATTTTGTTTCTCAATATAAATCATAAACAAAAACGTTTATTGCCGACAATTAACTGGGTCTGTGAGACTTCGTGTGCGAAAAATATAAACTGCAATAACAAACAACAAACAAGTGCAGCCGGATGTGTATATTGCAGGGGAATAACTGATAACATTACAATACATGCACCACCTGTATTCTTCTAAAACAGTAACTGTAGAATTTAAACTGAGAGCCCCTAATCAGCGGGCTACTTATTGGCTATTATAGATGGCGGTGTTGAGCTCAAACGATAATATAATCCTTACTGTCTGTCTGTCTGTCTGTCGCACTTTCACGCCAAAACTACTGAACCGATTTAAATGAAATTTGGTACACAGATAGTCTAGAGACTGAAAAAGGGCATAGGCTAATTTTTGCCGCGATACGACATCCACGCGAGCGGAGCCGCAGGAAACAGCTAGTATAATATAGTATTAGGACAACTCACACACGGTCATATATTCCCAAACTAGGCAGAGCCTGTATTACGGCAACCAGACAACTGATCAACATACTTATATATTTCTAAATACATAGATATTATAGATAAATGACACCCAGAGACAGTACAAATGATCATGCTCAACACACAAAGATTTGTACTAGGTAAGAATCGGACCTACGACCTCCGGCTTAGAAGTCAAGGACACTAACCACTAGATCAACAGGCCAGTCAATAATTAATCACTAGATACATATAACGGTCAAAATGCAAATTTAGTACAGGCTAGTTTTTTTTTTATATTTTATCGCTTGATTTGTAGTCAACTGGATTTTTTTTTCTTTTATATTTTTCTTATTTTTCTACTATGTATACAAGCAACTATTTATATTATTATAACTTACTAGCTGTCCCCCGCGACTTTGTTCGCGTGTTTTAGTTTCAACGGTTTTTCATTTTTGCAACATTTTTTATTTATGCTCTGCTCCTATTGGTCGTAGCGTGATGTTATATAGCCTATAGCCTTCCTCAATAAACGGACTACCCAATACAAAAAGATTTTTTCAATTCGAACAAGTAGTTCCTGAGAATAGCGCGTTCAAACAAACAAACAAACTCTTCAGCTTTATAATATTAGTATAGATAGCAGTACTATTATATATTCTGTGCTATTAGTCTGTTTATTTGTTATATTTTTGATATGGTTATGATATTGTGAGCGGTGTGTTCGCAATTGAATGTTACAAGCTAGTATTTGCTCGCAGAATGACAGTTATAGGCTAAAAATGAATATCTAAGCCTCATCGAAATTACGATATTCTTTCCTGTATGAAGTAATTCAGTTGCGAAGGGCGAATCGACTGCGCCATAAAAACGATTTATAAATAAAGAAAACCATTTATTATTACGATAAAGTTCTTAAAATCATCGAAGAGATCATTCATTCAAAAAACTCATTTTACATTTTTTTTATTATTTCACTGTTTATGTTTTTTAACTTTTGATGATGGATGCACAAAACATTTACTTTATACTACTTAAACTAACTAAACGTGGACACGTGGCATTAGTCTTGTTAAATTAAAGACATTTTTTTATTTTTTTTTATAAAATAAGGAAACTTTTATAGCTCAGTATATTATATTAAGGAAGTCAGTAGGTATGTTTCAAGGTAGTAATGTATTTAGTACTCATTCGCTCTACATTTTTATGACTTAAGTACTTAAGATTCCATTAAACGTTATTTCTCCATTAAAGAGTTCTCGTTACTTTACTCGCATTTAATTTAAATCGTAACACAGATCGTTTGGACCGAGCATCTAATAAAGTAGATTGTGTTAAACATAATTGAAAAATGTTAAGCATTTACTATAGTATTTATTATACTGGGTATATGTAGGTACTAATGCCGTTTTCTAGGTAAACTGAAGTTTTTAGTTACTATATAACCGTTTTTTATCACCAACCATAATGAAGTTACCTGTTAAAATGAATTCTTCTTTTATGCAAGTATGTATATACAAAAATTAATCCCGATTTCCCGTGGTCACGCCATAACTTTCAAACGTCTGCACCAAATCTGATTATATATTTGTTATGTTTCTTATTGTAAGACAATGTTTTAATAAGAAAAAAAACATATATTTTGAATGTGTCATGTGCAGAGTAATTATTATATATTTTTTATTTATGATTAAATAATTACACGTATGTAATCTAAGTACTTAAGTAATATTTAAAACTATGTTCCACAAAACTGTATTAAACAGTTTATCTGACTTAAAAAATAAAGCAACTTACTTCAAACAAAAACTTTAACCAAACTGTATTCACAAGTGGAATAATAATTGCAACACAAAAGTCGGTAACACGCATTTAAAAAAAAACGAAAGAAAGTTTCGAACGAAATTTCGAAATTCTCAATTTAAACTGGTAATAAGGAAGCTCAGGGCCGGAGCCCGGGAAATCAAGTATACGACCTATCACGATCAAATTAAACCTGTTTTCTTATAAGGAGACGCATCTTTTACAACAAGCCTTAAAAGAAGGTAGTAATAAGAAATAAATTGTTAAATTCTTTTTATTTTTTACCCTCCACAGTATAAGTTATTGATTATTTTTATAAGCCTTATTTTTCTAAATGTCACGACATGTCTTCTTCTATTTAAAATATGGAAATTCGAGGACAAATTTATATCAAAAGTTAATGAGAACAATCCATTATTTATAGATTTTTAAGTGGATTTGCATGATTATTGTTATATTTACATAATTAAAACGATTAAAAACTACAGACATTTAAACTTGATAGATTTTAGCATGATTTTAACCTTGATATTGAAATTCTAAGATAACATATATAGAAGTTCAAATATTTTAAGGGATTGAAAATATTTGGACTTCTTGAGGATCTTAACAATCATCAACGTATTCCGACAAATTCTATATATATAATACCTAAGTTTACGTGAAGAAACAAGTCAATAAATAACCCCCTAAAACCACCTACAAGAATTCAATTAAGTTATGATAACACCTAAATTAAACCTTGCCCTAAATAAATAACAATAAACTTACTTGGCTTATCCGAGGAGTCGTCATCCATGATCGCCAATTTGCTCGGCCTTTTGTCATCTTCCGACTTCAAACCCATTTTCACTGCAACGTTTGAAAATTAAAAAATAAAATAAATACTAATTTAAGAAAACAACGCGGTTGTTTTTTTAAAAAACGGAACACTAGCACAAGCTTTGAATTGTAAAAAAAATATTTGAGATTTTTATTTTTATTTGATTTTTGTTTTTACAATTGTTGATTTTATTTTGTTTTATTTTACGCGCGCGTCAGAACGCCATGCTCGTCGTGTGAGCCGGTCCGCGTACAGCGTTCGCGAAGGTTGGTATCGACTGTCACGGTATAATGGCCTAGCCTTGTTTTTAAGGCACGCGACTGCAAGCCACGCAGCTGACTCGCGTATCATGTAGGTAGGTTGGGATCAGTGAAATTGACATAGCAATTGACGCGGTGACGAGGATTATCGAGATTAGCATGTGGATATTGTGGTTCTGTAGTCCTAATATAATTAAACTTTTAAGGAGACATTACTACAAAAATCGTTACATAAAACTAACTTAATACATTTCATAGTTTCTCATAAAGTACATATTTTGGAATCACTTTGTTTTATTTCAATAGTGTTAAAAATAAAGTTGTGTTTCATTTTTAAATTAATATTTGATAAGTCATAAAAACACAGACTTTTGTTGGTTTAGAAAAAAGTATATTTTGAATGCATAGAAAATGTATATTTATGCGTTTAAAAAATTTCAGTTTTCTTAATGTAGCAGCTGACAGCTTGACTTTCTGACACCAGGCGTGATACATACAATCTCGTGAATGCTAGAAGAGTGTTATTTGTGATCTGTAACCGCACCCCCATCGACGGATATCGGAGATTAAGTAGATCAAACTATTTTCAGGGTATAACATAATATGCAAAGTCACACTGATATGCATATTGCGCATTTCTCTTGCACATAAAGGACCGCTATCAATATCTGTATCACGAAAGAGGTATTATCCCTTACGCTCTTAAAAGATAACTAAAAAAGCTTCAAACGCACTGCGGGAAGTCACACGAATTAGGTAAAAGGCAGGTGTATATTGGCCAAAGTACGGTGAAGCAGTCAAAGCAGGCTTTAACTCGCATAGGCAAAATGCAGAAACCTCTCAAAAAAAAAAGTATACCTATGTTATAAAAAAATTAGGAAGTTGTATATTCACGTAATTTGGTCATAAAGGAAAGATAATCAAACGGAATTTACTGCTAAATCTAATCTAAAATTAGAAATGCCGTTAAAAAAGGCACAATAAATCTTACATTCATCCATAAACATATAAAACCGTATTAGAAGTAGTTAATTATTCATAACTAGCTGTCCCCCGCAACTTTGTTCGCGTGTTTTAGTTTCAACGGTTTTTTATTTTTGCAACATTTTTCATTTATGCTCCGCTCCTATTGGTCGTAGCGTGATGTTATATAGCCTATAACCTTCCTCAATAAACGAACTATCCAATACAAAAAGAATTTTTCAATTCGAACCAGTAGTTCCTGAGATTAGCGCGTTCAAACAAACAAACAAACAAACAAACAAACAAACAAACTCTTCAGCTTTATAATATTAGTATAGATAATATTAGTATAGATATAATGTTCTGGAAATAAAACAAATGAATGCTTAGGAATCGCAACTTCAAATCCGAAGGATTAGATAAATAGAAACTCGTACTGGAACGCACTCGTGATTTGATTTATGTACACAAGATAAAAGATCTGATTACGACAATTCGGTAATTAAGTAAATCCTGCGTAGTGTGACGCTTCTGTCTCTGTTTAACGGTAAAGCATAACTCAACATGTATAAAAATTAAACCTACAGATAAATTTAAAACTCAAAAATATGAGCAGACTAAAAAACTATTACAAGTCGAGAAAACAAAGTTCTAGGATTTTTTATTCTTCGTGTAAATAAGTAGATGCAACAATAGGTTCAATGACCAGACGGACACAATAGTCACGAAATTATCATAATAAAGATAAAATAACTGGGAATAAGTTGAAATAAGTACTACTTAATTTCAGCAAAACCTTTGACTTCGGTGTAAATATTACGAGTATTAAATCGTAATTTCTTTAATAATAAAGATCTTCGTGATTTAATAACCCGCTAGGTTGGCTAGTCTCGCTTGCGGTCCATCTGTCAATTTCTATTGGTGTAAATTGACAAATGGACCACATGCCAGACTATCGAAACTAGCGGATTATTACTTATTGTATTTATTTTGTTTTCATTTATATTTTATACTAGCTGTCCCCCGCGACTTTGTCCGCGTGTTTTAGTTTCAACCGTTTTTCATTTTTGCAACATTTTTCATTTATGCTCCGCTCCTTTTGGTCGCAGCGTAATGTTATATAGCTTATAGCCTTCCTCAATAAATGGGCTATCCAAAACTGAAAGAATTTTTAAAACAAACCACTAGTTCCTAAGGTTAGCGCGTTCAAACAAACAAACAAACTCTTCAGCTTTATATATTAGTAATAGATTTGAAATTCCGAATACCCTCATTGTGAGAAAGCAACTTGGCCGAACTTATAATTTTCAGTATCTCAAGAGGCTATAGGAACTACGCAGCACTTAACCAATAGTCTTGTGAAGCAGCCAAAGACTGTGCTCAGGCTAACTGCGTAAATCTCTTCGAAAAAAAAAACGAATTTAACCATCCTCAAGTGCAATACTGCTACCTTTTTATTACCTTTATATTAACCTATTTATTGTCCCACTGCTAGGCGAAGGTCTCCCCCGTTTGACTCGCTGATACCAACCTATTGACATTCGGGTATTCAGTTAAATGTAAAAAAAATGTTTATCAACACTATTGTATTAGCGGAGATAGTGGAATCACTTAGGTGGAAGCGCAGTCCAGCTAGGTTTAATTTTAAAGTTAAAAACCTTTATTTACATTGAATGGCCATCAACACAATTTTCTGATAATAAATCCGTTGACTGGTTGTATCACATTGTATTATTACGTTAATTGCCGTGCTGATAAGCGTTATGCTTTTTTTCCTTTATTAGTCACGGTTAAAATTCATGACATTTAACTTTTTTTTTATACTACTAACTTGGTCGATAAATCTGAGATTGGATAAGGTGTTTAAACCTTAAACTTTTTGTTTTAGGAGAGAAGCCGAGGAGCGTTCAATTAGGAAAACATTACCCCCGGTTTATATTAGGCTGAACTATTTAATATGTTGTCAAATCTACTGATCACGACCGTGATTGGTTGACCAAAAGACTAACAACCAATCACAGCGTAACGTGGGGTTTGACAGGTAATTAACAAATATTTGTATCGACCAAGAAGAAGAAACCGAAGTAAATGGCCATCGATTTTACGGTAATTATAAATGATTATTATAAGATGATTATGATGTTATAAGATGCAAAAGGCATATTTTAAAATGTAAACGCAAAACTTAATAAAAACAGCTTTCGAGCTTGATCCTTATCAAATTGATGCCAACGAGATTATTACCATATTATCATCGTCATCATTCACATCCCTTGTGATTTCACTGCTGGTATTGGCTTCTTTTTTCACGTGCCGATCTCTTCGGTCCTGTGCTAGTCTCATCCAGATTCGAACCGAAACTTTTGTTATGTCGTCGACCCATCGACTCGCGGACAACCGACTCTTCTTTTGCCTTGCCTCAGCCACCATTCTGTCACTGCCTAACTACACCTGCCATCTTCTTGTCTGGCCAAGTGATGGCAGGTTCAATATTATATTAAACTTTAGTCGAAGACGCAGCAAACGCTGAATAAATACTGTTATGAAACCTAAACTAAGATGATCTATAACAAATTAATTACACTTCAACATTCGATGTTCCCAACGAGAAGGACTTTGTTTGATACCAGGAGTGTGAGAAAATTTTGGACAAATCTATAAATATTATCGAATGATGACATTTCGTTATCCAAAATTGTTTTGGACTTTCTAATCTAACTGAGATATACATTAAATAACATGGTGCAATAAGTATTACAGTTTAAGACTCAAATTCGTACTTCTGTACATTTTTAATAAAGTTTTTATTTTTATAAGTACCTACTGATAGCAACCTAATTTCTTATGATTTTGGTAACCATACAGACATCAATATTAATATTAGATTTATGTAGGTGGTAGGTACTGTAATTTTTTACATTGTTACGAAAGAAAATTTATTGATCCTTGATTAGTTTTACAATATAAAGTATCAAATATAGCGACTAGGGTTGTCGAGTGGCGACCACGATCTGGAAGAGGCAGCGCGGGTAGGCCTCCTCCAAGATGGACTGACGACCTGGTGAAGGTCGCCGGAAACCGCTAGATGCAGACGGCGCAGCACCATGAGTTGTGGTGATCCTTGGAGGAGGCCTATATTCAGCAGTAAACGTTATTTGGCTGATATGATGATGATAGCTACTAAATGCCAAATATAGGTGCGATAACAAATATAATACCACTTTAAATATATTGGATTCTTCGGTTGAAGTAACACGATAAAAAGAACAAAGATTACCGATTTAGAAAAAAGTACCGGAAATATTGTAGCAAAAGTCCGAAGGAATTCCAAATGAATTCCGATACTATGGAACTCTAAAATGCGTTAGACTTACCTACTGTACAACAGTACAAACTACATTTTAATTAAGACTAATGCTGGCGAACCTATTTAGGTAAGTCGATCCTAAAGTCCCATTAAAGTTATAAAAACACTTTGTCGTCGCAGGCAACGCTATGTTTCTAAGTACGCTTGTTTTGGTTTATCATGTACCTCAACATTTAATTAGGTTATAATTACTTGTTTTTCTTTTTATTTTTATTTTAAACTGTGTATTTTATAGAGTCCTAAACAATAGAACAATGTTGATTAGCTCATAATTCCTAGTGCGTAAGCTTTAGATATACCGAAGTAAGTTTATTTATATAGAAATTTGTATGTATATGCTGTGGGAAGACTTTAATAAATAAATAATCTGAAGATCAAACAGTGGATGAACGCGTTGAATTCTAGTCTGGAAACCAACAAAGAAATAAAAATATTTCGCACAAGTTGACAACATCGTCCGTCTGTGCTTCCGTAGTTAATAATGTCACTGTTGAAGTGGCCATACCTATATGGGAACAAGTGTTGAACACGACAAAAATGATAAATAAAAGCCTCGCTAAATCACGATTTCCATTAAACGATCAACATCGCTTTCATTCCTTCCTTAAAGGAAAACATACAGCATTTGCAGAGTTTTCTATGTGATAGATTGGTTGGCTTAAAGTAGAAGACTTTTATTCTTAAAAACTCAATGCATTTAACGTCTGGATATCTAAATGCCGAGGAAATAGCCGACTGAAACTCCTGGATTGAGTTTTTCAAGCAAAACTTACATATACCTACTAGGAAACCATCATATGAGTATAAATAAATGTGGACAACATCACATACATTTCTCTGAATCCAAAGTAAGTAGCTAAAGCACTTGTGTTATGAAATTCAGAGACAACGAAGGTACCACAAACACCCAGACCCGAGACAATGTAGAAAACTGGTTTTCTACATTGACCAGTCCGGGGATCGAATCCGGGACCTCAGAGCTGGCGACACCTTGAAAACCGGTGTGTACACCACTCACCCACAGAGAAGTCGAAAATATTTAACAGAAGCCTTTTATTCAAATACAAGTGACCTTGTTCGTCTACTAGTAACTTATATAAATATAACATGATTAGATAAATTATTTATATTATGAGAATATTTATTTATATAAATCACGAAGCGCCTCATGCAAACAGTGGATACGAAGAATATGTGACTGTGTAATTCTGTATACTATATTTCTTAGTATATATTCTTTGCATTCATATTATGTGTACTAGTCGAGTCCGTGACTTCATTTGCACACTCGCATTTCCCTTCTAGTCCCAAGTCCCTATTATTGTCAACAGTCTATGAGATTTGGTACTACTCAGGAGTAATAGGGAAATATCAGTACGCAAACTCCCCCAACAGATGGGACGCGACTGAGTCGCCGCGTTGTTACCGCCGAGTTCCGACGACTGTCAGACAAATTTGATAGGATATTAACAAAAAAGAAAATGATAGAAGCATAGATATACCTCATTTTTTTTTTTGGTGCAGTAATTATTTTGATCAGTCCAGTTTTGGAGATTTAAATTCCGCATTAGTTCCCCTTAATAATCCCCTGAATACCTATATATAAATCTGTAAGAAACTTCTAGGATGTCAGTCATTTAAAAACAAACACAATATTGAAAAACGTATGACAGTCGTGCGCATCAACAGACGGCACATCAGAGAATTTTAAGCTTATCAATGTGATTGAATCTTTATCTTATCTTAATACAGTACATAATGTTATACTTAATGCACAAAATATAAGGGGAAGTACGCTGAATTAATCGAAAATTCATTCTCTAAAAAGAATGAATTTGTGTTTCAAGTTTCAATACAAATTTTGAAACTTGAAACACCAACCACTTCATTTTAAATAGGTTTCACACTTTAGCTTTTCCTGTATTTACATTAATTTTAACATAGAACCCTGTGCTGTGTTTTGGCTTATTTTCATCGGACCTGAGAATAAGCCAAAACACAGCTAAGTATAAATGTTAGTTAAAGAACGTAAGAAATCGGATAAGCTGTTTCGAATAGGTATTACGTGAATTATTTCATACATCCAAACTTACAAACGTTACATGTTTAATACTACATGGAGGGGCTCGTGGCTAAGTGTAAGTACGGCTTACACTTAGTCACGAGCCTGTTAAACCGATAATACAGGTTAAGCCGCGCTTGCCACGGTTGGTCGGGGGATGGGTGACTGTTTGTAAAACATACAGAGATCGATTTAGCCGTCGGTCCCGACTGTCATACATTGATCTTTGACAGTTGTTAAGTCATTACGATTTAGACAACCAGTCTTACATTGGGATACTGTATTGTGGAGGTCAAATAGGCAGTCGTTCCATGTAAAATATGGTATTCAGCTGAATCCGGTAAGACTGGAAGCCGACCCCAACATAGCTTGGGAAAGGGCTAGGCTGAAGGCAGAACGAATGTTGCCCGCGGCTTCGCCCACGTGGTTGTCAGTTATTGCGGCAAAAAATAGCCTTTCTTGGGATCCAAGCTTAGTCCATTTCATCCAAATCGGTTAATCGGTTTAGCCATAAAATCGTAACAGACTGACAGACGGACAGAGTTACTTTCGCGTTTAAAATATTAAATATGGATAGGTATCTTTCGGTGCGGATTCATCCGCAAATGCGCTCTTCTCCTTATAAATGTTATCTACATACTTTGATGCATAAATGAAGAGCTACAGTTAAAGGCCGCAGCGTTCAAACGAATTAAGACACATCATTATCAGTCAAGATTTATAGGCTCCTATTGTATATTCATGCTTTAGTAGAAGTTTTACTCCATGCGTTTAGTATTAAATTGATCTTGCACAGTTCAATGTAGATTAATAAAGAACTTAAAAAAGAGGAAACAGTGAAGAAAAACATCGTGAGGTAACCTGGATTCCAGAAATTGAAATCTGAAATCGCCAACCCGCTAGTGAGCAAGCGTGGTGATCAATGTTCGAGAGGCCTGTGCTCAGTAGTATTATTCTGATATTATTATTAAAAAAGGAAGTCTAAAAGGGGTCTACTATCGATCCGTAAGAGCAATAAATCTGCGTCATATTATGAAAGTGAAATCAAAGTAAATGCTTGTGAACGAAATGTGTTATTTAATAAAACAAACATTGCGTTAGTTTAACCATTACTTTCAACTTTTATTAAAACAAGGCCTTATTTTGTTTCATCCCGTCCTTTTCATGTCATCTCAACATTTTGATACGTGCCTTCAAATAAAGAAAGAAGAAGAAGGAGAAATTATCATTTATTGCCACACAAAACTGTGGGACATTTATAGGATAGTATCATTATTGCCACACAAAAGGGAGCACAATGCGCAAAAAAAACAGAAGAAGATAACATCAACAAGCAGCAATAGCCTAATGGTTAAGGGTGACGGCCTTGTGATTGAGAGGTCGTAGGTTCGAACCCCAGTCATTGCACTATTGACGTGAACCCACTCAAGGCACAAGCATATTATATAGCTTAGTTGGAGGGGTTAACAAGATTGCTAGTAATGTGAATTCCACCCACATTTCTAATAACCTAATTAAAAAATATATATTTTTTAAATGCTATTTATTGCTACATCTGAAACTTATTAAAAAATGTTTCTTTAGAATATCATAGACACCTTTAAAATTTAATAACTCAGTATATTCCAATACATTTGAATAGAAAAGAAACAAAAAAAATCGACGACACAATCATAACTGTAATTTGAAACAAAGGTGCAACAAAGGTCAAATGAATATTTGTTCAGATTGTAAAATACTCACTGGGGGCAAGCATTTCAATTTCGAGTTCCAGAATAAAAAAAAGTGAATTTTTGCAAGCAATCTTCAAAGCGACGAAAAACCAGTTCGGGTCCCCGAACTTAAATTAGTAATTGGTCATTCGAGGCACGTCGGCGTCGAGCTAAGTGAACAAATGCCCTCGGCTGACGAGCTGTCGAATTTTGACAGTCCTACTGGTTGTGACGTAAGTACCACAAAGCAAGTAGAATCACAAGTAATATATGTAAATAAAAAAAAACGTTGCCAGTTGTCGTTGCACTGTTTTTCCATTGCAGTACGAATGTCGCACTTTTAGAAGAAGTTTCCAGCTATGAAAAGATTCGACTGGCCGGTTGGTCTAATTGTTAGTGACCCTGACTGCTAAACCGGAGATCGTGGCTTCGATTCCCACCCAGGACAAATATATTTGTGATGAGCATGATCATTTGTTCTGTTTCTGGGTGTAATTTATCTATAATAAGTATGTATTTAGAAATATATAAGTATGTTTATCAGTTGTCTGGTTGCCATACGAGCTCTGCCTAGTTTGGGATCAGATGACCGTGTGTAAGTTGTCCCAAGATATTATTCACCAGTTGTCTTTAATAATTAAAGCGCCCTTAAAAATGAATTGCAAAGTCATTGGGGTCGTTCTCAAACTTACTGTACAGCTAAATAACATGTGTTAGAACGTCTAGGTATATTAAGACAAACTATTGACACCTTATCCTTATGAAGGTCAACAAAATTAGTGATCGATCAAAGATTAGTTGCGGCAGACATTGCTAGAAAACAATACGTAAAATTAGATCCGGATATACACGAATAAATCAGAACAACATAGAAGCCATTATACATATCAATCATATTGTATTGGAAATACAAGTGACAAAAAATACAACCTTTTTATACAATGATCTATGATTAATAGCTGGTTTAACAACAAAAAACTGTAGGAATAAAAAAAAAAGGAGTGTACGTAACCATGAAATCGGTTTATGAGAGAGTAATGTTGCAACTTACATCACAATATTACATCAATATGTAGTGGCCAACATAAGAGTGATGGTTTCCTTTTAAACGCTGAAATTACGGATGTAAATCAAGGATGTTACTAAATGCCAAGAAAGCTGATCGTATATTCGCACACGTTAAGGTAAATATAAGGAAAAGAGTAAATCTTAATCATCAAGTCCGCCTGTGTACAACATGCATAAAAGATTTATAAATACATTAAAAATAAATCTTATACATACACATCTTGTAGATGTTATAAAATGGCATGCCCCATGGACACGTTACGGTTAACCTAATAAACCCATTAAGTATTCTTTTAACTTTATAAGAACCTATAAATTGTAAACCTAATATACTAATATACTTTTTAAAATCAGTCCACATGACGGAGGAATCGGTGAACATGCACAAAAACAAATACATACAGTGAAACATAGAACTTTCTTCTTTTTGGTAGTCGGTTAAAAAATAATACTATTTTAATTTAATCGTAACGCAATAACCTTAATTTTAATATATTATACTCATTACTTTGTAAAAGTTACGTACTTAGTAGAAATTTATTGTAGTTATTATTGTATTTCTAATTTGTTTTCCTGTCCCCATATTAATGTTAAATGTCACAGTTTAGTTACAGAAAATTTACTAGATTTCTATTGTTTTGTTTGCTTAGATCTAGACATGTTTAATTATTTTATTTTGTTTTTGTTACTTTTCGAGTTTTTCTAATTCGAGTTGAAAAAAAAAAGTGAATTGTTTGCAAGCATTCTTCAAAGCGACGAAAAACCAGTTCGGGTCCCCGAACTTAAATTAGTAATTAAATTGCAGTGCATTTACTGCCGCGATCATTTAGGATATAACAGGCATGCATTTAAGAAATGTTGTTATTTATAACTTTAATTTAGCATATATAGCTTCATATGTAATTATATTAGTATAATTAACTAAATAAATAAAATCATTATTTTTAATGTTCCACAGACTAACGCTTCTGAGTTGCTTTCATAATGCCTTCCGCTCACTGCAAATATATAAGTATTTTTTATTTTGTTCATTTTAAATGTGATCTTTAGTCTAAAACATAAACATAATAAACCAAGCTATTTACCCAATCCACTATGTAAATCAGCAACGATTTTAATCACTCACAATAATTAATTAATTGAATGTCAAATTCTCGATGTGCTAAATTTGTATCGCCGAAGTTGCAGTGCATTTACCGCCGCGATCATTTAGGAGTATATAATTGAGCTTGTATGTTACTTATTGTCATTTTTTATATCTTACGGAAACATACAAATGATGAACAAAGCGACCACAGCTTTTGTCTTATTTACTGTTGTATAACCCCTTAAGGGTTATACAACAGTAAATAAGACGGATGCGTCACGCGGTATACGATTAGATTGTTTCTCGCCAAACGGGTATCTATGCTCGATTGTTTTCGAAATCATAAAGCCGGCCACTGTGCGTTATATCACGGGTCACCCCGCACTGTCGACAACAGACGGAGTACGGTGCGCCCTGGTCCGCGTCGGTCTTAAAAATCAAATCCAATTTTAACCAACTAACGACTAGCGATGGATTGCGAGGACCGGGGCAGACGCATCTGCGCTATTACGGACGAACCACTTCCTACAGTGCTTGATGATCCACGATTTCTCGCACCGTGGCATTCTGGCTTTATAGTTTTTTTCTATTTACAAATGTTTGTCTACCGCAGTTGGGGCACTACTTTCATAAGTTTAAAGTGTTCCCTGACATAACAACTTGGGTATAATTTGAACTTCAGAAAATAAATTGAAGTATGATTTTGTTAAATAGTTTAATTGCCCGTCCATAATATTTTTTTTCTTGAATTTAATATGATTGATCTAATGTTAAAAGGTTCTATTTCTTATAGGAAGCCTCGCCCCTGAGCTCACTGTTAAAACTAAAAAAACTTTATTCGAAGCATAACAAGAGTTATTCCCTCTACTACATGGACTGAACAAAAAGCATATTCGACTGAGCCGAGCGCTGAAAAAAAATCAGTAGAACTGCCTATAATTCCTACATAATTCACTTAATCCTACCAATACAATAGACTGTCGAGTGTCAGATTAGAATGTTGATAGAGTTGTTCAAGCTAAGCCCGTTATAAAGATACGATATCTAGGTTCTAGCTGCACTGTTTGTGCGTGCATCGTCTGCACACATTTAGGACTCACACATTGTTTGTTAGAAATGTAGGAAATTGGATGATTGATGCAGAAAGGAGTTGATTTGACAAGAGAACAGGAAAAATCGTTTGAAATAGTTTTAAAAACTACATGAAATTTTTTCACGAAGTTGTTTAACTAAGTGTACAATGGAGATCGTTCAAATCTCATACAAAGTTGGGTCCAAACTCGAAAGTGTCGTAAAAAAAAGGTTTTTAATCTGTTCGGGGCATCATTTTTACCAACATTTTACTTTCGATTTTTGGGACTCCTTAGCAAGAGTTTTTGGAACATTTGTAAACCCGTAAAACTAGTTTAGTTACTACTGAGACCTTAACAAATATACCCCACTTATCACTAGTCGCATCTTTTACTTCTGGTGGTATATTAAGTGTGGCAATATTTTCTTCTCTTTTACCTATCAATCTAGCTCGGGACAACCAAAAGATATACCCCAACAGATATCATGGTAAACTGCGAACAAAGGATATTGCGTACATACAGTGCGTCGAAACTCAAGACCGATTTGATAATTAGGCTCGTTAAGTTAATTGTTAATCAGTCTGAGTTTCTACGCACAATGGCAACCTTAGCATTTTATCAGAAAGGCTAGTGTTTAGCCTTGTGGAAATTGATAGCCTTTCATCATACTTGTAGTTTATGAGAATTGTGTTTCATCAAGACCCAGATGAAGCTTGTATTTAGTGCTTACATTATTTATTCACTAGGCTCAGAGGTAGCCCGGGGACTTCTCATGGGAATCCTCATGGACTTCCTCCCCCCTGGGGAAGGCGGAGAGAGACTCTTACAGGCTAAAATCACCGGAGTGCTTCTCCCTTCCCTGAACCATGAAATTTCCCAAATGGAGGACCATGTGGGAAAGCAATGTAAACTACCGCCCTCTCCAGCAGGAAGGCTTCTTTCCAGAACTGTAAGGTTCAGAGTAGAGGATAGCTCTATCCCCCTTCACTAATAAAGAGGCGCACGGAGGCACCAATCAAACATGAAAAGTATATACCAACCAAGAAATATGTGTTGAATTGTATAGTAAAGAAAAATTAGGACTTGATGAATTTCGATAAAGATGTGCACTTTGTTCAAAAAAAGGTGTGAACTAAAACAACCTTGACTACAAGTATTGACAGATATAAGGGTTATTTAAAGAATGTCGAGCTGACACACGCAGCCTCTGTGTGGAGACTGACGTTACAATCTTATCAAATTAAGCTAAGATCTCGTAGCTATGGGATCAATGTTATCACTACTTAGGAAATCATCAAACTCTTGAATGGTTTTTGCGTGGCGTCCGCGCGTGGTTTTGTGGTTCAAACGTTGACTCCTCATGTATATTGATTAGTAGTATTCAGTAACTTCGACAGCTGTTTAGATTTGCGTTTATTCATCGTACATTGTATTTCTTTATCATTTTTTGACGTAACGTAGCAGTAAATGTTTACATATTGAACACGATTAAGCATGGTGGTCATTTTTTATACAGCTACTCGCTTTTTTTTATTTAGTCAACGCTAATTTTTTGCGATGAAAATAAGACGAAAAATAAAGAACTATAAAAACGGGTTACAAACTGAGTGGCAGATTATTTAAGATTAAAGTTATCATCTGTACTTCCTGCTTTATATTAGGTACTCAAGTATTATCTAGTATTTATTTTGGTAGGATATTTTGGACTCTGTTCATCAAACTGAAATTAATATACTAGCATGATTTTTCAGTGTTAATCGCCTTAAATGATTATAATTTGCAAACCTTAGTAATAGGCTTATTCTAAGAGTCTTATTACAGTCTTATTACGCAAAAGGAGGTTAAACCTGGTTTTTGTATAAACCGCTTTTTATAATAAGCCCGTATATGTTTATATTTTTAACCGACTTCAAAAAGAAGGAGGTTCTGAATTAGGTTGGTTTTTTTTTAAGTTCTAACAGATTAAGATTTAATCTATACTATATATCTATACTAATATTATAAAGCTCAAGAGTTTGTTTGTTTGTTTGAACGCGCTAAAATCAGGAACTACGCGTTCGAATTGAAAAATTCTTTTTGTATTGGATAGTCCGTTTATTGAGGAAGGCTATAGGCTATATAACATCACGCTACGACCAATAGGAGCGGAGCATAAGTGAAAAATGTTGCAAAAATTAAAAACCGTTGAAACAGCTAGTAACTGTTAAAATAATAAAATAAATAACCTAATTATAATAGAAGAACTATATAAAATGTCAATATTCTTATGCTATGTTTCCAAGAGCGGCAAGACGGAAAGTTAATTTACCTAGTTAGATACCTTACCTATCAAAATATTTGTTAATTAACGCATCACCGGTTGAACGTGTGGATAAGAAGGCTTCGCATTATAGATAAAAACGTCGTGTGTGAAAAAAGTGTTTGTTCCGAACTAGGTATGAACCAAAATAATTGAATACTTAACCGCTTAATAGACTACGCGATATTCAGTCTCGACTAACTAGTCTGTCTTACTGACTAATTAGACAAGCTGTCATTAACACCGCGTTAAAAATTGCACGATATGACATTCGCAAGGCGTACGCCGTAAGACAGTGCGGTCGAACGCACTTTTACTGTCTGATTAGTCTGTCTCAATTTTACTCTTAATACACTACGCGTGGTCTTAATAAGACAGACTGAATATCGCGTGGTCTAATAAGAGCTTTATGCCATAGAAGATTGTTCTTCGCGAATATTACGATACTTGATACAAAAAAGACCCAGGCACTTACTACTCTGTTTAAAAGACGGGAGTAGGATAAATCTTGAATAACCTGACTGAATTATTATAGTTTAAGCTAATATGCTAAAATCGCTTAGGTATGAGCCAATCAGCAGTGATTACCACCTTGGGCCTCCTCTCCATTCCCTGAATAACCTTTAACTCTCGTTTAAGATATATTTAAAATTACCGTAAGCAGAGACCAAAGTTCATCGGTATATCTCGTTTCGTTTCTTCGGGTACCTAATTATTATAGGCTATATTATAGGGCATATATTATATGGGATATATTATGGGGCAAACTTTTTTTGGTCAAATATTGGTTAGATACTGGAATAATATCACATTTAGGACTACATATAACCCCAAAACAACAACATAGTATTTTCTCAAACAAATTAGGTAATTAATGTAACTAAAGAGCGTAAATGAAAATTAACAGGGACAAGACAATAGTGTTTAGTTTTTCAACGCCATCTTTTACCTCCACGAGCGCACGCGATTTGTTTATTAAAGAACATTGTCTATTTAACTACTGATTCATCTACTTGACTTTGAGTGATTCACAGTCTACAAAGTAAGAACAAGATAATATTAAAACAGTTTTTATCATAAATATAATAGTTTGTCATACAACACAGTCGGATGTACAGTTTTAAGGCGTTTAGGTTTATGACATTGATATAATAATATGTTCATTTATGAACGACTATGATGATAGTAAACAGTTTACTGAGACATTGTTATTTGATGACGTCATAGCTATGTAATATATTATTATAACTATTTAGTGAACAGACCAAACTTTATCTGCATTGAACTTATTCATGATACCTAAGTAGGTACATAGGTGTTTCTCTGTTTCTTATTAGGTAGGTACATGCAATTGATGCAATATAATCAAAATCAATTATTACTGAAACACCCAATATTTTTCAAGTTGTTTGTCGTGTAGAAAAGGAAAAATTCGATATAACACAAATAGAATAAGTATACTTTGTAAAATTGATAGAAATATCTAGTTCTGAAGTATCTAAATAAATCGCCCGACACGTTTTACGGCATTTCTATTTACCTACCTATAACGAAGAAAAAATACAATAATTGGTGAAACACGACAATAAAACATATCTATAAAATATAGCTTTTTGTGTAGTTTTATGTCACGCTTTCTATATTATTAAATACATAATCAAAATGAAAACTAATTACAATATTATCCGTGCTTTTCGGAAAATAATTTTAATGTAGATACGTTGGTTTTGCGTGAGGTTACTAAGATCATAGGTGGTCAACGTGTCCGGTTAAAGATCATAACTGCACAGAAATAATTACAGGAGTCTGACACCACAAGAATACTTCACTTTCTTAATAACATAACTCGAGTCAAAATGATACATCTAACATTTAGTGTCTAATAAAATACGCTATGATTTAATAATGCACAAAATATGCCGCGCAATTTTAAGCAATCTAACTTAAAATGAACTCACCCGTAGACTACAGATATGCGGTATGGATTCGAAATAAACTTTATTACATATTTTAAAACCAAGTTGCTTCCGCCGTTTGTACGCTTAGATCTTTCAAACTACGCAACGGATTTTAACGCAGTTTTCAGCAATAGGTAGAGTGATTCAAGAGGAAGGTTTACAAGTATAATATATTGCACCCGTGCGAAGGCGGTGGGGTTGCTAGTGGCAATAAATTAAAACACATACTTATTTACAAATTTTTGTATATAAGTATGTGTCAAATCCATATTGTATTTTGTCTCTTTAATTTTCTCGTCTCGTCTCTTTGTCTTTATGATTTACACAATGATCATGGTCATTACACAAAGATTTGTCCTGGGTAGTAATCGAGCCCACGACCTCCGGTTTAGCAGTCAGGGTCACTAACCACTAGATCAACCGGCCAGTCAATTATCAAGTTATTTATCAAAGTCAACACTATATAAGTTCCATCGTTTTTTTGAACAGCTAAAGCTTATCGCGGTTGCATAGCGTTTTGGCTTATTTCGTTGCATTGGCACCGCGACTCCTTATCGCTATTCACGTGCGATTGTCAAAGGTCACACGTTTTAGGTGCAACTGCAAGTGACAAATGCAATAATATAAATGCTCTTATTAGTTAAGCTATTTGATAGGTTTAGCTGAAATTTTGTAGTTTTTAACGATGTTTTATTTTAGTAATATCATGATTAATATAGTATATTAACTGAGCTTAAATTATTTTCTTAAAAGTGCAAAAATTGCAGTCTTTATGTTCAAGTGAATTATGATATCCTTTTTTGTGGCCGCATTTAAAGCTAGACTCAGCAGCGTGAGTGATTATTAGGGCTATCACACGACCAGCAAGCAACGATCGAAGAACAAATCATTTACAAAATATTGTTTGTTTACTATATTGTCAACCCTATCATCTTAAACATTTAACAGTTGGTGGCATCTAGTAGGTACTTATAATATGGTTTAAGATGTGCTTACATGATTCCTTGCTCTCCTTCGCTAAACTAGTCTGCGGGTATCCTTTCCCCTCAAGCATCTCATTTGTAGGAAATGTATTGTAAAATATTATCATTGCACAACACAACTTTGACGTCCATTCTTTGACGTTTAAATGTTTATTGGCTATCTATGGTTGTGATAAGGAAACTTTTTGCAATAACCTTTTTTAATTGTAATGTGAAATCTATGGACTAAGATTGGATCCCAAGAAAGGACATAGAGTTTTTGCCGCAATAGCCGACACGCAAGCGGGTGGAGCCACGGGCAATAGTTAGAGTTTTTTTGTATTCTTGCTTTTCTGGCAAGACCAAAAAAAAAGAGTTTTTATTTATGAAATCCCTGCGATTCTATTCTGTTCTACAAACATTCGCAGCTACTGCGTAGCAGTACTGCTGTAAGTACTGAAAACGGGTATGAAGCTACCTGTAGGCTTATTTGCTATCTCCAGATGACCACCCAAGCGATAAACACTGAATAAAAATAATGGTAAAAATGCAAATTTAGTGTCGGTGAACGTCGGTGACCAACATCGTTTTTACTAATCTTACTGCTTATACAACATCGGTGCATACTATACGATTTGTGTTTTAACAGTGTTTTTTATAAAGCGATACAACTTATATATTATACATCTTGCACATATACAATTCATATACTATTTTCCATGCATCTCTGTCTATCTCAAGATCCCAACGCAAATTGGCTGATTACACTTTGTACGCTATGGCAAGCACTTTTTATCATATCCTTATTACCATCAAAAAGTTCGCCTTAACACTCCAAAATTTCTATTTTACCAATTAGCTGAAATTTGTTCAAAAAATTTTTACCAAAAATAGCGTAATCCAATCCAAAATCGTGCATTTTCCAGTCATGAGACCGTCTGTCACTTGTCATGCTTTTGATATACGTGCTATATCTTGGCAACCGTCATCTGGGGCGTATCTCTCACATCTTGACTGATAAATCTGATATTACCCCATATCTCTGCCGCGACGTGTCCCGTCCAAAGGTGTCGAGTCATTCTTAAATGATAGCTTCATTTATTTTAAATTGAGATATTGAAACACAGATTTGTAAGTACTTTAAATGGATATGTCGAAGTAGACAGAATAATTTAAAATTTAATTCGTTGCACATAAACTCTTTGCCTAGCCGTTCTTAAAATCATTCAGTAACGAATTAATAACAATTGTGTATATTATATCGATTAAGAAATCATGATTTTAAATAAGTATTGCACCTCATGTGATATACGCAAAACTCTCGAAGGTTATTGCGACACCATTCCTTTAATAACAGGACCTACATACCCAATTAATTTCGATAAATATAGTGCCTAGAAGAGAAATATTGCTTTTGTATGATATTGTGTACTTTTATAAGTGTGCTGTTACAACAGTAATATTTACAACAGTACTTTAAGTAATATACTTAAAGTTTCATTAAACATGGTTATGTGCTACGAGCTAAGTTTTTAACTCGACAACTTGGTACGTATTACTTTTTAATTTCAGATTTTTTTCTTAATGCTGGTCTTTTACTAAATTATCTTATTTTATTAGTTTCTTTCAATCAAAAAGCTTCTTTACTATCGAGGAAGAAGGGGCAATAAAAGAACTGTCTAAAACTTGACTAAAACATGAAAGAATTGACAAAATTATACCTCTTTGGTAACATCATAAATATATATACATATCTCCTTAATAGCAGAGCGGTTGTTCAAGGTTTGTTTGCAAAATGTAACCGCAAATACCCATCAGTTTTTGTTCAAGCAAATCTATATTTTTTTAGAATAATCTTAAATTAAACTTAGAACCACTAACCTCACTTCCTTTCAATACCAATTATTTTTTTTAACTTCTTGGTCATCTAATGCATTGTTATATTTTTATTTTATTATGTACAACTTTACAATTTCGAAATTGATCAGATTATTTTGTCAAATATCATTAGACTACACATATTTACATTAATGTTTCCTTATTTATTTAATTTTCAAATTCAAATTCTTTATTGCGTCCATGTGTGCTGTTGTTATAAAATAAAATAAGTTCACATGAAACCCTGTAAGGGCACAGCAAAATAAAACCTAGTATCAATTAACAACTAGTTAGGTATCTACAGTTAAGCTAATAAGTATATATTTTATAATAATTCTGGTGTTGCCTCCTGCTGCCTACCGTGGCGGTTATGTTGGGGGGCCCATCTGGTGAGCTGGCGAGTCACCACCAGCCAATTTGATTGCATTAACATGTGTTAGAAGGCACCTGCCTTCTGTTCTTCTGTCTGCCATAGTTTTCCGATTTAATTCTAATAACCAATCCACTAACATTTACCTACACATAGGTAGCCTAAATTTTTATTTTCCATTCATAATTTACAATTGCTTTGTATCTACTTTGAACCGTACTTCCATAGAGCAGAGGTGGATGGGCCCTAGTAGATCATCCCAGATCATCCCAGTTTAGAGTAAAGTTCTCAACAAGGCCACTGCGTGTTGGAACTGTGTCCCCACGTACCTAAGCCTTTCAAAGGACCGGGTATTCTCGATACTGAGAATAACCCGTGAAAAAAGAGAGATACAGAATAATAATCATTTATTTAGCAATGTTAGTACTTATTACAAACTAAGTATAAATAAAAATCAAGGTATAATAAAAATCAACTATTGGAATAATAGCTATTATATATTTAATCACCATGACTCGCAGTCTCGTAAAGCCGTAATCTCCGTTAAAGAATACCGAAATCCTTCCACTGTCGTTAATATTTGTCTAAAAAATTACGAACTCCAGCCTGAAACATATCTCTAAATACCTACCTACTATCAATCACCCTTTAAATGACAAAAACGTTACTTAATATAAAGTGACGCCATTATATAACCAACTACCAGCTGTTTAGATATTCATTTCGATCTAAGGCCGGTATTCCACTAGTCAAATTACTGCCTTCTGATGATGATTGTTTTTAATAACTTGTAGTCATGAATGTAGATTAAATACGTGTCTAATATTTTTGTAAAATCTATCAGAGAAACATTAAAAATATTAGTCCTCTGTCCCCATTGGACCAGTAGAAAGAAACAGAGTGCTACGGATATTTACGTTCTCATATTTGGCGTGTGAATTTATTGTTACATACAATGTATTGTGGCATTACCGACAATTGGACATAAACAGCAATTCAAAACATTCAATTCGGAACAATTTTTGGGCTAAGTATACTTATTTGTGGACGGGCCTGTTGGTCTAGTGGTTAGTGACCCTGAATGCTAAACCGGAGGTCGTGGGTTCGATTCCCACGCAGGACGAATCTTTGTGCGATGAACACGATCATTTGTTCTGTGTCTAGGTGTAATTTATCTATAATATGTATTTATTTAGAAATATATAAGTAAGTTTATCAGTTGTCTGGTTACCATAATACAGGCTGTGCCTAGTTTGGAATCAGATGGCCGTGTGTGAGTCGTCCTAAGATATTATTTGTAAACGTATATTTTTTAATTTCCAAATTCCCTGATTCCCTCCCTATTCCATTTCAGCAAAAACAATCTATGATAGGTAGGTAACCAAATCTGTCTGTTTGTCAACTTAACAAACAGTATGTACCTATAATTAAATTCCTAGAATATTAAGTACCTATTCAATATGTGTGTTTGCAAAACAGAGCCCGAGACTGATTACACGTTATTAGCAATGTTTTTGACTGTATTTAGTTCTTGACTCAACTACGAGTACATCCAAGCTGTACAAACTTTACTGACAAACACTATCGCCAAAATCCATCAAAACGACATTCTTTGTGTATTGTATGTGCGACTACTGTAAATTTTAATTTATGCCTGTAATTGCCAGTCCGACTCAAGACACCTCCGCCACGTTAGCTCATGATTAAGGACTCCAATTAAGTCCGAAACTAGTGGAGCGATCCCGAGAAATAGGCGTGAGTAGCATGTTGATGATTAATCAATGTTAAAACCTTGTAACTGTCTTAAATTAAGGCAAAAACCTCTTCTCTGACATCATCAGCATTTAAGCCTTTTACAAATTCAACTCTATTCTCTTTTGGATCAATTCGCATAAAAAACTACTAAAGAGGTACAATTGTAAGATCTCGTGCTACTCAATGTAAAAAGTATAATTCAATTAATTTCATTTGAGTTTAATAAATAAGTTAGTACATGTGTTCGCTGTAATCTATTAGACTTCATTGTGATAAAGTAAACATTTCTCTTAAAAAACATATGTGTCATTATGATACAGCCAAACACGTAAATAAGATTTAAAGATAGAGATATTCCAAGAAGGATAAAAGTCAAAAGATCCCTAATCAACTAAAATTACTTAAAAGTTACTTTAATATTTTGAAGCCAAAATGTTTACTAGTAATGGTAATATATGACACTTTTTACTTTTTAGCTTCAAAATATTAAAGTAAGTTTTAAGTAGTTAAGGAGAAATGGTGCGATAAATAATTAATACGGTAGGTACCATTTCTGAAATTGTATAGGTAGTCATAAGGTTGCGTTTCCACCGGAGATGTGTGATGTAGCTAAGCAATGCGAAACAAAGCTGTGATACGATGTAAGTGTTTCCACTAGAGATGTGCGAGGCCGGTGAGCCGAGCGAGGATGCGTAGCGACGCTGTGAAACGATGCGTAGATGTGCGGTGCGAGGTTGTAGCGGGCTCTTTTCAATTGTAAGTGTGAGTGGATGATGTGTGGTGGGAGCACACTTCCCTCGCACACACCCATCCCTTGTTTTTTTATACAAAAACCTCGTTTTACTAATCGGTTTCTACAGGCGCTGTACTAAGCGCGGCTAGTACATAAAGCGATTCTATTGGTTCTTAACAAACTCATTTGCTACTCATCCTTGCACCACATTTCTGGAAACGCAGCCTAAGGATCCCTAATAGTAAGGTAGAATGGAAGTCACCTTCATACTCCTTAAGGAAAAACAGTGTTGATAACTCATACACGTGAGTCAGACATGTGAAGTAGGGAGGCACGGCTGTATAGAATATTGATGCGTATTTGTCTCGGCATTAACGAGATTACTTATCACTCTATCTGACTGACAACACTGTGAGAGCAGCATGGGCCGCACTGAAACGTTTCATGACACTCATGAGACGAGGGCGTGAATGAATGCTGGAAGCTGATTGGTCGGATTAAATTGCCGCTACGTTGAATATTTGAAGTGTTCTGTCGATCTTATAGAGACACGGGTGTGACACAGGGTGTGGTGCGAATCTGGTATTTCTGAAAGATTAGGAAAAAGGTTAAGAAAAAAACATGTTTTGGATGTTTTCATAATAGGGGAAGGGATTTTTTTTTTTTTACTTGTCACATAGATATAAAAAAATATTAAACATGTATTTTTTCTATTTTTAAATAAACAAACGATGAGGAAGATACAGTGAATGGAAATGTCGCGTAACGTCACTTGTGGCTACAATTTTTACCCACAAGTGACATCTCAAGACCCCACTCCAGAACTTTAAAGCGCTTTAACTTTGTAATTTTTCATTGATTTGATAAAAGATTTTTCTTTTCTTTTTTTATATAGGTGGACTAAATACTTAGTATTTCTTTTTTATACCTGGTCCGATCCCCTATTACTGCAGTCTTTCGTCAAATAATGATGCATTTTAAAATTGATTGGTTCTCTTGTCAATTTTATATTAAACTATATATTTAACTACAAGATTATCTACATGTTTAGATCCGAAGTTAGAAGCGTCGTTAGAAGATTACCAAAGTTTTATCTCCCCCCCGTCCCTAGATCAAGCTGGCCCGAGCCGGCCAAACTAGCAATAAAAATATGTCCCTAAATAATAATAACTCAGATCCAGCCATCCCTTGCTGTTTTTGCCTTATTAAGATAGTCAGCAACGGACTAAGTCGAGGTCCGAACCCCGCAGGGGGTGCCCTTAGTGAACGTTGCTGACGTAGTTAGTTTATTTTACTTGCTCTGGCTGGAGGCCTTACGGTTCTCGCCAAAAGTCCGGTGAAGCAGTCAAAGCCTGCGCTCAGGCTAACTGCAGTAGACCTCAACCAAAAAGAAAAAAAAAAAAAAAAAAAAACCAAAGTTTTATCACAATCTATGTTCAGATTGTGATAAAACTTTGGTAATCTTCTCTCTCTTCGGGTTTAGGAACGCATAGAGGACAAACACAAACATTCATTTTCATATAAAAAAAGAAGATAAAGTACCTGTTTATCCGTTACACAGAAGTGACAAACATGGTCTACACTAAGAAAGAAAAACAGTTTACTAATACAAGGAATGAGTCTATTAAACAAAAGCGACTTTATAAAAACGCAACTCTAGAGTTGAAATACAAGCTTAGAGCACAGGTAGTCGTAGCTTTTAAACTCAACATTTACAACAACTTTAATTAAAAAAACACCAAACATTTCCTAAGTTTAAATAAGAGTGATGGAGTTTTATTGACTTACATAATACATTGTATAAATATTTTCCATTATGTAAATGCGCCAACTTGAAAAAACATTGTTTACTTCGTTTTTGTCCAAAGCAAACTAAACAATATTATGACTGGTTTTAAAAGTTTATAGTACCTAAGTAAAACTACTTACCTACAGCTGTTCATGTTACCGATGGCTATTAAAATCGGTATAATTACGTTATTACGTCAAAACTATCGTCGCTAATGTACCTACCGTCCTATTTATAATAACAATTAGCTGGTTACCTAAAAATCTACAGCAAAACTCGACCTATGGTTCATAAGATAAAAATCACTGCCCCCAGCGCCACCTATCCGGCACAAAGGTAACTATGTTCGTCAGAGTGGTCAGTGTGCAAAGTTTTCGTGCTGGGAATGCGCTACCGATCCCGCGATACCAGCCTAGGCTGAAGAAGGGGAAGGGGGTGTTTTTAGTCGGTGAAAGTCCGACATATCCTTACGCCGTGCCCTCGGCGTGGGTTGAAGGCAGTAGCGATTCACCCCGAAAAGAAAAAACGTGTACAATGTTTCATATCAATTGGGCTTACGGTTCTCGAGTTTTAGGTAATCATACATTCTCCTTTATATCTATATAGATAAGCAAAGTATAGAGTAAAAAAACCGGACAAGTACGAGTCTGACTCGCGCACCGAGAATCCCATTCACCACGTTTTTAGCGAATTCTGATTCTCTCCACATCGTTTAAAGAACATGCATAATGTTTTATATCTACAAAGGGTTAGTCTAGCCCTCCGCTGTAATAACGAACTATGTCAACAAAAGGTGCGGCTCTCGACTGAAATAGATCAGCATTGCAATAAAACACTGCAGTTGTAGGTTTACCTCGTAGGCTAGGTATATGTACTTATGAAAAAAGAATGCATTTCTTTGGCGTTCAACTTTCGGGCTTGTTCCGAACGGACCCTACAATCCGATATCTATTATTTATGGAATTCGTTCGAAATGTGATTAAAATTAATATTTTTGTTCCAAAGAGATCCATTGTAAGTACAAACCGATCCCAGTACGCTATTCCTAACGGATCCCTGCTGTGAAACAATAAATGGAGATAAGCCAAATTTTTTTACAGCTGTTGTGAGACTTAACTTGCATCGTTCTTTACATACTGCTAGATAAGTGTACCTACCAATTTTTACGCTAGGCACTTAAGAGTAACATGCTAAAATAGCAGTTCATTTTAACAGTTACTAATAATAGGTACCTACTAATATTAGCATAATTCATCAAGGATATAAATATAACATAAAAAAATATCTATCACGATTACATTTATTATAAATGGCTTTAATTTTTAAAGCTAAATCGTGATTTAAATTTTACATGTTCATAACAAATATTAAGATAGACTGAAAAATAGGCTACTCTTATTATGCTAATTGCTAAGTAGATATATGTATGGGTTTTCAAGCTTCTAATCATATGTAATAAACTAGATAGACTCACTAATATATAGCACGTTTACATAACGTGTAGAATATACTTCCCCTATGTTGGAGTCGGCTTTCAGTCTCACCGGATTAACTTGAATACCGTATTTTACGTGAAGCCGTAAATTTATAGATAAATTAAACCCAGACACAAAACAAATGATCACTCAAAGATTTGTACTGGGTGAGAATCGAAACCACGAACTCCGGTTTAGCAGTTAGGGTCACTCACCACTCTACTACACTACAGGCCAGTCAATTCTAGAAAAGAAAATAACCATAGCTACTCCTACAAAAGCTTCTGTCCGCTACCCGCTATCAACAAGGACACGACCTTAGAAGCCTAAGGGCTTAATATTAAAGAACAGTTATCTCTTTGATAAAGTGATAGACATGCTATAAATTGATAATTTTCTTCATTACATCAATTACTGTAAAGCTCTATTTAACTGTACATTTTCAAGAGTCAAGAGAGATTTGTACAAAAAATAAGTATGTCTATAAAGTTATAAACATGTCACGGAGATATTTTCGCATATCCGATTGGCACACAGAAAAGTTTTAGAACAATATTTCTGTGTTTTTTCATTGTCCCCGCAGCATAGCATGTCACATTGACAGTTGATGTAGAAGAGCTTGCCGAAGGTATAAAGCGATAGTATAAAGCTACATGTCCCCGATAAAAAAGGGGAAAAGTCTCCGGTGGTTTTATCCGTCTTCCCCAGGGCACAGGAGACCTCGTTTACCCCCCCCCCCCCCCCCCCCCGCCCCTTATTTTTTTTCTGTGCGGCTCAACCGGTTTCGTTCCATGCGCGAGAGTTTCCGCGACTCCGACCACTATATTTAGTCCTCCAACCATACGCTCGACATGGGATGAAGTCATTTGCTTTACCTCGAGAAAAAAAAAACGGCGAAAGAATGGACCTTTTGGTAGAAGTTAGTGGACTACAAAAACTTCCAAAAGGTTAATTCAGTTATAAATAGCTGGTGCCCGTTGCGCCGCGTGGGTGTGGGTTATCGCGGCAAAAAGTAGTTCTTAGGATACAAGCTTACCTCATACCAAGTTTCATCTAAATCAGTTGTGCGGTTTAGAGTTAAAGCATAAGAGAAATACAGTAGACAGTCAGACCGTTTTACTTTCGCATTTATAATACTAGTATAGATAGGTTCTCTTATCTTGTAATCATAAACCAGCATGTGCTCTCACTACTGGCGTACTAATCTCTGCACTCAAAGGCTCTTATAAACAATTAAATAAGTTAACAGCGTCGACACTACATCACGTGGCTCATGCGGATAAGTGCGTAACAAACACATTTAAAACAATATAACAATGTAGACTAATAAATATAACTAGTATAATTGATATCTAGTGCATACACTAGTTACTTTAGATACTTTGATAATTTACGAGAGCACAGAAAGAGACGATTATCGAAGTAGAAACTTATCCAGTAGATACTAATTTAGGAGTCTAACAGGCTGACACTTGTTAAAACAATTATTATTATTACATATTTATTCTTCTTCTTATCAAATTTATTTATATAACTTTTTGTTCTAAACTAGCTTAAATAAAATAGGAAAAAATCCAAATATATTTTAATTAGTACAAGCCGCTTATCGTTGTAGAGTCAATAAATAAGTATTATAATTTAATATTAATCTCAACGAGACAGCTCGTTGCATTTTATTATCCTCCCTCTATGAGATTGAGGGGATTGACCGGTAAAGTCATGTCTGCAGCGCTAGTTTTGTCACAAAACTTTGTTATAAAGATAAATTAGAGTTGTGGCTGCATGGGCTGCATAGTTATTCGACAGTTTTTATTTAAAAAAAAAAACTTAGGTCACACCGCTAATTTACGTTTTCTAACAATGTTTGATATTGTTCAAAAACTGCTGTGACAGACCCGGCTTTACAGGCTGAATAACCTATTTTAGAAAAGTCCAGAAAAAAGATAGATACCAAGGCAAATAAAAGCGACAAGAGAAAAGCTACTGACATAAAATGTATGTAAGTACTTATAGGTAACTATACAACAACAAATAATAACCTATAGATAATTTCAGCATCCTTGATACCGGAGCAATCTAATAGGTTCCTGCACATTTTTTCTGGACTTCAAACAAAGGCTTCATAAGTGAGGACAGTCTAATCAAATAGGTATGTAATATTATATCCTTGTATTATTACTGTTTTTATTCGGCAAAACATTTAGGCCAAACTCCCAATTTATGTTTTATAACAAATGTTTCGTAAAAAATTTAGCGCTACAAATATGGCACCGCGTAAATGCATACAAATTTGTTATAGGTAGCGCCATCTATTGGGCTAAGTATATAAATTATGCTTGGTCACGACATGCGCAATGAATGGAATGGACTCGCGAGTAAACTTTATGGACAAAATTAATTATTGCATTACATTATGTAAAGAGTAATAAATATAAACCGTATTTGGCTGAATAAACTATATAAGCTATGATCAAATTTTATAAACAGTGTACACACTAGACTGAGGCACTATGATTATTTTAAACATGGGTAACGAACGAAAAATTAACGTTTTCTTTGCCTTATATAAAATTTTACTTGTGTTATTAAATACTACTAACTATTTGAGTATTGATTTTTTACAATCATTTTAAAAAACCGGTTGGGTATTGATGTTGTCTATGGTTCGGCAAGCTGGCGTGGCCTCATTGACGTTTCGTTATCTTTCTCGCCGCCATTTTGCGTTGCTATTTCCTTTGTGATTGATTGTGTGGCTTGTTAAAGATTTAATAAATTAATAATTATTTTGTTATAGCGAAACTGTGATTGTTAGTAATTAAGTAGTATAATATATCTAATTCTTTTTAACTTATTTTATTCTAAGTTTTCGTGTATTTTACGTTACAATGGGCAGAAAGAAGAAGAAGGCATCTAAGCCATGGTGCTGGTATCCTTTTCCAATAAATAAGTGGATTACAAAATTAGATTTAAACATGACCTTCGTAATTAGGTCAATCGTAAATATAAATGTTTAACTTGTACATATTGCCTATTATGAAATAGTAGTTTCCTTAGCGATAGTGCAGGTATTGCAACAGGGAGTTCGACGACGAAAAGATTCTAATCCAACATCAAAAGGCGAAACATTTCAAATGTCACATTTGTCACAAGAAACTGTACACGGGTCCTGGTCTGTCAATACACTGCATGCAGGTATGTGCGTCAGTGTCATAGTTTTGGCATCCGCCGCGCCCGCCCACGGCCACCGCGCACTTGCTTTTTTTAACTCGCATACTTATATCTATAGAGATTTTGGCGCGACTTACGGGCCCAATTCTTCCCATAGTAGTACTTCCCATATGCAAAATGTCTTTCCCTATATTCACTTGGGTGGGTAAAGAAAAGGAAGTTTTTTATTTTCTTGAAAGCATGTCATTTTATTTCTTATTCTATTTCAGGTACACAAAGAAGCCATAGATAAAGTACCAAATTCATTACCAAATAGGTCAAATATAGAAATAGAAATCTATGGAATGGAAGGTATTCCGCCTGAAGATGTGAAGGAGCATGAGAAACAAAAATCAGGTATAAAACAATTTTTATTTGGGCACCGACTGACCATCTTTGGATTGATGTATGTACAATTTGATTATTATGCTTGGGACACTAGTGTTACATGTATATAGGTGTGTAGTTACAGTAAATGTTCCAACTTAGGGTCGGTGAATGTGTCCTGCGTTGTGTATTTGATATTAATATGGGTTTTTTGTACAGGTGGAGGAAAAGGATCAGACAGTGAGGATGACGAACCTGCAGCTAAGAAAAAAGCCACACCAGCTTTGGTAAATATTAAAACTATATTAATTTAGCTTTATCTCAAGTTGTAGATGTTTGTATAAGTTCTGATTTTAATACTTCTTATCTTTTTTCATTAGCTGGGCCCAGGACCATCACAAGTGACACAAGGTATATTACCTACACCAATGGGACCAGTCCCACCGGGGATGTACCCGGGACCAATGCAAATGCAAATGATGCCTCCATTTATGCAGGCACCTAGGTAAGTTATTAATTTATGTCAAGATAAAAATTTAAATTTCTCATTTTTCTACCTCACAAAGATTTATTTTACATTTTAACTCATACGAGACATCATGTAAAGACAGGGTTTAACAAAAAGTAGGTATTGACGTTATTTTATTGTTGTTGAAATGTTAATAATTATGGTACATGCTATATAAACTACTACTATATACTCTATTTAGTGTGTTAAGTTGCTTACCTTGGTCCACTGCAAGAAGGTCACACATGTATGAATCATATTAAACTACAATACCTCGGTATCATATTCTGTGCATTTTTATGCTTGATTGAACATAGCATATTATTATATATTTCTTTGCTTCAGTTAATATATTAGTCCAATACATAATTTCCAATCTAATTCTGAATAAAGGGTCTTGTCATAATTTATATTATTTAGTAAGTACCTCATTGTACAAACAGAAACACTTGTTATCATTGAATTGAATAAAATTTTAATACTTTAGCGATGACATCAACTTTTCAATTTGGCAATATACAGCAGGTTTGTGGATTCTACCCACATGAATAAAACAAATTAGTGTTTGTTTGCTTACTTGATAGATTCATCTTTATTTATAAAATAGCTGTCTGCGCGACTTTGTCCGGGTGTTTTAGTTTCAACGGTTTTTCATTTATGGTCCGCTCCTTTTGGTCGCGGCGTAATGTTATATAGCTTATAGCCTTCCTCAATAAATGGGCTATCCAACATTGAAAGAATTTTTCAAATTGGACCAGTAGTTCCTGAGAAAAGTGCATTCAAACAAACAAACTCTTCAGCTTTATATATTAGTATATAGTTATAATTTTAGCAAATACATTATCCAATAGCCAAAGCTTTTATATAGGTTTCACATCACGTGAATACTGGCGTTACATACCAACTTCCTGCATAAGGGCTTTTGGTCTCCAACTCCTGCTGCGTCAGTGACATTGGTTTAGTGGATGTCCATTGGCGGGTGATCACTTAACACCAGGTGACATGCATGCTCATTGACATGTTATATGAGCACAGATATACTATCAAAATACAGCCAGGCTTTTGCAGATATAGACAGGATTATGATAAGAAAGACTTTTCTATCTTTTTGTTTTTATTTTTATAATTTATTTAACTATATTGTGCAATATATTAATTTATAGTCACTAGGAATATTTGTCATACAATATATTAACCCTTTTAGGAACAGGGTGTGTTTATGATAACATACTCATAGTGGGAGTTAATTACCCAGTTTTCTAATGTGTGTGAAATATCAACTACAATTATTATGAAAAATACATAATTATACTATTGACACATTATTAATTATTAACCTTAGCAGTATGTCTCATGATCAACTAAAGTTTTTATTTCTAAAATAAAAAATTAGAAATGTTTGTATTTTTAATCGTCGACCTCCACGGTCGATTTGCGTACACTGGTTGACTAGGTGTCGCCAGCTCTGAGGTCCCGGGTTCGATCCCCGGACGGGTCCATGTAGAAAATCACTATTCTACATTGTCTCGGATCTGGGTGTTTGCGGTACCGTCGTTGTCTCTGATTCCATATCACGAGTGCTATAGCATAGCTACGTACTTTGGGTTCAGAATAATGTATGTGATGTTGTCCACATATTTATTTATTATTTGTTTTTCCAGAATGATGATGCCGGGAATGAGGCCACTGTTCCCGGCGGCAAGCATGCCCCCCACGTCGACAAGTAAACCGACGTTCCCTGCATATAGGTACGTAACCTACATCTTATTATTACTAAGATAATGTAAATAAATACCTGTGTTTCTATTACTGAGCTCTGTTTAGGTTTAAGATACTAGCTACCTTGTTATTTGTGGTATCACTCGACTTTTTTATGTCTATTGTGAGTTGTGTTTAAATGTGAAAATATTCTTCGCAAATTTACTTTTTGCAACATTAATTGCAGATAGATTAAAAAATAAATAAGTAAATCTAAACAGGCCTTATGGGAAATGTGTTGTAATAAAGCAATTAAGGGGTCGTCCATTAATCATGTGTGGCTCGAAAGGGGTAGGGTCAAGGCTTGGAAACGATTACCGCTTAATTACGGGTTTTTCGGAAACGCTCGTTCGGAGCGGAATCTATTTTTTATATCGCGTAGATTAACCTGGTCAATGCATTTATTTCGAAATTCTTGTTTTGGCGGCCAATCGGAAAGCGATAATGATGTATGTTAGACAGATGCGAGCTTCGCGAGTATGGAATACAGCTCTGTTTTCATTGCGAGGCAAAATACACGTGATTGATGGACGGCCCCTTACAAATTTAGATTAAAGTTTCTTATTTAAACCAACAATGTCCATCCATTTATTGTATAAAGAGTAGGATTTTAAGTGTTCTATTATGCATAATATGAATTATAAAAGAGAGTAAATGTAGATTACAAAAATATACTTTATTGTAGACTGGAAGTATTATTAGACGAAATCTTAGAAAACGCGTTTAATTATACCAAGAATGCATAACAAATTATTTGTCTTGGACAATAAATATTTTGGCAGCTAATACTGGCTATAAAAGTATTTACCCCGTAAAGTGCCAAATTACAACATGAAAGTATGCTCATTAGATTATAACAGAGTAAAAATATATGTTTAAGCAAAATATAGGTCGAGTATAACTTTGAGTTCGTGACAATGGCATCCTCAAAATTATATTGCTGAAAATGCGAACGAGAAAATGATACTAATCCGTATAATTCAGTCGTTTGTGTGTAAGAACTTAGTTATGCTAATGTTTGATCATTAAAGTAGAATTGCGAATACAAGTCGACGGAGAAGTAATTCAGTTTACCGTGACTACGTAATATTCTTGGCTCTCTCTTATTTTATTTGATAAAAAACATACCTCTGACAAGTATTTAAGAACTACAATATTGTATCGTAGAAAATATTTTTTATTTTTGTCAAAGGTTACTACTACTAATTTGTTAATTTGTATAGCTTCTTTCGGCAGCTTGTCGTATGCAAAAAACTTTAAATAATAAAATGTGTATTTAAGTGGTCACAAACAGGGTATAGATGTTTACCAGTGATGAAACACTGGAAAGGAATCAAGTTATGCAGATGATGTCAATCCTCCCGTACTTCTAAGATAAATAGTATGTTTATACAACAACAATTATATTTGATTTACAACTCCCATCATAGTATTTATGGATCTCTCTCATCTGGATCAACCCCTGCCTACTACAGCAACGCGACGATAAGCGCGCCGCCGACGACGACGACGCCGTCGAGTAGTGTAGAGGCGAAGGAGAACGGGGACGTGAAGCCGCCCGCCGCCAACGCCTGCCCGCTCGTCACCGCCACGGGCGCCGGCTCCAAGATCGTGCACCCGCCCGAGGACGTGTCGCTCGACGAGATCCGCGCGCGCGCGCCGCGCTACCGGCCCAAGCCCAAGCCCGACGCGCCGCCCGCGCTGCAGCACCACCACCACCACCACCACGCGCAGCCCACGCTCATCACGCCCAGCACCAGCCAGGCAGAGGTATGGGTTAGTGGTATTTTATTATCTTTTCACGTTGTTTGAACCA
The DNA here is from genome assembly GCA_932294365.1 of Diachrysia chrysitis. Lineage (NCBI taxonomy): Eukaryota > Metazoa > Arthropoda > Insecta > Lepidoptera > Noctuidae > Diachrysia > Diachrysia chrysitis. Next base: position 10,828,625 of record OW028654.1, on the reverse strand, counting down.
CATAGTCATCCTTACCTATCACCCCGCTATACTTATTATTTTGCGGCATAGTTTTGTTGTTGATCAGATGTAGTGTACGCGTATAAACACGCGTAAGTATGCTTTTCTCCTAAATTTTATATAAACAAAAAATAGTAACTCATACTAATAGAGAAGTTTTATGCTATTATTTTAATAATGTTAGTCTTGGTTGCATTTGTTGTAAATAATTTAAACCCTAACTTTTTTTACCATTTGTTATTTAACAACATTTTTTTGGCACATTAAAATTAAATTGCTATGCTTTTAGTTAAATAAAACATGAACAAAATTTCTTGAAATGAATATTGAATTTACGTAATAGTCCAGGCACGTTGAATATGGAGAACAAAAAAATGTTATCCAGAAACTTACGTTTTTAAATGGTTAAGAGGGTTAAAGTCAACATGAGGAAAATGAGTTATGTACCCAAGAAAGTCAGGGGATGATTTTAGGGGTTGAAAAGGGGTAAAAATGGATACATCTCGTGTTTTTTGCAATTTCACGCGAAATTTGATGTCCTACTGAAAAATGTTAAATACAAAAGTTGTAGATCTTGGAAAAATCTACAACTTTTGTATAGGTCATTTTTTAATATAACCTCAAAATTTCCGAAAAAAAAGCAAAGAATTAAAAAATATATATATTTTTTGTTTTTTACTTGTCAATTTCTCAAAAATAAATATTTTTTAACCAAACTTCCTGAAAGTACTCCTTTTTGTGTCCCAAATAACAAAAAGAAATTTTAGATTGAAATATTAAAAACTGATTGAAAGATTCATTTTTTTCGGTCCGAAACACGTTGTTTTCAAAGTTACTTTTTACTACAGACAATCATCGTACAGAGGTCATACAGGGCTCATTTTTTTCGTTTTGACGTCTACTTTTCTTTAATTTCATTTTAAAAAAACATTCAATTATTTAAAAGCATGTTTTAAATAAGTTTGTACAAATTAAAATTTTGTAAAAAAAATAATAATTATAAGACGATTTATTTATCAAAATATGTAGAAAATAATTGAATTAATTAATTATTGTAGTGTAAATGTTATATTAAAAAATGACCTATACAAAAGTTGTAGATTTTTCCAAGATCTACAACTTTTGTATTTAACATTTTTCAGTAGGACATCAAATTTCGCGTGAAATTGCAAAAAACACGAGATGTATCCATTTTCACTCCTTTTCAACCCCTAAAATCATCCCCTGACTTTCTTGGGTACATAACTCATTTTCCTCATGTTGACTTTAACCCTCTTAACCATTTAAAAACGTAAGTTTCTGGATAACATTTTTCTTTTTTTATCTCTGTAAATGAGTCAATTTGCCTGGACTATAAGTATTACCTGCATTTATTAAAATATGACTGTGATAGAAGCACAATTGAAAATAAAAGTTTGTTTATAACTGCGGTGTACAAGACTGCAGTATTGTTTCGAGCTGGCCCTAGTCTGTAGCAGTGATTGCGTGTGAGTTACGTGCTTCGTAGTGACGTGTGGCGCGCGCAGGTGGCGGCGCACATGAACGCGGCGGTGGCGGCGGCGCGCCAGCAGCAGTGCGCGGCGCTGCGGCGCGGCGTGCTGGGCGGCGTGGTGTCGGTGCTGGGCGGCGGCGGGCTGGTGCCGGGCGGCGGCGGGCTCGTGCCCGGCGGCGGCGGGCTCGTGCCGCGCGTGCCCGTGTCCGTGGCGCAGATGCCGTCCGTCGTGCCCATGCTGCCCGTCATGCCGCAGTTCAACCTCGTGCGCCCGCTGCAGCCCGGTCAGTACTCGCCCGCACACACACACTCGCCACACCCACACACGAGGTACTAGGCGCACGCGGCCCGTCTGCAGACATGCCCGACACACACTTATATCTAAATTATACTATAAATATTTAATTCCTTTTCTGTAGGTGTGCATATCTATCCGTTCTAATAATATAAATAAAATTCTCACTTTGAAAAAGTTTATAACTTTATAAAATTATTTCTTTACATTTTCATTATCTAATGAGGGCTACCAGTTGGCGCCATTGGCGCGTCAGCTGTCAAAGTTTATTACTAGGTACGGCGGAAAATATATTTTTTAAATTTATATATTTATCTAAACATATCACAAAAATGTCGAATATACCACACTATTGGGCAGTAAGCTCGGTTAATAAGCATAAATTTAAAATTGGTTTGTAAAACTAGTAGTCGCACTTGACAAATATTACCAAAATGATTATTATTACACGGCAGTTTGCAGACGGCCGCGAGTGCATTTCGCACACCTCCAAAAAACCTTGTATTCAGAGGAATTGTAAAATTTGATGCTATCTATAGACTACAAAATGTTTACAGTCCTCCTTTATTTAAATGTTTTGCAGTGTTTATGAAACACTGTTCATGAACGGAACATCAAAGTTCACACAACACACTGATCAGTTGAACTCTAACCGTTCTGTTTACGAATGGTGGCCTAATGTTGTCCGTGTTTAAACCTCTGATATCCTTTCAGATGATTCCCAATGAACAGTATTACGATGTATTTGTATGGATATGACACTGTAGTAGGACATATCAAACGTATTAGGTAACTCGTAATTATTATATTGTCGTTATCTTAATGTTGCACATTGAACATAAAGTTATATGTATTTAATGTAACGATGTATTTTTGATGTTGAAATGGTCCAAAAACCGAGACTCGTTGAATTTTTTTGTACAATGTAAACCAAAGAAATATTGTAATGTTGAATGTTAGCTCAAAGACTGGATTTTATAACATTCCAATTGATAATTAATCCACTATAGTCGCCCATATTTTTATATTAACCTAAAATATTGGCAATACACAGTTCACTTGTTGTTGTAGCTATTGTAACACTATTTCACACATAGTATATATTATTTTTGCATTTAATATTGAACATAAGAATAATATAGAGTGGGTGATTTTTCATAGTGATAATACTTTACGTTAGATTAGTATAAGATGACAGTAATTCATTTTTGTTTTAAAGACTGCTTCGTTTTGTTATACACAACTGTGTGGTTTACAATATTATGACGTGGAAAATGGATTTGTCACAATAGTTTTTATCTTAAAAATAAAGTGCATTTTCTCGACTGATTTTATTTTTCTATTTTCCACGGTAACATGTATGATCTTATTAAAAAATGACTAGAATTAGTTACTGTTTTGTGTGTGTAAGGAAAATGATCGCTTGTGTTTTAAGAGCGTGGAGCAGCTCTCCACTTAGTTCGCTCATGTTCGAAGGCATCACAAGACACTCAGTGCTTGGCTTTCAGAGCAGTCAGCGGTCGTTGTCGCTCGGTGGGTCCACTTGCATTATGTATTACGATAGCACTGGAGGTCCGGTGCCGCCCGCGACGACGTACACTCGTCTCTGTCTCAGTAATATGAACACGTAACGCTTGTCCGATACTCACACCCTAACACCTAACTAACACGAGCCGGCCGGTATCCCACGCCTCTAGTACAAGACTATTCGTACCACATTCCCCAGATTTAACAATTTCAACGAGTTAAACTGTGATTTTGATGTGCCATCCGCACTATGGGAGGAACGGAATGAAAATGGCCGGTAATTTTATTCACATTCCTTAATGGATTTGCTTATTGTAGTAGCTCTTATCTTATTACTGTCTCGATTTTCTCGTAGTGTCATATAAAATGTGACTTTGTCGGTTTACGGGTGGGTACACTAATATTATATTTACGTACAGTAGTTTTGTCGCTTTACAATGTGCATGATACGAAAGAGTTAATAGTCGTTGGCTGAATTGGATTCTACGAGCAACCATTCTCGGATCACACTGAAACATGCATGAACTACGGATATTACGATTATTACATCGCCGAGTATTTTGAAAGTGTGATTTTTCATGTGAATTATTTATCCTACCTACCTGTGTTCCTTTGCTTACTCTGCACCCGAGTCGCCCCGGCGGCCCCGGCCCGGTCCGGGCGACAGGCGATTGTTCAGCAGTCACACCGGCCCCGCCGATGTTGGACCACGGTCCCCTGTTGCTGGCCGACGCCGCGGCCCGGGCTGAGCGCGCGTTTGTGTGTGCAGGGATGCTGCTGCCGGGCGGCATGATGCCGATGGGCGCGATGTTCCCGGGCGGCATGGGCGGCATGGCCGGCCTGCCCGTCATGCAGCCGCGCTACCGATAGCCGCGTCGCCGCCCCTCTCCGCGCGAGCGAAGGTAGGCGCTCGTTCTAGTATCGTTCTGTACGTCGCTTGCCCGGTTGTGTGTCCCGGCTCGTTGCTAAACGCGGTGAGGGGCTACTAACGCGCAGGTAAGCGGGCTGGTGACAGGTGATGGGCGGTCGCCCGGCTCGCCGGGTTGGGCCGGCAGTTCCCTGCGCCGCAGGCGACGACTTACCTGTCACAACGAGTGTTGTTGGATTGGCGGCCCCCTGTCCCTTAGCATAACTCATTATATTCCTACCTTACCACTAAGCTCTCACATAGACTGTCGACACCAGATTACAGTAGTGAATTCCGTTCTTAATTAAATTTCTGGTGTTACGAGATGTGTGTAAGAATAATTAATAAATAAATGTTATCTGCCTTGATGATTCTCTAAGCGTTTCCACATTAAAGTTGTGACGTTTGCCTACTCTTGTAGAATTTTGACTATTTTACGCAATAAAAGCTCTGGACATGATTGAAATCTTGGTTTTATTTCCCTTTGACGCTTTTATAGACTAAGTAATTTAGAGTGTTTTTGTACATTGTCATGTTTTTCTTTTTCAATGTTTTTCGTTGTTGCATAACTTATTGCCATAAAAGCTATAGATAATATAAACAGAACTTATCGTGGATTAATCAACTAAAGGTCAGTGATCTGGCTAAGTACATACAAACTTATAATAGTAGCTTTGACGTATTTTTGATGTTGTAAGTGTAGACTAGATATTGTTACACTTAGCGACGCCACTTGTCATGAAATACTGATTTAAATAAAATTCTTTTATGAATTAGGAGGTGAGTATAAATACATTAGCTTCTGACCGCGGCTCCGCCCGCGTAGTTGTTTTGTATCGCTGTAAATATATATATATAGCCTATTACTATTGCTTGGGATCCAAGCTTGCTAAACTTGTTATGGGTAACAAGTTTCATCAAAATCGGTTCAGCGGTTTAGCCTTGATAGCGTAACAGACAGACAGACAGACAAGAGTTACACTCGCATTTATAATAAAAGTATGGATAGGCGATTCCTGCGCCTAAAAGCCTTGCAGATTAGATTCCTGGACTTTGTACTCTTCACCATCTACTGTTGTTACAAAAAGTAAATATAATCTCAGTTGTCGCAGGGTTATTTCCACTAGATTCAGTGCAGTAGAGCGCCTTGTAGACTATCAAGCTGCTAAACTTTACGTGCTAATTTGGTCGTTAGTTTGTTTGCTTGACGCGATTGTCAAGCAGCTATGTGCTTGACGCGATTGTCAAGCAGCTATGTGCTTGACGCGATTGTCAAGCAGCTACGTGCTTGACGCCATGCTTGACACGCAAGTTTGTCAAGCATGCTTGATCGTTTATACGGCCCTTAAGAATACTTCAGTATAAACACCAGATGACCCGTGTCGTAGTGATATACTTTTACACCAAATGTTGCGGGTTCGAGCCCTGCCTAACGCAATTATTTGTAGAAACGATCTCATCAATACTTGCAATAATGATTATATCATTGTAATTAAACTCATCGCCCCATTTTATACTAGTACCTACAATGAATGTACATAATACGTTCCCAACATGGTGTTCCTGTATGGAGTTCGTTGTGTAAGTATCTGTCTCGTTACTATGCCATGGAATAGTCGCCGGCTATGTATCCAAACAGTTTATATTAAAATGTATGGTATCTATTGCCGGCCACACTACAATGTAGAGGCTCGGTGTCGGGTCAGCGACCACAGCCAGCAAATATATGAAAAACTCGCTGGCCACCAGTAGCTGTGGTCGGTGACCCGTTTGTGCCGGGCCTTAGGCCGTGCACACACGGCAGTGCTTAAAGCAGTCGGTATCAACTGCCTGGCGAACCAGTCTGTTTGAAGCAGTAGTATCTGTGGATTAGTACATACCTAGACAACATTAACTCTGTCTTAATCAAGTGATACAACTTTTCTGTACACGTAATTGGATGAACCTTTCTAAGCAGACGCCGTCGTCGTTTGAGTAAACGTAGCAGTTAGGCCGCCTGTACACGGACTGCTCAAGCGGTTGGCCAGTGATCAAGAACCTTTCTAAGCAGACGCCGTCGTCGTTTGAGTAAACGTAGCAGTTAGGCCGCCTGTACACGGACTGCTCAAGCGGTTGGCCAGTGATCAACAAACATCGACAGCGCGAGCTGTCAACCGCTCTCGCGCGTCACGTGTGCCTACTGCCCCTGCTTTTTGGAAACATTCTAACTGCTTCAAGCAATCCGTGGGAGGCTTTAGAAGTCTATAGTTTACCATGCAGTCGCAGCTTGAAGCAGCCGATACTGACTGCTTCGAGCAGTCCGTGTGTGCGCGACATAATACCTCCGTAGTATCGCTTCGTCCTCAAAGGTATGTTGCTATAAAAGTCAAATCAGTAGTAATATTCCACAACAGCGAGTAGTCTATTGTTCCGATTGTGGCCGGCGGCATAACTCACTTATGCTCGGTTTGGCCACAAGCCTATCGCACCCCACGTGGCATCTGGATACGCTGGCGATTTGTGAAAATGGCCTCTATACAGGTCTAAAAATATTAATTCCAATAAAATGTAAAAAAATCAGACTGAAAAAAAAAATCGTGTCAACAATATTGTTTTTTATTTATTAGTTAAAGCTGCAAATTAATGTAAGCGTACCCCCTATTTTATTGTTTATTAGACTGTGCTAAAACTCGACTTACGGGCAAAGTAATCTGAAAAATAAAATTCTGACTTCATTCATAACTTAGGCATTCTACTTAGGTATCTTAAAAGAATACAACTTTTCTTATTAATAAAGCTGTATATTGAATTATAATAAAAGGTCTCGTCTGTACACATAACGCATTTATACAAGACAACTATTTGCTAACTTTTTAGATGAAAATATTAATACCATATCCTAAATACATGAGTTACAACAGGCTTAATAATATAAAGTACATAATACAATTATTGCATTTAACTAGTATCACCATTAAACAATTCGTTCAACCCAAATAAATATTTTTGTAAATAATTCACAACTAAACAGATGTAGCTATATTAAAATAATTTCACAACAAATACTTAACATCTATTTATGGCAACATTAAACGCAATCTGATCTGCAAACACCTCGTAAAATTGTATAATTATTTTGTAAGTAGCATCGATTATAACGATCTGTTTTTATAACATCTAAGCTAAGCACATTATTTGCTACTTGGTCTGACAAAATAAAATGTACAATTCACTGCAAGTTTTATAATTATTACAAAACTACAAAATTTGAGCGTTCCAAAGTCACAGTAAATGTGACAGAATAGTGTAGAATACGAGAATGTTACAAAATTTCGATTATACTTCTAGCGGCCCTCTAGCCCGCCAATATTGAGGTCCTAGGATAATAATAAATTGCCCTTACATAAGGCTACTTACACCCTACAACTAAACAACCGATTATTTTCGATATGTAACTGTTTATAATAATTGCGACCTCACCAGGCTAGGAAAAATAAATCACAACCCTTCAATTACGTGCGAACACACCTTTTGGCACGCTCGGTCTATTACAATATTTTATTTAAAGAAAATAACGGAACGGAAAGTACCCGTTTTTGTTTTTTCGATTTGAAACGCCATTACAATGGTTTTTGAAAAAAATACTTAAATATTGGTGTGTTCATAAAATATTGAAGTGTGGACTAGTAACGATCGAATACGAAACGAATACTGATTACTTTTACTATAGAGGTTATAAACGTTATCCAGTCACATAGATCTATCTTTAAGTTGACGAAAGACGCATTGATTTGGCGAATCGTATGTACACTCCACTTTTCTAAGCACCAACTGCACCTAGACTACGAGTGACGTTCGATCTTACGTAAGTTTTTATTACTTCTCCTATAGTGACTGTTTTCTTACATTATAAACATACCGTAACTTTAATTCGACTATAGGCGATGCTTACTGCTGACCAATCAGACTCAGAATTTTTTCTAACTATATCTTAACAAACACGTAAATGGAAGGTAACCATCGATCGACATTTCTCGAGAATACCGGGTGTCCCGCGAGTCTACCCGAGCAGGTCGGGCGACGGCGTGATGTTCCGCGCGTCCAGGTCGGAGCAGGGAGTGTTGGTGCGCGTCATGGACTCGTACCGCTCGCGCATGGCGGCCACGTGACCCGATATCACGCACTCTTTCTTTTCGTCTTTATCTTTGACCTCGTACACGGCGTCTTCGTCCACGGGTTGCCGTTCGGGCAGTTCAAAATCAGACATCAATGACACCTCAGAGGATGCCGTGTAATACATTTCACTGGCGGGCTCGCAGGTCACCGCGGCAGGTTCAGTGTCAGAAGGTAAAGTGTCCGTCTCGTCGTTGGGCGGGGACACGAGCGCGTCGCTCCAGCGTTCGGCCCGATACGCTTCTATCGTCCGGATAGACACCTCGGCGGGGCTCACGAGCTCGGCGTCGCACTCTACGACTTGCACCGCGTCTGCTATCTCTACATCTGTTGTGCTGATTGTCTCAGCTATACTTACCGCGTTGCTACTAATAGTATCAATGATTTCGTCGTCAGCTTCGACAACCGGCTCCTCCTCGGGGTCGGGCTCCTCGTAAGTGGAAGTCCTCATGGTCTCGCAGAGTCTGTTGATGGCGTCGAAAACGTCCTTCAAGTCGCTGACGTCTTCGGTGGGCATGGTTAGGCCGTCGATAGGCAGCTCGTCGAGGTTGGCGGGAGGGGCGGGGAGTGTGGGCGGTGCGGGCGGAGAGGAGGCGGCCAGCGAGTGCGCGGGCCCCAGCAGAGCGTGCGCCGCGGACAGCAGGGCGCGCGCGGGCGCGGGCCCGGGCACGGCGGGGACGGGCGGGGCGGGCCCGCGCATGGTGGGGCCGGGCGGGGCAGGGCCGAGCATGGCGGGGCCGGGCGGGGCGGGGCCGAGCATGGCGGGGCCGGGCGGGGCAGGGCCGAGCATGGCGGGGCCGGGCGGGGCGGGGCCGAGCATGGCGGGGCCGGGCGGGCGCGCGGGGGGCGGGGCGGCCGCCCCCCGGCCTCGCTAGCACGCGCTGGACGTGCCGCTCCAGCCCTCCAGCGGCACCGACAGCGGCGGCGGCGGCGCCTGCGCCTTGCTCACTGCCCACCACACACAACACATGAGAAACAATACCATACATGAATGGGGTCACCTGTTCTCTCGGGAATTCTAGTTCGTTATACAGACAGTTCTGAGGGTCTAGACAAAAATAACTAGCACTTAGCGTACTTAAACCAGGATATTCACGATCATTTGTTTTGTCATGAGCTACTTCAGGTAAGTTCAAAGTTGAATACCTACTATCAAAGTGACAGTGTCTAGAATCTCTCATCCCCGAGAAAACAGATGGTAAATTCAAGTGTATAATACAAAATGTTATTTATTTTTTCGCAGCAGAATGCAGTGGTAGTCACATTAATTAAGTTATTACACGCATTTTCATATTGCGTATTCTCAATCTACACAGTTAATAAATAACTACAATCTTGAAATATTTCAAATGTCTGTTATTTTGATAATTAACCGTCTACTACTCGTATTATTATTCATGCAGTGAGTATCAATGATTCGATAAGTCGATGGTCGATGGCCGTAGTTTTCTCAAAATATTTCGTTTGACGTGAGTTGATAATTTAAGTTTTTATAAACAATTATGAAATTTCGAAAATAATTTAGATACTACCTATTTACGACATTTTCAAGTATTACCCCCACATGCTATGATATTAGTAATATTATGATCATGCAAATGCATCATGCAGAGTTAATTACTAACGATATGTGAAATGAAAACGTGCTTGAAAAATAATTAGGAACTTACCCACGTGACATGCAGTTGTAGACCACAACAATACACTTTACTTATACTCAAACCCTTATTATTAAGTTTTGTTTAAGTTAAACAATGATTCTTCTATCTATCTTAAACATTACTACCAATATAAGTAGAGAGTTCGTCTACGATAGATGTTTACCAGAAAACTATATAGAAATAATCTACATCGCGTGAATATTTGTTTGTTTTTAAATAACATTAAAAGAAATAGCTTTTTTCATTAACTGCAGATGTGCATTAAAAAACTAATGGCCTTAATTATAAAAATCTCGACGGTGTAGAGCAACTGCTTAGCAGATTCTTAATTCAAGTATTATTATAGAGAATTTGAATTAAGAATCTGCTACGCAGATGCTTAACACCTTCGAGATTTTTTTATAAATATGGCCATAAAAGTGAAACTATTACCTATATCCAACGATTTATTTATATTTATTGCAAGATGCGTTTTAAGACTACAATAGAAATAAATAGATGGTACGTAGCTAGAATTTAAATTATTATCTACATGACAATATCACAACCAAACATAACCTAATATCTGTATGTTATGTTTGGTCATTTAAGTTTTATCAAACTCAAAAAAATAGTGACATTGTAACTACACGACACATATCTTTTAAGTTATTTTTAATATCTTCCATTTGACACAAAAGAATAGAAACAATATTTATATTATGCTAATTGTTATCTAAATAGAAATACTATACGTACGGATGAACACAAACAAGCATCTACTACAAATATGTTAGGACAATAAAATTCACGACAACTAATTGGTAGGATTACTCTTTTATTATCCAAAAAAATAATATTATAAATAATATGAGCGTCGTACACATCACTATCACAATACCGGTTGCGTTTCAATACATGAAAGCGTAATTGTTGGCCCATTCACTAAATTTCTTAACTGCTTTGTAAATAATGCAAAAAAAACTTGCCAAAATGGTGCCTATATAGTCATAATACAATTCTAAGATAATAATAAAAAAGCGGATTATAAAAAAAGAACGTTGTAATGCCATAGTCTGACTGGCAGTTAAGCAATTTACTGAGCAGCTTTAAGTAAAAGTGAAATAATATGGGCATGAAGCGTTACAGGTACAATAATAGCATAAAAATCTGCAGTAATGGCACCTCACTATATTAAAAAAGAAATCACAACATAGTTCATATCGTCGTCTACATAACCTTCCGTTATTGCTATATGGATAACGTGCAAGCATTTGACAAGTTACACGAATAAAAACAACCGACTCTTTTAAATACATAAACTAAATTATTATTATAAAATATAATTACATATAAATAATCTTAATGACTCAACGCGATACATTGGTAAAAGTCCTATCAATAATAATAACTAAATAATGAACAAAACGCTCAGTACATAAAAATAAGACGCTATAAAATGAAATTATAATTTGGTATAATCAAATGATTTTAACGATAAGTGATACTGAAGTAATGAATTTGCATTGGTATGTGGAGTGTTAGAAATCAAAATACTGACTCAAGTGCATTATGTACAATCTGTGGCTATTAATTACCTAATTATTAAATTGTTATCAGCATTACAACATTGTCTTTTTCTTAATACAGATTACACAGGACTTTGCCGGACGATCATTTATCCGTCACCCCGGATAATCACAATATCGTAGATGGACAAAGATAATTGTGTGTTACTATTTAGCGATGTGCTCAGTGTTTAAATCCCACATGAACCATATCCACCATTTTTGTTGGGACTAAAAGTGATGTGCATGTGTAATTCTAGTCTACACATAGACAGAATGATTTCAAATGTGCATAATATTGCTTTTTATCTCGTGAACGAGTAAATTAAGTAATTTGTACTAAATATTAATATTTTGTAATTAAATGTTTTGACGTCAATCGTATGCTTTAAATAATTTAATGCAAAGCATTTTATAAAAAAGAGTCAGCCAGTATTTTAATTAAATAATAACACTCATTTGTTAGTAACATGGGCCACTATTAATTTTATGTAGAATGTCCGTGACCATGATTTTTAAATATTGCATTAAAATTACAACCAATAAAAACGCCAACTGATGGGAATGACAAATTAAATGCGAATTTTTTGGAAAAATAATCACTGTACTTTATACTCAAATAAATGTACTATAAAAAAAAACAATTTAGATAACATTACTTGATATTTAAGCATAGAGTATCACTATAGTCTAAACTAAGTGCAGTGTCTAGCAAAGTATAGTTCAATACAAATAAATATAAAGCGCGGAATTGTACGTTTAGCAAATTTGTTTCTCTTTTCTTTAAAATATAAAACGTACTTTTTTTTATTTTCGAGTTGGTTCATTACGGCTCGTTTAAGAATTTCAGGGAATTACATATTGATTCCTACAATTGAACAGAGATGCATCTCTCTAAAATGTACAATAGCGCGCTATCTTTAAATCGAATTTCAGTCTCCATAAAGACACTTAACCAAAACGTCATGCGGTCATGCACGTAACGATACATTACAATAACAAAAATAATACTTTATTATAATATAACAATTTAAACTCCAAGACGGAAGTAATATTAGCATAAAAAAATTATATCCATGACTAAATTAATTTTACTTAGATATTATGCGTGTCAAATTTTGACTTGTACCTATTGCACTTAATAATAAAACTAAATATTTAGAACTAAGTTATTTATCTGACTAAGTAGAGCATGCTTGTGCGTTTTGCTCTTTATATCTAAGAAATCGATATCGATAATATTTATAATCTTTGTTTTTAAAGTTTATCGATACTCGATAGGAAATATCGATGCTTATCAGGACTTTGGGTTAGACCCCTAGCGTTACTTATTTGTAACAATTTATATGTTACTGTCACAATGACAAATTTATTCGTAGGTACTCAAAAGTACTTTACATATCAAACCTGGTTTATCAGGCTGGTAATGTCAGATACATTCACAGGTAAAGATAAAACTTTACCATTGTTTAATGTGATGTGATCGAGTTTTACTGTTAGTCAAGTCAAACGGAGCGGACGCGGTCCCATTTTGTCCTCATCATGTTTTTGATCTGCCACAGTATTCATTGCTTAGTGTAACTGCGTCCAATCAAGAACTGACACTACGAAAAGTTCAATATAACTCACATAAAACTATAAAGTTCGTCATTGATCGAACGTCCAACTACAATGCTCTCAATCGATCTAACAAGTTCTAAACGAATTTGAAAGCTACAGTGTCGCCATCTACACGGTTTACGCAAACTTACCGGCGACGGTGGCACTGCTGTAGCCCTTGGCGATGCGCTTGAACTGGTCGGGCTCGGGGAAGTACGAGGGCGGGTGGAACAGGTCCGCGAACCGCGCCTCCAAGTCCAGAGAACGCATCGAGGACCCGCGGACTGGGGGCATCGGGGCCATACCCTCGTCGCCGTTTATGCTCTGGAAGTAAAACCAATAAGTGTTGTAGTTAGAACATAAGATTGTGTTCTTGAGCTTGAATATTGGTTGCCGTCGGCAAGCTGGGAAACAACGGTCTCCAAGTCAAGCACGGTTATTTCTATCCTGTGTCTAATTGCCCATCATCTAAACAACGACTAATGATCTAAAATGGTAAAAAGACAAAGTTTATGAAGCACTCTCTTATTATGGTATTGCATCAGAAGGGTACTAATAGTCTGTCTGTCTGGTCAACGGAATAAATCACATAAATCGAAAAACGTAAACAGTTAGAATTTTTGTAGGGTGTACCTCCAGAAGAGCATGACTCAATTGTTGTTGCAAGCCTGTGGAGTATGGTTACTTACCGGCTGTCGATGATGTGGTGGTGGCGGCGGCGGCGGCTGCGCGTGTCGCGCGGGCGGCGGCGGGGGCGCGCCGGGGGGAGGCGGGGGCGCGCCGGGAGGGGGCGGGGGCGCGCCGGGCGGAGGCGGCGGGCACACGCCGGGCGGGCGCAGGCCGCGTGGGGCTCGCAGTGTGCCTACAAACATACATCATACATTGTAAATATTTATATTTTTAATTAATTTCAATCAGCTTATTCAGCGTTAAGGAATCTATGTAGATATAGCCATCTACAAATTTTATGTGATGCGTAATTACTAAGTCAGTTTTGGACCGTAAGAAATTTTCTCTCTTCTGCTATCTGCTCTCTCATATCGGGGGCCTGAATACAATTACGTCGCGAACGCTGAGCCTGTCAAATTAGTAATGTTTTGAAGTGGGTTGAAACCCATAATTCTCAAGCTAAAAAGGTACAGGCTCTAGATTTAGTTTCCTACTGTAATTCGAAAAATATCACAAACTTGTCTCACTTTAAAACAAAAAACCTGTAGGTAATTAAATAATATCTTTTGCTTCTTACCAAAATGTGACGCAGGATTCTTAGTACCTATAGGTGGGTTGTTAGGAGCGGGCGGCAAGTTGAAAGGCCGCGAGCCTCCCGTCTGTGGTGACGATGGCGACGCTGGTGGTGATCTGAAAGATGTAATGCTAACGTAAATATATAGTTTATTTCCTACTTTCACAATTTTTAGAATAAATAATGAAGTTTCCTAAGTTATTTTTTGAAAGGCAATAGTTGATCATGTGTACCAACTAAATAAACTCCCTGGTGGGTTCGCTCCACCTGGTGTAAGAAGAGAAGTGGCGTGTTCCCTCGAAAAGCAGATTTAGGAAATACGACACACTTTATAACTAACGCGAGTGGACTTAAAAGTCGAAAGAGCTTTGTCCGTTGCACACCAAGACCTACCACCTAAAGTGAAAAGCAAAATATGGCAAGTACATCACTCACCAACACCTGAATATCTGCAACCCAAAAATCATTTACCACCCGAAAGTGATTCACGGTGGCCTGTTTGGAAAGCAATCAATATACTGCGAACCCAGGTAGACCGCCGTAAACACAACCATTCTCCACTTGTTGAATTGACCAAAGTGGCCGTACAACGAAAAAAAATATCTCGAAGCCCCTCATCATGCAGCAAACTGAACATTATCAGGTAGATTCGATTAACAATTGCTCATGTTCCCAGCAATTCCTTTGTGGATTAGGATTTTGGCCGCGGGTTTTATTTGTTTTAATTGTTCTTACCTGGGCACCCTCATACTTTGCGCTCTAGCCGCAATCTTCCCATTAGCAATAAGTTTCTTGGGCGGCGGCGAGGGCCTGGTGTCGTTGGGCGGCGGCGGCGCTATGACCGGCGGCTTCGGCGCCAGGTTCGGCTTCCCGTGGCTGATGCGCGCCGGCCGCTCGCACAGGTCCGATGTCGAGAGGGAGGAAGATGGTGTGGGGGTTGGCGGAGCGGATGATAATGATGTCATGCTGCCACCTGGAAATACAAGTACTATGTTAATTAATCGGGTTTATGTTCCAGACGAGACTGCAAAAATAGTGATAAAGGCATGAGAACAGCATTTTAGTGATCACTAATGTTTGTTCTTAAGGGTTTTCTTTGTGCGTATGATTTAAATGTTTGTAAAACCTCTCGCGAAACTTGGATTAAACTGATGAAAGTGTTGACAAGGATCATTTGGGTGATATTGTCATCGGGGCGTAGATGTGAAATTTTTGAAGTTATACTTCTTTAGGCGCGTTATGAAAAAATGATGAGAGTGAAATTTTAAAATGCGCGCGCATCTGGCACAAAATTAACAGTATGAAGTTAGTCGCGCATGTTGGTACGCTCGTCACCTCTGATCACTGTTTTCATATTTATAATATTTATCAACATGTTTCTAGTTAATACATTCACAACACGTGTTTTAGTTTCATACAAGTGCGAATTATATATGTGCTAATAAATAATATTCAGTAGTGATTTAAATTGAATATTTTGATTGATATTACTAACTATTTGTGAATATTAGTGAAAAAAATTGTGCTTATATACTTTTTCAAGTGCTCCAATATAATTGAGGTTAACTATCCGTATGTATTATTTATTGATATAAATTAAAATACTTTTATTTAATATAATTAACACTAAATATTATTAAATTATTAATGTTAAATACTTATTATTATACCAGTTTATGAGAAAGAATTTTATCTTGTTCCGCCAAAAAAGTATAACTTCTTACGTGCGTACATAAGTACACACACACTTTTTATTGTTATTTCTAACTTCCGTTACTTAATCTGAAGTTACATTTTATTGGATGATAGGTTTATTACATAATGGCTATACGAAAATTCTCATTGGTTTTGTACTTTAATTAAAGTGTACTTTAAATAATGTGGTGTCTTATGGGACATTGCCTGGAAACAACAACTCCAGCTGCCAGTCAAAAGTGACGCTTTACAAAATGGCGGCATTATTTCTGATTTCGGCTACGTGCCAAATGAACCTTGTGGCACTATAAAGTCAAGCGAGAGGGGCTAATATATAATGGGAATAATAGAAGAACAGACTTTCACCCTTCAGATCCGTCAATGTGAAAAGACGCAATAACATTAGGAAACAGGTAAAATGTGTTGATTTAAAAAAAAAAGTTTTGGAAATTAATATTATGACAATTGTATCAGCCACTTCAGTAGGAAAATTAATCTGATGAAATCTACACAATAATCCTACTGACTCACTCATTAAACATACAACAAATAATACGACTTGGAACATAAACATCTATACCAAACTAATTTGAAATATGAAAGACATGTAGAAATATCTTTTCTTTTGTCGAAAGAAGGTATACACGTCAGGCCATTCTTCTTATTAAATGGCAATTTATCTATACTAATATTATAAAGCTGAAGAGTTTGTTTGTTTGTTTGTTTGTTTGTTTGTTTGTTTGAACGCGCTAATCTCAGGAACTACTGGTTCGAATTGAAAAATTCTTTTTGTATTGGATAGTCCGTTTATTGAGGAAGGCTATAGGCTATATAACATCACGCTACGACCAATAGGAGCGGAACATAAATGAAAAATGTTGCAAAAATGAAAAACCGTTGAAACTAAAACACGCGAACAAAGTCGCGGGGGACAGCTATATTTATATATAGGACTGCCTTCACTTCACATCAAGCAAAAACTAGATGCTAGAATACCAAGGCTGAATGCTCGGTCTATGTAAGCTTTCTCGGTTCTTTTTTACTTTATTGTCCTTAATGCCATTTTCACTTTTACCAGACAAAGCGTACTACGCCCAAAGAATCGTCATAAACTGGATTATATTATATTTGGTAAATATATTACTCAATACAGTAATCAGTGAGAAATTTCCCCAAAACAATTCTACAAATTATAATTATTTGACCACATTTGAAACTGGTAATTAAATGTAATCTGAATCATCGTCAATGACTAACATAAAGTTAATTTTGTATACGGAGGAAAACTAACTTATTAAATCCATTATGAGAATGTAATAGAAGCGATATAATTGACCCATAATTGTTTAATTTAAAATGATACTGGTTGACTAGTGACGCAAAACAAGTTCACGTTTTTAAATGATAAAACTTGCCTTATTCATATGTATGACAGTATGACATGGTTCCTGGAATTTAATCTTTCCTTCCCTGTAGGACTAATTTGTACATGAAACATGCTTGAATTTGGACGCCTGCAACCGGATAGACACTACCAGAAATAAATCAGGGGCAATACCCATGTTTTACCTGTATTTACTAACCACTAAAATCTGGGCTGGCTGAAATTTTCCTGACTACATATTAAGGATATTGTACCTATATCATAAAAATCGAAACTAGTAACTACAGTACTAGACAAAAGAGGTAGTCTGCAATCTTACCTACCCCGTTCCCAAAAATTTCGGGTTTGGCACAAAGTGTATTTATCCCTGGTCATCTCAGCATTCACCTCAATACTGCCTGTCATTAGTGTAATAAATAAGTCGTGTTTACCGAGCGCACCCTGTCCGGTGGAGTGCAACGAGCTCTTATTCCTATGCAGTGTGGAAGCGACATGAGTCGTGATAGTATGTTCTGACGTCTGCTGCTGCAGATTGCTGATGCGGTCCAGTATCGAATTGGTCGTCAGCACCGAATCCGACGAACTCTGTAACAATAAAAAAGAAAAAACTCAATAATTAGTTTTTAATTTTAGGGTAGTTTGCGAAACATGACTATAAGTATTTTGTTTCTCTACTTTTAGGAAGTTAATAATTCCAACTATTTCATTTTCTATTTTCCACTTTCACTAAGTCTATAGTGTTAAAATTAGCGTTAAGTTTAAGTTAGTAACTTAGGAGATAATTAATTAAGTACCTAACATAACTGTGATTAAATGACTATGAGGATGTTAAGATAGTGCCATTGACACAAGAACCATTCTTAAACGTATAGACAAAGTAAATAAATATTTCCGGTTTACGGTATTAGTTACTAACTATTGCTACAGAAGTTCATGTAGGCTATGCTTTTTCGAATAATAACCATTTTCTCTCATCTAGTTTTACAGCCTCCAGAACCATTTAAACATAAGTTCCTTTATGACGCACGTTGGCACACGCCCAAAAACACTACGAATGTAGGCACGAGCTTAGAACAATAACTAATGCCTCTACATGGTCCTAACGATACCATCAGTCGTTATACAATCAAAGTGCTACCGCACATTTTAACAATGATAAAAAAATCCTCTTCATACAATAGATCGTTTAGTTGTCAGAAATGTTTGAAGGATAGTTTAAGTCGGGTGGTCCGCCAAAACAATAATAATACCTAGCAATAACTTTGTCCTTGCTGGTCTTCAGAGACGAAAAAACCTATATTCGCCCCATTGCAAGACAAAAGCAAACAATGTTCGCGCATGAATAGGCTATTTGACAGATTTATAATTTCTATCTTGAATTACTTGGTTACGGTTAAGAATTTCACCCATAAAATTTTTTCAAAAAGAAATTACGTATTTCGTAAGAAAATTGCAAATAAAAATTCAAAATTCAAATAAGCCGCCGAAACGCTTTATTCAAACAACAATATGTTTACGCGCGGATGACGTCATTATAACATTAGCCAATCCGGGTCGTTTCTCAATGTGTGGCGCGAGAAACAAATAGCCAAACATATTTTTGTGTTTTTGGATATATTAATTGTTTTAATTTTTAATAAAAATGATGTGATTCACATGAAAAACTCTCATTTTATGCATTTAAAGCAAATAATCACAAAAATATTCATAGTGTCAAATAGCCTATTGCAAATAAAAATTCAAAATTCAAATAAGCCGCCGAAACGCTTTATTCAAACAACAATATGTTTACGCGCGGATGACGTCATTATAACATTAGCCAATCCGGGTCGTTTCTCAATGTGTGGCGCGAGAAACAAATAGCCAAACATATTTTTGTGTTTTTGGATATATTAATTGTTTTAATTTTTAATAAAAATGATGTGATTCACATGAAAAACTCTCATTTTATGCATTTAAAGCAAATAATCACAAAAATATTCATAGTGTCAAATAGCCTATTACTTACTACTACTGATCAGAGCTCTGCGGGTATGTTATTTGAGACGGTAAACCAGATGTCATCTGAGCTAAGCGGCTGTTCTTTTTGTGAATGCACTCAGATGTCTCAAATTAAGAAAGCATTTATATGGGTTTTTTTTAAGTCTGACTAAAGGAAACTGGTCTTTTAACTTTCGGCGCTTTTATTAAGTTAATTACAGTAAAAATTAATAAACACGGTAAATGAATTACGCTTGAAAAAAAATCGCAACATGGACACGTGCGGGATAAAATCATACGTCATATCTAAAACTGATTCATAACCGGCACTAATTAAACGAGAAATACATTTGCCTCCGTTAATAAACTTGCAAACAACGCTATGAATACGGACGCGGAAACGTTTGCCAAGTTATTGCAATGGCCATCTCTTAGCAAACGATTAATGACAATTACGATTGTAAATAAATAATCAATACACTGATATAATTGTTATCAGTGTGAGTCAGCTGTTGCGAAAGTGTCCGCCCGACAAAACCTACGTAAATGTGAGTCTGTGTTCAGTTTGCAAGCCAGTCAACTGGTAGACTGAGCCCACGCATACATACTAGTAAAATATACCAAATAACTACTGCGGCTTCGCGACTAACGTTTTGGCCTCTAAGCGGTTTTTCATAACAAAAACTCGTTTATCTGACAGTTACCTAAATAGACATAAAAAAAAAACATAGAGACAAAGTGTACAAATATGCTATTGATTTTAGACGAAATATGTTATCACACACGCGTTTTATTTATTTATTTTAATATCCATTTTCCTTCTGATAAAAGGACATTTACTTGGTTATCATATAATGTGTCCCTGGTTTCCGAATTTCGGAAAACATATTAGATCCTCAAAGACTTAATGGATTTCAACGTAAGATATGTTAGTGAGTGAAGTTTGAAATATATTGCTGTACATAAAAGAAGAAATATCGTGGCCATAAATGCACAACTTGGGGATAAGGAATAAATTCATAATAATTCATTCATCAAGTCATAAATAGCATAGCGACTCGCTCACAGTAGTACCAAACCCGACCTTACTCTGCAACTAATTAAAAATCCTATCACAACGCCAAAAGACACATTATCCGATGAATCATCGAGCCATCACATAATGACTCACTGAGGAGTGAGGACTGATGACTCAAATGATTCCTTGTTGACACGGTTTACAAGTTAAACTGTAGTTATACAACGCCCTTGTGGTTGACCGTTGAATCACATCACCTGTGACCATTGATCAGTTACCCGGAACTGAAAAGTTCCATACGAGCTAATTACGCTTGAATGACTGAGATGTATCGGAGAATAAACACAAACACTTGGTCCTTATATCCGAACAATATATGGGTTTAATTGAAAAGTAATAAATGTTTTATTTTCATTCTATTCATTTATAAAAACTATAATTGTGTCGTGGGGGGTTTCACAAACATGCAAATCACATGCACAAAAAGCCACCAAGACTTAGAAAAAACCATTTGTAAAGCACACAAATGCTTGGGATGGATTTCACAGCATGTCGCGCACAATGGTAAATATCCTGGTGAACTATACCACTCGGCTTTCTGTGTAGTAATATAAACTATTAACTGAAAAAAAAATTATAATAATAATAAAAAGTTTACAACCGTTTTTTAGCTTTTTGCCGAGTGAGAGAGCCTTAACTCTCATGACCACAAACAGACCCTTTGCAAAGAAGTGCTAGTACAAAATCGAAGTTTAAAAAACTATCAAAGAGTAAAAATAACCTTCACCGATGGTCGGGAGTGTTTGGAAGACCAAGGTGAGCCGGCCGCACTGGCTGGTTATGCAACGGCTTTACTCAATTTAACCCAGTCTGATAATGTACACACTTGATTATGTACGATCGCGATTGGAGGCGCTGTGGGTGTCAACGAAACTGACCTAAGTGCTTTATGTCTACTGCCTAACAAATAAAAAAAAACAGACGGAAGATGACTTGTCTTAATACTAATGCATAAAATTCTGGCTCCATATTAATTAATAAACTTTAAATATAAACTGCAAATTTTGACACAACCTCATTCATTGTATTTTTAAACTAGCTGTCCCCCGCGACTTTGTTCGCGTGTTTTAGTTTCAACGGTTTTTCATTTTTGCAACATATTTCATTTATGCTCCGCTCCTTTTGGTCATAGCGTGATGTTATATAGCCTATAGCCTTCCTCAATAAACGGACTATCCAACACAAAAAGAATTATTCAATTCGAACCAGTAGTTCCTGAGATTAGCGCGTTCAAACAAACAAACAAACAAACAAACTCTTTAGCTTTATAATATTAGTATAGATTCGTTTGGTACACAGCGATACGTGTGTTAGACGTAAAATTTTCAACGATAAATGTAAAAATCCTCGCCTTTTGTTACAGGACACTTAAAATAGTTAAGAACGAAGTGTTAAAGAAAAACATTGCAACCCCTACAGTAATAATGATTTTAGGGTTACAGACGTACATGCCAACTTAGTCACTCCAACGTAATTACTGTCACGACACGAAAAAAAAATGTATGAACTAAAATGTAATATGTAGTTACAATTTTAACGGTAAAGGACATTTATTAAGAATATATTACTTAAGAATGCGACATTGTTCAGGTCAATGACTGTTTACATTATATGCCGCAAACCACAACTGTTTAATTAAATAATTACTACTTAACTAAAAACATTATACACATTTAGAGAAAGTATTATGTATTAAGTGCTAGCAAGTGGGAAGGTCCCATCATTTCAGATTCTAATAAAATATTGAAGAAACCTGTTTCAAGACAATACTAACTAATTTCTGATTGTGCTTGATAAGCAAATAGGCAAGCCACTCCTTACATGAAAATTTACCTGCGCGTCAAAATATGATTGTGCAGATACACTGCCCTTTTGGAAATACAGATTTGTTACATAGTATGGGTACACACCTATATTACCTATTCAATGTAACATGTATTACTCATAGATAGAAACCGATTATTATGAAAGAAAGTATCTTTATGGACCACATATACTTAAAGAATATGTGCACTTTAAGAGTGGTCATACTAACGTTATAAATCACAGTCGTCGAAGTCATTAACATATTTTCAATTTACAAAATAAAAAACAAAAACGCTAAAATAGAATGCATTTTTGTGCAAACATAAAAAAAGAGTTTTTAAATGATGATGATGATTGCAATTTATATTTAATTACTCTCGGAACGGCAGTTTTTGAGTTTACAAACATAAAACTACGGGAATCCACGAGTTCATATAAAGTTCAAATCACGAAACGAAAATTAAAAAATGTAGCATACTAAGTTAAAATACATTAATCAAAATAACTAGAGCAATGACATTGGCAATAACTTTTCACGAACAGAAATAACATCTATACTAATATTATAAAGCTTAAGAGTTTGTTTGTTTGTTTGAACGCGCTAATCTCAGGAACTACTGGTTCGAATTGAAAAATTCTTTTTGTATTGGATAGTCCGTTTATTGATGAAGGCTATAGGCTATATAACATCACGCTACGAACAATAGGAGCGGAGCAGAAATGAAAAATGTTGCAAAAATGAAAAACCGTTGAAACTAAAACACGCGAACAAAGTCGCGGGGGACAGCTAGTTATACATAAAAGCGGCTAACTTCAATATTTGTTAATAGGAAAATAAACAGAAATATTTATGTAACATGTAAATACTTTGGCAAACAACGCTCGACCTATTTTAAATACAAATAAACATCAAATGATTGTTGTTCTTTTATCTGCCAACATTACGGTGCAATATCGAAAAGGGAAGGTGGAAGAAGTGGATACATTGGGTAAAGGATAAAAAACTTAAGAAGATAAACACATGCAATCCATTCCGCTGACCATCAAACAAGTGGAAACAAGATAGGAGAAGAGGAAAGCAATAAGAAAAAATATAGTATAATATAAAAATATAATATAAAATATATAGTTTCGAAAATTTGCGGCATAAACGGCTGTATCTTTTGATTGCTTTGGCTTAGAAGTTTGATTTTTTCACAGCTCCGAGGGACAGTAGACCTGAGTATTGGATATAAATTTTAGTTTGATACCTCCACACGTTCCGGAGAAAAACGGTCTTGACAGACGGACGGTCGGACAACAAAGTGATCCTATAAGGGTTCCGTTTTGTCCTTTTGAGGTACGGAACCCTAAAAACGATTCGTTGTGTTTACGGACTGTAGAACGAAGAAAATTCTACCGTCCGTTAGAAAAACGAATCGTTTTTTCGAATATAGGAACCACGCATAAGTAACGGACAAATGTTAATACAATCTTGTGATTCACAATCACAGTTCATTAATATTCACGGCCAAGCGCCATGACACGACTTGTAATGACTAATATTATTGCCCTTCTTGGGTTTTTTTATATTAAACTTAGCTTTAGAACTATAAAATTCCCAGCACATTCGCTAAGTGATCTTCTATTTCAGAGCTGCTAAAGGTGGAAGCGTCAGGGTAGCCCGTGAAATTCAAATTTTCTTACGTTTTTTTTACTATTACATGACACTCTCGATGGAATCGAATTGCATGAACTTAGAGGGTTAGGTTGATGATTTTAATTATTATATTTCTGTAAGTACAAACGTATTACGGCCGCAAATAGTATTTTTTTCCAAAAAAGCCTGAGACTTACCGGCAAATTGCAAAAATGGTAAGAAAATTTGAATTTCGTGGGCTACCCTGACGCTTCCCCCTTAAAGGATAACAATTAGATTTATCTCAGCGTCCTGAGATATTTAAAAGGTTTTTTATCATTCAATAGAAATCTCTTTGTCATTGTCCTTAGCATTTACGCTGGATAAAGGTAAGCTAACTCTTACTTCAACGAAAAATGAAATTAAACATTCATTGTTGGATGTCATGTTCTAATTACAGATTCTTTCTGTTGTATACCGGTATTTTACACAAATCCCTGTAGCCGTTGCGACATTCTTAAGTAACTAACATTTTATCCAAATCCAACCAAACATCGTAACTTTCGCTTTTTAACACCGATTTGAAAGATAAGACAAATTATTTAGTACAAAAATCAGCGTTGCCTCTATAATTATGATAATTATTTACTGGAATTATTATCCTCATTAATCATCAGATCATCCATAACATCCATAGGTTATGTCACCTTATGTATAGAAACCTATCGTGCCAAAGAAAGTATAAATGGTGTCTCGTATTGCATCACATTATGGCTTAATATTTGGCACTATAAACAGATTATGTAAATACGTTTAACCAGTTTAATAAAAAAGCGCCTACTCGGTTAATATTCCAGATGGACATCTGGTTAAATATTTTATGTTTGCAACTCACTTTGCCTTATATGTGCATGATGAACCGGCTTCGAACTGGCAACTTTAGGTACTACATAAAAAAAAAACGAACGCCCTTTTGTCGCCTGCCACATTCGAAATTTCGAACACAAAGTTCGGAAAAGGAATTTATAAAATGGCGCTTTCTCAGTAAATGTTGAACAACGCCTATGTCGATTGCACAAGGCTCTTAAAATTTCATGAAGAGATATAGGACTACTTTTAATATTTGCACAATGTTTTATATCTGAGTATTTATAATCTTTTAGCAGTTTTATGTTTATCATTCTTATCTAATATTAACTTGACATTGGTGTTACTTCATAAAATGAGAGCAAGGTGGCGAATCATCTTTTGCAAGATCCTACTTTATATTTACGGCACGAAGCATGAGAAGTTTCAAATGAAAGTTTGTTTTTTATTTGTAAAACTTTACACTAGTTTAATTTAATCAATATACCAGGTCAGCTAGTTTAAATCGCGCATGGCACAATAGTGATGTGAAGTAATTATTTTAACAGAAGCAATGGCCTATTTTCGTATCACATATTGTTTGCGAAACGCGGTCAAAGTTTAACGTCCGGAAAACTAATCAACGGAATAGTTTTATTCCAGCACCATGTTCCGTATTTGAAAATTCCATTACTGTTAAAACAATGTCGTTATTTTGTTATCGAATTTTATAAACCAATTAGACTCAATTTAAGAGTGACTGAAAAGTTATGGTATGGCTTCATTAAATGTTACAAAAATCTAATTAGTAATTAACTAAATAGCATTAGGTTGGAGGAATTTAATCAAGGTTTGTACTGACAGGCGCCACATCAACATTATTCTGATTATGTCTGTTGAATTATTTAATTAACATGTTTATATCGGTCTGCTATATCTTATCACGCAAAGATAATAAAGATACTAATACAAAAATTCATGTCTATGAATTTCCGAGCATAGGCGATGAGTTTCACAGCGCTTAAAATAGCTGACAATAAAAAGGATTAATAACATCTTTAATCTAAACGAGACCTCCAGGAAATATTTACCAGCTATAATAACATGACTGTACTTGTAATAACTCAATGTTGAAAATATCTTTTTTTTTTCTTGTTTTAGAAGTAACAAAATCTATATAGTACGGAGACCACAAAAACTGTTCAGATTTAGCGTTTGATTTTAGCAAAACATTAATAGGTTGTATTGTATGGTTTTTAAACTTACAAAGACTGAGTTAGGAATGAACTGAGCACCATCATCAAGTAACCATTATTGAGCCTAGATCTCATCTAAGTAAGACAAAAGATCGGTGGTTTCAGTTTTGCAAAGTTGTCTTCTTTACTTCATTAAACGGTAAATGTCTCAAGACAAATATTAAAATAGTAATAGAAATAAAGTGTATAAAACCAAATGAAAGCGTGCAACTAAAACGTGTTATTGATAATTATCAGATAATACTCGGCTCGAGTAACGGGGAGCGCGATAACAATTTAATCAGCTGATACCGAAGTTTCTGTAGCTGTACAATAATAAACTATTACACTATTTTATGTTCGAACTCTAATTTTAGTAAAAACCGTGTGGTATAAAGAATAGACTGAAAATCCTCCCGTGGATATCAGAAATAGGATCAGGTTATTTATGAGTAGAGCGGGGTATAACAAGTAATAAAGTAGTTGACGGGCCTGTTGGTCTAGTGGTTAGTGACCCTGACTGCTAAACCAGAGGTCGTGGGTTCGATTCCCACCCAGGACGAATCTTTGTGTGATGAGCACGATCATTTGTTCTGTGTCTGGGTGTAATTTATCTATTATAACATATAAGTATGTTTATCAGTTATCTGGTTGCCATAGCACAGGCTCTGCCTAGTTTGGGATCAGATGACCGTGTGTGAGATGTCCCAAGATATTATATTATTATTATTATAAAAGTAAAATTAAAAATTTTAAAAACACCCCGGCTCAAAAAATATAAAACCGTTAATAGAGCACAAGTCAAGACTCTTGTTTAGGGACCCTTTAATTTATATATATTCTTTATAATCAAGCTTTAACAATATAAGATCGAGAATAAAACTACAAGTTTCTAGTAGGAAAGCCTGTTAATTTTTATTATTTGTTGTTTTAGCGGAAACAGAAATACACACTCCATGAAAATTACAACTAAGTGTCTACCTATTAGGGTCATGAGATAAAGCCCGCTGACAGACAGACGGACGGACAGCGGAGGCTTAGTCATAGGGTCCCGTTTGCACATTTTGCGTACGAATTACAAAAGGTTATTGACTAGTACCTATCCCCTTTTTATAAAACTACGCAAAGATTTATAAGCATAGCATTTGATATTGAATAGATTCAGCTGTTCAGTATGATAAATCAACAAAAACTAAAAACATGTATGTATTACGAAAACAACTTCGTTTCTTAAATAGATACAAAATGTAGGGTTTTACATGATTAAGTAATTTATAAAAATAGGTAGATAATTTCAATCGTTATTAAATCACTAATTATCTGCAATAATGCAACCGTATTTTTGAGTTAAGAGATATATAATAATATGTAGACATAATATACATGTATATTATGTATTACTAGGATGTTAACGATTGAGACTGACAAACACGGAATTAACTCTCCGATAAATTTATGATTCATTCAGAAATCCTTTTACCACTTGTGAGAAAATGTGAAATATTTTGTTGATTTGTTAAATTTATAAGTTTCAACTACGTAGTCATATAAATCTATAAGTTATATCTGATTATTGACTGTCGACAGTAGATTATAGTATCGTATTCGCAAAAATTTAAACCTAGTGTTTTTCACGATGTCAGAAATTAAAGAAGAACATTATTATAAAAGTAAGTTTTTGGATATGAACTTGTTTGAGTCGAAATCAACCATGCACCGACTACCGAACGAATTTTAATAATACGCACATAGGCAGACCATTACCTGAATTACGACAAAAGCTACTTATATCGCTAGTGCTGTCGGATACTACTAGACGAAGTAACCAGCAAAATCTAATCAGAACAACTCCATTTCATAATAATGAGAACCGAAGGTCATTCATAAAACATTCAAATCCCTTAAGGTAAACATAGTCGTTTCGAATTAATGATGCAGGACCATGGAGGCCTCGCCAAGAGCTTACAATAAAACGCTTTTCTAGAGTTATATGAAAGTTACGTACAGTAATCACTGCTCGATAAAGTCACAAACTTATTCACATAAAATTTTTGGTGAAAAGCTTCTATGGTACAAGGTTAAATCAAGCAAGGTAAAGCGTAGTAAGGTAAGGTACGCTAAAGTTACAACGCTGCTCATCTGAAAAACCTCCTTGTTCCCATTTAGCTTAAGAATAATAAATTGTGTGCGGACCACGCCCTATTTTCCCCCGTTTGACCTCAGTAATCCCTTGCCTGTGCCGGAAACATTTTGAATACATGCCTCGGCACGATTCGCTGCGTCCGGACTCTGGAGTAATCGCGTGTTGCCCATTATGGGCACT
Source organism: Diachrysia chrysitis (assembly GCA_932294365.1). Classification (NCBI taxonomy): domain Eukaryota; kingdom Metazoa; phylum Arthropoda; class Insecta; order Lepidoptera; family Noctuidae; genus Diachrysia; species Diachrysia chrysitis. Next base: position 10,800,237 of record OW028654.1, on the reverse strand, counting down.
CTTTATGACCATGAAGTGTCATTGGTACTGTCGGAAACAGAATGATTCTGGTATCGTTCACTTGTCTAGACAGTAATGTAAAAAATCCCGACGAACAATTTTAATTCCTTGTATATTGCAAAAAAAAAATCGATCTAGTTTCAGTAGGATAGAAAGTAAGGACTAAATGTTTATTACTTCTGATAGAAAAGTCTTGTACAAAAACACAACATAAAACACTTCTTTTCAATTTCCGGCAAGAAATAAATTTCAATGTGTGTCGTATGTGTGTCCCGTGTGTGCCGCACAAGCGAAATCTCGAGTGATCGCGACAGGACCAAAACCAATTAGAAAAAATCTCGTCAACCTGCCAGGTATAATAGATAACGATATTTCTTCTCTCTTTTTATAGGTCAGGTAACGAATCAGTTTTTACAGTTATTTCAGAAAGGCGAGAAGGTCGGCGATAAAGTTAGACAAAGGCAAAATACTGAAGAGTAGGTACTTTAGAAATATGGTTATAACTCAGATTTACTAGGATGAATCACCTAGATTACTCTAAGAACCACGTGACTGCAAACGGTATCAACTAGCAAGGCCGCTATCTATACAATTTACATGATAATTATTGTAACAATTAGCACGAACATCGTAATTAGATAGCCAGCGACCTTAGAAGCTGATTTTACAACTATTAAGTTTTAATTAGGCTATTTGAAGCTCTACTATCGTGATTAATAGTCCGTCTGTTAATTTTCTAATTCATATGGCCGAATACTTAAACGTCAATCAGTTTCAAGTCGCCGTTAAGTTCTCATGCTATCTCTCTCACTTTAAGGTGTAAAATAGTGACAGATAGACATTGAGGAACGTCTCAAAGTTAATTTGCATTTCAGTATTTGGGGGTAAGACTAACATTTTTTTAAGCCGATCAATTAGGGCCCCTATGTCTACTTTATTAATGGTGTAGTGTTGATTTAATGTCAACGCACGATTTTTATCATTTCTTCGAAACTTTTGAATTAGCAGCCTGGTAGGTGGGCCCATGGTCTTCGGTATGAAGTTAATATTGTCACATAAATTGAAGTCAACCTTTATGTAAAGCTTGTACAGCGAGCAAGGATGATAACGAGGTTGATTGCCGAGAAAGCCTTCATAGTTTTGTTACTCCAACCGACTCTGTTTCAACCCAATTAGACCATGTATGTAATATACCACGTAGTGGTACTCAAAGTTATAATTTGCGACAAAACACTAGTTGTAACGTCGAGTAGTTTGGCACGAACAGTTAGTTAAATTAAAACTTTGGAGTCACGGTTGGCAGCTGTCGCTTGTATGAAACAACTCCGCTATCCCTGGTACAAGTGGAGTATCTATCATGAAGATAGATAGAACACTGTTTATGGAATATAAGAATAGAGAGGTGCAAACAATGAACTCGATCCGTTGCATTTACGATTATCCTCTACATCTCTATAAGTCTAATACCTATAAGTACCTACTCGCAAATCGGTTTTTTATGTACTTAAATAATACCGAATAAAGTAGAAAAAAAAAACATTTGCTTATTTCGTATCATTTAATATACAAACAACCTCTCTAAGTAATGACAGGGTCGCGCTAGTATATAAAATATAATAATATGTATTAGCAGCGGATACGATAATACAAAATGTCAAAGGCGACATAAGCAAACCTTATGATTTCATCGACTTTTACTTTTATACCAATACCTACATTCCGGATAACATAATATTTACAATACGTAATTTCACTAATTGTTTTATAAAGCACGAAGAAGTCTTCGATTGTATAATAATTATAAACTTTATTTAACAAAGCGTATATTAGTCAAGAAAACATGACATATAACTAAATAGGACGTTTTTTATATTGTCCTTTTTATTGTGAAACGATAATTCTGAACAATAAATTAAAATATAATGTTCGGAAGATAAGCATGATCTTTGTTATCAAGGTTGTAAGCGCTTTGGCTCCATCCCGAACAGAACTATAGATGTATGGCATTTCTTTGACGTGCCGGAATTATAATTTTAAAATTTTGCTCAAGACAATTATTGCATTCAATTTGTGGTCAAATTACTTCTAACATCGTATTGAGGCATATTAGCTTTTCTTTGGATTTCTTTCGTAATATACACCAAAAGTAATATAGAACTTCATGTTGATCACAACTTTCTAGTGACAATTATTGGTACACATAGTACTCGTACTGGCCATTAATCCTTTGATGGCCATTCCGAATTCGCAACGTTTATACCGAAAAAGGGTCAACCACTGAAGAAGGTTTCATTTCGTCTGTATGTTTATTTATGCATGTTGCGCGATTAACCCGGTGTTTATGGGAGGATTCTCAATTGTTTCATTATTAAAAAGAAAAAAGGAAATGCCGCATAGGACCCATACCCACTTTAGACAGACCTTTCCATGGGAATTGCTTTAACTAAACTTCTAAATCTATTTTGGAACACTAACATCCCACATGCATAGACAATATAATTTATGAATATTTGCACTTTCTTTTAAACACAACAAATGTTTTTCAAGTGCCAGGTCTTTAGTTGAACAAAATACAAATAAAAAGAGAAAAGCTTTATTTGAAGTGCGGTAAAGCGTCGAACACGCTTGGTACAAAGTAAACAAGTTACCAAATCGGTTCGAACCCCACCCACGTGGCGATATTTTAATTTTTCATTGCAACACGTGGCCGTCATCCCCGCTTAGGGTATTTTTACATTCACAATACCTGTGTGGGTTTGTAATGTTATTTTTGGTTAAGATTAAATTAGTTGGTAAGGGAATTCATTAACTTTAACTCACAGGATTTTATTGACTTTAATTCGATCAATAGGTATGTCGTAGTTTCATCACAGTACATATATATTGGGATAAAATCCACGCAAATCAGCAGGAGTTTAGGAGCTTACAGGTTTGAGCTAGCTGAAAATCTCATATCTTTTTTGCTGATGTTATAAAGCGAGTGGTTCGTGTTAATTTTACGATGCAATTTTGAGTGATACCCCTGGAAAAATAGGTCTCCCCTTTCTTATCAACAGAATGATGTTACAACTAAGTTGCTCTATTACTGTTTTGTATTATTTAATACTGTAACTTTCATGGTTTACAATAAAGAATATTCTATCTATCTTTGTACATAATTATTTGACACAATCGTCACGGATAATTCTCATTGACATTTAATCACGTATCTTAGTGACGTCAGCGGCGTGCAAATATTATAACGATGAAGTTCTAACTTTCTCCGGGGACATCACGTTTGCTGATGCAAATAACAATTGAAGATATGTACTTGTGTTTATTGATAAATTGTTTTTACGAATCTCAATAAGGAAGGTGTAAACAGTAATTTATCAGTTCTCGTTTGACGTCAATGCGTTTAAGAATAATTAGCTGTTCCCTGAAATGCAGAGTTAAAGTCCAAGGAAAAATATTGTATTCTAGGCAATTGTTTATTTAATATTTGTTCCTGCTTCGTACGCACGAAACGCGTTTTCATCACAAAAAGCCTTCTAAAATGTCTACTATTCACGGTTAAAACATGTAGACATCCAACACCTGTCTGTTTGAAAGAAAGGCACTATCAATGTAAAAGTGTACCTGCTAAAATGTATAGGGTTGTAACTCACCAAAGGCATCGCCGGCTTCTGTGTAGGGGGCTGTGGAGGGGGCCCTCTTGTCCTTATGTCACTAGGTTGTCTTCTAACTGCGGGCCTCGCCGGTGGCTCTCTCGGGAGCTCCCTCGGCGGTTCTCTAGGTTCCCTCGTCTCTCTATCACGTCCAGCCAATGCCTCTGATAACGCAGCTGATAGTGCACCGACGTTGCCACCCATAGATGGCGCGGGCGGCATCGCTGATCGGACTTTATCAGGGGAAGTTCTTTGCTGTTGATGTTGTGGTGGCGGAAACCTCGGCGCATCGTTCTTTACTTGGCCGTTAGGTGTTGAACCTGTTGGAAATTGGTTTGTTAATGTGAAATTGGTTTTAAAAACTGGTTTTAGTAGGGATGATATCAATGTCTAAGACACTGGAATAGATATATATCTCCTGGAAAAGATATAACTACTTGAGAACGGTTGCAAAGTCTTGAGAGAAGAAGAGAAGTCTTGCTTTTCCATAGTCAGGCAAAAATACGCAAATAGAATAATTGGATCAGCATTTAAAAGAGATCCAGATATGAACTGCGATAAGGTGGATTTAAGTTGGCTTCTAAAAGTATTCATAGTAATATAGTTTGCGTAGATCCGATACGATAAGATGGAAAGAAACTTATGTGCTAATCCGGGATATGAACTAGGTACTTCACAGTACTACCAAATTCGATCAGCCAGTACGGCGTAATTAAGTTACCAACATCAGCAATTCAGTCATTTATACTTTCTGATTCATATTATACTTGATGGTTTTATATTTTTCTGAACAGGTAAATATACTTTTAAATTCCATACATTACTAATAAGCATACCTATTAGCATACAGCTAGCTTTCAAGTCAGACATATTTAATACATTGTTTGTTTGAACTTTAGAAATTTGTCAAATTCACTTGTTATTTATTATCAGTTAATTAACTGGTACAGTAGTCATTATTTATTTACCTAATAATTTTGATTTCAATTACTGTTTGTTGGTTTTCCTAAATATGTATAAAATTGGCTACAAAATTTATGGTTTCCAGTAATTTTTAGCAATAACCCAAACCTCAATTTTAACCAACAGTGTATTTATTTACCCTCCTGAGTACATACCCAATTTGCTTATTGCATAATTGTTGAACCAACTTCAATTAAATTTGAGCCTCTGAGGTATAACATAGATGTCATTTTTTTTTAAATCATTTTACTATTATAAAATACAAAAAAAAACCGTCAAATTGAGAACCTCCACTTTTTTAACTAGGTAAAAAATATAGCATAAACTTACTGATTCACATACCAATAAAGTGATGACCCCATAATGTATGTAATATTTTTTTCTACAAATTTTTCAAGAAATAAGTTTAGAAAGTAAAATTAGTAATAATTATTATAACACCAAATAAAAATTGTATTAAGCAGTATCTGGCAACTATCAACCTACTACGTTAAGGTGAGCTAGAAGAAGATAATATGCAAAAGTTTGATTGACAGTTATTTTTTGGTTGATTGTAATTCAAATAATAATATACTAGAAATTCCCAAATAGGTTTTCATAATAATATGTAGTTTAAAACCTTATTGAGACTGAGATATACCCTATGTTAGCAGAGGGTAATTAACAAGTTGATAATGATCAAGAACTATACATAAGTACAGTCAACACAGCACAGTCACAAAAGTCAATAAAATAAATCAGCCACAAATGTTCAATGGCATCTATAATATTAGTCTTTACCAAGTTTTCAGTATAGGTCTGGTGCACAAGATATTTTGTTGCCCAGTTGACAACAAATTATTGCATTTTATTGTGTTCTACTTCTACTTTTAGAATCTGAATGTGTTCATGGACTTTTATTGCTGACCGTACCTAATTATTCCTTGCTCTAAAACACCCATAATGATAATGACCTATTAGCTACTGCAATAATAAAATCTCATTGATTTTTTAATGATTGCAATGTAATGAGGTGAAAATGAGATGAAACAAATAAGTACAGTAAGTAAATGATAAAATTGTAAATTTGAATACTCAGATCTTTATAATCAGTTCTTTATCAGCTTCAGGTTCCACTTCTAAGTTGTTATAATAAAATGTCACAAAGTCTCTGCAAATCTTTTCAGGTATAAAAGGAAGTTGTGTAAATGAACATATAACTATTTCAGCCATATATCAGTCAATACCAGAGTGTACCAAGTCCTAACATATTCTAGAAAAACCTGAAGGTTTTTTTATGTAGGTACATTGGAAATATTTAAAAGTCAAGTAAGTATAGCATAATCTAGTTGGTAAGCAGTATATAGCTCTACAGCTGTTAATACCTCAGTTTATCTTTTGCTATTGGTTTATTTTTATTTAACAAACTATTAAAGATATATATTACAATGGTAAAATCCAAGAAACTTAATAGAAACATTCCATAACTGTTATATTAAAAAAAAAAGTAAATGTTATTTCTCCTAATTTAAATTATTTTATGACTACGAACAGTGGCAAATTTAATGGCAGATTTATTATATGGACTGCCCATTATAATTTTTTACAAATTTTTATATTGTAGTTTTGATTACACATGTTTGGATGAACAGGTGTTCACCTGTTCCACAATAATTATTTTATAATAAAGGATAAAGTAGAGAGTACAAAATGACAAGTCTGTAGCTTTGGAACTAATAGGAAAGCCTCTTACAAAGGGGATTTCTTGAAATAGAGAGAGCCTTGTAATAGAATATTACCTACATACAAATAAAAAACAATTGTACCCATACCTGCAAGCTTTCCTGTAGCTCTTAGCTTAGGCATTCCACCTGCGAAGAGTCCTCCAAGACCTGGAGGTCCACTCCCACCGCCGTTCTGAATTGGCGCGGGACTTTTCGCACCATTCCCACCTTGAGATGCACCGCCAGAAACATTTGACACTTTTCCAGGAATATAGGGTCCACTTTTGTCCACTGTGTGCGTTTTTTTTAACTTTGCACCTTGTCTTATAGAACTTAACAAGGCATTTCGGTCATTAGGTCCGCCATTCTTTGCAGCACCTCCGAACACAGGCGGAGGCGGAGGGCCAGGCGGCGGCGGTGGCCCTGGCGGCGGCGGAGGCTTCGGAACCATTATGATACGACACTAGCAAACACTACCACCAAATGCCATCAGGCGCAAACGAATAAATAGCGAATGTCTTTATGCCAAGCAATTCTGTATGCAAGTTACGACCTCACAAACCTTCACAACGAGTCTCCGCGTACGTTCTCGCACGTGATGACAACACTCAATGCACTTAACTATACGTCACGCTACACCAATACATACTAATTTACATAAAATATTGAGGAACCTTGCCCCAAAAGATTAATCATTGTAGGAAATACGTATGCATTTTAATAGAAATTGTTTTTATTCTGTTCACTTTAATATTAGTTCGAACCGCGCTTCGTACTAGGGAACATCGTTTAGTATTCGTTTATATATTATTGAATTTTTACATAGAATAGAAACGAGTTCGTACAAAATTATTACTTATCACGTAAAACCCACAGAAGTGCTAAATTCAGGAATGAAATGAACTTGATCAGCAGAATTTTGTAAAATTCACAAATGGCCGACTTGACCTGTCAAAATTTCTACAGATTAAAAAGACATGTTATGGAGACTAAAAAGTAAATACTCTTTAGTAGATTGTTATAACATTGGATGAACATTTGAAGTATTCCAGGTAATAAAAACAAGCTCAAAATGTTACTACACATTGTAATTATTTTGAAATAAAGGAAACATAAAATACCCCTTTATGGTAAACTTAAATTACTTCTGCGAAATTTAAACAAGAAACATTTTTGTTTACTATTTGGAACTAGCCCCTCCAACTGAAACCGGATCGTCTGGATGCATCGAGGTATACATTACCAAATTGGAGTCATAGCTTGCCTCACTGCCCCCTTGGGTCATTAGTGCAGCTTCCATAGCTGCTCTTTCAGCAGCTGCACGTTCTTCTTCTGCTATGATTTGTCTTTCTACATCCAACTGTTGTTTCTCTCTTAACCGTGTTTCTTTCAGTTCCATATTTTCCCTATATTTTATGAGCCGCATAGATAAAAATTTTACTGGGTCTGTCGGCTGGTGTACCAAGACACTAGCAACACATTCGCGTAGAGCAGGTCCAACGACCTGTTTTAAATATTTAAAATCTTCTGACACATGAGCATCATCAGGACAAGGTTCAAATATGTCCAAGTGGCTACGTATACGTACCAAGTTACCTAACCCATCATTTTCATACTCACTTAAATGGTCTTCGTCTCTATAAATATGTTTTCCATCAGAATCAATGTAATATCGACCACAATTATCGTAGTAGAAAATTACGCCATCTCTTTCTTCTTTTACTTTTAATAAAACTCCTGTAGAGTCCATCATATATTCGCTAGCAGTAGCGTGCGCCTTATAAACTCTTTGCTTTGATTTAGCATCAACAAAATAACGACCACATTCATCAAAGAAATAAACATTATCCCCGTCATCATTAACAGGTACAAGTTCATTGCGTTCATTAGGTTGATACAGTATTTCATCATCGGGTAGTTTATAAATTTTCCTACTATGTTCATCGATGAAAAAAGTTCCAAGTTCATCAGTATACTCTTCTTTCATATCAGCAGCACTGAGTATGGAGATTATGGATTGATGACTTCGTTCACCAAACACGGCCTTGTCCCATAAAGCACATAACTCTGTAACTAAGCGTTCTCGCTCTTGTAAAGGAATTAAGTGATTAAAAATTCTAAGCTGATAGAAATCTTCACATGCACATAGTTTGTCATCCTTAACATCATCCATTAATTTCACGTCTGTTATGTTTTGAATGCTCTTTAAAGTCGTTTTTAAATTTTCTAGTGATGCCATTCTCCTTTCCAAAAACTCTTTCTTATGTTTCAAAGCCATGACAGCAGCACTAGTTGGTTCGGTTTCCAATCTTTTTATGCGATCCTCTAATACACTAATCTTCTCAAACACTTTACTGATTTCGAGACTGTGACCTGCAGTACATCGCAATAGAGAACCCATTTCTTTACCTTTGGCTTTTAATTGTTCTACCATTTTTTGTGCATTTGGTGAATCGTCATTTTGTAGTTGATCGACGATTTGCTGTAAAGTTTTAGTTAAATCCCCTGTTAAATGAGGTACGTGAACGTTAATGTACTTACTTAATTTCATGGATAGGCAATCATTAATCTTATCAACCCATGATAATAAATCATCAATTGCTTCAGTTACGTGAATTTTAAATTCGTCAAAACAAATATAATTTCTAAAACATTTCAGTTTCTCCAAGAGGATATGTGTTACGTCTTTGTGCATCTCTTCTACTATTTCTAAGTCGGTTGCCAGTTCATGTTGGCGTTTATTAGATAGTGCTGGACGATATTTTTCCATGTATCTCTGAAAATACCTTAATCGGGAAGACATCGTGTCAATAGTAAACGTTATGGCTTGGTATACTTCATCCCTGGGCATGTCCTCATTTACACGTTTCTTAAAGTTTTCTATGTCATTGACAGCATGCAGCCATTGCAAATGAAAATCTACAATAAGATCGATTGTACGATTCTTATCATCTTCGCGTAAAGCAGTACGTATGGAGCAAAACGTATTAAATATCGCGTCAGAATAGTCTTTTCTCGTAAGAAATATAACTGCTGTTTCGTAAAAATCCTTAACTTGTTTTGATATGTCTATCATAAATTCATTATCTTGTTGTTCGTCTATCAGCGGCATTGTTATAATTTTTTAAATAAATGTAGTTAATGTAAATAAATCTAACTAATCTGACAGGTTTATAAAATTTGACGTTTGATTACTTTCTAATTTTTTTGGCGTACCTAACTAGATGAAAAGGTTAAATATTGTCTAATGTACAATACAAAAGCAAATGAGTAAACTTTATGACATATTTGTATTTCCAGAAACGGATCCTTATTCTTTGCCTTTTTCTCTACTTGAATCCATTGCCGGAATCCGATCTTCAGATTTTGACCCTCTCCAACACCTTGAGCACCACCGGACGCACTGGCTGACCACCGAAACCCAGGGATGAAATTCGGTGAAATTGCATAAGTGCTTCCGCATCCGCAGGAATTCAGCCCTTCTAAGATGTTCACGTTCAGCCGGAGGGGTACCTACGTGTTACATAAAAAAGAAAGGCACTCTCAATGTTCTACTACAAAGAGGGAAAGTTTTTGCTCATAATATTCAGAGATTTTTAATGATTTATTTGCTTACATAAAATAAATAACTTTACTTTTATTTTAGATAAGCCAAATTAGTAACCATAAGTCGAGCAAATTTTTATTTCTACTATTTTATAGATTTCTAATAGTTAACTAAAAGTCTGCACTGGCAACCCTGTACGCGTCTACGATTTGTTTCTGAAGAGGTCGTCGATGACTTTGCGATTATACAAAATTACAAAGAAAAAGTGTGTCCGTTGTAGTGCTATTTTACTGTTTATCTACGTTTTATAGTGTAAGCATATAAATATCCACAACATGGCCGGAGCAATGTTATTCGAGAGATCGCGCGTCTCGTCGTCGACGAACAGAGACGAGGACGTCCGCATGACCGACAAAATGGTTAGCACTGGCGAGGTGCCCGAAGATGATGAAGAAAACATAAGGGCTAAAGAACAAGGAATCCTTAATCTTGGCGAGAAATACAAGAAGGAAGGCAAGGCTAAAGAACTGGCGGAGCTGATCAAGGCAACTAGACCTTTCCTAAGTCTGATAAGTAAAGCAAAAGCTGCTAAACTGGTCCGCTCACTCGTTGATTTCTTCCTTGACTTGGAAGCGGGCATTGGAATTGAGGTTCAATTATGTAAAGAATGCATAGAATGGGCCAAGGAGGAGCGTCGGACATTCTTGCGACAGTCTCTGGAAGCGAGACTGATTGCTCTGTACTTTGACACAGGTATGTACACCGATGCCTTGGACCTGGCTACAGCCTTGCTCAGAGAGCTCAAAAAGTTAGATGACAAAAACTTATTAGTTGAGGTACTTCTTTTAGAAAGCAAAACTTATCATGCCCTAAGCAATCTGCCGAAAGCCCGTGCCTCACTGACGTCAGCTAGAACTACAGCAAATGCTATTTATTGTCCACCTAAAATGCAAGCTGCACTTGACTTACAATCTGGTATCCTCCATGCTGCTGATGAACGCGACTTCAAAACTGCTTACTCATACTTTTATGAAGCATTTGAAGGTTATGATGGTGCTGACAGTCCTAAAGCCTTAACTGCATTGAAATACATGTTACTTTCCAAGATAATGTTGAATAATGCTGAAGAAGTAGGATCAGTTTGTAGCAGTAAGACTGCTCTCAAGTATGCTGGGAAAGAACTAGAAGCTATGCGAGCTGTTGCCACAGCTTCCCATAAGAGGTCTTTGGCCGACTTCCAAGCTGCTCTCAAAACTTACAAACGTGAACTGGAAGAAGATGCTGTGGTAAGAGCTCATCTTGGGGCTTTGTATGATACAATGTTGGAACAAAATTTATGTCGCATTGTCGAGCCATACATGCGGGTCCAAGTTGACCATGTAGCTCGTTGTATTCGTCTGCCAGTTGTTCAAGTTGAGAAAAAGCTTTCCCAAATGATTCTGGATAAAAAACTTAATGGTATACTTGATCAAGGTGAAGGTGTTTTAATTGTGTTTGATGAGTCCCCTCTTGAGAAGACCTATGAGACTGTCCTGGAGACAATCCACCACATGAGCAAGGTTGTTGATACTCTGTACCAGAAAGCTAAGAAACTTTCATAGACCCAACTGTAAATTTATTGTAGCATTAAACACTAATAATGTATATCAAAGTAACCATAAATTTTCAGTTTGAAATATTTGTAAATTGAACTATTTTTTGAATGAATTCCAAATTGCATTATTTGTACCACAATGTTGTAAGTGAAATAGATAAATAAAAAAAAAACTAAAAACAGTCTAGAAAATGGGGAATTGCTGCTACCCCAAAGTTCATGGTTACAAAAGCTGATTGTGTCCATTGGCACCTTACTTTTTCAAAAATTACGCATTTTTAAATATACTAATCTTTATTTGATTTTACATTTCCTTTTTTAACATAAGCTAGTGAAAAATGATAATATTCTGTTTTATTGAGATAAATAAAAGGTGTTCTCCAAATTATTGTTTTCTCTGTATCACCACCCACTCATCCTACACATACATTTAGCAAGTCATGTTATTTTAACTTGTTGGCAAACACTACAGAGTGCAGTGAATCATACTGCAATATATAAAAGTGCACATGCATAATATAACAAAACACTTAACTTTCTTGATCCATATTATTATGTTATAATTACTCTATAGGCGGCAATGTTAACTGTAGATAAATCATTGCGCCTGCTGCCAAATAGAACGAAGTAATGAGCTTCAATGAATGTTTTATTGAAACATAAATAAAGTGAACCTAAGATGTTGCGCAACCTAATCTGATGAATCGCCGTAAATAGGCGTCTACATTCTAGACAGGCGAAACGTCTAGATAACTCCGGTCAGTGTTAATGGCGAAGGAGGTGGCCTTGTTGCCCTAATTAAGCAGTGGCTAACATAGAATGTTTTAGATGATATAAAATGTATTTAAGCCCTAATAAGGTATCGATAAACTCGCTGGACAAATGTTCACTTGCCAGTTCATAAAGTACTTTGGTGCACTGGGATAAATAGAAAACAAACAAAATTAAATGTTTTATCTTTTTAATCTGAATACTCTAGTTATAAATCTAAATTAATGTTTAAGTAATGTTCAAAAAGTACGTATATTTATATTAAACGGGTCTTTTACCCGTATAATTAAATACAATACTGGTGACTTTATTTACATTTATTACAATACAAGTTTCGATTAAAACTATTGAGGTAAACGGTTTCTGGAATTTGGTAGCATAACAAATGGTAAATATAATTTTCATCTTGAACACAAATGAAATGATTCTTTAAATAGACACATTCACATTAAAACTACGCCTTTTCTGTTTATCTGCAGCGTAAAAGGTGTTTTGTTATGTACCGTTACATGACGTCATCACAAGTATGGGCGGTGAGCCGATGATAATATCTTATTTGTGGTTAACACTTGCGATAATACTAAATACGTCAACACTGATTTTACATTTACTGTTGTTATTCAGCGAATATTCGAGTAAATATCATTTAAATTTAGAATAAAAAGTTTGGAAAAATTAACTGTCACGAAAAAGTGGCGCGAAAATTTAAAAAGCGTTCTGTTGAAGTTTAGATAGAACAGTCGCATACAATACATATTATTATAAGGTTTTTTTGAACTACTGTTGAATTCTTCAGATTCAATAAAGTTTTTAATAATTGGCTATTTGAAAGTCCTATATGAAAAGTATTGGATAGGTAACAATAAATATGCGTTTATACTTTACGAAAAAAGATTATTAATTTTGTTTTTGTAAAATGAATTTTTAAATTCTTGATAGACATAAAAAGAGACGGAAAACAAAGTGATCCTATAAGGGTCCCTATTTACCTCTAACCTAAAAATTGTAAGAGGTATAAAAATTAAAAAAGTAAAATTTAAAATATTATCCCAGAAACTGTCAAGTAGGTAGCCAATTGGTTTTAAGAACTTGAATGTGTTTACGTTTACGTGACGTTGTTCATTCTGTTAAACTCCTCAGTGTTGTCAGGTACGTTCCAGCGCGGGTTCCAGTATCCCGGCGGGGTCTTCGGGCGGTCGTTGGGATTTTGTACACCGCGATGATGTGAACATTCGTTTATTTTCTTCGCCAACATCTCCGGGTCATCCTTGTATAGTTCACCGAAGAACTGTAATGATAAATAAAGCAAGTTTATCGTTTAAAGCCTACATCAGCAATTCAGTGAAAGTTTTAACCTATGATTATTATCATAGGTTTACTGTACATATTATTATTTTAAATTACTGTATTTTGTAATAAGTTTATAAAATTTACTTTGGGTACAATTGTAAATCAATCTTTAAATAATGAAATTAACGTAGGACTACGTGTAGTCACGGAGAATATCGCAATAAAGTTTTGTGCAGCATTAACATTGTGTTAATTTCATGTTTTTTTCTCCAGAGCTGTTTACAGAGTCGGACTTAAAATAAATATGTCATGATCTGTAGGTCAAACGAATGCTTACGCATACCTAATGTATGTACGCACTTTACATTTACACAAAATATTTTCAGATACATTTTATTATTAGACCCAGATTACTCAGCCGCGGTTTTTAATCTTATCTTATATAAAAAAATAAATTGCTGTTCGTTAGTCTCGCTAAAATTCGAGAATGGCTGGGCCGATTTGAATAATTCTATTTTTGTTTTGTCGCTGGAATACAGGGAAGCTTTAAAAACAAAAAAAATAGGTAGGTTAGGGTAGGTAGTCAGTTGACAGTAGCGAAGCCGCGGGCACATCTAGTATTTATATAAACATGAATTGCTGTTTGTTAGTCAGGAAAACTCGAGAACGGCTTGACCGATTTCAAAATTTATTTTTTTGTTATGTTCCCATTGTAATGGCAAGACGTAAGGTAATGTATTGAAAATCACACACCACCTGTGCGAAGTCCTTGCGGGCATATAGTAAGGAATAAAAAATATATGCGTAAATGTGTAAATATTTTTAGTAACGTAGATTCTTACCTCTTTACATTTATCGCAGCTCCAACCTGGCAGTAATCGCTTGTCTGCTTTTCTCCGTACTGGTCCATCATATGACCCATCCAAAAACTCAGGTATTTTCCTAAAAAATAACTTAACTCTTAGGCCCCGTACACACGGTTTGCATGATGAACTATAGGTTTCCATAGCCTGCACAGTGACTGCTTTTGTTTCGACTGTTTTTAAAAAGCAAGGGTCGGGGGACGCGTGCGAGCTGTTGATAGCTCGCACAGTCAATATGTGTTGATCACTGACCAAGTACTCCGTGCAGTCCATGTTAAGCGACCCTACTTTATTCTAATAGGAAATACATATTTGGCATAACTGGAAATATCTTTTTAAAAAGGCGTTATATTAAATAATCACTAAAACCTCATCGTTAGATAAAGGAAAAAATAAAATTCTAAAATCGAAGTCTCAAACACGAGCTATACAAATAAATATAATAAATGTAGACAACATCAAATCCATTGCTCTGAACCCAAAGTAAGTAGCTAGAGCACTTGTGTTATGGAATTCAGAGACAACGAAGGTACCACAAACACCCAGATACGAGACAATGTAGAAAAGTAGTTTTCTACATTGACCCGGCCGGGGATCGAACCCGGGACCTCAGAGCTAGCGACACCTTGAAAACCGTATGCACGTCACTCGACCACGGAGGTCGTCAGATATGCTTCTTACAATGTGTATGAAACTCGAATAAAATATAATTATTTATCTGCTTGAAAGGTAGTAAATTACAGATCAATTATAACACAAACAAATTCAAAATACATAACAAAAAAATACTTGACTACATTACCAAAGCTTTTTTCATTAAAACCTACCTTCTAACATTTTCGTCAGGAATTTTGCTAGTTTTAGCTTCACGTTGCAGTATCGACATGCTTGGTTGTATGATATCGTCGGGCATATTTGTTATGTTAATGTTCTCCACTAGAGGTCGCTTGCTCGGACTGAAAATAACAGACTTCGACTCAAAACATTTTATTAATTATGTAACTAGGTACCTACTGATGACAGGGTAACTATTAATACGTTTGAAGTTTGGTATTAAGTGTTTGTAAATAAATATATAAGCGCTAAGTTAAAGTTATTTTTGATACCCCAACTATTTAAGTTAATTTAATAGCAGCAACATTGCACCGCTACTTTGCCAGCATTACCATAAAATAGCAACATGATAATAAATAAATAATAATAAAACTGGAGCTATTTATAACATCAGTGTAGGTAAGTAAATAGAGTAATTGTATATGACATTCTATTTTAAAGGGTCACCAAACTTTGCAAAGAATAGCTAAAAGAATTAGGTATTTGACTAATATCGAATCGAATTATTTATTTATCTATACTAATATATAAAGCTGAAGAGTTTGTTTGTTTGTCTCAGGAACTACTTACTGGTCCGACTTGAAAAATTCTTTCAGTGTTGGGTAGCCCATTTATTGAGGAATAGATAAATGAAAAATGTTGCAAAAATGATAACCGTTTCAACTAAAACACAGACAAAGTCCCGGGGGACAGCTAGTTAAAAATATTTGTTAATACTTAGTATTAAATTGAAGCAGAACTACGAAATAACATCAATAAAATATACACGAATACGAAAGTTATAAGCTTTTAAAGTTAGTAGGTGACACAAATGTTCTATCTCATTTTCGCAAAACAACGACTTGTACGGGGCAGCCCCAGATTAGTATGGAGAAAACAATAGTGACGTCACATTATGTTATAGCTCTCTCTGTCTAATAAGCAATATTAAAATGCTTGTAAATAGTTCAATATGAAAGTAATGAATCTGCCGTTTTTACAACCTGACATAGTATGTTATATATATTATATTTATTTAAATGATAAAAAAAACTTACCTGCATTGTATACTCTCGTGAACATTCGCTAGGTGATCGACGTGATTTAGTAACGATATGCTCGACTGAGTATCACAGTATGTCTCATCATTACATCGTTCATCTTTCACTGGCGAACCAGTGTCTATAAAGTTATTTGGTAATCTGTAAGACAGAAATAAATTACGCAACTATCAGATTAGTGGCAGTATTTTTTTGTGTAAATTGTTCTATTAATTAAGAAGGTAAAAATTTTAATTTCCGCATTGGTATTTCATTAGTAAGGAGTAGATGTTTTAATGCACTTTTATTTTTTACCGAGAGGTTGACTGGCGGAAAATGCCTAGTGGCATTAAGTCCACCTCGTGTACCATTTTGTACATAAAGTTTTAAATAAATAAATAAATAAATAATCCTTGTGGAGATCTTTGGGGGAGGCCTATGCCCAGCAGTGGGCGTCTAATGGCTGAAATGATGATGATGATGATGATGAGATGTTTTAATTAATCATATTGGCCGCATGGGTCTGGATAGATGGGCGAGAATTGCCACCGAGTGGGTACTAGAGCCGGAACTCGAAAAGACGCTGGCGAGACGATATCGATCGCTATTTGCCGGATTGGTAGGAAGCGGCTTCAGACAGAAGATCCTGGAGCAAATTGGGGGAGACCTTTGCCCAGCAGTGGGACACCTAAAAGGTTATATAAAAAAAAAATGTTTTTAAATATACTGTTAATTAATACAGCCTAAACTAATATCTCAGACTAATTTACGATCAGAGATAAGATTTATCCTCATTCTGAGCCCTACTCTACAATTTAATTTTAATTCTAATACAATGCCAATGCAAAATTGATATTAGTTTAGCAGGCAGGAGGATCAGTTTTCTTAAAAAAAATGCTGTAAATGGAAGAAACTGACTGGAATCTAAGTTTCTGCTAAATAAATAACAATTTTGCATTAGCCTTGTATTAGAATTAAAATTAAATTGGAGAGTAAAGGCACAGATCATTCTTAAGGCACTGACACTACTGTACATTAAAAACTTAAACAATTTAATTACATCAATATTCCAGTATGCTGTTTGGTTTATTAAAGTTACCTTTTTGGGTTCAATATGTTTATAGAATCATCCTGAGTGAAGGTAGCACTGTCATTCATCTTCAAATTGCAAATAAATTTGTTTTCTGAGTATGGTTCTTGTTTGATTGCCATAGTATTTACATTTTGATCTTGTTTATTTTTAGTTTTACTTGTGCATTCTGTTTTTACCTTTAGACTTAGTTGTGGCTTCTTGAATTTCATTGGACTATCCTTTGACTTGTAACTGTAAGAAAAAAATAAATAAATATTCGTTTTAATTTGTGCTTGTTTACTACTGTCAAAATTGATGAATAATAATGAATTAAATAAATCCCGCAATGAGCAAGCGTGGTGATCAATGCTCGTGTCTTCTCTATATGAGAAGAGGTCTGTGCCCAACAGTGGGACATTTATAGGCTGTTATGATGATGATGATGATGAATGAATGAATTTTGTATTCAAGTAAAGCATAAAATTACTCACAGTGTAAAACTTGTTGGGCCACTAGTGGGTGATGGCTGTATTGTGTCGTCATTTTCGATAGATTCTTTTTTGATAAGTAGCTGGAAGTTTTAAATGTTTAAATAAAGTATACTGTATTAAATCAGAGCCGCATAATTATCTAGGTGATAATGACATATAAATATTACATCAGAAATCTGGCAAAAATACTATCAATGTTTAGATTCCAGTTAGTTTATTCATTGACAATTTTTAATTCTTAAATTGCAGCATGTCCATTAGTCTAGATATTACTTTAGCTATAGAGAGTACCGGCTGCCCAATCTATCTATGGCATGGCACATGGCGTTGCGACGACATAGCATCAACGCAGACTACAAACAGTCTGCTGGTGCGGTTATCTAAGTTGCGTCGTTGCCTAATTCCGTGCATTTGACTACGCAGCGCATTGTATGCATCTCTTAGTAAAAACCTCACCTGTCCATTATTAACGCTGTTTTTACTCCTACACCCGCCACTAAATTCTGGAGAACTAGTGATATCTATTACATTCTTCTCCTTCATCTTAACAATATTCAGTCGAGCTTGTCTCAGTTTTCCAGTCTGTTTACTGCCTCTTAATGGTGTTGAGAAAGTTAGTTTTAAAGCTTTCTTTTCTGGTGTAGACCTGAGGGTGTTAAACTAGATAAAATAAACACGAAGTTCACTTCTGATAGATCAACGCGCTTACCATGAACTCTTAAGCAGGACTTTTACCGTCGTATAAGCGAGACGCTGCTACGTGCAGTGTATTGCCGTTTCGCGTTCACAACGGCAACAATATTGATTCAAGAGTTCATAGTACTGGTACAGATATTAACCTTTTGAACGCCACGGTCGGGTATAGCCGACAAACGAAAACGTGCCAAACACGCCACGGTCGGGTACCTATAGCCCACAAGAAAACGACATTTTTTAAGTACAAAATTAATATACTTAATTAAGTTTTCTGTGTTTCTTTTTCCTATTATTTAAAACTACATTAATGAAATATTGTATAATGGCACAAATATATATTCATTACTTACATTTCACTAGAAAAAACAATAATCAAAAATTGCTAATCGAAATCCGTAAAAATGTGTTCTTCCACACGCCACAGTCGGCAAGACACGACAGCTAGTGATGGGTAAGTAAGGTAAGTTATTATTCAAATTTATTTTAAATTTATGAAATATTTTATTAAAAGTAGCTTACTATTACTTTGAAAATTACTTTTATTGACATCTATTTGTATCTGAATATTCCTAATGCATAAAATTTATAAAATTGTGGAAATAATCGTAATTGATTTCCAAAGATCGATAGTTTACTGTCCACTCTCGCGCATCCCTACGCGAAAGCGCATAAACAGTAACCTGTACGCCACAGTCGGGTATAGACGACAAGTGATGACGTCATTAGCGCTACGGGAGACTGCTAGTGATTTCCTTCGTTTATTATGATCGGTGGTAATATTTATAACGGCATTAATATTGTGCGAGTATAAGTGTTTAATAATAAAAATGGCTGACAGTCAAATGACTACTGAAGAACTCCTGTGTGTGTTAGGAAATGTAGAAGAGGATGATGAATTTTCCGATGCAATGCAGTTTGCCAAGTTACGAGGAATCAGACTAATATTATTTTATAAGTAAATTGATTATATAAGCATTCCCTGTATTGTATTTAAAATGCAGTTTGAGAAACTTAGAATAAATGAGATAACTTGAGAGACTTTACTTTTTGGTGTATTTATTGTTTTTTCGAATATTTCGTGTTTGGAGTTGTTTAATGTAATAGTACTTTAATGTAATTAAATTGTTTTTATTTATTATGTCCCACATTATCACATCCCTATTTGCATGCGAGGAAATTGTCAAAAGTCGTGCCAGTCACGCCACAGTCGGGTATAGCCGACAGCGGAAGACGTCAAAACAAGATTAGTGATGTAGCTTATTATTATTTGATTTATTCGTTTGTCGTTCTAATGTCTGCTTTTAGGTTGTTTAGAACATTGTAACTGGTGTTTAATGATAGTATGATACCAAATAAGGTCAAATTAAATAAAATAATTATGCAACGAGTAGTATTTTATTTAAATAATATGGCACGAAAAGCAATGATTAATTGGTTATCGATAAGATGTTGGAATCCCTATTTTTTTTGTAGGTATTTGCACTGAATTTGTGGCTTGGCGTGGGAGAGGCGCCGAGGCATTTACGCTCTGGCGTTCAAAAGGTTAACATATTTAAAATAGCATTTTTTTTGTAGGTATTTGCACTGAATTTGTGGCTTGGCGTGGGAGAGGCGCCGAGGCATTTACGCTCTGGCGTTCAAAAGGTTAACATATTTAAAATAGCACTGTGTTTTGCTAAGGTTTCAACTATCATCTAATCTTACCTAAACACTGCTTATTTACTGAACAGACATGAAAAACAACAATTTTAAATTAGTTACTACTTAAACCCAAGACAAACTTTATGGCAGTTTGTACTGAAGTTTTCTAACTAATAAACCTCAAGAACCAGAATAAATTGGCTTGCCTCTTATATGGGACCATTGATAAAATTCGGTTCAACCTTCTTAGTTACTTCTTACTTAATTTAATTAAAATTACAGTAAACTCACCAGGATTCGGGACACTTTTTCTTATCTCGTAAATCAGATGAACTAACCATTGTAGTCTTCATTTTTTTGGTCTGTATTATAGGGCTAGTACGACCAGTAGGTGTGCCTTCAATCTCAGATATAGAATCATCATTAAATGATAAATCCTCATTTGATGAATTTGGTTCTTTTTTAATCTTTATTATCGAAACCTTTTTGCTGTCATTAATTTTTAAATTATCTTGGTTTAATGGCACAGGTGTTGTGATCTGCCCAAACAAAATGTTGAATATGTTATCTATTACTTTAAAGTCTTTTGTTTCAACTAAATTTGTTAGTGATGATGCTGAAAGTAATAGGCAGGATATTAATTACTAAAGATTTTCAGTTTAATAAACATCATTTTAAGACCTAATTATTGAGCCAGATGACGCTGATAAAAATAATATATTGAGGCTGCATGACTATTTTATTAATGCTTAAACCTCTCTTAAAATATGGTAAGAGAGCTTTGTGTTATGTTTAGCTATTGCATTTGTCTAAGGAGGAATAGCAATGTATATTAAAAGATATTTGAAGTGCCTGCAAAGGGCTACTGAGTTGATAAGTGCAACAAAATTGTTATGAAAGACCAAATGTACACTTGGTATGCAATAAAACTTTGACTTTGACTTTGAATGAGTTTTAAATACCTAGTTTAGACTTACCAATTGATTGAATTATATTGTCCTTAGATTCTATTACTTTCTTCAAAATCTCAGCACTATTACAACAATTACTGTAAAAGAGAACACACATCTAATGTAAAATATAAATAACTGTTAATGAAAATAATAAATTTATAATGAAAGAATAATTATTGATATTCATAAATATTTAAATTGCTGATTACTTCTTACCTTTCACATTTCTCTTTCTGTTTAATATATTGTGTTTTATAATTATTAGATCTGATATCCAGCTGCTCAAAGTCGTTTAAAACTTCTGAAAATAAAATTTGTTGCATTATAAAGAGAAAAGATAAACTTGCAATACTACCCAAATGCAATTTAGATTATTAAAATAAAATGGAAGGTAAATCTGACTGTATCAGAGAATTAGAGGGAGCTATACAGACAGATACTTATAATATACTATTATTTTTACATTAAAATAATGAAACTTACATAGTTTTTAAATGGGTAGTCTAAACATTTCTAAATATTTATATTTAAATGGTAAATACACTCTTTTTGCTGTTTAGCTTGTATAGAAGGATGTCGTATCTATTATTGAAATTATTAAAATAATACTTTTACCTTTAAAGTCTTGAAGGCTTTGTTGCAAGGTTTTTTCAAGGGCTAACACTTTAACGTTATTAGTAACTACTGAAGAAAAGGAGTTGGTTACACTGATCAAAGTCATTGTAGTTGATTATAGAAATTATCACATACTACACTATTATTTTATCTATTTTAGACTAATAGGTCTAAAATTTTTGATAATGAAAATTGGGCGCCAAATCAAAAACAATTAAATATGGATCTGGAGACATATGTAACTCAAATTGACTCACAAATGTGACCATAATATAGTTAATTGAAGGTTTAATAAAGTTCTATCATAAATAAGTAACTATTTTATTACAAATCTTTCTATTTTCTTCGTCTGTACTCTGTAGAAATATAATTCTTTTATTTTGCTTGTTTCAACTTGTCTGTTGTCTTGTCAACTTTTATATTTGTCAAATTGTCACTGTCAAATTTTACAAGTGTCAGCGTTTCCAACCACGACATTTCATTTGATTCCTTTGCATGACTTTTCGATGTAGATAAAAAATAAAAAAATACACGGACGCTACCGGTTATTGAATGCGGTCAATGAGACGTAAGTAAATGTAATATAGTCTTATTTACTCACATCATTCATATATATAATATTATCCTAATATTTTTTAAACCTATTAACATTGAAAAATTTTAAAAAAAATTGAGATATTTAATTAATGAATAAATAAGACTATAATGGCATTACTTTACAATACGACTCAATAACTGCAAAAATATTTTTCTAAAATTTACTTATAAAAACCGGTATAGTACGTGTCTTTTGTTTTTATTTTTCATCTACATCGTTAAGTCAGGCAAAGGAATAAAATGAAATGTCGTGGATTGGAATAGTGTTTGAATTAATGTTTAATGTTCATTAATTAATTAAATACCCTAAACACAAAATAATAAGTAAGTTGAATAAGAAATCTTTTCATTTTACCATATTAAACAAATATTTATTAATACACCTAATTCCGGTGTCTTGGTATTATAAATAAGGACCTTTGCTTTGTTTTGCTTCTAAAAAATTTTTGTTGGCGCTCGTTGTGGTTGTCAAAGTTATTTGAAAATATTTTTATTATTTGTTATATTAAAATGCTTTTAAAAGAAAACTGGAATTTATTTTCAGGTTACACGATACAAAATTGTTTGAATTGTTTGTTATGATGGAGTCTGAGGATGATATGATTGTGTTAGTTATCGTGGATGATGATGAAAGTAGAAAGTCTTCAGATAAAGATACTTCTCAGCTTATTACTTCTATGGAGGTGGAAGATATAATTGAAACAGCTCAGAAACATGGTCAGTACATTGATGTGAAGACAGAGCCCGTGGATTATGAGGAGTGTGATTATCTTGAAAGTGATTTTAAGTCTGAGGTATTATATTAATCTTACTAGTTAAAACTAAATTAAACTTTATTCATCTAGCAAAATTATTTAAAAGCTTGTTCTCTACTCCCTAGTAGTGCCTATTGTTAACTTGTATAGTGGCTTTTACTTTATTTTTTCTGTGTTTCATTAATATCTTTCATTATTTAAATTAATTAAAATTATACAAAATATTAACTTACAAAAAATACATTTAAACATGATAGTGTGCAACTCATCTTAGCCTATCAGTTAAATAATAACTCATTTATGTCAAATTTATACCATTTTCCAGATTTATTTTAAAGAAGAACCTCTGGACGACGATGATGATTACATACCTGATGAAAATGCACAGTCTGATGAACAAGACACTATAGAACACCGGAAGAAACACCGCTGGTCAATGCGGAAGCCATGGCAACAGCGGTCCTTTATTGCGGAACTACGGCAGCAGTATGATGAGCTGAGAGATGACGAGGAGTTGTTGGTCAATACTCTAGAACAAATAATGAGGTCTGTTACGCCTCCAGAACTGCCTATAGACTACTGCAATGTGATTAACGGTATTATGTTTCAGTAAGTATAATTTACTTTTTAATATAATGTAGATGATTACGACTTCTTTTTTTCATTCTGAAAGGGCTCTATGTCAGATCATTGTCTATCTGTATTTGATTGGTTTCTGTCAATTATGCTTAAAGTGGACTATACCAGTTAGGACGTAGTTTATTTTAAGTTGTTATATATCATAATTTAATAGACACACTGTAAAATGTGTTATAAAATCCTATAATGTTCATATCAATATCCATTTATTTAAGGATAGTTTACATAACAATTTTATTTATAACTTCATTTGTAATAAAATGGTAGTAATTTATTATTTAAGGTGTGTGGAGTGTGGTGTTATATTAGAAACCTTGCCTGCGGCTGGTCGTCACTACCAGGAGAAGCATGGCCAGAGATATTTGGTGTGCTATGCATGTGGCGTTGACTTTCGAAGGTAAGAAATATTATTAATCATAATAATATAAGAGATGGCTCTTCTATAAAAGCTTTGAAGTAAGTTTTAACACAATCCTCTACTCTCTTACTATCTCTCCTGTCCTGCTCTTTTGACAAAGTGTTGGACTTTACTGTGTATTTTTTTTATATTACAAAATATTAATCACATCTTATTTTTTTTTCTTTAAATAAAGGTTTTCCTAATAACCACTATACCCCTGGTCCCTCCATCCCTTATAATTTTGCCTTGCCTACTTTCACAAAAAAAAACAAATGATGTAGTATTAACTGTAACAAATAATACTTGACTCTAATTATTTCTATTTTAGTAAGAACTAAAAATAATATTCTTATTTCTTATTGTACACACGAAACATAGGAGACCATTCATTTTGGGCCCAAAATCGAAAGTACGAATCGAATCAGATCGAATGTACGAGAGATCTGAACATTTAACTTATATAGCCGCTACAATAATGGTTCCATATTTTGGTGCCATAGTACCAAATGCTTAAAATTAGTGATGTTCCGAACAGATTAAAACCCTTTTTTTTAGCGGCTCTTTCGATTTTGGCCCCACTTTGTATGAAACCTGATTGATCTCCTTTTAACATATACAAATTTATGTATTGTACAGATGCTTAGATAACGTATTATTACTGTCCGTATCCAGCACGACGAACCTGTACAAGCACGAGAAGCGCTGCGTGGCGCGCGACGCGCACGTCGTGCTGAAGGCGCGCGCCGCCTTCCTCGGCCGCAAGGGCCGCAGCCGGCCCTACCTCACCACCAACAAGTTCCGGAACAAGCGCCCCGAGTCAGTGTCCGCCTCCTTACATAATTTAAAAACCTATTTTGTTTTATGGATTGTTCATAGTCTTGCCGATGCTGATGGACATTTTTAGACGCACCGCTTGCATGGATCGTATCACAATCTTGCGAGTATATAATCTCGTAAGTCAGAGACTACTATTGACAAGATGCCACTAAGTAGATGGTAAAAAAATTGTCCGTTGAAACGAAATGATCGTGTTTTACTAGTGGTTGCCTGGGGCAATATGAATGCCAATAGAGCTCTCCGGTCGCAGTTAAATTCATCGCGGTACCTAATAGTCATGTGCGGTAATTTCTGACGGATAATTTGTCTATCGTTTGCTCAGCGCCTTTTATCTTTACATAGTACAAAACGAAGACGCTCCCGCTGTCTGTACGCGTAGATATTTTAAACTATGTAACGGATTTTTGTACAATTTTTAGCAATAGATAGGGTGATTCAAGAGAAAGGTATTTTTTGTATAATTCATTAAGGTTTCGTATAACCGTGCGAACCGGGGCGGGTCGCTAGTATTATTTAAGAAATCATCATTAAAATTGTATCTTATTAGGTATATCAGAGTAGCCTATTTTATATGAAGTTCTGTTGATATTTACAATTAGCCGATGTAGTTCATCATAATGATTGTTATAAGGTTCCCGTGCCAGCTGTGCTCCGCGGTGTTCATCACGAAGAGCAACCTGGAGTCTCACGAGAACCTGCACCGCGGCGAGCGCCCCTACCGCTGCCACGCCTGTCCCTGCGCCTACACCTCCTACTCTGCGCTCTCTGTAAGCTTATACCACTCTATTTTGTATAGTAATTTGAGGAGAACTTATCTTGGGCAGCTATTTTTCTTTGATTTGTGAGGAAACTTTTCTCTGAACTCAATTTTAAAGTCAAAGCGGACTTAAGCGGATGCAGTCGCGGCTTTAAGCGAGTTAGACGGTTTTCTCACGCGTATTTGTCGGATTTAATTTAATTCTCCACAGGTAAAACATGAGAAAAACTAAATGTCGTAAATATATCAAAAACTAAAATAACATGCAAAAAGACAGGGCATGCTGCACCGGACATAAATTAATACAAAAACTAAATAAGTGCATTATTAAAAACATGCATAAGTACTTACTAACGTATTAAAATATTGAAATAATAATAAATAAATGTTTAATTTCAGCGACACGCAAAGAAACACACGGACATCCAGTTTATTTGTGATCACTGTGGCCGTTCTTTCAAGATTAAAGCCGCGCTAGTCTCACACATGGACACACATAAACGTAAGTCAATTGAATTACCTACGATATTAACTTTCAAGAAAGTTTAACAACAAAAAAACCGTCTAATTTTGAGTCGGACTCCCGTTTAAAGAATTCCGTACCATTTTATGGAACCCCTTTAATTTTTCATTATATTTTTATTACATACTCTGTAAAAATGTCAACCCTCTAGCTATTACGGTTCATGAGATATAGCCCGCAGGCAGACAGACGAACGGACGGACAGCAACAGTCCCGTTGGCACCCTTTGTGTACGAAACCCTAAAAAGATCTTAAACTATCTCTTTAGACCTGAAATTCCTGATCTTCTTTACTAAAATTGTTTGCACTCGAAAAGTTCCATTAAAAAACTAATACCTATTCATTCAAAAAGAGGTATAAAAGTTAGGGTTTACTAGTAAAGTAGGTTTACCTATTAAGCATTAGCTTTTATCTGCTTCACATACCGTTACGTAAAATCTGTAAGCCTATTCGCTATCTCTAGTTGACAACCCAAGCGATATTTACTAGATAAAAATAAGGGTAAAAACGCAAATTTAGTATCGGCTAAAGTCGGTGACCAAATATGTTGTAGTAGATCTAGTTGGTCATCGACGTTAGACGAAACGAAATTTGTGTTTTCACAGTGTTTTAATCTAGTAAAAACCGCTTGGGTTGTTAACAGGAGATAGCGAATAGCCCTGCCTGGGTATAAATATTTTTTGAAACTAGACCAGTTTCAAAGATTCACTCCCACATCCGTACAAACTTTATCTCTTACAATATGAATGTAAATTACGTTTCTTCCTCAGCTATACGTAAACACGGTTGTGATGAGTGTAACCGTCGCTTCGCGCAGAAGTCGGCGCTGATGCTTCATATAAATAGGGTCCACAGAAACCTGCCGCCTCCTTGTGCTTGCCAGATTTGTCCCAAGAGGTAAGTCTGTAGTGTCACGAAATTCGACCTTACGACTTTGTAATAGGACCTGTCAGTGTTACCACAGACAAATTAAGTTGTCAAAGTAAAAAAAAAAACAATTACCATGTTCATTACCAACTGCTTACCTGTCTGCCTAATCTTTTGCCAAGCTATGTTGGGGTCGGCTTCCAGTCTTACTGGATTCAGCTGAGTACCGTATTTTACATGGAGCGACTGCCTATCTGACCTCAACCATTCAAATTCCAATCCAAAACCATTTTACTGGGTAACACAGTATCCCAAAGTAAGACTGGTTGTCAGAATTGTAATGACTTAACGGCTGTCAAAGATCAACACGTGCCAGTCCAACCAACGGCTTAACGTGCTTTCAGGCACGGAGGGGTCTCGGTATATTTACAAATGGTCACCCAGCCACGGATTAAGCGCGGCTAGCGCAGCTTAACCTTCCTCCGAGTTGGTAATGTTCATTACCAACTTATTGATTAAATAATTTTTGGATGTATTTAGATGCCCGTCATTGTTTCGTCAAAAAAGAGTTAACAATTAACTAGTTCCAAAAAGGACGTCACTTGACCTGTGGCCCTATTATGACTTTTTTTGGAACCATTTTTAATTTATTGTAATATTTCAAATAGTAATAATTGTTTAGATACCCACGGATGTCTCTTCTTAAGGAGCACATGAAAAGTGCGCACGGAATGTCTATAATAACTCGCAAGGTGAGTACACACTACCTATATATTGTATTGTTGCGTTTGTGACTACACGAGAGTTGCATTGTGATAAATCCAAGAAGTAGGTATTTTTTATCCGACATTAATACAGATGACAATCAGATTGTATACTGCGTTCGCAATTTTGTGCCAAACATGTAAACAAACACGAGTTTTAGGAAAAACAACTGTAATGCTCACATACAAGGTTTAGTTTTGACTACGAAACTTTTTAATGATCACTATCGCAAGCCTAACTTAGCAGCCCTTACTTTAGTAATTTTTAACTCGTTTTCTAGATGTTCTTCAAATCCTTACCATCAATGTCAGAGTTAGAAGTAAAACAATCGAAAGTCATACTTAAATATGACGACGATTTAGTGGACTTTTTACCTCCAATAAAATCGGAGCCCGAAGCTATCGTACCTGAATACACAGACGATCAGTACCAAGGAGATAAACAAGAGGTTGTCCAAGAAATGACAATGGAGGAGTTCATGAGATATGTGAGACACGATCAGGAGATTGGTACGAATGTTGTGTACATACAAAATGGTGAGGTGGTCGAAATGCAAGAGGATCCACAGGGCAAGATGGTATTAGCAGTTGAAGCGATGTTCGATACTCAAGTTAAAGTGGAGAATACTAATGAAGAACAAGGTGAGGATGGTAACGAAATTTTAGGTGTTCCTTAGTTACCATTACTAATTTTTTTAAGATATATTTTATCCTGGTTGATAGTCATGTTTGTATATATAAGTTTTGTTCATGTGTATATTTTGAATAACCTGATGGTTTTATGAAGTTTTTTGGACGAATGCTTAAACACTACTCAATTTCGAGTCGCTGTTATGCTACGTCCCTTTAAAGAATAATTTACGTCTTCATATTTCGATTGAGTTAGAAGCATTATCCATTGTTAAAGGAATGAAAAGGTACAAACAGATAGTCTCTGGTTTTAAGATAGTATTCGAATTTCATTAAAAACTTCCCTCAAAGTTTTTGGACATGTCGTGTATGTCCAAGTCCCAAGTGAAAAGTTAAATTCTATTTAAAGTATACATGTGAATAAAATCTTATACACATGAATATAATTGCAATATTCTGTGAATAATGTGATGTTTTCTGTTTTTTTACTTCAAATGTTTTTAAAGGTATGTTACCTACTTATAGTTTAAAGTAAGTTTTTCTTTTGCAATATGCCTTGAGTTGAAAATCTTCGTGTTTATTTAATGAAATGCAGTTATAATAAACGCTTAGCTTATAAGTAAGTTAGTTAAATTGTTTAACTGTGTCAAGACTGAAATATTTATAAATATATTGTAGTGTTTGTCCGACCAGGAATATAAAAAGTATGTTTAAAATAGATCAAATATAAATGTTCCTCAATTCACATCTGATTAATTTTGCTAAACCGTTAACATTGTATTTTACTACTTTCAAATAATTTTCATATTTTTTGTTTTACTTCTCTTGAAAATTGATTTATTTTTTGAACTAGTAGACCCGGAAGTCGTTCTCCAGTCCATCTTTACAAAAATGCGATGTCCCATTTTTTTTTTCTTTCTATATTTCTGCAAATTCTCGTTCATATAAACCTTGCCCTGACAGTTACAAATAAAAAAAGAGCCCAATCGGTCGAGCCGTTTTTAAGCGAAGCTTCGTCATACATGTGGCAATTGATTTTTATTTATATAGAAGTATTTAAATTAATGTTCCTAGAAAATACCCGTAGAAAGGTTGTGAAAAAAATATATAATTATATCCTGTTTATTTAAAACTAAGTACCTACCTTTATCAGGAAACTCAAGCCTTTAGCCGTATAATTGAGTTTTGGAACTAGATTTTTCATTACCAGAGAAACAGACAACTCTACATCTAATTCAAAACAACTCTATGGTTTTAAAACTGAATTATACGGCTCTTGGTATAATTTATATTCCTGGCCAGCATCAAAGTTGACTGTATAGTTATTTGTTATTAACAACATTGTGCCACAATATAATTAAATTTACTATTTAAATTTGTTAACTGCGTAGACGTTAATGGTGCGATTTTAAATAAAGCGTAGGTAATGCTTATAATTTTGTGATTTTAAGACCTACCTTGCAGAGTTGTCGAAAAGAGCGCCATATTTAAAAAATATTTAATGAATTGTTCACTGGCAGTCAAAAGATAATATAATAGTAAATTTTTATCCAAACATATTTATTTACCTAAAATATGTAATAAACTTTCATTATATTCATTCTAGATTATAAATTTGTTGATAATTTTATTTAAATTATATGATTTTAGAGATTATTTTACTTTTTAGTTTTCAGATTGCTTGAGTGTATGTAATTTGTAAACTAAACAGTTTGTTTTTTTTTGCGTTTGATTTATTATTATTTACATAATTGTTAAATTGTCGAAAATAAAATATTTGATTGTTAATTAAAATTCGAATTGCTGGGTTCCTACTAGTAAATAACGCCAAAGTTCCATACAATAGTCAAATGAGAACAAATACTTCAGATAATTAAGCAATATTACCAATAGGCTATACTTAGGTATCTGCGTTAATATTTTCAAGACTTTTATAAAGAGTGATTTGTTTGTAGGTACAGGGTAAATGCGATTTAATTTATTGTTACATAAAATAAAAATACCAAAATATTTTAATACGAAAATGTGTTTTATTACGCACTTATTATTTCAACCAAATATGTTTACTCGTCTATAGCATAATGCGTACACAATCGTTAGAAGACACCACGAATTTTTTTTCATAATGCATCGTTACATACTAGGAAAATACAAAAATATTAAGCGGTTTCTTGGAAAACAACTACTCGGGATACCTTAAATATATGCGAAATGTACACATACTTAATGAAATGCACCATCTTATAATACGCTGTTCGTATCTTGGTCATCAGTTAACACTCCAAGACCTTTGGTTTTGAGCTTCTAAAATATGCTTTTAAAGTTCAGAACGCACCACCACCCTGACAAAATGTTTACATGACAGTTTAGAGAAATAGAAGTCTGACTTTGTACCTCTGTACCTTGCTTTTTGTTGTACGCGAAAATTTGGAAGCAATATCAAGGCTCGTTGCAATAGTAACTTCAGTTAAGTATGCATAAATTCGATCTATATAAACTAAGTTCTGTCATAGGTGGTGGTTTTTATTTTTTGATATGACATGCACTAAGGCCACTATGCCCTTATAACAGACAGATATAGTTGTGCATTGTGCAAGGCCCAACATGTTTTAGAAGTCCCAAAAACGTAACGGTAAAGTATGGGTGCATTGTTTAGAGCTAGAAAAGCGTTTCTCACTAATCTCGACAGCAACAATCACATCCAACCACAAAAACTAACATCGACTCTTTTATCATCACTCCACGAATACTGATCATAGTTTTATCTTAACAATGGTCCAAAAATATCTAATAGCATTCCTAAACGATCAAGTAGAAAAATACTTTAATTATGCCTCACAGAATCTAGCTTCATTTTTTTAAATTTCCCTTCTATCACCAAGATATATTTTTTTATACAATTTTTCTTCTCTGTCATGTCGAATTGCGTCAAAGAATACGTACTTAGTGGTCTAAGAGTGTTAATCTATACTACTGTGACAATCTCGATAAGTTTTGATGTCGTGTTGCATAATGTTCAGGATGAAAATATTACATCACTCTGTATATACTAAATATCTATCGATACCGACAGGTGAAACGGTTTAAAGCATTATTATTGGTATGAGTTTCATCTATCGGTACATTTGAAATCCATAGCATCGATATAATCTAGACCTATTCTTTAGCTTTACTCTATATCATTCAAGGCTTCAGTTTTGTTTGACAAATAGGTACTTTTCATCAACATTCATTACATAATTACTTGAACATTTCATCTACTGATAATAATCCCTTGTATGTTATCCATATTTTCCTAACGACATTTTTGATATTTTCAATATTGATATTTCATGTATGTTCTTCACATGGTCTTACTCAAACAATTAGTGCATTATACAGTAGATTATACCTACCGACCAGATCAAATAAGTATGAAAATGTCACAGATATAAATCAATATTCTTCCACGAGACCGCACTGTCGAACATGTCTATACAAATGGGGTTTCATTACCTATCCACTACCATTCAGCCTCATAAACATTTTCATTGAACATTGTGCATCAAAATCTTAACATTAGCCCTATGATAACAGTTAACACGATTAAACAGACAATATTGTGAACTTGTAATGCATTATCGTTTGACCTTATTTTTACGTTGAATATGTTTTTGAAAAGACGTATCTGTTAACTTGGATGCTCTTAAGGCCAGTTGCTTCAACATACGTTGACATGTCTGTTAACGTTAAATATGGCCGCTTGTATGAGAAATTCATACAGACTTAACGTTGACGTACGGACTTACGATAACAGACGGTTTGAAACAACCCACTCTTAGCCCTAAACTCAGGTTAACTACGGCTTAGCTATTAATAAAGCGGATCTAATACCGTTCCGTGTATAGAGAATCAAAACAGCCCGAACTATTTTAAACAATAGTCATAATTTTATTTAGATTAGAAAAAAAAAAATACAATGTATTTAGCGAGTCTGTCATAGCTCTGAAACATAACCAAAAGATATTTATGCAAAAATATTGATATATATTTTAATTTATGTTATAAATATACAAGTTTTCCAGATACGTCTTTTGAGCACATGAAATGATAATAGAATGTTCTTACATTCTAAAACCCAATCCAAAAATCTAATGAAGGCGTCTAAGTTAGATATTTTATTGTAAAAATAAGTGTTTCATTAAAAATTCTGTTTGACTTACCACAGTGATATGACATTTGACTGCGTTGTCTATGGTTAACGGTTATTTAAAAAAAAATAATACAGGATAAATTACTAAGAAATTGTTTTTTTTTTAATTATGTATCGTTACCGCTAATTGCATTTAAATAATAATTACTGATTGCATTATGACGTCATGTTAAATACAATTATTGTCTAAATTAACTAAAGTTAGTCGCAGTCAAATGATGTATCAATTCACAGCCAGAAAGAGTTTTTAAGGGCAGGGTCCTCTACAGCCGTCAAACAATGCCCGGGTGATAATGGCCATATGATTACTGACTTTAATAGAGGACTCTGAATGTTAAGATAGTTCTGGACAAATTTAGTGAAAATATTGCCATACTAACTAAACTAGTCGCAGAATATTTGTACACAATATATAATAAGTCGTATTCGTTTTTGAGTATAATGTGATTATAAAGATATAATACAAGGTTTAAACGAAATACCTGCTATAATGTTCGCATATTTAGTCATCAAACCTAAAACCAGTTGGGTAACATACTTTACTCTTTTAATAAAAATCAACTTAGAAATAATTCTGGCAACATTAATCATTTAATATTTAAAAGAATTCGAGTACATGCAAAGAAGAGATTTGAATATCGAATAAAAAAAAAATATCAAAATATGTCATGTGAAAAAAGAAGTGAAAATCAATCAGGTATTTCGTAAAAACAAAACGTTTGTATATTTAAAAAAATATATTATTGTACCCGTTGTACGTTTCACGATAAATGTGTCCAGAATCAACACGTTTAGTAACATCAAACGAGCGTTCACTTATTGGCTTTGTATTATAATATGTATATTACAATTGTATATACTAGTGGCAGTTATCAACGCTCTTGATACTCAACAGGTAGTTTAAAAGCTCACTAAGTTGATAATATCGTTTATTTTAAACTATCACTTCATTCTCCACCCGTTATAATCGATTATTAAGGCCTTATACTGATTTAGAATATGCAGTTCAACTGTAATAATATTATTGCTCAAGTTTACACGATAAAAACAAATAAAGTAACGATATCTAACTAAAATCGCCTAGTGAGCTTTCACACTGATGCGACGGCAATGTCATACAATACAAATACAAAAAAATACTCAAATTACATCACTATTGAAGTCGGACGTCAAGTTAGTCGATTATAATACATCGATATCGGGAAATTAATCAGTGCGTATGAGTTTACGATCGATAGACATTAAATAATCATACATATCGAAGCTCTTACGATGATAAGTTTATACAATTATAAATGAAGTACAATGTTGTTAAGATAAAATATTGGGTATATAATATGTATAGGTACATACATGTTGCTAATTAATCATATTAAATGGAAACAATAAATTAATAATAAAACCGTCCGATGTTTACTCACCGCATTCGTTCATGAGCTCAGAATTCGTTTCCGTCCACCAAATAAAAATTCAAACGAAAAATAATAATTTCGAAAACATATTGAGAGGATATCCAAAATTAAAAATGACGAGGAATAGTCGAAAAATTGTCACAATTATTACAAACTAAAAATCACTACATCAGGCGCAAAGTAACATAAAATTATAAATGATCTTTCCGCAACACATCCTAGTTTCGACTAGTTTCCTCACAAAAAAAAAAACAAAAAACAATACAAAGCAAATTGTACAGCTGAAATCATTAGGAACATACAACTGACATTATCTGAGCAACTTCTTGAAAGAATACGTTCAAGAAATTCAAAATTTCTATAACTAACATACTTATCACAGGTTAAAAGGGACAAGAGAAAGTATTAGTGTTCTCTCAATACAGTACATACGTAGCTACATAATATAAAAACTAAGACAACTTACGATGTACTAACGGGCGCGCCGAGCCGTGGCAGACGCGCCGTGAATCAAATCGTTTTAAAATTAATAATAAATTCTAAGCCCACTGCCCCTTACGTGGGGCGGCTGAGATCGATTACTTACATTTATAACAATATAACATTACGTTGACTGGCGGTGCCAAAGCGTTGAAGCCGATTAAAGTAAAAGAGCACATAAGGCGATATCCTCACTGTGTACACGCCGGACAGCGCGACGCGCACCTCGGTCGGGCCCGACCTCCCATTAAGAATTAGTTGTGATCATAAAAATAATATTGTAATCGAACCTGACCGATTTGCGCGACGACTTCGAATCTTTACAGCTACATACACAAGATTGTACCCTCTGTGCCGAACTGCTTTAATACTAACTGTAAATTAAAGTAGGCTTCGACGCAGAGGGCGGACTGTCCCGAACGTCCCGTGGCCATGCAAGGCGAGCGTCACCGTCCTCGCCTACCACATCATCACGAAGGCTCGCGCTCGCGGCGAGAGTTCATCGTTGCTGGCCTAACGCGGCCCTGTGGCCGTAAAGGAACACTCGTGATGCATATCAGATGTTCTTGGGTAATTGACGCTTTGAAAAGTCTTTGTGAGTCGCGCCGGGTCGTAGCTCGCACCGCTTGGCCACCAATCGTATCACAACAGCACTGTAGTCCGAGGGCCGCGGCAGGGCCGGGGCCGCGGGGGTCCGGGGCCGGGGCCGGGGCCGCGGGCGCGGGTCTCTCGCAGTCGGCGCGCGGCCGCGGGTGTGGGGCCGCGCGCCTAATCCCACCCGTTCTCCTTCACCATGTGAGCCAGCTCTATTATGAACTTGCCCTCTTTGTATTTCTGACTTGATTCAAACGCGTGCTCCTGAAAAAAGTAAAAAAATAAATATAAGTAGGTACATAAGCACAGGAAATAACAGAGGACACGCGATAAAATCGCATGTCTATATTAAAACTTTTAAAATTCACGTGGCACGTGCCCATACAACCTTTTCAGTTGAGCGAGTGTGTATGCAGTTTAATAAAGGTAAAAGGAAAGGGGTGAGCTGTGAACTACAATCTGCCCGCGCAAAAACTTTTTATTGAATTAGTATTTATTTTGGTAATACGAGTATCTCGGTATTATCGTCAGTATCGTAGTCATAAAAATGCAGTACATAGTTACATATTAAAATAATTAGAAGTTTTGTTTGAACAAAACAATTTTAATTATGTTCTTATTTTTTTTTGCATGACTGTATTTCATGTATTGGCTGTCTAATTTAATTTATTTTAGTTTTAAATTGCTGGATATTTAAAATGATTATCAAAATAATGACATCAACTAGTTATTTTATTAACTGTTTACAAACGTCATAAAACTGTTATCTAAATAAAACAACTTATGACGTTCTACTGCGGCGTATTATACTTATTGATAAATGAATATCGCAGTTCTTAAAGGTTGCCATCTTTAAGGGTCATTTAAAAGATTATTACCTACTTATTGGGTACTAATTAGACTTCCTGCCTCATTCAGAGACGTTAATGGTTACTTAAGGTATTCCTTAGTATCGATTTAAGTAAGCTATCTATATCAATTTATCGTCGTAAGTTGTTGATTACGTAAAAAAAGAAAAAATACGTGCGTAAAATATATATTTTTTAATAACAACATGATGGACAAAAATAGTAGTCAACGTCCCTATTGTCTGGATTTGAAATGTCAACTTTCATAGCATACAAAATAGGGGCATATAGTAAAGTATTAAAAACATAGTTCCGTTGAGAAAGAGATAGAGCTATCAGTATGTATGGTGCTGTATCCATATCTCTTTATCAGTAGGCTTTTTTGACGCGTTCCGCGAATTCTTCAAAAATTTCGTCTTTATATGAGCATCCAGATTTTATGCAACGTGTCTGAGAATAGCGCGCTATGAGAGAATATTGGATGTCTGCGGAGATGAACTGACATTGCTTCCGATTCTAAATATATGGAGATTCTATAAAATTCCGTTGCCAGCCAGATTTGAATTACGTCTCTCAGATATTATTGAATTTGACTGAGAAAATTTCTCAGACGAACGCAGTTCAAATTAGATTTAATCGTTCGAAGGTTTTAAAGGGCCTTTTATTTGATATAAGTAGGTATAACCTACTAGTTTCCTAACACCATGATTTTAAAACCTACAGTAAATTTATTTAACAAGGAAGTATTTGTACATCGTATGGTAAATGAAACGCAATTATTATATACTAGCTTTTGCCGGCGGCTCTGCCCTGCTGTTATCGCGGCAAAAATATAGCCTGTCCTTTCTTGGGCTCCAAGCTTACCTACCCCATACCAAGTTTCATGAAAATCGGTTCAGCGGTTTCGCCGTGAAAGCGCAACACACATACAGATCGACATTCTTTTGCAGTTATAATATTAGTTTGGATACAATCACTGATAGTTGGGTACATCCTGAACGCTAAATATTTTTTATCACTCTTTTTTGAAAAGGCATGACTAGGTAGGTTAAGTTCGGCAAGCATATCGTTATTATTTTATAATACGTATGTAGGTATACAAACTCCTGTTTTTTGACGTGATAACGTCTTTAAAATCGTTTTAGTCGGGTGACATGTTCAGAAACTTGTGTCACACCAAAACCTCACGAGCGCGATCGCAGGTATAACGAGAGAGAGACGGACCGATCTCCCGTCTCATCTCGAGCGCTGCCAGTCATTCCGTGAAACTTTTTATTTTTATTTTTATTTTTATTTTTATTTTTATTTTTATTTTTATTTTTATTTTTATTTTTATTTTTATTTTTATTTTTATTTTTATTTTTATTTTTATTTTTATTTTTATTTTTATTTTTATTTTTATTTTTATTTTTATTTTTATTTTTATTTTTATTTTTATTTTTATTTTTATTTTTATTTTTATTTTTATTTTTATTTTTATTTTTATTTTTATTTTTATTTTTATTTTTATTTTTATTTTTATTTTTATTTTTATTTTTATTTTTATTTTTATTTTTATTTTTATTTTTATTTTTATTTTTATTTTTATTTTTATTTTTATTTTTATTTTTATTATTATATTATTATATTATTTTTATTTTTATTTTTATTTTTTTTATTTTTATTTTTATTTTTATTTTTATTTTTATTTTTATTTTTATTTTTATTTTTATTTTTATTTTTATTTTTATTTTTATTTTTATTTTTATTTTTATTTTTATTTTTATTTTTATTTTTATTTTTATTTTTATTTTTATTTTTATTTTTATTTTTATTTTTATTTTTATTTTTATTTTTATTTTTATTTTTATTTTTATTTGGATTCGGTCCCCACGCTGAAGGCCCGCGTTAGAATCTATGCAATAGCTCAATAAGTACAAAAATCACTAAGTTTAAAAAACTGAAATCTTGGTGACCCAGACCAGAACCAGCTCCTCCACGCTGGTGGCGCTGCAGTCACTCGAGATGTTATTGTTATTATGAGAATATCATGTAATCCTCACGAGCGGAGGCTGGCATAGCGTTCGAGTGAGTGGACCGATCTTCCGTCTCTCTCACTCTAGCGGCATACAAACGAATGGAGATTTTCTCGTGCGGTTAAGTTTTCGTTGTTTAACAGTGAAACAAACTATGAAAATTTGAAAAAAATTTTATCTTCATTAATTCCTTACTTCCCAAAAACTTATATCACCAATAAGACGTTATCACGTAAACATCTCGATCGTAAACCTACTTTACAAACAACCAATTTTTTTTTAAAAGAAATAACGACAATAAAGCAATAAAACCAGGGCTGTCACTCACATATTTCCAACCGAGCATAGTTTTACAGCACTCGCAGTAAATGTCGGCCACCGCGTGCAGCCCTGTCAGGAGCACGCGCTCCTCCGCCTGACCGCAGCCCACGTTCACACTGGAAAATAATATAACTTTATTAATTTTCATATTGATGGAAAGATTTTTAAAATTCGAGGGATTCTTTTTTAATTATATTATCAGTGGATCATTAACATTGCCTTTACTGAATTCGACAAAAGAGAAAATAATATAAATAATAATAATATCTTGGGACAACTCACACACGGCCATCTGATCCCAAAATAGGCAGAGCCTGTATTATGGTAACCAGACAACTGATAAACTTACTTATATATATTTCTAAATAAATACATATTATAGATAAATTACGCCCAGACACAGAACAAATGATCGTGCTCATCACACAAAGATTTGTCCTGTGTGGGAATCGAACCCACGACCTACGGCTTAGCAGTCAGGGTCACTAACCACTAGACCAATAGGCCCGTCAAAAAAAAAATTAATGTATTGAGAAATTTCTGCTTGTTTAGTAAATTTAAAAAAAGTTACATATCTTATCCATCATACTTAAACGTCATAATGGGTCTAGTTGTACGTTTCCAAAATATCTTTATTATGGAGAGCATCCGGTAAGAAACTCAACCAAATAAAATGGGACCTTTAGGTAATTTCATAAGGAAACCTAAATTATACTCCGACATCCACAACCATGTAAGAAGTCCATGTAATAATTGCCTGTTCCTTGTCTACGTGAGAACAGTCTATTGTCCGGTATTGGGACAGTTAAAGGCAGGCACTTATCTTGAAAAGAATCTTTGACTTTTGACACAGCTACGCTAACTATTATTTTAGAATTTATTATCACTCCGATAAGAAATTTATAAACACTTTCCACGGGTTCCTTAAATATGTTTTAATTTGACTTTGTAGATAATAATAAAATTGATAATTCATTTACCGTTTAATATAATAATTTAATATATGAGAAATGTTTGGAGAATATTTTCCACGAAGTATTTTCTTTCATCTTTCTTTTAATGGTCAAATACTTGGTAGCAACGAATTTGCGAGATATTAAAAGTACTCTGAATGCCTAAAATGTTCGGACAAGTTCTATCTATAGATTCTAAGACGAATGTTTGAGAAATAATATTTGAATACACTCAGGTGACCATGATATTTATACAGTAGGTACATTTAAAAGCAGGAAATGATTCAAACAATGTTGTTATACCAACACCGGCGAAGGTGTCACCACATTTACTATTCTAACGGGAAACTAGTTAATGTTGCAAATGCAGTTATTGCTCGTTGCCTTGGTGCTAGAATGAGGCGCATCAAGTATCAATCATTTAGCTGTTTAGCAATAAATATGTCAAGTACAAAAAAATCTCGGAATCTCAAACTTTGCATTAAATGCTATAAGGATACAATAACCCAGTAAGTTATTCGAGGTAAATAATGCTAATATGGGTAGTGTTGAAATCCTAGCAGCGTGCAGGTCTCTTACATGAAATATGCATGACTTATATAATATATGTGTAAAGTGTCCATAATATTGTACTCACACTGAATTGAAAAGATACGCGCGCCCCTGGCTGCCTTGGAACGACTGGAAAACAAAAACACGGTTGTTAAATCCTTGTTTTAATAAAATTTTGATGCAGTTTTTTTGTTATAACCTTAATTAGAATGTTCAGCATGATTTTTCAACAACGTTGAAGACTTAATAAAGAACAGATGCTAGCTTTACTATAAATATATATAGTTTTAAAAATAGTAGGTACATCTCTGACACTACGCCTTATTGAAGCGACAAATGTAGATATACCAGTTATTTTTAATGAATACAGTAATAAAAGATGATTCATGCAAATATAAAAACATCAAGAGATTTGCCATAATGTTTATGGGGCGGCATAACCATAAAAAATAGCACCAATGTGCGAAGCCAGGCGTCCTCCTGATGAATAAACATGTCGCAAAGCTTTGTTAAAATGAAGATTAATTAGTGAAGCAGCTATTAATTAATTAAAACGAATTCATTAGCTGTTTCCGTTGGGCTTACTCATAGATTTACATAGGATCTGTATATTAGAAGTTCGGGGACCATATTGTTTACGAATTTAAAGTACCTAAATGGTTAAAAATTCCACTAGGTACTAAAATTTTCCGAATCTTAAGTGAAGGTTACCTATAAAAACAGATTAGGATAGCGGAATATATAAATATATATTCTGTATATTTACCACGCTAGACTGTTTAAGCGAAGAATAAGCTGTATTAATGCAAAAGCCAATGAATAGCTTGCAGAGAGTTTAGTAATAAACCATTACTATAGTATTCATGATGGTGTAAATGTGTTACAGAAAATACAGCTTTTAAAACCTGCGTCCCACACGTTTAATCCACTCAACTCCGCATATGGGTACCTTGTTGGATGTAGAGATATTGTGAATATTTGCAGTTCATTGAGTATTTTATTTTCGTAGCAATTTCATTCCCAGAAAGCAGAAACCATTATTAAACAATGGACTCAAATGTGATTCAGGTGACAAGAAAAATGGTCCAAACGTGTGAGTAGCAAGGCTTAGCAAGGGTGTACTATAGCTTTCTTCACGACTCGGTTGCCAGGCAGCCGATGCCAGCTGTCCAGCGGCGCCTAAAATGCGCAGGTGATGACGTAAGCCCACGTAAACTGCTAATAAGCTTTGTCGCTGAATGTAAGGCGTCGGCTGCGCGTTGTCGGGATGTGTAAGAAGTAGGTTGTAACAGTACCTACCTTAGATATAAGCTCGTCATGGCTGGCCAAGTGCGCGCGGCAGTGTATGCAGCTGTAGGTGCGGTGCGCCGGCGGCAGGTACGCCTGGAAGGTCTTGACGGGGGTGCGCGTGGCCGTGGCGCCGCCGCCGCCGTCGCCTGCCACCCCGGCTCGGTTAGTCACCCCGTCACGCATGAGTGCCTGCTAGCTACCAACACACACCGCCGTCAGCTACGCGGCTGGCGAACGCCCTAAGTGCACTATGAATGGCCGGCATCGAGGTTCGCAGCTCTTTGTTATTTAGGATCGTTTAAGGAACTTCGGGGAGTTCGGAACATTAGGATCATTATTAAAAAAATTCATTTCAGTAGATTAATCATTATAATCATAGACGATTTTTGGACCGAGTTTTTTGTGCTGCCTTGACGGATGCGTTCCTTTGCCTATTGTATGAGTCAAAGTATTTTGCCTCATACTAAATGGAAGAAGAGCCAAATCGCCCACTGACATACTCTTTCAACGAGATTCCTGATATTACATAATACAGATTGGGTGTACTATGATTTAACAATGGTGCACATTGCAAAGGATAAAAATGGCTTAGTTTACCAGACATTTGATTGTAGTAGTTAAACTAGAAGGAAAAATATCCTGAAAAAATGGATTGAAAATAGTGGTTTGGAGAACTTAAAAAAAGGGCAGACTTTGTGATATATTGTATCTTTTGGAATCCATCCAAGAAATGCGCGTACAGAAGATGCAATTTAAAGAATGCATCAAAGGAATTGTTTATGGAGTTAGGATCTGATTCACAAAGAGCATGTATTAAAAAATCAAGAAACTGAATACTTATAAGTATTCCATTTTTTATATTTTCTTTAGTGACAGAAGCGTAAGTAAACCTTCATTCACTGGATTGACTTAAGATTCGATTGACTTTTTGTTCCCACTTGAGTTGGGGTAGGAACATACAACATACATTGCTTTCCCGGATGGCCGGGGTAAGAGTCATACCCCTTCGCCTTCCCCAGGGCGGTGGAGTCCAAGAGTTTTTCCCCAGGACAAAAAAGGTACCTATTACCTACAGCAAAGAGTCTCTAAGGAACTAACAGAGAGAGCTGACAGCTTGATCCACTGTACCCTGCCACTGCCACTGGGTTTAAAAGCCGAAGCACACATTGACAGGCAAAGTCAAACCTTCATATTAAGTCAATCCAGACAACAAATATTCCTCAGGCTTCTGTAGTTACGTAACAAATTGTATTGGACATCGAATTACGGGAATTTATAACCTCAATGTCGACCACCGAAATATAGTGCGCGTGGGGCGAATTACAGTAACAGCACTCATGGGACAGTAAGTTACATTGACTTTAAATTAGATCGCAACTATTTGGCTAAGTCTCTCACAAGTAATAAATAATAGTTCAGGAAATATGTTATACAAGATATGTTTGTAATGTCAACAGCCTTGACATTACAAACATATATTTACCTAATATTATAAAAAGTCTTATTTATAAATACTCATTGAAAAATTTCAGGTCTGATCTTTGTATGCTCACATAACGCCCATAATATATGGATTTTGTTCCAACATTTTGGAGTGAAACAAAATTATTTTCTACACGCTCGAGTCCTCATTAAGTTTAAAACCATGTTAACGAAATATTTGGTTAATAGTTTCGCTCTTTAAGACTAATGAAATTTGTTGTAAAAGTGGAAGATAAGTGTTTTTTAACTGTTGCTTAATTATTTAGGGTTATGTTCATTTTGAGCTCGTTATTTAGTAATTTTTAGACAAATGAACTGGGTTTAAGCTATAATTTATTTTGTTGATAATGGTTTTCTGATGGCATAACGTTACGTAACATCCAAATATTGTAAAAATAATTATGTAGCTGTTGGTCTTATTAGGCAAGAGCCCGTTAAAAATCCTTTCTAGGTTAGAGGTAGAGCATTCCTTCTATTGTATATAGATCTTGTTTAGATACACCAGATTATAGATGCCGTCTTTACCTCATTCAAGCATTATTCAAAAGGTAAACAATTCTAAATCCTTCTTTTGTGTTTTCCAAAACTGTGTTTGGTCTGGTTTTACAATACAATGTAGTAATTTTACATTGGTAGATTTTGCTTCCATTTTCTCTCAAGCTTATCTAAATAGTATACGGTGTATTCACACTATCCGCAAATTTTAAGTCACTCTTAAGCCATACGGTACACTGTAAGGTACTCGACGGACAGACACTTGTAAAAACGTATTTAGTTAAGTTTCCTTTGAGTTTACGGTGGCTAGTATTGTGTGTATAGTATACAGTTGGTGTTGGAGCCGTACCTGCCTGGCGCGAGCAGCAAGCAGTGGCCGCCCACATCAGCCGGGAGCACCGCCGGTCACCTGGCGCGCGCGCACTCGCACCGCGCCGCGCGCATGCACCCTGTACCCGCCACCCTCTGTCAACAAAGAAAACATTACATTAACAACTTATAAAAACTTTAACATACTTCTTAGAGCTTTAGGAAAATCCTATGTTAACAAAGAATGTAATGAACTTCGGTCTTCATCAGTATTAGATCATAAAGAAAATTCGATCTGAGACAAACGGACGGTGTAAAAACTTGATCCTCTGAGAACAAAGAGACTATTTCGTAACAAGTTGCAAGTTCTTGTTTTCGAATTCGAATCATCGGTGATAAAACATGAAGGTTAAAATCAAGTAGACTAGGATGTGGTGGACATAAAAAAGGTGCGTTATATCACTTAAAATAAAGGCTGGTTTTCATTGACAGATACTTCCAATTAGTGGTGCGCTAGTGTTGACAAAATAATTCCCTATTCA
The DNA here is from genome assembly GCA_932294365.1 of Diachrysia chrysitis. NCBI lineage: Eukaryota > Metazoa > Arthropoda > Insecta > Lepidoptera > Noctuidae > Diachrysia > Diachrysia chrysitis. Next base: position 10,756,284 of record OW028654.1, on the reverse strand, counting down.
ATATTTTGGAATCAGTCTGTTCCCTCAACCACTGAAGCCACTTACTAACCCAATAACAGCATATACTTAACACAAAAAAATACAACCTGTGTACCGAAATGAGAAATAGAAAATTATTCATTTTACGCTACAGTGAAAATCTAAATTTGTCTTATAATGACGAAGAAAAGCTATTAAAATTTACTGCAATGCTAAAAACAGAGAGCTAACAGTATTCGTTGGTTTTACTTGATACCTATGTATTTAAAACGCAGTGGCATTGGCGAGTTGCCAAAATTTTACACTGACTTCCATATTTGTAAATACTTTCACTTATTTGTTTTGTTTAAAAAAGCTAATTATACTTTTTTTGTAAGTCGTAGTTAAGTTTTTTAATATACAGTATTAAAAAACTTAACTATGTAATAATATTGTAAACTTTTTTCTGAGGACTTGCTTTTTCATCAGAGACCGGTGAAAGGTTGAAAAACCAGAGTGCTGACCTTCTCTCTTTATAAAATATAAAAAACGAGGTTTTCTTCAGGTTAAAAAGCAAATACTGGTTGAATAGAAGTGATACCTTTGTCCTGGCAAAGGCTAATAAAAAAAAAACGAATTTCAAATTATTTTACTAAAGGTAAACGATCTAATTGTAAAACAAAAAACGATCGCTGTCGAATGCTTAGAATACGAATGATTACGATTGTGATTAGTCGAGTTACTAAAGATTTGGTCATCGGAGCGACAAGGTCGACTCTGTCTGCGCGTCAGTCGAACGTTGACCAGCGAGTGAATAACCCGTCTGTCCGTCCCAACCAAAGCTTAAGAACAAGGTTTTTGTTCAAACACGTGTCGGACCAAATAGGATTAGAAATAAAAAAGAGTAAATTGGAAGGTTATGACAGTCGTTTTTGTATTACAAGCATCACCTAGCAACGATCCGCTTCAATTGCATGGTTACCAAATGGTAAAAACACGCGTATCGAAATGCAACGTCGCGTCGTGTAAAAATATCAAACTCAATTTATCGCTAACTTTTGTAGTTTTACAAGGTACCACAAAATAATATAAATAAAGTCTTCTATAAACGTAGTAAAAAAGTGGATTTTTATGTCAGAAGTTATATTTATTTTTAGCTGGTTGTGTGAGGCTGCTTTAAGTCCTTGACGTTTAGTGGTTAGACGTCACTTGACGTTTTTCTACCGCTAGTTTTACCGTAATTGAGATATAATGTGCATGTCCACATAATTATAAAAACTAATAATAATGTCCTCCTCGCTGAATTTCGGTCACGGTTCTAGACACGGGGTTGTAAACACTGCGTAACTTCCTGACTCCGAGCTGTACCAACTGAGTATTTACTTCGAGACCTCGTGCAGCGCAGCCGTGATTGCGACCACTAGACCAACGAGGCATTAATAAATATGGTATGGTAATTAAGTAATAAATGATAAATTATGGTATTGAAGGCAATGTGAGAAAACTGCTATTACTAAGTCAAACTGACGAAGGAACGAAAAACTAATAAAAATAATCACAATAATGCAATTTGTATAATAACTTTCGTGAGGAGTATTCATATTTATTTAAAACAAAACGGTTTACTCACGTATATTCTCGGGATCGCCCGACTAATTTCAGACTCAATAGGAGTCCCTAATCATGAGCTGACGCGGCGGCGCCGGCGGTGGTGTCGCGAGTCGAACGGCGATCCCGAGAATATACGTGAGTAAACCGTTTTGTTTTAAATAATGCAATTAATATGAAATGGTACTTAGAGTAAAAATAAGTAAACTATATAGGGTGTGTCTAACAGAGTATGAACTGTGAGCACCAGTATGAACAAATAAAATCGTAAAATTAGTGTGAAAACAGAGTGCGCCGTTTAAATATCTCAGAACCTAATATTACCCTAATAATATCGGAACCATCGATCATTTCGCTTAAACGTCTCTCCTCGCAAGGAAAATCACAATCAGTAAACGAGCGTAGTACTTACACCTAAAAATTTTGCTTACTCTCGACACAACGGGCTACTAGCCATGCACTCTATGCTTATCTATGTATACTTTAAGGTTAGATACATTCTTCCTTTTCAGAAATGGTGAAATCGCTTTTGTGTAGGTACCTACCTAATGACCATCACTAAAACAGACTTGTTGAGACTTTCATGGGGTAATCGAACCATCGGTTACAATTTCATTAGTAAATTAATTAATCACCTGCTACCCGACAGCTGTGTGCTATCTGTGCAGTGAAATGTGAAATGACTGGAATGTTTTAGAACACTAGTGCTGCGTTATTACGGCACTCAGTAACGCATTGTCGATCGGGTAATAACCCCAAATCACTCGTTGACGATAAACTTGACCGCGAACGAATGCGGATATAAAAAACACCTTGAAAGTAACAAATCTAGACAGGCGATTAAAAGAATTATTTCTATAATTAAACGCAATAAAAAGTAATTGCCGTAGCATGCAGTAGCTAAGTAGATAAGCTTAGTAGTAGCTATTTTATTTATTTTATACTAGCTGTTTCCCGCGGTTTTGCTCCCGTGGATGTCAGTTATCGCGGCAAAAAGTAGCCTATGTTCTTTCTCAGGCTCTAGACTATCTGTGTACTAAATTTCATTTAAATCCGTTCAGTAGTTTTGACAGACAGAGTTACTTTCGCATTTATTATATTAAGAAGGATGTTCGAAAGACTGACTTGCGATTGCGACAAACCTTTACCAAGCCTTTACCTTTCACAGATAAACATGTAATAAAAAAAAATGTGCAGACCATAATAACACCACTTCATTTTTTTAAATCTCTCATTTGTTTTTCTAGTAGAGATTGACGTTACTAAAACAAATAATTTTGCTAGTTTAATGGTATAGATGACATTTTTTTTTAATGTCCATCAGATAGATAATATATTATATTAGACACGTATTTTTTCTTTCTTTACATAACCAAAAACTGAAACGATATATTGATTTCACTATTCGTCATGATGTCACCATTTCGTACGTGTTGTGCGCAAGCTTAACGTCATTAACCCTCACTCCTAAACTAGCTTTATCTACTTAGTTACCTACAAAAAAATACGTGTCCAATAATTTGTCTATTCATATCCAATCGCGGTGAAGCGGCAATAGCTTAAGGGTTAGGGTGACGGCCTTGTGATCGAGAGGTCGCAGGCTCGATCCCACCCATTGCACTATTGACGTGAACCTACTTCTGAGCCTCTAGACAAGTGGAATTTGAAAAGCGTTAACGATGATAGAAATCGCTTAAGTGACATTAAATGTATGGAAATGACATTTCATTTCGATAAGTCACGTGATTTGGACTTGTCACTTGCATACATTTGAACGATTCAATCTGCGTTATCGCTTGTCGAAATGTCATTTGTCTAGGGGGGCAATATTATGCTTGTATCTAAGCATAATATTTAGCTTAGTTGGCGGGGTTAACAAGATTGCTAGTATTGTGAATTCCACCCACATTGCTAGTAACCTTTTAAAAAAAAAACGTAGTGTTTGACGGTGTAACATTTTGATTATAAGTTAATGGTTTACGCGTATAGGTACCGTTTGTACCAGTTCCCATGTAAAAGACAAAAGGAAGTTATAAGACATGTGTGGTATGAGAAAATTATAACTGTTGTTTTTAACAATGAACGGGTCATCTGGTCGCTTCCCATGCTTGGTAAGATAAAATATCCGGTAACAATATAGTTCACTGTGTCACAGTGTTTTTTGGAAATTTTGCATAAATGTGTTGTCCATGTGAATGTCTGGCCAAGATAAACAATATATGGACTTGCTGTTTCAATCAACTATTTAGGGCAGATTTTATTAATTGACTTGTTTATGTAGCTACTTTAAAATATACTGTAATCCATACTTAATATTATAAATGCGAAAGTAACCCGTCTGTCTGTTTGTGAAGCTTTCACGACTAAACTGCTGATCGGTTTTTGTTTAAACTTGGTATGGGGTAAACTTGGATACCAAGAAAGGACACAGGCTACTTTTTACCGCGATAACTGACATCCACGCGGGCGAAGCCGCGGGCAAAAGCCAGCATTGTTTATATAAAAAAAGGAGTGTAGTTAAAGTCTTACTATCAAAAGAAAAGAAGTAGGTACGGTGTTACCACGGGTGTCATAAAATTGCAAGATAATAACATTCGTAAACACAATTTAAGTAGCAAATGTAAATAATATTACTCATAGCCCAAACACCAAACATTGTAATAAAAAGTAATGTAAATTAAAGGAATCTAATTAAAATAAGCGGTAGTTATTAGACATAAGACAAAGGCAGGGAAACATGTGTATTTAATAAAACAATGTCATTGTGTCAGTTAATAGTTTTTCTTTACTTACAATATACTTGTTCAACTCGATTGTAAAATTGTAATGTTTGTTTTGTCCTTTAACTGTTATTAATGTTCGTTATGTTACCGTAATGTGTTTAATCCAGATTAAACACAAGTCAACTAGGTACTTACATTTTTTTTTAAATCACTTATTTAATGAGACTTTTTGCGCTGGTGCGCCAAGTACATAGCGCAAATTAAAACAATAACCTTATCAATAATATTATCTATCTACACACCACACCACGTCAACATGCAGCGCCTCCAACGACTAACTGACTCTGTCATCACCATCGAATCACAGAACAGTAGTAGTACGTAATTACTTACATTTGAATACGTTAATGTAATTTTAGTTTTTAGTTCATTGTACTCGATACTGGCCTATATAAGAAATTGCTATTGTTAGTAGGTATAGTTGTAGCATTATGCTGGCATTAATAGGTATAATATTAAAGAGAAAATACTGTAAAAAGTATTAAACAACATTTTTATTTTGATAACAATACCTAACTATAATTTTCTTGCCGTTGTTTCATCTCAAGAATTGCATTTTGGAACAGTGCACCTAGAGTCACCCAAACACACCGTTAAGTAGTTGTGATAGATAATTGAAAATATATCTTAACAATCTATACCCCGTAGTATCACCCGCGTTCACTCGGGAATAATGCAGCTTTCTACTCGTGAAATAAATTTTAAAATCGGTTCAGTATTTCCAGAAATTACTTCCTACAAATAAACCCAAAATCTTTACCCGTTTTTAAATTAAGTATTGATTAACTTAAAAAAAAAAGAAATACTATTAAAAAAAAATTGCGAATTTTTACTATGGTAAATATTTTTTTTTCGTTCTTTTTATGTTTACTTACGTATAATATTTTAAAAACAAAAACAAACTTTGTTTTTCAGGAGTCATACTAAGAAGTGTACCTACTTATAAATAATTTTTCTCATAATAATGAAGACGTAATGTTTTTCAAATGTCAACATTCACCTTGTTGTGGTAAATGCGCAGTTATTGTTTGTAACACTTTTATTGCCGCGCATTTTAATATCACCACTTGTCAGTGTTGTCAGGATGAGAATAAAATATGTACTTAGGTAGTCTATTTTAATATTTTTATACGTTGACAATGTGTTATTTCGAGATTATGATGTTCTTTGTCATAGGTATAATTTATTATAATTTACTGACCATTTATTATGGAATTGTTTTATAGAATTTTGTAAGATTATTTCCCATATGAACCTTCGTTGAAGAAATACTATAAATTCTGTATGTACTACTTGATATGTCAAAAAATGATGTTAAGTATGTATGAATTGTGTAGTAGAACATCATGTAGGAGAGTCGTTAAACATGTTTGTTAACAAATTGGTTCTTATGTGTAATTTGTGTCTAATATTGGCTCCAATGTTCAGAGTTCCTCATGCAAAACATTTGATCTTCATAATTTACGAGTCACAATCACGCAGTACTCAATTAGAGGTGACGTATGTAATGTAAATTATATTCTTAAACGAGAGTTTTATATGAATTATAAAACACCACTTTAACTTTACTCGTAAACTTAACATTTATACGAAAACAAACAAATATAATTTATTTTGCTGTTTTAAACTGGAAATTTATTATTCAGCTCATTTATACCTAAGACAAAACAAAGTATGGTGTGTACATTGAACAAAATATTCCATGCCATCATGTATTATTTTAAGAAACAAATCTATATACTAATATAAAAAGTTGAAGAGTTTGTTTGTTTGTTTTAACGCGCTTATCTAAGGAACTACTGGTCCGATTTGAAAAATTATTATAGTGTTGGATAGCCTATTTATTAAGGAAGGCTATAAGCTATATAACATTACGCTGCGACCAAAAAGAGCGAAGCATAAATGAAAAATTTTGCAAAAGAAAAACCGTTGAAACTAAAACACGCGGACAAAGTCGCGGGGGACAGCTAGTATTAGATAAGGAGAACCACCCATGTTTTGGTGCACGGTTGAAGAAGGTGATATAAACTTGCGTAATTGGTTTTTAACTAATATGCTCAACAAAATATCCATGAAACTAATATTTTCGTCCCTCGTCAAGGCCAAACAAAGCCGCGCCAATCGGATCATATTCGGAGTACTTAATCCAATTAGTTTATTTACCTTAAACTCATAGGAGGGTAAAACATGAAGGTTCATTTCGCTAATGACTAGTCCATTTCAATGTACGGATTAGCCGTTAAGCCAGTCTATCTGGTATTTTGGAATAAATCCAGTTGACCTACATTAGTGTTGTTTGGGCCGCAAGCAGGGTTGTAACCGGCACGTGTAACGCTGGAGATTTCATAATCACTGCAGCGTTTAAAGTGAATAATGCAGAAAACCTGCGAGTAAGGATTTAAAGTCAGAATCCTAATTTAAAGGATTCCATGAATACGGAAAGTATGAATAACAACTACAGATTTTCAACTGTAAATAGGTATAGTGCCGTGAAGTAAGTGTTGTTTTTGACGTTAAAAGGACCTATCACAGTTTTTTTTTAAATTGATTTTTTGCTTAATTTATATTTAATTGATTCCTTCATCGTCAATACAACATTTTATCGAAATATTTGTCTTGGAATTTTTCTAAATTCTTCCTGGTTTGTACAAAAAATGTTTCAAAAGATCTACTCCTGTCAGATTTGATGCCAACCTCTTTGGTATGGTCTTGGTCAATAGGTATTCTATGCATGGACTTAATCTTTAATCCAACTAAGTCTTCTTGATTCTTGTAACGATATCGCACGCTGTCATATACTTATGATATTTTTTTAATTAACACTACAATTAATATTATAACTCACAATAATGTGCACACTTATCACTCACACATACTCATGAATTCTCTCTTCGGTGTGTACAATGATGCAAATAGGGTTGTTAAAAACGCGTGCCACACAAAGAGCCCTGCACCCCTACTTACATTTGTTTTCCAGTTACAGACTCAAGTGGGCTATAGTGTTGGAAATGCGAACGCAGTGATTGACACTGTTTCCATCCGTGTCGTTATCTGTTGCTCATGGAGTTGAGTGTTTTCGTACAGCGTCGATAGTTTTATGTACGTAAAATTTAAATTTATTTTTAACTGATTAGTTGAAGAATAATGTTACTGTTCTATTAATTTTAGAAGTAACACAACATAGGCACGTTGCCTATAAGATTCCAAATATTTCTTTGATTAAGCACTTGTAAAGCATTTAAGATATTTGATTCTCTTTACAAGATAGACAAATGGAAATCGAGCTATTACAAAAAATATTACGTCTAGCCGAAATAAAAAATAACAGTCTGTAACAGATTGAATTATAACTAGCCAGAGAGTTTTATGAAGGCTATAAAACAATAACGAAAACATTTGATTCGGAACATTCGATGTCTGATCCTAGTTGTGATTGATTACATACTAAAATTACATTAAATAGTAATGGAGTTAAAGAAACCATTCAACAAGAAAATACTCTGTTTAATATTGTTTGTGACGCTACACAAAATATTGTATTTGAAGATGCAAATCCAATAAAAAATTAGTTAAACCACTATATCCTATCCTTTTTAACAAAAAATAAACAAAATGACAGGTATAATTCGCCGGAATTTAGTAATACTTGTTCTAATGTCAAATAGTCTGTAACCTACATTTGGTTTCTTTACAAGTAATGCAAGTTAGGTTAATGATTTTTGTTTTATAAATACATTTCATACGTACGTATTAATATTCATTACAAGTATAATAGTAAATGTAAGAACTATTTAGGTTTTTTAAACATGTAAAGAAAACAGGAAGTTATTTGTAGTAAATAATGAAATTTGTAATGATAAAGTTCATAATGTTTATCATTAAAAAACGCGACATCATAAAATTTTTTTGGTGGCTCGAATTTTGAAACGGATAGGATATACCTAAACAGTAACATAAATAAAAGAAAACATTTGTATAAGAAAGGGCATTGCATTAACGCATTCTGTTTGCCCTATTATAGAAATAAACAGAGAATGCTTAAATGCATTACAAACATGAACAGAGTTGTTAGTATAATTGTTTTCCCATCCAGATTCCACATTACTAACACATAAAAGGATTATACTTATTTCTTAGACATTATTAATCAATTTGTCATCGTAGCGCGAATGTTTTCAATACAACTTGTTCATATATTGAGTCGTGAAGGTGTTATTTATTAATTTTCCATGGTTTCAACGCGAGTTAGATACGATTGGAGGTGGTCACGATTTGATTTCACCGTTTAACTGGATTTGTATTTTAATCTTCATTGATTGGTTGGGTTATGTTTAGTGTTGTAATCAAGGATAAATGTTTCATCAGCTATAAGTGGGAGACAAGATTATTCTTCTGCCGTTATCCCATTTTATTTCTCACTGTTAACGTCACTTTCCGATAGTATAAAAGTCATACGGAGAACTAAAAATTTAAAGTAAGGCTTTGCACTGACATAAAAACAATCTTCTGTTTATGGGTTATGTGACCAACTATGGAAGTTCCGCTGTGAATTCTACCTTCTCAATAGTTCTCTCTTGTCAGAGTTGTCGTGGTTTTATGGTTATGCATAGTCTGTTTTGGGTGATGCAGCCCTCGCGATGCGAGAACATTGCACTATGAAGATTGTGTTGCAGATTTTATAAAATCAATCCAACGCGTATGCCGTTGCGTTCCACCTGTCCTTGGACAACGAGTTGCTCCATTGAGCTTTGGGTCCGAAAAATATGTCCAAAACATTCAAGCTATTCGAATAAAAATTACAAAAACATGATGACCGAAGCCATAACCACAACTTAAAGCTTACATCATAATTCACTAGTTTGCAAATCGATCGATTATTAATATCCTAAGCTCTTTCCGTGAGTGAAGTTCTCAACAATGTACGGTGATTAACATAAAAGCTTACGAGTATAAACTCAGAAGGGTGAACGAACTGAATTTATTTTCGTCCCATATAATGTTGATTTGCCTCATATACCTTATAATTTATTTTGTTACTCTAATTCTAACTGCCGTAATTGGTGCTATGAATTAAACTTTGTTTAGTGGCATTGACCGAATAGTGTATACACTGTATCTCATTAAGGAAAAGAACATATTATACAACTTTTCATTGTTAAGTTGGGTTTTTCTATTTAGTATAGAGGACAGCAAACAAGACGTAGTATAATAGAATATTGTAGATAAGGAAGGATAGATAATTGAATATTTAGATAAGACGTTCAATTTCAATTTTAATATTTATTTGCTTTCCACAAATACATACATTCAAGTCACGTCTATTGCTTATCTGTAGGTTAGTTAACAGTGCAGTTTTATCCCTACGATTAATTTGTTTTCTCTATTCACTGACATCACAATGTTCATTTTTCACATATCTTTTTTGAATATTTTCTTGACATGAATAATTTCTAGAACGCAATGTAAATTATTTAATCAGGAAATCATTAATATGTTTCCATTGTTTATACTGTCTTACAGTTAAAATTCTAGCTTTAGTCATCTTTGAAAATCCCATTTTTGAATCTCTCAACAGTACTAAAAATAAAACAAGTCTAAATTAAATTAAACTATTTCACATTAGCCTCAAAATGAGCCATGTATTTATGTCCACTATTACTGTTTATTGTACCGTTAAAAAACAATTGCCTACAATCTCGATCGTGCTGTAACAAACGTTCACAGCGTCAGTCAATAAATCTACTTTAAACCCCATTATTTGTTTGATAAAAGCAAATAATTTAACTCTTAGGCCATTATACAATTGGTGTAGTTAAATGCGAAGTTTAAGCACACGTGCGTTGTTGCGATATCTAGGCCCTCTGTTTAGTGTTTGTGTTCAACCGTTTGAACGAGCTTACAAATACTATGGAAATAGACAGGATTCGATTGAACCGATAGCCTGTTTGTAAAGGCTTGTTATTGTTTCACGTAGGCGGGTTTACTCGTTTATTTCTATATAAGAAACTTTTGCGCTTTTGGATAAAAAACAGGGTTAGTTTAAATTCAGGCCTAGATCAATCCGAAGTTGCATTTTAAATATTATTGTCGACTTACGATACCGAGGTGCATTTTAAATATTGTAGGCGCCTGCCTGCACTAGTGTTCGCAAAATTTGGCCGGATAATGAAAACTAACCCTGTATGTACAATGTACATTGAACGTACCAATTAATGATATAATGATGTCAAACTGTATTATGCCACATTATGCTACTGGGTCAAACTCTATCAAAAAACAAAAGAAAAACGATTTTGTCTTCGTAATTTAAAATTCTAACTCGCCGTTTTTCCGTCCACACTTGAATAGTACCTATTCATTGTAATTACCGATTGTCTTATAGTTTCGTAAGTCGGGTCAGTGTCGCATTGTTCCCTGTTGCAGCACCTAACAGCGTTTAGACCACAATGCATATTGTTCGTGTACTAACGACGCTTGGGAAATTATCACTATATTGCGAAATGTTACGTCCCCTGTTAATCGGCTAATGAACGTTAGATTAAAACCTCTTTTATTGCCGTTTCGATGACATTCGCTTGTCATTTGTTTTGTTTCGGGTGATGTTATTGGATGTCGCCCTTTCTCTTTTCTCTATACCTATGTCTATGGTGTATGTTTACGTTGGTGGGTAGATGTAAGCTATTAGGCTTTATTCGTGGTAATTAAATTGGTTTTCCTGAAAATAATAGGGATTAATATTGCCTTGTTTACGTCAGACCCATGTCGTGTCGCCCATTTGAAAATATGTTTTATTTAGAAAAACATTTTGTTATAAGGCCTCATATTACCAATATAGTCCAAATTCTTTTAAAAAAATGTATTTTTACTTCTATCACAGGTTTGATTGGTAAACTTGTACTATTTTTTCTTTGTTCTAATTTAATACATAATTTATTTCCCGACTAGCTGCCCACCCCATTTTTTTTTTTAATATTAATAATGATCTTCACCTGACAATAATTAACACCAACTAAAAAGAATTAGCCAAATTGTTCCATCCGTTCACGCGTGATGCAATGACAAAGGGAAATGACAGATTCATTTTTATTTGTTATAGATTTATAAGCATAACAAATTGACAAAACGTGCTATCATTATTATGTTGCTTAAATGAAAACAAAATCAAGTCTTTTTAAACCTATAAAGGTGATTTAGTTAAAATATACCTAAGTATATTACTTTACACTTAGTTCCACACTCAGAGACGCAAACGGCCGCCCAAGAGACCCGTCATTATTGACTTGAGCATACTCAAACTAATTGTCCATATTCATACTCTAGATAAATGTGTTGTTTATTTCTTTTACTTTGATTATATAGTTTACATTATACACATAGCAGAACACTTTGTTTAGTACAATTTAATTAAGTATACTAACATTGTTCAACTAATGAAACAATCTCGTTAAATGTAAACAAACTCGTTTTTACTGTAACAAAATAATGTAGTTTTACAAACAGTTCATTAAAGTGCTGTATTTATATTTACATATATTAATTTTGGGGCAGTATACAGTAAGTAATTAAAAGTGGTGTTTATATTAAATTGTCTTAACTCTTTCGCATAATGCCATCACGGTACCTAATACATTTTATATTATTGGACAAAATGGGTTAGCGAGAGTAGGTTTTCCGCTTAAAAAACAAACAAATAATTTACTTTTAAATAATTTTGATTAACTTTTCAGCTATGTTGATATTCTGTTCTTTTGGCCCTTATTAACAAAATATCCATAAAATCTACAAAAATAATTAAAGTGTATTTTCTAAGTTAATAGTTACATGCGATTCTGACTTTATTGCATGTAGCAGAATATTATTGGATTCGAATTGCGTAGCCTCTGTTCTAGTTTGATCCTTAAATGGACTTTGCACACCGCTATTTCTCATCATTGTATACAGTAGTTAAACAACCAATTAGACAAGTTTATTAAATGACAGATAAAAAAAACTCGATTGTTGGCTGATGTTGCCATGTCGATAAATTCCATTACGAAATAAATTGAGGTAGGTATTAGTTTAAAAAAAAAATAGAAACATTCTGAATTTAGAATATTCGACACTCTCAACTGTTTTTAAAAATTACATTCAAAAGTTATCATGTCAAACGAAGTAGTATTCAATTATTTTTTTTGTAACCGCATGTTAATGTATAATTTATTCTGCATCATCGGGCATTTGGCGAGACCACGGTAACCGCAAGCCAGACCAATTAATTACATTAGATAATGTTTAATTCACGTAAGGTTTTGGCTCTGTTTAGCATTCCCATATGTTTGTATAAGGCTCGTCTAGACTTACTAAGTGGAAGGATTAGAGATGCAACCTTGCAGTATTTATTTAGAGAAGAGTCATGAATGTGCAAAACTAAATAATGTTCGGATATTCGTGACAGGAAGAGATCTTAAGAAATAGATGCTATAAGTGGAGTTATATTTTATTATAATTATTAATAAAATTGAAAACAATTAGGTACTCACATATTTCTATATTGCTGAAACTTGTTACTTATAATTATGCCCTTTGAAATTTTTTTCGAGTAGAGTTGCTCTGTTTCATACATACTTAGTAATTACTTAAAATCAGGATAACGACAAACCAATAATCAGTTAGGTACTATTAGTCCAAATTATAAATAACTACTGCCAATGTCATTGATACGATGTTAAGAAGAATCTTTAACCTTCGAATACTCAAACTCAACTCAACTTTAAGACGTTCTTAAATGTCTATCTGTCGCTATTTTACACCTTAAAGTGACTGAGACAGCAAGACTTAAAATTGAGTTCACTTTAAGTATTTCATAAGTGTATATTTAATACGCAAAAGTACCAGGAGGTCATAAAGCCTGCAGTATCGACTCTTGACCCCTGGATCGCGCGTTACAAACTACGTAGCTTGTACGTCGCAATAATTACAATGATGTTAATAGGGAACTAAGACAAGTTGATAATAAATGTCCTTGAGGCATATCAGTAGACGTATCGGTCAAATGAACGTTCACATTTGGCCTATTTTTTGTTTAGTTGCGTTAAATTTTTATTTATCTAGGGTGTTAGCGACGATAAAGCAAGTTTGTAAGTTATAATTGTTATTCAAGAGAATCTCAAAACTATTGTTAGTATTAGCGATGAATAAGTTTGTAAGATAGCATTGTTATTTAAGTAATTCTTAACTAGTCTTAGCAACAATAAGAAACGTTAGTCGTAACTTTAAGTGAAATTTTAAGTGAACTTTAATTAATATTAACGATTTATGTTAGCGACGATAAAGCAAGTTTGTAAGTTATAATTGTTATTCAAGAGAATCTCAAAACTATTGTTAGTATTAGCGATGAATAAGTTTGTAAGATAGCATTGTTATTTAAGTAATTCTTAACTAGTCTTAGCAACAATAAGAAACGTTAGTCGTAACTTTAAGTGAAATTTTAAGTGAACTTTAATTAATATTAACGATTTAGAATCTTTTAAGGTAATTAACTAATTTTGTTTTAAAAACTACCTTTTTATCATAATTGTACATTCCAGCCACTAGAGGCAGCACTTGTGCCATTAGAAAAATAGCTTAGCTACTAGAGAACGTTACCGGGACGAAAACCGTTATCTTATTTTAATTATTTTAAGGTGTAAATTAAGGTTTTTTGTAATGAAAGTTTGTAAAATAATAAAGATATGTCCGCCCTATAATTTTAGACATAAAATAAAAGTGTAAGGGGAGCCCTACCACAGGAAATGCACCATCAAAGTTTTGCATACAAAGCTAACTTACGCTCTGATTGGTCGAGGGGCGGGGCTTTAGTTCCGCGCGGGAAAATAAAGTTCTGCGCGGGAAAATAAAGTGCCACGATTGGCTGGGCTTGCTTATAAAAATGGGAGCATTTTCTGTGGTTATTCATTCCGAATCCAGCAGTAAAAAGGAAAACAATAACAATAAATAAGAAGTCTGAAGAAACAAGTTTTATTATTCTTCGCCTAGTACCCCGGTCACTCTCTTGGCATTCCTCCCGCCAGTTGAGCCTGCTCCACCACTATACGAGCGCAACAAATGGTCCTTCGAGCCGGGTTCAAGAAAACATTAAGAAGATGCCTACGAATACGAGATCAAGATCGGCGCAGCCGAAGACTAAAACCGGAAGTGAAAGTAACGTAACCGTGGATACTGCGGGTTCCAGTACGTCAGATTGGAGTATGAATACGCCGAGTGATTCTACAAGCGCAACGACTACGACGATTTCAAATCGATCAACACTTACAAGAAGATCACCGGTGCGCAGCGTACACGGAAGTCAACAACCCGTACTTAATCCCACGGGCACTGCTGGACAGGAATCAACACTGGGGGAGTTGACTCATACCAAACCCCCGACCCGCACTGATGAAGCGTCAGTTCCCGCTAGCCAAGAAGAAAGTCATTTATCGTCGCAGATGCAAGAAAGAAGTGTCGCAGTAAAAATGCGCTTGAACGACAGAAGTGTACCAACGTCAAGAGAAGAGAGTCTGCAGCGGCCGCACCCCAAGAAGACGACCCGCGATCAAGACACACATTCTGTTCGCTCGACGCATAGGAAGAGAGCAGAAGCACAAGCAAGAATGACAGTAGCACTCAGGGAATTAGAACTGGCAGAAGCACGATCAAAAGTCGCCCAAGCTGAGCTAGAGCTTCTTGCCACAGGGTCAGAAGATGAAGAAGAGCTGTACGAACAAACTCAAGAGGTCGAGCAGTGGTTCGTCCAATCTGGAGAAAGGTCCAAGAGTCAGAAGCCGATCGAATCAGAAGAGAAGAAGAGCGATATTCAAGAGTTGGCTTCAGTGATACTTAAGCTATCCGAGAAGTCACGTAATTACGTTTCATCGAAACATCTCGAACTTCCTCACTTCAACGGGTCCTGCGAAGAATGGTTAGCCTTTAAGAGATCATACGAAGACACGGCCGTCTCCTTCAGTAACCAACAGAACCTGGCGCGCCTTAGAATAGCAATCCAAGGAAAAGCTAGGGAAGCCGTCCAAAGCCTGCTGTTCACAGCCGAAGACCCGCAAGAAGTAATTAAGGGGCTGGAAACAAGATTTGGAAGACCTGGAGCGCTAGCATTAGCGGAACTAGACAGAATAAAGAACCTGTCGAAAATCGGCGAGAACTCTAGCGACATCTGCATATTTGCAAGCAAAGTGAAGAACGCCGTCGAGACAATCAAAGCCTTGAAGAAACCACAATATCTTAGTTCTCCTGAAACACTAAAGATTATTGTTGACAAGATGCCAACGTCTATGAAATTTCGTTGGTTCGCCTACCACAGAGGCAGAAGAGATGAAGACATTCAAGAACTACTACTCGTCGAAGCGTTCTTAGAAATAGAAGCCGACATGTGTGGAGATTTCGCTCCACCTGAAGTGTCCTCGGAGCAAAAGAAGACAATAAGAAGACCCATACATTCGGTTCAAGAAAAATCACAAGAGAAGTACAAGAAGTCGTGTCCATTCTGCGAAGAAGAGCATTTCGCGATAGAATGCAAGAAGTTTAAAGAAGCTAACATAAATGAAAAATGGGACATGATCAAGAAGGCAAGAATATGCTTCAAGTGTCTTAAATTCAAGCACTCTAGAATCAACTGTAAAGCTCCAGTCTGCAAGCAGTGTAAAAGATGGCACCATACCATCTTGCACTCCGACAAGCCACCAGTACCAGTAGAAAAAGAAGACCAAAGAAGCGTGTCAGAAGAGAAGGTCGCCTCAATCCACAATGCAAAGGGAGAAGAAAAGGCATACCTGAAGATCATCCCAGTGGACCTCTATGGTCCGAAAGGCCGAGCCCGCGTTCTAGCTTTGTTGGACGAAGGGTCGACGGTCACACTCTTAGACGCATCAGTCGCCGAGAAGATTGGAGTTGAAGGGAAGCAAGAAAAACTTACAATCGAAACAGTCGGTGGGAAGGTGTTAAGAAAAAATGGTTCACAGAAGATAGAGTTCGAAATAAAAGGAGCTCACCGAAGAGAGAAAAGATCCATTCAAGCAAGAACCATCGACGACCTGCACCTGTCTGAGCAGAGCATAAATAAAGAGACAGTGCGAAATTGCCAGCATCTAAGAACGATTGAAAGTCAACTCCTCTACGTCACCGAAAGGCCCAAGCTGCTAATAGGTCAAGATAATTGGGGGCTGATAGTGACAAGAAGACTGAAGAAGGGCAAACCATCCGATCCTGTAGCCTCACTCACCAACCTAGGGTGGGTGCTACACGGATGCGAAACAGGAGCAAGTGCCTTAGTGAACTTCATTCACTACGGCGAATCAACCACTAACGAAGAAAGCATAGATGAAATCGTAAGAGAACACTTTCAATTAGAATCCCTCGGAATTCAAAACCGGTCACCGTCAAATGACAGCGACAGAAGAGCATTAGAAATCCTAGAGAAAACTACAACGAAGCTATCAAGCGGTCATTATGAAACAGGACTCCTGTGGAAGAAAGAAGACGAAACCCTACCTAACAACTATAATCAAGCAAGTCGACGCCTAGCCAACATCGAAAAGAAGTTGGACCAAGATCAAGAAGCCAGAGAACATTACACGAAGCAAATTCAAGGCCTAATCGAGAAGGGATATGCAGAGAAGGCTCCAGAAACCCCAAATAAAGGAAGAAGATTCTACTTACCGCACTTCGCCGTCGTACACCCAATTAAGAAAAAGCTGAGGATAGTGTTTGACGCAGCTGCTAAGTTTGAAGGAAAAAGTCTCAACGACGCCTTGCTCCCTGGCCCTGACCTACTGCAATCGTTATTTGGCGTCCTACTACGCTTTAGAGAAGGACCTGTGGCCGTCATGGCCGACATCCAGGATATGTTTCTCAGAGTCAAGGTCAGGGAAGAAGACCGAGACAGTCTCAGGTTCCTGTGGCGCGGGACCCGAAGAACAGGCAAGCCCGAAGAGTATAGAATGTCGTCAATCATCTTCGGGGCAGCGTCGTCACCAGCAACCGCTATATACGTAATGAACAAGAACGCAGAAGAGTTCAAGAAGACTCATCCCGAAGCAGTGAAAGCGATAAACAGAAACCATTACATGGACGACTATCTACAAAGCTTCGCATCTACGGCCGAAGCAAGGAAGATATCAAAAGAAGTTAAAGATATTCACGCAAGAGCAAACTTTCATCTGAAGGGCTGGGCCAGCAACAATTCAGAAGTACTATCTGAAGTAAGGGACACCAACGAGGAAGACTCTCTGCAACTGACAAAGGAAGAAAAGACTCTGGGGCTAAGATGGCTAGTAAAAGAAGACAGACTAGCCTTCAACGTCGGACTGCGCAACACGTCAAAAGATCTGCAAGATGGTACACGAACTCCAACGAAGAGAGAAGTCACAAGTGCGGTGATGTCAACCTTCGATCCCATGGGTTTTGCGGCACCAGTCCTAATACAGGGAAAGAAGTTAATTCAAAACATCTGGCGAACGAAAATAGCCTGGGACGAAGAAATTAACGAACCACAAAAAGAGGCCTGGATGAACTACCTAAAAGAAATATCGACGTTAACAAGATTGAAGATTCCAAGGTGCGTCTCACCCCACGGCAAAAACGGTCAGCTGCACACGTTTACGGACGCAAGTGAAGAAGCCTACGCAGCAGTAGTCTACTGGAGGACAGTCGAACCCGGAGGAAAGACTCATATCTCCATGATCGCGGGCAAGGCAAGAGTGGCGCCAACGAAACCAGTATCAATTCCGAGGTTAGAGCTACAAGCAGCCTTACTCGGTAGCAGATTGGCAGCCACAATTGAGGAAGAGTCTGAGCTCGAAGTATCAAGCAAGACCTACTGGACCGACTCTAGCACAGTCCTGCAGTGGATAAAGGCGGAACCAAGGAAGTTTAAAACCTTCGTAGCCAATCGACTGGCAGAAATTGAAGAGAAGTCCAGGCCAGAAGAATGGAGATGGGTACCGACTAAAGAAAATCCGGCCGACGACGCCACGAGGGGAACCCCAGTTGAGTTCGACCACAATACCAGGTGGTTCAAGGGTCCGTCATTCCTCCGCAAACCTGAAGAAGAGTGGCCGTTCCACGACTTCAAACCGGAACGTGTCATGCCGGAGGAAAAGAACACGCAGAAGGTGATGGTGATAAAAACCGCAGCGGACAGCCTTCTGGACCCAGAAAGATTCTCAAGCTGGGAAAGACTACTACGCACCACAGCCAGAGTAGTTGCTTTCTCGCGTCGTTTACTGGAGGCCCGTAAAACAACCGCAACTGTCACCGCAACGCGCCGAGAGGACAAGCCCTGGGGACCTCAAATAAAAACCCAGAAGAAAATCACACAAACTCCGATTCGATCAGTTAACAGAAACCAAAAGAAGCGGCAGTACCTACCGCTGAAAGAAGAGCACTTGAAGGAGGCCGAAAGATTACTAATGAAGATGAGCCAGAGCAGTAGCTTTACGTCAGACATTAAGAATTTAAAAGCAGAGAAACCCTTAGAAAGCTCAAGCCGGCTCAAGAAGATCGACGTTTATATAGGAGACGACGGAATTATCAAACTAAGAAGCAGGACGATGAAGTTCCACTACGAGAACGAAAGGAAGATGAATCCCATCGTACTGGATGGAAAGCAGAAGATAACACGTCTCATTATACAACACTACCACAAAAGGTTCCTTCACGGAAATACTGCTACAGTGATGAACGAAATTCGACAAAGGTTTTGGATACTGGGCTTAAGAGCGACTTTGAAGGCAGTCGCACACAGCTGTCAATGGTGTAAGACCAAGAAGAGTTTACCAGAGATACCCCCGGCAGGAGACTTACCAAGTGAGAGACTACAGCATCATCAGTTCCCGTTCTCTTGCGCGGCCGTTGACTACTTCGGGCCAATGCAAGTCACCATTGGGAGAAGGACGGAGAAGCGCTGGGGCGCATTATTTACCTGTCTCACTACCAGAGCCGTACATCTAGAGTTAGTGCCCTCTCTTAGCACTAGCTCGATGATTATGGCACTCCGTCGAATGGCAGCCAGAAGAGGAACCCCAAACACGATATTCAGCGACAACGGGACCAACTTTGTTGGAGCAAAGAGGGAGCTAGAAGAAGCCGCACTAGAGAAAGGCATAAAGTGGAAATTCATTCCCCCAGGGACTCCAAACATGGGAGGCGCCTGGGAGAGACTCGTGCGGACAGTCAAGACGGCGTTAGCAGCGGTCCTCAACGAGAGAAGCCCGCCCGAGGAAGTGCTCCACACTCTATTGACTGAAGTCGAACACATCGTCAACTCAAGACCTCTCACCCCAGTCAGCATGGATCCAGGCGATGAAGAAGGTCTGACACCGAACCACTTTTTGCTGGGAAGATCATGCGGAGCAATGGCACCGGGGGAATTCGCCGACACGGAATTAATCGGGAAGGCAAATTGGAGAACCACCCAAAGACTTGCAGACCACTTCTGGAAAAGGTGGATAAAAGAGTACCTGCCACTCCTAATGCCCAGGAAGCTCGAGGGCAAGGAGACCAAAGACCCGAGAGAAGGCGATATCGTTCTGATAGTGGACGCCTCATTGCCACGAAATTCATGGCCTCGCGGAGAGATCATCAAGACGTATCCTGGCCCAGACGGAAGGACTAGAGTGCTGGACGTGCGGACAAAAGGAGGAGTACTACGCCGCCCGACCCGACGAGTCATCGTGTTGGTTCCTGCGGTATCGTCGCCTCCAGAGGATGCAGTGCTGCGCACCGTGGGGGAGAATGTTAGCGACGATAAAGCAAGTTTGT
The DNA here is from genome assembly GCA_932294365.1 of Diachrysia chrysitis. Lineage (NCBI taxonomy): Eukaryota > Metazoa > Arthropoda > Insecta > Lepidoptera > Noctuidae > Diachrysia > Diachrysia chrysitis. The sequence continues at coordinate 10,736,146 of OW028654.1, read as the reverse complement.
AAGTTATAATTGTTATTCAAGAGAATCTCAAAACTATTGTTAGTATTAGCGATGAATAAGTTTGTAAGATAGCATTGTTATTTAAGTAATTCTTAACTAGTCTTAGCAACAATAAGAAACGTTAGTCGTAACTTTAAGTGAAATTTTAAGTGAACTTTAATTAATATTAACGATTTATGTTAGCGACGATAAAGCAAGTTTGTAAGTTATAATTGTTATTCAAGAGAATCTCAAAACTATTGTTAGTATTAGCGATGAATAAGTTTGTAAGATAGCATTGTTATTTAAGTAATTCTTAACTAGTCTTAGCAACAATAAGAAACGTTAGTCGTAACTTTAAGTGAAATTTTAAGTGAACTTTAATTAATATTAACGATTTAGAATCTTTTAAGGTAATTAACTAATTTTGTTTTAAAAACTACCTTTTTATCATAATTGTACATTCCAGCCACTAGAGGCAGCACTTGTGCCATTAGAAAAATAGCTTAGCTACTAGAGAACGTTACCGGGACGAAAACCGTTATCTTATTTTAATTATTTTAAGGTGTAAATTAAGGTTTTTTGTAATGAAAGTTTGTAAAATAATAAAGATATGTCCGCCCTATAATTTTAGACATAAAATAAAAGTGTAAGGGGAGCCCTACCACAGGAAATGCACCATCAAAGTTTTGCATACAAAGCTAACTTACGCTCTGATTGGTCGAGGGGCGGGGCTTTAGTTCCGCGCGGGAAAATAAAGTTCTGCGCGGGAAAATAAAGTGCCACGATTGGCTGGGCTTGCTTATAAAAATGGGAGCATTTTCTGTGGTTATTCATTCCGAATCCAGCAGTAAAAAGGAAAACAATAACAATAAATAAGAAGTCTGAAGAAACAAGTTTTATTATTCTTCGCCTAGTACCCCGGTCACTCTCTTGGCATTCCTCCCGCCAGTTGAGCCTGCTCCACCACTATACGAGCGCAACATAGGGCTAATTAAAATTTTAGTACTGGATGAAAGTTATTTTTTAGGTTTATATATTTAGATACTAAATATTTGTATAGATATTATTATAATTTATAATATTTAGTATTAAATACTAAAAACCATAACTATTACAAAAACAATTTCGATAAAAAAATCGAGTGTGCCTTAGACCACATGACTGAACTAAATTGAAGTCAAACTTCTTTTTATACGAAATGAAACTGGCTATGAGAGAAAGAGAGAAAGAAAATGTGTGTTCGCACCTCTCTCTCTTGCCCCTACAGTAATATACGAATCGTAACTGTCTCTTTCTATCTTCACTAACTAAAATCTCCCGCTCAGCTTCCGTTCGCTTTGCCCGATCACACTTTTCGTAACGCTATCGTCACGCATTCACCAGCGTACTCTCTAAGTCAAGCGTGCGTTAAGAAGTATTACTTCAAAACAAGTATAAAATAAAACGCACATTTATTTTGTACGTAGACACTAGAACGCTTTCAAACTGGTAATACAGCAAACAATAAAACAAAAACAAAGTTTCATCACAATCTAATCAACTTTTTATCTTTGAAGGATAAAATAAAAAACAAATAATATACCAAGTGACGTATAAGCATAATGACCCAGCACATCAGACTTTCATATTATTAAAACCATAGATAAAAAAAAAAAACATAATTTTAGTAATTGCGCCCTGTCACTTTCCTTCGACTGACATAACTTGTTTCTGCGTCTTGTGGCTTCTATCCATGGATTTAAATCCCAAATTAGAATCAAAATTCATGCGTCTTTGATTACTACCTGACTGTCTGTTGGATGGTTTTATCCGAGATATAATGTTGATTTTTAGATAGTTCTCCCATACAAAATATGTCAGACATCAACTCTAATCCACGAATAAAAAAAATTTGGCGTTGGAAAAATCAGCCCATAATAAAAAAATACTATTTACTACTGTTTGCTTCTAAACAGGAAACAGCTGACATAAGCGAACTGATTAGGTATAAAACATTGAATTCGCAATCAGTTCACGTACTTTAATTAGGTAGTATAATAAATGCATTCATTTATGCTTGGTTCCTATATTAAAAAAAACGAATCATTTTGCTAACGGACGGTAGAATTTTTTAAGCAAAACGAAGAGAATTCTACCGTCCGTTAGCTAAACGAATGGTTTTTTGAATATCGGAACTGGCCATTAATGTCTAATGGATAAATTTTATACTAAAAAGACCACACCAACGAACAACCAGCCTAGATGAGAATTCCTTTGTCAAAGATTCTATAAACCACTGATTGAATCTTCGATTAGAGAAATACAAATAAATAAATTCATTTACTTCCATATTGAAGTTGATTAGATAATTTATTCTTTTTAGACGACCTCCGTGGTCGAGTGGCGTACACACCGGTTTTCAAGGTGTCGCCAGCTCTGACGTCCCGGGTTTGATCCCCGGCCGTGTCAATGTAATAAACCAATTTTCTACTTTGTCTCGGGTTCAGGTGTTCGTGGTACCTTCGTTGTCTCTGAATTCCATAACACAAGTACTTTAGCTACTTACTTTGTGTTCAGAGCAATGTATGTGATGTTGTCCACATTTATTTATTTATTATTTATTCGGCGTTTTTTCTTCAGATTCGTATCAAATCAATGTCTTCAGGTCATCAACGTCACAGTTTAATATATTATGTAAATCGTGATTGCTTGCATTTTCCTTTAATGTTGGTAACTTGGAAGGTTGTAATATATTATTAACTAACATGTATCGTATTCGACTGCACGCAACTCGAAGGTCAATGGAATAGGACGGATCACGCAAAATATTATTTATTACCTATATACTTAAGTGTTGTTTGCGTCGATAAACTATTAAGTTTTTTATATAAACAGCTACGCGGTGTGGTGAAACAAATACGTGAAATCATATTTTTGTATACCATCGTTGAATAACATTAGCTGAGTTTTTAGAATACACGTCTAATTTCTGTTGTGTGTAAACAATAAAATGTTTATCTCTGATCTATAAACGAGAATAATATAGTCATAATTTATTATGATCCATATCATGAACTCGCATAAGTTTATGTGGGTGTTAAATTTTTAATTTTAGCAACACATGGAAATTACCATTCTTGTACACAAATGCACAATATTGACAAAGGTAAGCATTTATTATATTTTTCAATTTGCATGTTTTTGCAAATACTAACATCACTTACGGATAATTAGCTTTCGCCCACGACTCCGCACGCGTGGGTGTCGATTATCGCGGCAAAAAGTCCTACGTCCTTTTTGGGATTTAAGTTTACTCCAACCAAATATCATCAAAATCGGTTCAGGGGTTTAGCCGTGAAAGCATAACAAACAGGCAGGTTATTTCGCATTTATAATATTTGTATGGAGATTTAGGGATACAACTTCGCCTTGGTTGAAGTGTAAGTTTGTCATATTTAACAGGAAAAACTTAAATAAAAAAAAAAACTGGTAATTACAAGTCAAGCAAACAAACAATATCTGATTTTAGACTCATATCTGTGTTCAATTCATCAAGAAAGAGAGACAAATAATACTGTTATTTCAGTAACATATTAAAACAATAGACTGGCAGCTGTGACTCTATGGGAGTAACAGTCAATTCAACACATGAATGGCCAATAGTTACCGTAAGCAGCTGGTATTGATCTTGAACGCTAAATTAACACCAAGGTTGTTTGTGATGTGATCTGTGCTTCTAATTATAGGTGACTCAAAATAGACTATATGTTGGCGAATTTTCTGCATCCATACAAACTGCCATACAGTATAAGAATGCGACGTTTCTTACGCAGATTCGCGGGTATTATTAATAGTATTGCATTACTGGCTGTTTTTAGAACCACTCATAAATTACTTAAAAATAAAAATAACATAATTTAAATTTAGAATAACAAGCTCAGAATTTTTTTGCAAGCGTAACTTTAAGAAGAAAGTCGAGTCTGTACAAAAAAGTTAATGAAAAATATAAAAACTGAAAGTCGAATTGAAGAAGTTATTAGTTTAATTGAATTGGTTAAAAAAAAACATGCGTGCGTACAAAGTACACATGTCAGAAGTGAAACTTCTTTTTGGCATTGCAATCTGAAAATGAAAAGTTATTTGAAATTAGTATTTAATAATAAAAATAATTAAAGAGAATTATTAAAATAAATTTATTTTATATTGTTTGAAAAATAATATAGTCAAATCTCAGATGTTGAATATTAAATTAAAATTCCTCGTGATTTTTTGTAAATATTAAAAATACCTAATCCAATTTAAATATATACAAAATTTTTGTAAATTAATGATAACTCTAGAAATTCCAATTTTTAAATTAAAATTTCGTCAAAAGAATTTATGAAATATTGTTATTAGTATTTTATGCACAATGATTTATTGAAATCTCAAATGACGAATTGTAAATAAAAATGCCACGTGTTTTTTGTCAATATTAGAAATTATTAATTAAGTTTTGTTTTTGAATTCAAAATTTAGAAAAGCGAATTTATGAAATATTTTTATTTTATGGTAAATGATTTATTAAATTATCAAATGACGAGTGGCAAGTTGAAATACCACATATCATTTGTAAATATTAAAACTACCTAACCTTCAAACCAATTATCATAAAAAATTGACTTCCGTTGCATACCGGCGTGACGTTTCATCTGTAAAAAATTTACCCTCATGCGCCTAAAGAAGTTTCACTTCAAAAAAGTTAAGGTCAAAGTAGCCCGCGAAATTCAAATTTACTGACGTGTTGCAACTTTCCGGACAGTTTTAGGCTGTTTTTTGAACAAAATACGATTCGTGGCTGTAATACGTTTGTATTTAAAGGATTATAATCATTAAAACCATTCGTTTTGTTTGAAATATCATTCGATAGAATTGCATTAACTATAATGGTGCACGAGCCTACAAACGAATAAACAAAAACAAATGACAATTTTAGATCAATTTCAAAATTATTCTTTATCAAAGACGAATCCGAAATTGACTCTATTGAAAGGATATAATATAATATAGGAACGCATAATTCGATTCTAAATTTAAAAAGAACGTATCGGGATTGGTAGCCCGGATAAGAAACACAATATAGTTTTTAGACGCGTTTTCTTTGTGTTTACTTCTATTGTTATCTAGCTTTACGTCAAGATGATATTGAGAATAAAATACGATATTTCCTTTAAGTATCGATTACCAATCATTTTCATAAGAAATCAAAAAAGATACTGAAACAATCTTGTTGCGAATTATGACTAGGTACGTGTCACAAATCATGCATGTAAGATTATTATACAGTAAAAAAAGAGATCGATTCTTAGCCCAGATACATTTGTATGACATAATTCGTACAATGCCATGTATTTTGCACTTGTAGTAATTATCACAATTAACTATTTACAAAGAACAGATGTTCATTACGTGTTTAAAATACTGCGAACTACAATAAAGTCGAACTGCGTTTCATTAATCGTTTGACACAAAGAGAAAACATTACTTTACTTTAAACTAACTATTTTGTAATTCGAAAATAAAACAATCAGAAAAAACAAAAGACTATCGTTGCTAGAATGATACCTTACCCCTGGTTTCTGAAGGCTGATTGATCAACACAAAAATTAGCTAATCACCTGTCAAATCTCATGTTAAGCGCTGTGATTAGTTGTTAGTCTTTTGGTCAACCAATCTCAGTCGTAATCAGATTAAATTGATCAGCTACAATACTACGTGCCAAAAAACTGATAACAAATTCTGTTATCAACTGCCATAAACTTTCTTCAATTTCGACAGATAAGGATGAAGTAAAACAAAAACATCCGTACATTCGATATGTTTATCTCTTCAAAAGTGATAGCATGCACTCCGCTATATTTCCTGTGCTTCCCTTTCGTCTATTAATAATTCCGACCGGCGAATAGCTGTTTACCTGAACAGTCAGATTTATGTCTGAAGGAAACGCGCGATCTAAGTCGAATGCGGAAACGATATTTTTCTCCCTAAATTCACTGCTGAAGTAAAAAAATACGATCCCATTAGCAAAAGAAAGTTCAGCACTGCTTTAGTACAATTTTCCATGAAGGATAAATTCTATTTACCGAATTGCCAATAAAGAGTTTACAACCTTCTTCATTAGAAATTTTAAAATAAATGTTTTGCATCGGTTTCTTGAACCGATTTAGAACGAACGGTTCTGTAACAGTATAAACTCAAAACTGGAACAAAGTTTAAAATAAAATACGCCATTAAAAGGTGCCAGTGAGAATCAAAAGACGTATAAACATAAATGTCGTTATAAATATTTTCTCAGCTGCGATCCTGTTATTAGTAAATAACTTTCCGTATAATCGCGCACGTACTATCGGGGCGGGTTCAGAGCGCAATTGCGTCAGATATGCATGAACAACAACTGATAAAGACAATGGTCCTCGCTCTTATGCAACCAGATAACGCTCAGTGCGCATTAACCTCACTTCACGCTACAATGATCCCTATACCTTCATAATACGGCTTATAATCAGCTGGAAAAGTCAATAAACAGTTTTTCAGAGTAGAGCACGCCGGCTCACAGCTGTGTAATGTGTATACCATTTACATAATCTGGTCGAAGCGAAACCGGCTGCGAGTTGTATTGGCGATTAATTTTCAATCGAGTCACAATGTCATAGGGTGCACATTGTAGTGTGCGGTACAAAGGCATTTGTTTCCTTTGATTAGCGAGTGCAAACAGTTGCAGAGTCGACATATAGAAACAACTTCCGCGGCAATAAGCGAGTTTCTACTTGATTATTAGGTACATGACGGCTGGCATTTAAGATTTACCACACACATTTGCGGTGTGGAAAATCATTTGTAAGTGCAGTTTCTATGAATTACTATACGTCACCGCGGTTGATTGCAGTCTACAGCTGGACAAAGATTACACAAGGGCATTGGTCCTGTGTGAAAACTATAATTGGGTAGTTAACAAGATTTTATTATTTCATTTAAAAAAGATATATTACAAACTATGTCGAGTGGTAAGAACGGCAGAATAATTACTTTCATATTGAACTAGTTACAAGCTTTTTAATATTGATAATTAGACAGAGACAGCTATACCATCAGGTGACGTCACCTTATTAATTCTCCATACTAATCTAGGTACAAGTCGCCGTTTTGCGAAAAAGAGATGGAACATGCGACACCTACTAACTTTAAAAGCTAACTTTTGTATTCGTGTATATTTTTTTTTACAGTTTAGTTTCAATTTAATACTATTACTAGAAATATTTTAAATAAATAAATAATTATATAGTAATCAAATACCTTATTGAGGGACTTTATTTATAGAGGTGGTAAAAGACAAAAATAATCACTAGGTTAGTAGGACTAGTAGCGATGAACAGAATGGCTACTAGCATTAAATTCACTATTAATCTGTGCATAATATTAGTTTTAAATAAATAAATAAAACATCAGACGTTCTGTACAACGTTTCCCATACGAATTGATTTTGAACGTTTAAATCTTCATCTAATAGGTACACAACTAAATTCAACCTATTTATCTTAATTCTGTCTTTATAGATATTTAGAAGTAGGTAGTAAAGCACAGTTCAGGCAAGCAGGAAAGCATATATCTATGTCACATAAACCTTAAAATCTATTAATAGTTTTGAAAAAATCTGTGATAAACAATTTAATACTTTGTATACAAATTTTATTGGAGCTCAAATGTATGTATATTTTAAGAATTTTCATACCTATGTTTACAAATAAATATTGATTGAAACAAATGCAGCACTTACCTAATTTTAACCAAAAACATATTCACAACGAGACGTGATATTCACACGGCACTGGTGGCAGTACACAACTGGGAAGCGCAGACGCATCAGCGGTAATGAGGACACACGCGGAATAAATTAATGGAGATACGATCGTGCCGAGAATTGATACAATTGGAAGAAACAAGCTGCTAACGATTCGTGTCTGAGAAGATATAGAGAAGCTGTATGTAGTTGTAGGTGTAGCTAGTCAGAGACTTTTGGAGGCAAATAATACATTTTAAATCCATAGACAAAAAAAGTTTATGTTCTATGTAGACCTACTTCGATATCGTGTTTTTAAATTTATTTAGGAAGTGCAACTTTAAAACCATTTGAATTTAATATCTTAATAGATTTATTGATGTAAAGAAATGGCCTCCTTAAATAAAATAGAAAAGATACCGACTTTACTTTGTCCACTGCGTGTTCACGTTTAACAGACCAATTAAGTACAGGTTTAATCACGCACTTAACCTATACCGTAAGATAGTCTTATCTTAGACAAACTTAAGTACATACAAATATAACAGGGTTTGAACCAACCCTCAGAACCGGCCACCACGGCTATTCAAAGCGCAAGATAATAATATGCATCGGCATGCCCCATCTAAACGGTTCAATCGATTATCATTCCGAATAAACGATTATATTCGATAATTCGACACGGAAATAAAAACATTGATATTTATAATGCACACGCGAAATGTCAATGAACGTAGGGCATCAGTTTGTGCCAAGAATGCGATAATTAAGACGCTACGCGGGAAAATGTTTGACGCCAATGATGACCTATGAAAACTAGTGGACCGTTATTATTATGATAATTTATTTATTCTTTATACAGTTATGTAGAAAATTTTATTATTTTATTACAATCAATATTTGTTATAGACCAAAAATAACGCCGCTCTCGTCCTTTAAATATATTCATTAGTCGAGTTAATATATTTCGTAAAAAAAAAAACAAAAGACATGTAGGTACGTTATATTGGTTATTTTTACCTCGATAGCTTATGTGAATTATTATTATTTTATTGCGCTTTACACGGTAGGTATACAGAAACAATGCCTTCCCAAAGAATAAGTAGTAATCGCTTTAATTACAACTCAAATGTGTTATTGGCTGAATACCTAATGTCTTTGTATTTATCATTCTGTTTTAGTTTTAATTTATTTGATATAACTTTTTTATATTTACGTTATGCAAATGCAACATAAATAAATCCTCGCTGAGAAATATTTAATATAATAACAACTGCGTAGTTGTTTAATGCTCTTAACTATAATATTTTTTTGTTTCACATTGATTATGGATTTTATCGATGCCAAACAAAAACAGTTAGAAATAGATTTCTCAATAACAATAACATTTTTATCACTTCAGGATATTTAGATTTAGTGGTTTGTGTTATTTATCTAAATGCCGCGAATTTACGTTGTGATGTAATGGCCAAACTCTTTGAATATACATATGTTTTGTATTCTTTTCGTGTAATTGATAATAAGCTAATTTTTATCTTATCTAATTTAGGTTATTAGGGCATCGTATGATTTATTTTAATTGCAAACTGAACTGCGTAAATGTATCTAGTACCTAATTTGAATTTAATTCACATTATATCGCTTGTCAAAGTTACAAGCAAAATGAAAACAAATATATTAAAGAGAATAAAGTCAAACAATCTAAAAATTGCGAACACAAATCGTGGAATCACAATAATGTACGTTTTTGTTTGTAAAATTAATTTTAACATCTTCTGCAATCAAAAGTATTTTGTGTAAGTACGTCACAGACTTAATTTGTAGGATTAATGGCAGCGAGTCATCTTAGCAATTAAGATTATGTGTGTAACGGTCTTTATAACGGAGATTTAACTGTATATTAGAAGGAACGACCTTGGCAATGTGACCTCTAAGGTTTGAGACTCATAAATTAGCTATGTAATATTACAACTTTTCGATATTTTTGTTTATGAAATAAATATCTTGTCAAAGCGGGAAATCTAAATTGGTGGAGGTTTTGTGTTTGATAGTAAACCCTCAACGAGGTGGCTTTATTTAACTCTTATTCATACTCGATATTTAATTTAATAGGAGATAATAATGAGGGCTATAGTTAGCAATTTCGCCGCCGGGGCTCTAGGCGCACGTAATGTCCGAAAATGTGAAATTCCATAGTTTGTTGGCGGGCTTTGACAGCTGACGCGACAGTGGCGCCAACTGGTGAGCGCAATTACGGTAGCCCTCATATTATTATGTAGGTACTAGAGGATTCCTTAAAAAAGATGTATTGAGATGTGAACGTTTTAGACTTTAAACTACGAAAATACAGTTCCAAGTTGTTTACTTAAATATTCATTGGTGTTTACGCAAAGAGACACAAACATGTGTACATTTTTCATACATCTATAAAGAGTACTACATATTTAAGTATTAAATTAAGCAGATATTATTGATTGACTGCTAATAAACAATAGGGAAGCTTGCAGTCAGTCCCGTCATATGATCTGTCATTTTATTTTGCTTTATGGCTTCATCCTGCCGTCTTTATATGGGTTTGACTTTGACGTTTGACAGAAACAAATGGTGGCCGATGCGAAATAGATGTCATGAGATGTCAGTAATGACACTAATTTAGCGCAAAATTGACAACTGACAACCAATTTCAATGTTGCTATTGTTTTTATTCTACGTTGTTTACCGCAAGTATAAGAATAAATATTACAACATACAGCTTAATATAACTGAATACCTAGATTTAAAATAAAGGCAATATAAAAATAAAAAAAATATAGGTTTATCCAAATAATTTAAAAAATAAACATCAATATTAAAATTAATTAGGTCATTGATGTACACAAAAAAAAATAGAAATCATATTAAGGTATTTTTTTTTATATTTTTATAAAACTATTATTGACGGCAGACAGCAGCTGTACCTACCTACTATAATAATAGTTTTGTTATATTGTAGAAATAAATGATGTCTTTTTCCTGTCAGAATAAACAATAACATGTGCCATATTCAAGTAAATCGTCCAATCACGCTCACCGATCCGTCATGCGAACGGGATTATAGCTACAAAATTCAATTAATCCTGTATTTTCGGCATCGAGCACCATTACAATTTATTTGTATTCATGTTCACGATAACGTCACGTTTTCCTACATGATCTGAATATTAATCGTCGTATTATTCGTATTACTCAATTGTATTTAAGTGACTTAAGTTGCTAGACTTAAGTACCTAAGTTAAAAAAAAAAACGAATATGAAACTGCCTTAGTTTTATCTACGAACTCTTTTTACGGTAATATTGTTTAAAATTGATGTCAATATAGTTTACGCCAGTATGTTATTTGGGAAAAGACCTACGAGTCTCGTAGCATGTGAAAATTCGTAGCGCGTAATAACGTAAATTAAGTAGTAAATAAAGAAATTATGTAGGTACCTATGTAGGTTTACTAAAAAACAACGAGCCAAACTCGTTGGTCGATAAAAAACTAACTTGGTAAACCAATAAACGTGATGTTCGATAAATATTTTTCCCACGAAAAATTAATAGTTCTCAACTTTTTTATCTGCCACATATTGCGGTCTGGCTGGTAATATTTCACGTAACTATTCGGCCATATGCCGAATACTGACGTATTATGAGGCTTAGGAAACTCAAAGTATGTTAAAGTCACTTTACACTCAATTTGGTTCTAATCGGGCGTGAACTTAGAGAATACATAGACAACATAGTGCCGAGCCCGCTAGTAGTCCGTTGTGGCGAGCGTAAGCAATTTTTTGCTGGAAGTAGGTACTACGCTCGTTTACTCATTTAAGTGTTTTTTTTTATGCGAAAATATCGATGGTTCCGATATTATTAGGTTTTGAGGTTTTAACACTAATTTTACGTTTTTACTTGTGGTGCTAAGTTCATACTTGAAATGCGCACTATATAGTTTACTTATTTTTTCTCTAAGGGCGTGAATTACCAAGGGTAAGGTTTTGCCTGACAACAAAAATTCTATATTTAAACATTCATTCATTTATAAAATATAATTAACTTCTTTATTTACCGAATTAATTTAAATAAAGAATATTCAAAGGATTATTTATTTTTTATTCTTTTTATCTTTCTAGCCAGCCTTGCCTGAATCAGTTGTCTAATGTAAGGCTTAGGTAATAATTGATTAGGCCTAATGAGTTTACAGAATCTAGAATTCTAGAATAAGGACGATCTAATTATTATTTATGAGTATAGTCTATTTCGCTAATGAGCTTTCAGATGGCTTTCTACCTCTTTACGATGGACCTCATATTCATATTATTTTCTTCTAACCATTGGGGAGCTAGGTGTTTTTTTTAAATACTTTGCTTTGTTGAGTTATATTTTTTTTGTTTTAATTTAAGAATGTTTTCAGTTTTGTCTAAGGAGATTCATTAAAAGATCTACGCAGCTTCTAATTGATGTATTACCTTTGTTAAATATAATTTATCTTTACTAAGTAAACAATAATAAATACTCTAAATATAACTCATTATCTTTGTGTAATATATACTTATCAATGTGTGTGTTTCCAGTCGTGTAAAATATCTATATCTTGCTTGTATGTCTGGATGAATTGTGCAAACACATGATCTAATAGATTTATTTTCAGGGAGTAATTAAATTGCCGTCTTTTTAGATGAACCGAATTAGGAGAATTCTAATTCAAAATTGATTTTCTATAAGAATATAATGGAAAGTTTATAGTAAGTACAGGAACTTTTTATGCAAATGATTTAAGTAATGGTTGTGATATAAAACAATAAAATTATATTTTTCTGGAGCATCCTACACTCCCATGAATTTTTAGAAAAATTTTGCTCCTTCACAAATCACAAAAATATGAATACATTTTTTTTAAACGGCTTGTGTAATAAGGAATTTAATTCATGTGTCGTGGGGATCACGCAATTGCTTATCCCATGCGGGGTTCGAACCCACGACACGTCGCGCTCCGTGCTACTTGGCGTGGTGACCTATACCACTCGGCTATCCATACAGTACAGAAACAAAGACTAGAAAATAATATGTGTAGTCTAAGAAACACGCTGTTAAATAAGTCTAAAAATAGGGAGCTGATCTTGTTCTATTTTTTTCTCTAATTAATGTTTTTTTAAATAAAATAAAAGTAGACGCATATTTTTTGTTTTACGTATTCCGTTGTGCCTGCGCGTTATTTTGTTTGCGTCTCTATCTACGTCCTATCTCTATAGCTAGATTAAATCTTCATAGGATAGGAACTCTACAAACAGTTGATTGTGTTAGATTAGTTATGGAAAGTTATCCTATTTATGGAAAATTATCTACTTTCACAAGCATGTCAATACGCATAATCTAAGTTTATACCCTCGACATGTTACTGTAATCCAACTAAGCTGAATAAAGTGATAGCCTAGTTTTATTTAACCCAGTACTTACTGACACACTTATACGAGACACTGTCACCCACAGTATCGCAAAAATTGACTATTTAATTTTGTTCTGTGTTATATAACCATAAAGTTTTTTTTTTTAATTCATAACAAAATATATTTTAAGAAGATATCTTGCGACTGATGTAGCCTGCTCGTCCATTATATCTCGCATTATATCTTAACTTAACTCTCGCATTATATCTTAGGGAGTAGGAATGGCTGAAAACCAGCGCTGTGACGGGTCGCGCTCGTCCCGGTACAGCATTAGCTGAGCCATCTTCTTTTGCTACTGTCTTCTTCAGACTGATAGTTAATAATATGTACCGTGTATTTAATATTTTAGTACCAATAAATGTCTTTTTTTTTATCAGATGCTTTATATTCAACCTTCGGAAAAATGACAGAATATCTTTTAACAATAAAGAGTTCCTACGACTTTTTATGCATTCGTGAAAATATCGTCCATCGACTTGCATCTGTCTCTATAGTTTGACGAATTAGCAGATTCAGGCGTACGCGCATTTCGGATATCTACTAGGTTGATAGACTTGGTAGGAACGCACCTCGTTCCCATTTATAAAACAAGTCCATCTCTAGTTGTCCGTCCGGCCGCATTAACTGTTTCAAAGGCAACATTGAACATGCATCGTTTAAATATCTACATGAAAAACTCAACCAAACCAAACCATCTTGTACAGTATTTTAGTTTTTCGGGAGAAAGGAGAAGCGAGAAAAAGAAAATATTGTTCACGCAACCTACATAAGGATTCCCCACAGTCTTCTCCTGTACGACCTACAGTCAAAAACCATCTTGTACAGTATTTTAGTTTTTCGGGAGAAAGGAGAAGCGAGAAAAAGAAAATATTGTTCACGCAACCTACATAAGGATTATATAGATATTTAAACTATGCATGTTCAATGATAACTATATAGTTATTGCATAATGTATTTTTAGATAAGTAAATCAGAACATCACGATATAATGCAGTGCTTTCGATAAGATAGCAGGAAGTGTTTAATTAAACCTATTTATACTTTATCGATACGATCCTTAAAACCTTTCATTTTGCTATGTCAAGAGATTAAAACCTTTTTGTTGCATATGATGATAAAAGAATAACTAAAGATTTCTGCAACCAAATTGATGAATTAAGAATACATTTATTTTCTGCAACTAAGTCCCGAGGGGCGACCAACCTAGTTTGAGTCCTATTTAAGACTCCCTACATACTACATATATGATACTTCTGAAATGTGATTTCTGTGCAAGCAAAAAAACGCTGCCTACCTATATGGATTATATAAATGTTTATAATATTGAAAGTTAATAAGCAAATAGAGCTAATTTCTGAGCTGACGGGCCCGTTGGTCTAGTGGTTAGTGACCCTGACTGCTAAACCGGAGGTCGTGGGTTCGATTCCCACCCAGGACGAATGTTTGTATGATGAGCACGATCATTTGTTCTGTGTCTGGGTATAATTAATCTATAATATGTATGTATTTAGAAATAGCACAGGCTCTGCCTAGTTTGGGATCAGATGACCGTGTGTGAGATGTCCCAAGATATTTATTTATTTATTTTATTTAATTTCAAAGCTTTTTAAGTGGCATTACACCGCTACATGTTTAGTACCTAAGCCCATGATCGTAATGTCAAGGTATTTAGTATCACGTTCTGTTTTAGGGCTTGCATTATCCCGATTGGCAGTAAAATTGTTTAGTTCATAGACTCTTCTAATTAGTAAGCTGAGCTAAGCTGTAAAATCCTCTGTTTGTTGCAAAAAAACAACATCGAACAGAATAAAGTGAACATCGCTAAGCCATTGACAATAAAGAAATACAATCGCTTTTTGCATCCCATAACAATGGCCACATCTTATCTTAATACTTTTCATGTTAGAAAATAATCTATGCAATAACCTCTCTCTCTCTCTCAAAAGTATCTCTCTCTAACATTGTCGTGCGGGTGGTCTCCAACTTTACTATAATTATTTAGTATCCATTGACTGGTCACTGAGAGTTTTCCGTGATGCGTATTAAGGGAAAACAGCAATAGAATCCAAATTAAGAAATTTTATGCAAACACCATTAGACTCGACAAAGATCGAACCAAAAAGTTTGAATATTAAATGTTGATTTTATGTTTGGCGTGTTTGTGTAAAATTTTATAGATAATGTACACTGTGTGGGATTCGAGTATTGACCCAATTTTGTGGTAAGTTACAACTGATAAGGAGTACTGAAATGTTATGTTAAGTATGGTTGTCAACACAGCTATATAAATGGCTTGAGAATCAGTTTACTGTGTCAATATTTTGGAGTGTGTTTGATGATAAAAACTAGCTGAAAATAAAATAATGCAAACAATCTCTTAAATACAACAAGCGGATTATTATTGAAATTTAAAAAATGAACAGGTTTTATAAGAATATTTTTATTTAAAAAAAGAGAACGTTATAACAGAATGACGTGTTTACAAATGTGTAACGTGATATTATAATTTAAACAAGCTTATTAGTTATAAAAATTAAAAAACCTGACTGCCATGCTAAGTTATAAATATTTTTTGTATTTCATTCTAAATTACACAATTGCAAAAGACAATAATTGACCATTTTTATTTTGTACACATTTAGTTTTGATATATCCAGGGTTACTCCTACACTTAAGATGAATCTAACGAGAACTTTAGCTAAAATCTATCAAGCCGTTTATGCTGCAGAACGTGTCAAAAAATGTACATACACTCGAAAAACATAACGTTCCTTCCTCCTGGTGCAGTCGGGTAAATATAATTGTTTCTTTTACCGACCGAAATACATAGCAAATCGACTTGTATGTTTTGTAATTTTATGCATACACTGACCTAAAAACAAAAATACGTGTAACATGACTAATTATGTCTTAAATTTAATTCTTCTAAAACGCAATAACAAATGAGTTACGCAGTTGTTAAAACTGCTAGATATGCGGTTATCAGGACACGTGTGAATGTAGAACTTACGAGAAATGGGACCAAGATAGTGGAGCTATACTCGTGAAGGTACACCTTAAGAAATAACAGTAAACTAACTGCATAAAAATAATGTAGTGTCGGTTATGGGAAAGACGGAGAGGAAGCTTTTGTAGAGGATTGAAAAATTTAATAAGGGCTAAAGTTAGCGATTTCGCCACTAGAGGCGCTTGTCGCACTTGAGGCCCGAAAAGGCAAACTCCATAGTTTGTCGGCGGGCTTTGACAGCCGACGCGCCAGTGGCGCCAACTGGTGAGCGCAATAACGGTAGCCCCTTAGAGAAAAGAATTGTGAACTAGGAAAATCGTAAAAGAAGAATAATGTAAACATCGATTTAAACTAAATAGTCATATAGCCTACTGACAATTTTCGTAGAGGAAATAAACAGTTTGGCCCTTTAAGGTTTGACCAGAAACATTGTTGAATTTTTAAAGATATTTTTTTTTTTTCAAATTTTCATTTGTGTTTACATTCTAGTTGCAAAACACCGTAAATTTTAGATATATTTGTGATTTTTTTACATTTTCAAAGGCAAAAACAAAAGCCAGCTACCTACCTGATATTAAAACATTTCCTTGAATTTAACTACCTACTGTTTTCCTTTGATATCTTTTGTATCTTTACTTCTTGTTAATTTGATCTGTATCCTATAATCTCTGTACGTTTAATACGCAATTTATCTGTTCTGTGCATAATACCCACGTGTTAGCAATATACAAACAAGTTGTGAAAGGAAAACAACAGGTTTTATATCCTAAAGCAAGTTCCTTGTTCTTAAGAAATATGTTAAACCAGTATTTCTCATTTTATTTCTGCATGGAACATTAAATGATCCTGTATGTGAATATCATCCTTGACGACCTCCGTGGCCGAGTGGCGTACACACCGGTTTTCAAGGTGTCGCCAGCTCTGAGGTCCCGGGTTCGATACCCGGCCGGGTCAATGTAGAAAACCACTTTTCTACATTGTCTCGGGTCTGTGTGTTTCTGGTACCTTCGTTGTCTCTGAATTCCATAAGACAAATGGTTTAGCTAGGTACTTACTTTGGGTTCAGAGCAATGTATGTGATGTTGTCCACATTTACATTTATCTTCCATTAATATAGTGTTTGCCAAACACCTAAGTGTAAAATATGACACTTTTTTGTTTTTGTCAATAATGTGACGTCACTGTAATAAAATTGCAACATTTTTGTGCGTTATGAGAAATTATTACAGTACAAAAATAACGGTGCTTCCGTGTGAACGTACTCTAAATAGGTTAAGATAAGATGAGTAAGAGCATAGATTATTCTGAATTCAAATCACATTTATTTTTAACCAGCTATATATTCCTCACTTACATTCACCAACCAGCATTTCATCAAGCAAAATTACCTGAAAAAAAAACAAACATGAAATTATTATAATAAAAAAAAGTTAATAGTAAATACTGTTATCTAAACAATATCTGCGCAATTGGTTATAGACTTTATTAAGACGTAATAAAAGCTAGTTTCGATTGATAATTATATTATCAGTCAGCTGTGTTACGACAAACGGCCGTGAACTCTTTGTTTTGTAGACAGCTGTTTCGGATTAGATTGATGAGCTGTTGACATTGTTTATAGATAGAACAGATTTTGCGAAATATAGTTTCAGGTTAACATTATTATTTATTAGTGTAAATAAAACATTAATTTGTATGTTCTGTAATCTGTATTTATATCAGAGATCCCTTGATGTTACTGCGAAAATCTTTTGAGTGTTATCTTAGGACAAATGAATCGTGTAATTGGGAATAATGAAATTAGGACCGTAATAGTATAGATAGTTACAAGATTCACAGAATAATAAATGTATGGTATTTATGTTCAATCATACGCTATGGCCATATAAGAAAAGATTGTGCCTGTTTTTTACCCATGAAATAAACTAATGAATTATGATAAATAGTCTCTTTTATTGCTTTAAAACCACATTGCGATCGACACAAAACATAAAATTAAAATTTTTTGTAATAGCTTAATGAAAGAGATTAATTTTCGAACAAGGGATTTGCTTAGACCTGTCTGCATCAAGCCCTTGACCCAACCCAACAAGAGCCACTTAAGGTTAAGTGTCTCGGCCATCAGATCATTGGCCAATTAGTTTGATTACGATTTTCGAAGACCTTACACTATATTGTAAACAGGTTCAATAGATATAATACCATTGCCTTGATTTGTAGTCGATTAAAAAGTGAAAGGACAAAATATCTATGGATTAAATGCGTAGTTTCAACCGATAGAAAGTTGTTGACATAGAAACGTAATTTGTTTAGTAATAGACATGAGTATTTTTTACATACATTTACAAAATACAAAAAACTTTTTTTTTTTATTAATCAAATAATTAACTGTCACGGGGTCGTCGAACCTCCAGGTAGTATAATGTCAAAGACAGCACCATAATAATGTCAAAAGAGAATATAAGCGGACTCCTTTTATAAGCGATCTATTGAAACAGGCCACTTACTCGATACAATTAGTCCATGTAGGTTTAAATAAAGAAACGGTAGGTATGTTTTTTTTTATATTTTAAACTTCATTCGAGTTAGGTACCGTCAAATTAGAATCCAATTAATTTCAAATTAAACAAAAAAAATCTCTTTAATATAACTTAAATTTCACATCACAGATAAGTGGCATCTACGTGCCTTTGACGCATAAATTGAATTTTAATATTTACGATTTTTATTATACAAAATTTTCTCAAAATTAATTTGCATTTTGTGCTAAATTTATATAGCTTTCGAGAGCGCTTTGATCCATTTGAATTTATCAGACAGATGTAATTTTAAGACTTAAGTTATGCTAAGGGCAGTCATTGAGAACGTCTGAGTTTAAAATTAAACTAACAAACTTAGTCTGTCTTTTTTAGCTTATGATATATAAAAAAAAAAAAAAAAAAAAAGAAAAAGAGTGTGCTTTAGACCACACGACTGAAGTAAAACTTCTTTATATACGAAACGTAACTCTCTCTCTTTCTATCTTCACTAACTTATTTCTCTCTCTCAACTTCCGTTCGCCTCGCCCGTTCACACTTTTCGTAACGCTCTCGCCACGCATTCACCAGCTTACCAAGGTTTACTTTAAGAATCTATTTAAATTTGAATTTTTTTAAAGGGTTGTTTTTTTGCGAAATTTATGTATACACTTGTTCAAATAAATATCTTGCGTGATGTTTAAGTTTACCTTTTAGGCGCATTTACAGGAAAGTAGTGTTTATTTTTTAAACCTCGTTTATAGACAGTAGTACGGGTATTTAATATTTGAACAAGTGACCTTTTCAAACGAAAGATAATTAGACCTTTGTTGGTGACACACACACCGTAGTTGTGTGAGTGACCAACATGGACCACTATCTGTACAAAGACTATGTGGTCTCTTTACACAGTGGCCAATGCTGAAATGCGAAAAATGGTATAAATACCTATAAATTAGTTTCTATACTTTGTGAGATTGTTGTCTATTTATAAATATCTTGTATTATACCAGAGTTTATTGCTATAGTAAGGAAGGCTCCGTCCACCCGCGGCCCACCTGGCTAGACCGAGACTGGTTGGACCGGTTCGTTTGTAGGTCTCGCTCTTCCGTACTCGTAGACAGCACGTGTACAAATAAAACTAATTCAATTATGTATACAATTTAATTAACTTACATTACAATTTCATAATAATAACGTCCTGTCAATGCCCTATGCTTGGGCAAAAAACACTTTTCATTTAAAAAAGGAACTCGCATAGATCGCGCTTGGTTGCTTTTTTAGATTGTATTTTTTTTTAATATTGTATGTACGTACGACGGTTGATAATAATAAAATTGTAATAATTACAAATTGTGATGTTGAAAACTTTATTAAAATACGTCAGGTAGATTAATAATAAATATTAGACAAGTATTTTGTCTTTTTATCATAACCAAAAACTTTACCTTTTCTGTTTATATTTATTCAATTAAAGAAGGACATTAAAGGTGAAAAGTCAACGTTTCGAATTTAATGTAGAAAAAAATAAACGTGCGAATTCTGTGAAAGTAAATAAAAGTCACAAAACAAATAGTTCACGAGTCAATGACTCTACGCGATTATGTTTATTTATTAGAATTGCAAACTAGGCAAATGAATTCGAAAATTCGAAAGAAATGTTATTTTTTTTTATCTCCTGTATCCAAATCTCCGAAATTTTTTTGGCAGTATTCGCTTGTTTTTCGTTATATGCATTAACAATCCTAAAAATAAATATTTTAAAAGCTGTCAACGCATTTCCATATCTCTAAATTATGCTTGGACTTGCACATGTCAGTGGGTGTTCACTTAGGTACCATCAGTGCCTGTACTATGACCTTTTAAAGCAGGATTGTGTCAGTTGTGAAAGCGAGACGGCGCACTACACTGCGCGTAGCGGCGTCTCTCTTCCACAACGGCACCAGTCCTGCTTTGACAGCTCGTAGTAGGCGCGCAGGTGAAGCTTGCCCGTATATCGTGCAAAAAACTTGCATATTCCTATGTACCTATTTATATATAAAATTTTCCAACGAATCTGTTGAAAAAAAAAGAAAATTTAATACATTTGTGTGTAAGTACCTACTAGTACACAAACATAAGTAATCTATGCGTCTATTAATTAAATCTAAATAAAAACAAATGAAGCCAATTTATTTACATTCATCTATATTCAATCGCTCTGATTGGACGTTTTGTTCGTCTGTCAATTACATTACTCAAAACAAATCAATCTTGAACACTTCACAACAGTTCAATGATTGCTGCAAATACCTATAATAAAGGTGATTGACTCCTCAATATGTATCGGGCACATTAGATCCTGTAGTATATCTATAATTAATAGTAAATGGTGGTACCTACCATGTTTAATAAGCTGTTATTAAGAGCATCTAACATTCAAAACTGATATCTTGTTATACTTATTAAAAGAGGATCATCGTAATTAAATATCGACATCGTACATTTTTTTATTGGACTAAGTAGTTCGAAAATAGGGGATCGGACTGAGTATGAAAATGAAATATCTATTTAGTCCACCAGAAAAACTACTCGTATTTTTCTTTTATCAAATCAATGAAAAATGACAAAGTAAAAGCGCTTTAAAGTTCTGGAATGGGTGCTTGTGACGTCACGGGTGCGTAAAAGTTGTACCCACAAGTGACGTCACGCGACATTTCCATACACTGTATCTTCCTCATCGTTTGCTATGATATATTTTTTTAATATCTATGTGACGTTTAAATAATTAGTCCGCTACCCTATTGCACAAAATCTATTATCCATTTATAATCTGTACTGGTATTACCAATTTTAATTAAATTATTTATCAGCTTTTACGTTACATGCCAACATGTTGTCTTTGCACTAAATATGCATATTCTAGCGACAAGATTTTTTATTAATACTATTTAAACAGCCATCATTATTCTCTTTTCTATCGCTAAGATTTGTTTTTCAGTCGATAACGACTTTAAAGATGTCACTCCGAACAGCTGAAAATTTGCACAATAACGAGTATTTTATAGGAATTGAATAAGTTAGTTTATTAATCATACGGCCTTTTTCGTAGCAACTATTCTTAATAATAAACAACGACCTTTCAAGGTCGATAATAATTGGGCGCCAGATTTCAAACAAGGTTTAGGTAACCTTGACAACGCTGCGTCGTTGTCTGGTTTTTGTAAGGCTTAAATGTTATATAATCATGACATTTAATACTTAATGTATTATTAAGTGATGGTATTAATTCAGTGCTTAGTTATGTTTTAAATTTTAAGAGGATCATGCTGTAATGTTCTCTTTTTTGTGGTAAGTATAAACGGCAATCGGCATCTGATGGTTAGTGAACCTGGTCTTAGCAACATATTGCTTAACGTGGTTTAAAAACAAGGGTATGGATGACCTGAATTGATTATCATGGTATATTTATATGTTAAGATAGGTGTAGGTCCAAACCTTGCACTGCAATAATGCAGTGCAATGGTCTCGTCAGATTAAAGTAAGTTAAGGTATCGGGAAATGATCACTTGTGCAGTTGTGCACTGCCGACCCGAGCCCGCCAAAGCAGCAATAAAAATATATCCCTAAATAATTAAAACTTAGATCCAGCCCTTCCTTGCAGTTTTTGCATTATTAAGATTTTTAGCAACGCACTAAGTCGAGGTCCGAACCCCACAGGGGGTGGCCTTAGTAACCGTTGCTAACGTTATATTTTCTATTGCTCTGACTGACCCTTATGGTTTCACCAAAAAGTCCGGAGAAGCAGTCAAAGCCTGTGCTCAGGCTAACTGCGGTAGACCACTAAAAAAAACTGTTCAGAAAACTAAGTGATCTGTTTTGCTTTTGTAAGTATCTTATTGGTTTATCAACGTCTTGGTGACCTTCCTTCTACTTATACCTTTAACCTTTCACTCATTGAAAAGCCACACAACAACAAACAAAACAGATATGCGCAACTTATTTTTAAGTTAGTTAAAAAGTGACCTACTCGCTTTCATTTCAATACATTGACCTATAAATAATAAATGAACACTATTGTATTTTAAACAAACAAGTGTGGAACCTATTTCTGTTATTTTTAGAACATGTACGTAAAAATTTAGGTCTTGTACACTTTATTGACTGGTTTACAGATTCAGACAACGACATGAACACTGTTAGTATCATAAAGAAATACTAGAATACTGTGAAAGTTTGCTTGTTTTATAACTGTATTTACAAATTGAAAGTAAGTACTGAATGGGATTGTAAACTGAATGGCCACCTGAACGAAATAATTCGCAGAATGCTGTGTAACCGCTTGCAGTCCCACGCTTCATTTTGCTATCATTAACAGTTTATGTATAAACAGAGCGAATTCCATTGAATCGGAGATAATTCCCATATCACTAATTACTGGGTGTAATGTCCTATATGAGAATTAAAACTTTCTTCGCAGATAATATTTTCATTTATCTTTCGATTGAAGTTGATAATTATTAATGGACATTTCATTAGCAGTATTAGTTTTAATATGAATAATTAAATTGAAAGCAATATCAATATTATACGTACGTATTAAATTAATTTTATAATGTCAGTAGCAACTACACCTGTTAGTCCTGGTATAATTACTGGTAATTGTTTCATATATTCAATAATAATTGTTCCAATTTAATGTTGCGATAATGTACCTATATTTGAAATTCAATAGTAAAAAAGTAATAGACAGACTTTATTATATTAGAATGGAGTAAAATATAGAAGTTGTAATTGACTCCAATAAGTCAATAATTTATATTAATAATGAATTAAGTCAAAAGTGTTGTAGGTACATTAACAACATTCTCTTTTCGCTAAATCACATGCAGATGTTTAAGTGCAACTCAAAGTAAACATTTAAATATTGCTTTGCGTATTCGTCGAACGTAGAAATGGAGTTAACAACCTCTGGTAACTCTCAGACAGGGGTTAAATACAGTGTTATTCAAAGATTCGGTTTCACGAATCCCAACGGATTTCGAATCGAGTACATTGCTACTCGATTATATCGATATACAAGCACGGGGTGAATGAATTCGAACAAACGCAGCAATCGATTGACGAAGATGGCAGGTCATTGAATCGAATCGCCGCCGGCTCTATGCAAATTAGCTGTTTGAGTAACACGATCGTGATGGTTTCTAGATCACACACGCTTTTATTATCTACGCATTACTTATTTATGACCATTGCATGATCAATATGATCTTCCGTTGTGAAACAACAAAATCGATTTCAAAGAAATAAAAAAAATATGCATCCTTTATTTTATGATCTGATTATGTACTTATACTGATATACTTTTACTGATAACAATCTTAAGAAAAAGAAAACAAATGGGGCGGACTAAAATTGCCAATTTATTTGCTGTAATATTAGACTTTTAAATCGGTAAACATCTGAGCACTTCATTACAGAAACTGATACAATCACATTCGAGTTTTCGTAACAACCTCAAAGTACCTCTGTAAGACCGACAGAAATATTTGTGTTTGTCATTTTAAAAATAGAAGCGCCTTTTTCTGAGTGTCCCTTGGGCCAGTTTCAAATAAGGTTTTCACTTGTCACAATGAAGAATCTGAGAATAAAATTCAACACAAGTGCGTGGAAATTCAATTCGATTCAATTTTCCCTAAGACTCGTGCTTTATGTACTGAATACGAAATAAGAATTTAATTTAAATTAGATTTAAATGAACCCAATTTACTCGTTGCTATTTTTCTCTTTTTTTTTTAAAGTTTTTATCGTTCAGACTGTTATATTATAAATTAGGTTTGAAGTCAAAATAAAAGTTTCTAGCAGGCTAGCAGGCTAACTAGCTAACAAGAACTACAATCCAGTTATTGTGGGCAGTGACATTATTAATGCTTGTGATATCTGCAACTGGCCAGTTAGACGTAGCGGTAACTACAATTTTACAATTGCCAATATTACGTTGAATGACAGATGTCAAGTGAGGCAGTTAATTCCAGATTTGTCAACCTTACTTGGAAAGGCGGTTAGTGCCCCCGAAATCTCCAGCCGCGGTCCTTGCGACGTGGATGAATCACCAGATTTAAATTCAACCGTTGAATAAAAATAAACTGGAATTTAAGTTCAATTGGGTTAGCAAATTGGTCTTTATTTTGGTGACAACCGAAATGCATAAGGTTTTTATTATTTATTGGAGGATGGCAATTTTTTTATTTATTTCAATATTAACTTGATAATTTAATCATGAATTCACAAACTTAACTATATAATACACTTAAAACTAAACTCTTAACTAATAAAATCCCTAGAAAATTACGTCAAAAAATTCATCCACATTACTGTCAACCGGAAGTGTGCCCAAAAGACTGGTGGTATTTTAAAACTTTATTAGAAGCCAAAACTACTCGAAAACGGGGTAGGCCGAAAAGACGCTGGCGAGACGATATCGATCGCTATTTGCCGGATTGGTGGGAAGCTGCTTCAGACAGAAGATCCTGGAGCAAATTGGGGGAGACCTTTGCCCAGCAGTGGGACACCTAAAAGGTTATATAAAAAAAAAAAATTAGAAGCCACACAATATTTTATCAGGAAACATTGATTAATTTATAGTAAATTGGATGAAAGTTCTACATTTTAATAGGTACATATAATAAATACTTTTGATTCCTTAGTATAATTTCGAACAAAATTAAAAGGTAAACAATATTAATAAACCCGTGTTTACAAAAAAGAAACAAGTACCTAAAAGATTATTACAGCATGTCTCATCGCAACAAGCCATTTATTTATTATTACGTAACTTTGAGAACAGAGGTAACATGAAATAACGATAGTAACACAATAATAGTAGCAGTGTTACGTACAAATGGTGTGGTCATAGTTGCAACCTTCAACGATAATGTTCGATAGTTTTATTAAAAAGATATATCAGTAGATATCAACGAATACGATATATTGGATGGTCATACAACACTGACTTCTATTATAATGCTTACTGCTTGCATCGCTGGGCTGGGTATTGCTAATAAAATGACAGCTATTCTTTGTGCCGATTTAAATCACCTCCAGTGAGAGTATCTACAGTGAACTTCAGTGAACTAATTAGATTGCAAATGGCCGGCATTTCTTGATTTAATATAAGTTAGAAATTCATTAACTAGTGATTTTCAAGCAGGATCAAAAAAATGGTAGCGATAGCCATTCCAGCGTTTTATAAAAGAGGTCAGTGCCATACAAGGTTACAAGTTTCTAAGTAAAGTCAGACATAAACAAAAAAAAAATCGCTTCGATCCGCTTTTGTTTTACATACAGAGTGTGCAGGTGCACATAACCTTAGGTCCTTCTTTCTATATAATATGATGCTCTCAAATCACCTAATGTTTACTGATTAATAATAAAGTTTCATAAGTCAGTAAACGATAATTATAAAATATGAGAACACAATGTTTCGTTCAATATTAGACTCAGTTACGTAATATGTATTAAGTTCGTGCCAAGCGTCCGGTAGCAACAGATACTTTGTGTATAGTATTAAAAATAAAAGATTCGAACAAACATAATAATCAGTCAAAATAGAGGAAAGTTATAAGATTCATATTCCTTATTACATCAATGTCTAATATACTGAGGTTAGTAAATAAGGGAACATTGATTTGAGACTAATGATATAACAAAACAAACCTGATCCACTACGTCAAAATATATGAATCGAAAATGTTTTAATGGCCGGGTGGTACAATGAACGGATTTGTGTGCTCAAGGTTGCAGGTTCAAACCCAATACAAACAAGTACCAATGTAACTTTTTAAAAGTCATAATATGTACTTTCTTAGTTATTGTACACCAATCGGTGAAGGAAAACATCGTGAGGAAACCTGGATACCAAAAAATTGAATCTGACATCGCCAACCGCAATGAGCAAGCGTGGTGATCAATGCTCGTTCTTTCTCTATATATTCTTTCACTATATATAACAGGGCGGTATTATTTCATGAACAGAAAATCACAGAGCGAGACATTTGTCTTTGATATCATAATGATTTCGACGCTAATCCGATAGTCACAGACATTGCGATGCGATGCGAAGCGAAGTCGCAACGAACGTATGTACAACAAAGACTGCCACTGACTATGCTCAAATTGCTCAACCTTCATTTAAATAACGTGAGTTCAAGCGGCTATAGCTAGTTGTGTACCCAACCCGATACATAGCTAAGTAGGATTTCTCAATTTGAAAATTGCTACGAGTCAACGTCTGGATTGCACTGGGACGCAAATGATATCAAGCGAAGTAAATTAGTGTGCAGGGAAGACGGAGATCTGCAAATAAGAAGGATATACGTCTGCGAGACGGGAGACTCGTAAAATGAACAAGAAAACTCTAACATTCAAGAAAAAGAAGCAAAAACGTAGAAGGCAACTGTAAACAAGCTGTATTTAGTTTGTAAATTCTTTCGTATCTGACGTAAAACTAAGACAAACGGAAAAAAATGAAACGAAAAAAAAACCATTCAAGCTGAATGAAACTTAGAACCAGATAAAATATAAACTTCTTGAAAAATAAACAAATGAACAATCAGAATTAAATAACGTCCAGGTAAAAAGAG
The DNA here is from genome assembly GCA_932294365.1 of Diachrysia chrysitis. Lineage (NCBI taxonomy): Eukaryota > Metazoa > Arthropoda > Insecta > Lepidoptera > Noctuidae > Diachrysia > Diachrysia chrysitis. Next base: position 10,708,762 of record OW028654.1, on the reverse strand, counting down.
AACCATAGTAAGTACAATATTTTAAAAGACGAGGTAAGCGAAAAGGTTTTAAAAGAAACAAAGAGAGCGTTAATATGTGTAAAGCAACCCAGCCCAAGGACTGGCTGGATATTATTACACAAGTTTGCCGCCGGTCTAGACAGACAGGACACAATGGCCAGACATTTAAAATCACCGAACGCCTCGTCCGTATCGTTTTATTGCTGAAACTAAGAAGTCAATACCTACACGGGGGATGTGTAATATAGAAATTCTATTGAAAATTGTTCAGACGGTGTTTTAGCTGTATTTTAGCTCGATGCATTCGAAAATAAAGATTGCAATTTCGTTGCAGACGGGGGAGAGGGAGATGCAGTTTCAAGTTTAATGCACGCACGTCTAGACGGGAGAGCGCGGAGAGAATTTATTGTAACAAAATTATGTAACTACAGTCTACACCCCTACACCGAGACCGTCTGCTCATAAAATACGTGAATATAGATTTTAAAGTAAAATGTAATTGGCTTTCGTAGCGAGAGAAAATATGAATGTTAGGAGTAAAATTCAGTTGCTTTAAAAAGTGTTGTTTACTACACTCATAACGTTCTCCGAATTTTTTATTAATCTACAAATTCTCGGGAAGCCAACGTTTCATTCCATGAGAACAATGAAAATAAATCGCGCTGTTTACGTACAAGTTCTAATAAAAAGTGACGCAACTGAAGGAATCTTGTAGTTTTAGACTAAGAGAATTTTTAATGGCATAGTGCTTCAACTAAAGGAAATGTGAAGATACTAAGGAGACACCAATTATATTTGTACCAACTTTAATATCATAGACAGACAGAGAATTTTATTGTGGCAATAATGATTTTAATGTATTAGTGTTAATTATTAGTATATTTAGGATTCTAAAGGCAAGAACAGAAGAGCTGAAAAGAGTACGTAGTAACGACAAAGGGATTTAGTAAATATTTCAAATCGCCGTCATGTAAATATTTGCCTTAAACTCGTTGGATGGAAGCCAAAACGAGACGAGTTTATACCTTACAATAACTTCATTTGGACGATTATTTTCCCTTGGCGAGGTGCAACGGTATCTGTGCCCGTTACAGTAATGAAAGACCGGTTACTTTGCGGATTTCACTTTAATGATGTGAATTTTGTTAGTTGGTAATTTGCGATCAATGTCAAAACAATTGCTGGCGATATTTTGTAATATGTAGCCTGAGGACTTTAATTTGAGCTTACTATTAACTTGCAGGCTCCATGCTATAAGAAATAATTCTAATGATGAACGGTTCAATGCAAGATTCTACTTGTTTTGGAGTAAACAGAGCAGATAACAACAATCGCAACGCATCAACGCTTTTGGGTGTCAAAGACGATGTAGTAATTGCGTTATAAAATGTTGTCGCGCTCACGAGCGTCACAAATCGAATCGCGGCAAAAAATCACCGTAACCCTTTGATCGTTACGTTATTTATCAGGGTTATAACAACTTCCTCATTGTGTCGATAAATGTTTACACAACATGGGATAATGTCTTACATCATTAAGTCACTGTACGCGATTAAAGGTTTCTGTCGGATTTCTTTGTTTCTGTCTTATTTTATCCACCAAGGACATCGCCATTGGATGCAGTTTGGTTATATTAAAGTTTGCTGCAATTTCGAGATCTATTATGGTTCGTTTGTGGTTTTATGTTGGCAATGAAGGTTATCCAGTACAAGGTATTTCGTTTACTTAGTAGCTGGAATAAAGATATGGATTTTATTTTAGTCTTGCGGGTTTTTAAAATACTTTCAATGCCAAGGATGATTATATTTTTGAAAATGGCTAGTAGTGGTTTGTTAAAATTTTCCAGTCGCATTTGCCTCGATCGATGCATTAATATAATTGACAATAGGGTTATTGTTTGAAACACCTTCCTTTACAGGATGTTTATTGTAAAGGTCATACGAGTATATCTTCGCATCTTGCAAGCAAATGAAACTCAATGACCATTTGTTAAAATTTGCCCATCAATAAGTTTATCAAACGCTGTCGCTGAAAACCTAATTTTATTGTTCTTTTTACTTAATTTAAATTAAACTCTGGCTCTCATAAAGCATGATTATTTCGCTTTAACCGTTGCTAAATCTTGTAACTGGATCTTACTTATCTATAGTAAGACATTCTACATCAACTTCCAATGTGGATCGATCTCGAAGACCTCAATCTATTACGATAGTCGTGCATTTTGGTCGTACAGCAGTCACGATCCAAAGATAGCCGAGATTAGTTTTGTGGTTTATTTTATGAGCCTACGAATGCATCGACTGCTTTGGCCGAATCCGATTTAGTTCGAGATCGGGCGATCCAAGTTTTTGGTTTTGTTTTTTTTGCAATTTAACGGTAAGTTTAAAACTGAAAAGATTTGGTAAATGTTGTTTGTGAAATAAAAACTGGTTCCACTGATCTTCAATAATGTTTATCTTGGTCTTATAGAAATCCATGAGATAAAATTACTCTAAGGTTGGTTTGAAGATATTACCAGAGGATTAAAAGATACTGAGTTCACTTGTGATATACTTAAATGTAAATAAACGTCAATTACAAATCTGAAGCATCGGGGAAGAAGCAGATGTGTAACAAAACATGGCAAGTCCTAAGAATAACCAAACAAAACAAACCGATGAGTACATACAGTATACTTTACAGTAAGTCACAGTGATTCACAAAGATTGTGTAAATCACCTGTAAATTTATAAAGACGTTGCAAGAATCCATTGTTGCGCGAAGTGCAGTTAATTACAAAAGATCGGTATATTACAAAGACTTATAAGCCCGCTCATCATTCGTAACGAATTAGGATAAGCAACCTTACTGCTTTAAGATAAAGCCGTCAATGTCCTAGTGTTGGGAGGACTGTACGATGTTTGGATTTGAGCCAAATTTAAGTAACAAACAGGAACTTTCTCTGCAATATATCAGAACTCCTTTGACCTGACTTCGGTTCACACTCTCAAATGGCTCTCGACAGTTTAATGATTCTTTTGTAATCGATGATAGAGTGCATAACAGTGTGGCAATAAAAGCTAAGTTTGTATCTAGTAATAACTGGTTTGATCTGGATCTCTTTAGCTCTTTTGTTTTTAATTCGATCGATGGTAGAAATATCGCATTTTTGTTCCCTATAGTTGGTCCGTTAACAAACACGGTTTTTTAGCAAGAGGTTTTTTTTTGCCCGAATTGCTCGTATCATAATAATAATTCTTTATCAAGTATTAAAGAAAAAGGTATTATCTTTTGGTTTAGACATAAAATGCATATGCAGTCAAATATGTTTTGTTTTACAATATAATAAATACGCAATAAATAAATTACATGATGACCGAAGAAAACTTCAGATCTATGTCAAATAAAAGTTGTTACTGCAATCATATTATATTAATTGAATAAATAATTAAATATTAATCAATTAACCTTAGGTCACAACCTACAGTAATTTAAAGTCATTAACTTCAAAACAATTATAAAACAATAATACGTATAATAATGTCTACTATCACATTTGGGTATTTGACTACTATCGAATTATTTATTTATTACAAATAATTATTTATTTATTACAAATAATTATTTATTTGTTATAGCTCTCTCCGTCTAATTAGCAGTATTAAAATGCTTGTAACTCGTTTAATACGAAAGTAATTAATCTACCATTTTTACAACTCGACATAGTTTGCAATATATATTTTACAAATGAAATTTAAAAAATCTTGTCAAATACCCAATTACTTATAATCTTCTCACGTTAATTGGATGTAACATCGTTAGCTAAATATTTGCTAGTTTTATAACACTTTTCAACACGTAAACACCTTTGAAGTACTGCGCAGTTTAGATATAAATAACGGTTTGTATTTACTTGACAAATGACAATCAGCTGACTGTTACGCATAACAAAAACAAAATTAAAACGAATTTATTTCTGTCTACTATCATAAGAAATTCTGAACCGATTTTGATTAACTGGCACTGATCCCTTAAAGTAAATTAAGAATAAATAGGTATAACTACCTATTTATCCTTTTTGTGTCTTTTTTTTTAATGAATAAGATGAAACAAACACTGATCTTGTATATTGTAAATACATGTAAAATTTTTACTGAATTAATAAAACTTTTTTTTAAGATGTCAAAAATATATAATTTTAAATTCTGTTGGCCTAAATGTTTTTTAATTCTTTTAGTAAATACCAAAATATTATTAGTTGAAACGCACTCAACTTTCACTATATTAATTTTATCTAAAGACGCGATTGCTTTGTGGACGACAAAGCAATCGCGTCTTCTTTAGAGGTCAACAGACTCGAGAGAGATAAAACCCCTCCAACGTTTCAAATTATAGGTTTTAATTTTACTTGAGCATTCAAAATTATTCTACAGTATCTACAAAATACTCCATGAATGAATACACTCAGAAAAGAATTTCAAAACAATAGCTAAACTTCATTGAAAAACAAGTTTATTAGGGACCGTAAAAAGGTTTTTGGAACATGAAAGAAAGTAACCACGACCATACCATTTTGTTATTATTGTATGCAGACATTACCTGAGAAGGTTTTTGAAATATTTCGAAAGCTTTTTGCAATAAAAATAATACAGGTAATTCCGTTCACAAATGGAGGATTAAGTTTTAAACTAATGCGAGGAACTGCATTGAAGTTAAAAATACTTGGTCCGCTTATCATCGTCAGTTTTATTATGCATACCTTACCTATGTATAATTATTGTAAGCAAGTTCACGACATTTAAAGTTATGCGATAAAATTATAAATAAACAAAGGAAGACATTACTTTACGACCTCGTATTGACATTATAGACCGCCACATCCAACCGCATGTTATTCTATAAAACAAGTTCGTCAACAAAATTATTTTATACGAATTTTAATGTTTATGTACAGTTAACGGTTGACCGCAAATCTGAATCATCGTGTCACTAGGACTGGTAATTGTATGTGAGATACTACGTACGGTGCAATATATTTACCGTTAACCAAGAGACGTTACCAGGCCGCCAGACGACCATAAGAGGTACCGCTATGCGCCTTCTACGGCAACCGGCCAAATTATAACAGTACCTAGACGCAAAACGCAACAGAAACGATTCTGTGCCCTGTGCATTGTGCAACTCTTGCAAGTCTCTCTCCCAGTGGTCCTTGTGCATCTCATTCGCAGTGAAATCGTGCAGAAATTAAAGTAATCACCATGTCGGTAGTTCAGTATCACTTTCGAATCCTCGTCCTGTCATATCGCGATCATCAATCGAGTGTGTGAATGTGAACGATGTGTATATTATATGTTATGTGTATATTGTGTGTACAGCTATAGTGTACCTTTGTTGTTTGTATAAAAGACGACGTTATGAGCAATGCACACATTTGCATTCAAAGACATCGATATACGTATTGATGAGTTCACTGATATTATACATTTTCCACGGTCGCGACGCGATATAAAATTGTAGATTATAATCTACCTTTGAAGAGCCAGTCTGCGACCGCCGTGTGTTATGTACATGTCCAAGAAAAATAAAAGAAAACGAATTACCTTCTGGCACAGTAGCGAATGCGTAATTTTAGATGTTGAAAAAATCTTCTTCGTTAACGCTGACAGATCAGAGCTCCACTAAACAACACTTCACAATAATATTGCGCAGAAGAGGAAAAAAATATTCAAAATAACTGCACTAAATTTAGCCGATATACGCGATAACACGATAGCTCTAAACAAAGTGTGAATGTCGGCGCGGCGCGCGTCTGTCGCGCGCGGCGTTCATACGCGAATAGTACAGCTTGTTGAGTCGAGTCGAGCACTCGGCTTGTCAACAAACAAAGAGGGCTCGGTCGCGAGCGTTCTGCGCAGGCGCAACGACGCCACACGCACACGATACAACGCGTGTGAATGAATACGTAAACATTGAGTAGGTGACGAGACTGTGCTACAAAATACTTATTTTGCTATAATTTCCGTGACCTTCATTACACCTAAAAACAAATTTTTAGAGGTTGATACCGTTTTACGTTAGAAAGTAATCAGTTTGAATCGAAGCGGTCAAGACCTAACACGAGCGCGTAATAAAAACAATAACATGGTCCTTATCGGCGCGCACTTTATCGACAGCTGTGTAACAAATTATAGGTATGACAAGTCTAGACTGTTCGACAGCTGACAGACAATTAAGCCGCTTTCAAAGTTTAGTATTTAAAAGTCAGTGGTGATCGTGAAAGGTCATGTCGTGTTCTAATGTCTGACATGCGATACGTAAATAACTAGCCATGAACCTGAAGATGTGCGTATGAAAGAAATTCCGTCCAATTGCGGGGGCGAATAGGGTTAACACTAATAGAATATTTTCAGCGATTAGAAAAATAAATATTGAAGTTTTTTGATAGAATATTTAAGAGAAGATCTAGTCCACATACAAAAAAGTCTATGTGTAAACCCTGATGTCTACTGATAATAAGGCCTTTGTATCTCCAAAAGACTATTCAGTCCCTTTATGAATAACTGGAGAATGTTCGTAGAATGTTATACAACAGATCTTTGAAAGATTGTTGAGATAACATTGAAATAATTTACACAATCCGTCGGCACCTAAATCCCTGGTATACCGCTATTGGCAATGTTAAATGAATAACAAGTCAACGACACGTGTAAACGGAACAATTATTTTGGTTCTAGTCTATTAAATACAATCGTATCTAATATTTTACACGGAATTTAAAGGCCATTGCCCTGTTATTATTCTAGAGTTACAGCAATAGCCTCTAAGGACCAAACAAATTTAGTCCTGATTAATTGTTTAAGGGTCAAAGGACCATTTCTTAATTTGATTTCAGATTAAAATTTTACTTTTTAAATCAAATTTCGTATTTCTTATATCAATAAACTTGACTGATTAAATAAGAAATTCAGATTTTAAATTATTTGATCAGCCATACCGTAGTGACGTAAATTGTGAAACGAATGTTTATCACGAGTCAGTGACTGTGTTCACGTCATGAAATGATTTTAATGATAAGATTTACACAGATTTTGACTTTGTTTGCGCGTTCACTGGTGAACTTTAAGGTGCCCTCATACTTCCTAATTTTAGATCAAATAATGATCATTGGTCTTTTGAGAAACTTTTTTGGTGTATTTTATATGAGTTCAAGAATCTGTTTGTACGTTAATACATTAAAATTAAGCAGGAAACGTATCGAAACAAAAAAAAACGTTCAAGTACGTTTTATAATTAAATGGTTTCATAAAAAAAAATGCTGGACACAAACATACATTACTTTTGACAGATAATAAAGATATCATGTTACACGAAATAATAAATACAAATAATACATGTTAATTCGGAAAACATACATTTTAAATGTAGCCATGAATTGTATGTGTCACAACGACCTTAAGAACGGCCGACGCCCTGCGTTTATAAAAATCGATTTAATTTCAATGAGTATCGATTTAAAAGTTATTACAAGCAATCGATTCTCGTCAGACAGCGAAGTGCAAAGTTTATTGGAAGCAAAATTGATAAATAGCGACAGAGTTATTTTCTATTAAAGTTCTTATTTGAAGCTCACATATGTTTTGAAGAGACATGGATTAAGTTGGCCTAGTACGATACATCAATCAATGGGATTAAAAAGGTCTATTAATATAGTACTTATATGATGCTGGCCAGATATAATACTTAAAGCGAAGTGCTTTGTGTATAAAAAAAACAGTAGCTCTAGTACCGACAGAAGTGAAAACTTGAACAGCTACAATATAATGTACATACATTCAGAGGTGTCGGTAGCGGTAACAGTGTCGCGAGTTCAATTGTTTTTCCATCTTCAAAAAAACAGTTTCTCTGATATATGACTTGAATTGTCTTTGACTTCGCCTTGACAAGTCTTGAACAATTACAATATATAGATACTTATATAGAGAAGTATAGGTCGCGGTAACGGTAAAAGGCTGCGAATTCAATAGTATTTTCTCATCTCCAAAAATGCCCAACGCGCCTAAGGAATTTTACACTTCAAAAATCACTAGCTACGTTGTGACTAAATATACAACACTAGATAGCTAAATTGCGTAAACTCGTCTTTTTTTCGACTACTTGTATGTACTACGTGTTTTTATATTTTAATATTGCTAAGATTATTATATTAATAAAAAAACTAATTTCCGTTGCCCTTTTAAGATCAGTGTTTTTTGCACTATTTCAGTGCAAATATGATACTAACACGTATCTCTCATTGAATTATTTTTCTTTTATATTCTATCAATGTTTAATAGATATACTGTCGTATAAAGCTCCGAAGTGGGCTCATTCTGGTCTACTAATTCCTCAACCTTGCTACAAACACGCTTGGCGGCCCATAATAATCTTAGTTCAGTGCTCGAAAATTCTCAGTTTATAACCTTGTAAACCCCAGTTTGCGGTTTGAAATTGTAACCTGTAATTGGCGGTAGGCTTTTCCGACCTCAAAACAATACGACCAAGGTTTTAGAACATTTTATACAAGCATTTTTAAGGTCATGACCTAATTTATTTTGGGGAATTATAAGGTCTTGTGATTGTCCCAAATCTATGTGTAGATTGCACAGATAGTAGTATAGAGGTCAAATATCTGTTTAAAGTTTGGGTTTTCTTTGTGTCTGCAATTTGAATGGTTGTGAATCCCTCGTGTCCTAAGAATTATCAATATAATATGAAAGTGATTTAAAAAATCTATAGGACCTTATTGTGTCCGCAATAAGTACCTTATTTCTTTTTTTATCCTGCAGTGCTGTCTACTACTACGTTCAATTTTATAATGATGCATGACCATTATCTTGTAACCTTGAAAAAACCTGTCGTTTCAGACAAATTAACTGGAAAACGACCTTTATTGCAGTTAACTTATTTTTCTGCTGAATTAAAAGCTCCTTTATTCCATATTTAATGGCTTTTAGCATCTATCAGTTTACATAACAAAAACAATAGGCGAGCTCGCGCCTACATTATGTGTGCCAGTCTTAAAGGAATAAATAAGTAAACTCTAGAGCGCGCATATCGAGTATGAACTGTAGGCAGTAGCATGAACATGTAAAATTTATTAATCAATCTCAAAACCTAATATTACCCTAATATTATCGGAACCGTCGATATTTCCGCATAAACGTGTAAAAATGTGCTCACTCTCGACATAAGGGGTTACTAGCGATGCGCAAGCTCTATCCTTGTCTATGTTTACTCTAAGATGCCAGTATTTAATATCTTGATGTAAGTCGGCTTGAATAATATCTTTTTACCTGAATAAAGTGAAAATTGTACCGTTTCAGTTGTTTAAATTTTGGCCATTTCAGGCTTGGTGTATCGAGTGTTAAGGTGCTGATTGATTGAGATTTATTCCAATATTATTTTCGAGTTTAAATCTAAAGCTTCTTGTGTATATGTGTTTTTTATTGCATTTTTTTTAAGCTATTATATAGTCCAAAATTAAAATCCGAAATCTCCAACCCGCACTGAGCAAGCGTGGTGATCAATGCTCGTTCCTTATATGAGAAGTTCGTTCTCTATATGAGAAGAGGTCTGTGCCCAGCAGTAGGACATTTATAGGCTGGTATTATTATTATATATTATACAACATTTCTGTTCAAGTTTCTGTTCTATGTTTAATAGTTCCATATAAGGGTGATTCGTGGAAATCGTTTAAAAACTTAGTAATATTAAAAGTATAGCTTTTATATTATCTAAGTTAAACTAACTGAAGCAAGAAGCTATAAAATCTGACGTTACATGTGCCATTTTACGAGGTACATGATAGTAAAGCAAAAATTGTAAAAAGTATATTAAACGTGATACGGCTTGAATGTGTCTCTATTGCCCTGTCTACGTGAAAATGGGTTCTATAGTACGTAAGTAAAGTACCTTACTTAGTATATTGGTATATTATTGCACTCACGAAAAGTGTTTAAGATCAATTGAGTTATACTTAGTCTTTTGAAAATCCTTTAAAATCGAATGAAAGGATTAAAGTAAAGCCACTATAAAAAAAAGCAACTTGCAAACTACTTTTTTACAAATGATATTATTCTTTTTAATTTCCAAGTAGTTAATTGTGAGGTCCGCAGAAAAAATTATGATAAAAGTAGTTACCAAATGAACTAAATTTTCTTAATATAAACTCCTGAAACCTTAGTCTGCGTCACCATTATATTTTTCTGCGTAACAGACCGATTTCTCTTCATTGACTCATCTTGTCTATGAAACTAAACCAGACTGTTTAACATACATAGACTACAAAATGGATTTTCACCCCTGAACTTCAGGGAACCGAGGAAAATTCGGGGAAAATGCCGTAAACAATTTAATCACATCCAATGACGTAACATTAGATATTTAAAAAAAAACCGACTATAGGCCATCGTTTGTGGAGTAACTGATTCCTGATTGGTTGATTGGTCTTTTGTGTGTACACTGTATTGATGAAATGTAATTAACTAAAGGTGGTTAAAGGGAAAACATTTAAAAGTTTTAATGGTGTTTGTATACCAGCATGACTTTTAATTTAGGTCTTACGTAAGACTATAGTGATTTTTTTGCAGCCTTCTAAATACTGCGATAAATACAAGCGGCAACGAACTACGAAATATTTAATGAATTGGTCCTTAGATCCGCAGTCTTAATGTTATAGTTTAAAATACAGATACAAGTAAGCCCTTAAAGTTACAAACAACAGCTGTGATACGAATATAAAAATGCTAACGATTCAGTGTAATATGCAAAAAGATTTCAGTAAAAGGTCTCAAAATGTCAAGGACAGAGCTGTATATGATAAGTTATCAATCTTCATAACAATACCTTAAGGGTGCTTTCACAGTCGCGAGAAGAACGGGTAGCAGGAAAATAATAGTTTTACATGCAATGGAGTATAGGATTTATTAAAAATGTCTTTGCATGGAATTAATACGTGATTGCCTACACTAATCCATATGAAATATAATAGAGGTACCGATTTTTTTTTATTTGAACGCAGTCATCTGCAAAATTACAACCTGCGGTACAAGGATTAAATTCCTTAGTGCAGGACGCGTTTTAAAGAAAAAATAAAGAAAAAAAGAATGTGTGAATTTACCGCGCCATTTGGACGAGCTTGCTGTGCCACAAGGTCCTTATTCCGAAAAGCTCAACAAAATTACAAGCCTTTCCAATATACCAGTATGTCTATCCACACGCCAGTCTGTTGACGCGACTTTACAATATAAGTAATATTGAGCTGTTTTAGTCCTTAACGTGAAAGTGAGATTTAGTGTAAGACAATTTGTACTCGCTATGTTGTATAAGACAGACCATTTTAAACAATATAATCAAACAAGCTAACAACCGTGAGGAAAAGTTTGACGTATTAATTTAGCTGTGTAGTGTCAATGAAAGGCATCATAAAACCTTTTTTTTTCACAAAACTTTCTCTCGAAGGAACTTTGTGTATGTATACCATAAATACCATTACGTAGCTAGTCAGAAAATCCAGTATTTGGCGGTAGGATCACAATGTAAAGTAAAGCAACTGTTTTTTTTAATTCCCGTCTACGTCCCTACATTTTCACTCACGGGAAATTAAACAAGCGCAAGTTAAAATCAGAAGATAAACAAATGAATCAAAGAGATATAGACGGGAGTACATGGGATTATCAGCAGGTGGATTCCTAAGTCCATTAGAGACGTTACTGTGTATATAAAACATACAACAACTATCATTATCGTACATCTTACTCTTGACGAGTTGATAAGATGTCCACGAATAGGAAGCCCTCAATCAGTTCTCGCGCCTTGACCCACGCTATCTGCTGCCGAGATCTAGTTTAGTCCTTGACACGTTGCGTGCCAACATAACTATGTGTAATCTGATCGATTTGTGCCGTATGTTGTTCATGTGGTGAATATGGAACTTGAAATTGATTTTTACCTGTGGCTGCTATTTGTGATTACCAGAATGTGGTCAAAACCAAGCCTGCTCAAACAACAGGGCATTGTCTCTGACCTTAACTAGGAACAAATATTTGTAGTTCATACAAATATTCGAATAAATATTTGTAGATCATACAAATATTTGTGTCAAGCAAGAACCGAACTGGGCCGAAGAGGCAATTAGCGTGTCGATCCCGAATATTTAATTTTAATTCCAATACAATGCCAATGCAAATGATATTAGTTAAGCAAAAAAAATGCTGTCTATGAAAGGACCTGACTGGAATCTGAATATTTATAGTATTTTTTGTACTGTGTTTTGTTTGTGTGCCTGCTAAATGCGTATTATGGAAGGAATACTTTGTACTTTCCTATTTATTTTACAAGTGAACTCTTCATAGAACTGAACATTTTACAAACAAGGATAATTAATATCGTTTGGCTCGGGAATCATGGGTAGTAAACAAAGGCGAATATGCGCATGAGCACTTTAATACTGAAAGAACAACACACTTATGAGTGATAAACAAAAACTTGTTTCGCGAATTTAAAATTCGAAACAAAACTCAATTTCAAATGGAGAACAACACAATTTATAAACCGTTACGTCCACGTGCGACAAAAAATTACCAGAACGCAAAATAACAGGCAGTTAATAATTTTACGTTCGCTTTTCAAAAACAGTAATCTGTTTGAGGAAAAACGAACAAACATTTAATTAGTCGCTTACATTCCCACGACAAAGTTTTGGAACATAAAGGTTTTCGCGAACATGTTCAAAAAAACTGTAAAACAGTTGTTTAAATAGACGTATGAAGAAAAAGTGGGGCATGTCGAGTGCACCACAATCTACGTTCATATCATATTGGTCCCCAGTTGTACGTCATTACGAGTAGTTGACCTCATTTATGTCAAATTTTCATTCAGAATTTATTTTTAGAAGCCAATTTGTTACAGTTATTTCTCTACTAGCTGTCGCAATTATTCTTGATTGTATTTGTTTAGATATATTTCACTTGTAATTTGCAGACACCATTAAGCGCAGCTCACACTGTAATTTGGGTAAATTCGGTTAAATGAAACCGATAGGACAGTATTTAAACCCGACTTTTAAATGTAGAGTCGTATCTAGAATGCAGCTGCGTGCTAATTAAGCGCTTTGTATTTGTTTTTTATAATATGCGCAGAATGATAACAAAATTAGCTTCAATAAAAACCGACCAAGTGCGAGTCGGACTAGAACAAGACTTATGCCGTTAAAGTCGAGCAAAAAACTTTAAAAACACGTCTCTTGTACCAATATTTTTTTAATGTAACATTATCTTATTAATTGTTTAGGGAATATAGCAATACAACGATGTGAGCATTTCAAGCGTCTACCTGTTAACATTATTAAGGAAAAATAAAAATGCAAAAAAAAACGTTTTTTTAGTACGAGCCACTTTCATTATTTATTTTTTTGTTATAGCGGGAACCGAAAATACACACCTATTACGGTTCATGTAAGATACAACCCGCTGATGGATCGGACGGACAGCGAACGTTTATTAGTAGGGTCCCGTTAGCGCACTGTGAGTACGGAACCCTAAAAACGAAAACCATGCATTTAATAAAAAGTGCCTTACCAAAGCATAAATAAGTGTCATTAGCAGAACGTACGCAACGAACCTTTTTAGTCTTCTGTTTGCCTTCAAAATTGATTTTTGTTTTCTAATTTAGGCCGCGCACACACAGACATGGAGTACTATAAACGCACGCGGAGTATTAAGGTAGTTCGTCAGTTTCGAGTGGTCGACAAAACAAAAAGCAAACGGTCGGAAGGCGAACGTGACGCGCAAGAGCGGTCGAGAGCTAGCGCAGTCCGTGTACGTTGATCACTGACTTTACCGTACAAGCAGTTAGTCAAAACGCTATTAAGGTTCGGCCACTAAAGGCGCTACACGAATAATTATTTCGTTGGCCGTGGTCCGGAAATGCAAGACAGAGATAATACTAACTGCTTTCTTACAGGACGAAAAGAGCTAAACACATGTCAAGGTCGCGAAAGATTGTCTTAGAAATAATAACGTAAGCGACAAAATGTAAAATATCATATTAATAGAAATCTATTGGATGGAATAAAAAATCAATTGAAATTAATCTAGATATTATGATTATGCATCAAATTATACGAAAAAAATATTATTAAGTTGAATAGTTTGGTGGATAAAGCAAAAAAAGTATTTTTATAGAGCTGAATCACAAAATAAAACTATCAAGGAAAGTTTCTTTAATCGTGTAACCGATCCACATTTATTTTCATCATATCCTCTTCTATCTAGGAACCAAATTTCATATCAATAACATTTATAGTTGCTAAGTAAAAATGATATGAAAATAGCTAAAAAAATTGTATATCGTCTTAATGCTAAACACTTTGTTTCCTCATGTGGACCTAATGATGTTGAAACCCACCTCCTATAGAAGTATGCCCCTGTTAATACTTGCTCATTAGAGACAGATTGGACCGTTGCGTGATTGTAGACCACACCAACCTTTTATTAACTACCTTACGTAATAAAACACGATCTGTAAATCAAATGCGTTTGAATAACGCTGTTTGAATTAAGAAATCGATAAAGGAAATTGTTTTTAAACTAGCGAAGTAATTAGAAGAGAGTATGGTTATTGGAAACAACGTTTTTTATGCTGGTGTGTTATACAATATTGTAGACAATAATCTCAATCTATTTGTATACTAACTTTCGTGAGGAGTATTTATAATTAATTAGAAAATACAACGGTTTACTCACGCACATTCTAGGGATCGCCCGACTAGTTTCAAACTCAATAGGAGTCCCTAATCATGACCTGACCCGCCGGCGGTGTTGTCGCGAGTCGAACTGCTCGACTGAACTGCTAAAACTAGTGGGACGATCCTGAGAATCTGCGAAACCGTAGTATTTTAAAAAACAATCTCAATCTATATATGTACATATAAAACAAAGTAGGGTTAGTTACACCATTTATAACTCCAGAACGGGTGGACCGATTTTCGTGATCTTTGGTTTGTTGGATTCCTCTCTACCCCGAATAGCAGAATAACTATAAAAAACATCAAATAAGTAGTTCACGCTTCCTCTTAATGCACTTATTGCACTATCCTGAATTTAGGATCCTTGATTTAGGATTTTTAATTTTAAGGAGGCAACTGCTTATAAATCGCAATCTATCGTGTATACCTTCGGTGTACCTAAGGCCTAATGGCGACCGGTCATAGAAAATCGATGTGTAACGTCACAGATTGGAACACTTTGATAAATAGGTCCTGGATTTAAGAAGCTATTCGCACTCAGACTTCCTAAAGGTTGACATTTAGGCTTTATAATTCAGTCACTAGATAATGTAATAAACTCTTAAGTAAGGCCCTATGATTGAATACTTAAACAAATGAAACACAAATAAATACAAACTCCTTTCCTAAACAAAGAATAACGACATTCGTATCGTCTGTATATACTATTTATTTGAAAGTTGTAACTGTAAACTGGTACAGTTCGCTGCTAAAACATGTAAAGCGTAGTTCGGTTCAGTAGGTACTATACAAACGGAATACTTAGTGCCGGAGGTCGGCAGATATATACGTTGGTCTGCAAGACTGAAATATCTCAGTTTAGAAGCTAGCGTGTATCGTGAATAATAGTTTGATTCTAAAATAAAACTTCTTATAAAGTATTTCGTGTATAAATTAATTGATACAGTTCTCGTTGGATTTATAAATTGTTAGAAATTTTCGTTTTTTCAAAACAAATATTTTAATAGTTTTTTTTTACTTTGTCAATAATTTAACGTGTAAACAATATGACAGAAGGATGGCTGTCATTGTTGTATATTTAGAATCTGAATAACAGATAGGTATATGAAAACATGTCATTAATAAACCATTCCTTATGTCCCGTCGTTAAATATGCAAAAAGGCTTCCCAAATGATCGATTCTTGTCAACGGACGATGGTACAAACGAGTTACACGTGTCTGTTAATGGACTTGTAAACTCTGTCAATTATGTTTACAAACAAGGCAGCTGCTTCGTAAATCACAATCTATCGTGTATACCGGGCCTAATGGCGACCGGTCATAGAAAATCGATGAGTGACGTCACAGATTGGAACACTTTGATAAGTACACCATTAGTGTCCGACATGACATTTGACATTCGAAATATGAAAAAAATGAGTTCGTATTGACGTTTTGAGCTAACTGCTTTCATTTCAAGGTTCTATGAACTATTCATAGCATTGCGGGCGATATGGAAATTCTCTTCTTGCTGTATGATAACAGATTTTTCTATAATTGTTGTTAAGGAGTTACTAATTCATCAAGATTAGGATTTAGTTAAATCATGTTACTGTTATTATGGGGAAAAACAAACGATTTATTTACAATTTGTTTATTATGCCTCAAAATTGAAAGTTACATAACAGCCATAAAGCTAAGAGATCAAATATGATAAACGCGTTTTGTGGCCAAAAAATCCGTTACCTGCATACAAAACACTTCAAATATGAGTTATATAGTTTGGAATACAACCTTCATAAAACTGTTCCGTGCTATAGCCATTTTATCCGTCAGGTACACAATGTTGGTGGCCTAAACGTGATATTTTTCTAAATTTGAATGTCAATATTCGAATTTCGAAGGTGGCCCGATCGTGATATTTTTGGAAATATAAACGTCAAACGTTTTTGAAATTGGAAGCGAGTTTGGTTATATCTCGAGATTGTATTTTTTGTATGTATTTTAAACGCGTTTTTCGTGTACTATAATAAATTTCGATGGCGTTAAAAAGTTCTCAGTGAATAATAATATTTACTTAATGTTTTAACTCGCACAGTTTTAAAACGGAAACAGTGTAAAAATAATGTATCATTTGTATCCTTTCGTCGGTTTTAAAACGGAAATTTCGGTCGAATATTTTTAAGATGATGCACACTTGGCTTGCCTCCGACACAATTTAATGTGATCCAGAGTAAGTCAACATTTACTTCGTGAATCATTCGGGAAAAGTGTCATTGTTTTGACTTTATGTGAAATGAAAATGACTAATAAAAATTTCGTTAGTAATAGAAGGAAAATAGAGTAACTTTGTAATCAAGACTCCACAAAAATCCACTTCTTCGTGAATTGTGTTTTGTTCTTAAAAACCTAGATTAAGAATTTACTTCGGTAAGAGCGGTTACAAAAACAAATGATTCAACAAACTAATAGTTTTAACATAATTATGAGTACCTAGCAGTTTATTCAAGTTTTTTTATGGAGAATTTGAATTAAAAATCCGTTAAGTAGTTACTAAACAATATCGAGATATTCATAAATAAGGCCATCGTGTTTAAAAAAGTAATGTATGAATAAAATACTGTAACGCGTTCGCAAATAAGAAAACCCAGTTATTATTAGTTAATGTTAAAATGTTTCTATAGCCCAGAGGCTTTATAAAACTGAGTTTCACCGTTTTTTAATGTTGCAACCTTAGAGTAAACATAGACAAACATAGAGCGAGCTCGAGCATAGCTAGTAGCCCCATGTGCCAAGCGTAAGTTTATTTTACTATAATGCACTACGCTCGTTTACTGATTTAATTGATTTCCGTGCGACGACAGACGTGTATGCAAAAATATTGATGGTTCCGATATGATTAGGTATTGACAATTTTTTTTACGATTTTTCTTGTTCATACTAGTGCCAGTTCATACTCGATATGCACACTCTATAGTTCACTTATTTCCCTAAGGTTGCAACTGTCTTTAAAACTTACATTCTTACTTTAATACTCTCGTAAAAGTAAGACTCACACGCAGGATTACCTACACGAAGCAGACGTCATTAAGAAGTTGCAATTTAATTACTCGTTCGAAAGAGGATTGATTACTGAAGGCTTAGGAAAGTTCAGAGCATCCAACAACATTTAATTGGAAATTGATCCTCAAAATCTAACCGAAAACTTTGTAAAATTCAAAATTCATTTTCAACTAAAAACAATTCACAATTTATAACTTTTATATCAAAGGAAACCACGAAATTGTATTTAAAATAAATAAAAGTTTCAACCCACCTCTTTGTGTGGCAGCGAGCAAGCAATCCGTCAGTTTACCACCGAATTACGAAACCGTATTCAAACTTTCTGGATGTGCGGTGTGCACTCGCGTCCGTCCGAGACAGGTGACGATCACGACTGAATGCATCGTGCAGGTCCTGTGCTTGCCGTGCAGGCGCTGTACTAGACGGTGGAGGCGACCAGACACATAAATTCAACAACCTTTGTAGTATCCAAGAATTGTGGAAATTCGTAGATTGTAGGAACGATATTCGTGTTATTAAATTGTTGTTGTTTGTGTTGAAAATACATGAACATAATTATAGTTTGGATAATACTGGTTTGAATCGTGTAATTGTTTGAAGTAGTAATTCAATTTACATGAAGATGTAGATGTAGACACTTACATTAAAAGACTTTCGAAAACTTAAATATAGAATAGGTACGTTACATGCATAATAAACTTCCAATTTGGCAAACAGCTTTATAATTAAGTTATTTGTTTGCAAAACGGTGCAATTTCACTGAAAGCAATTTATTTTTTTGATTGCCTTTCTTTACGATGTGAAAATTTACAGTGTCAAAAAATACGATGACAAAGGTTTATGTGTGTTTTATCCGATAATCTATAAATCCAGACAAAATACCTACAAGCTACACAATTTGAGATACAAATAGTGAAAAACTCAAACGCAACTCAATTTGGTGTCGCCATTAAATCTCATGGTGTCTGAAGAAACAGATATATATTTAAGAAAGTAGTAAAGTTTTGCGTACCCGTCATAAGTTTCAAACTACCG
The DNA here is from genome assembly GCA_932294365.1 of Diachrysia chrysitis. Taxonomy (NCBI): domain Eukaryota; kingdom Metazoa; phylum Arthropoda; class Insecta; order Lepidoptera; family Noctuidae; genus Diachrysia; species Diachrysia chrysitis. Next base: position 10,689,920 of record OW028654.1, on the reverse strand, counting down.
CATCCATAGTTCCTTACTACGCCCATTAGCTTATTACTTCAGGTACAGAGACGGGTTGCACCGTATTCGATCGGTGCAAGACAAAGCGATGTCAACGTCCCGCCGCCGCCGAGCGATGACCGATCGACGGAAATGCTCCAAGTACGGGGCCATGGAGGTAAAAAGTTTCAGAGACAACGAAAAAAGTTGCAAAATAGTACTGGTCATACCAACTGTATAAGATAGTCCTGTGATTAGTTATTTATCTGAAGTAAAACTTGGCATGGAGGTAAAACTTTGAGATAAGAACAGAAAATTTACGGATTTGTGCGAATACGTAAGAACATCATATCATACCAATTTGACTGGCCAGTTGGTCTAGTGGTAGGTTCGACTCCCACCCAGGACAAATGTTTGTGTGATAAACATGAACATTTGTTCTGTGTCTGAGAGTAATTTTTCTTTTATATGTATGTATTTAGAAATATATAAGTATGTTTATCAGTGGTCTGGTTGCCATAATACAGGCTCTGCCTAGTGTGGGATCAGATAGCCGTGTGTGAGTTGCCCTAATATATTATTTTTATTAATTTAATTGATGTTACAAAACGGGTTTATGGCATAAGAATGGAAAAGTTACGGAAACCTGCAACTAAAATAATGTTAAGCTATCAGACCATGTTCGTACGAACCTTCATGCAATTAAATATTTTGTATATATTGCTACAAGGAAATTAAAAAATATTACTTACCCGTACAGTGTAAAAGACAATTTTATATGCTATTCAGAAAATGTAAAAAAAAAAGTTTTTATATTTAGGTGCACATCTGTTTTATATTGCAGGGAGTGATGACCCCGCTGCGGGAAGGATCCCGGGTTGATCTTTGACCCCGTAATATGCAAATATATTTTGTACCTTTACAAAATATAGCCATTATTGTGAAGGTCTGCAAGAGAAGTTAATTATTTGTACAATTATGCAGAAATTGATTGTATTTGCCATTACAAATAAGCAAAACGAAAATTAAATAATTACAAATTCTTTTTCTGCCCGTCGCCCAATAAAGGCTTAACTAAGGCTTGGACAAGAACACGGGATCAAATATGATAAACAAAGGAAATATGTCTACTTCGAAAGTTACTTATTACATTTTTAATACAGGAGCATATGTTTTGGGTAGATTGTTGAACATTATTGGCGTATGTAATGAATATTAATCATATTAAGTGCTGGTGTTATCACCTATCACCCATCTTATTATGACTTTACCGAGGGAATTCACATGAAATGTAGCAAGTATAACATCATAATACATAATTATATAATATACCTAATTGTCTGCTATTAATTTTTGCGTTTATTTTATTAGGGAAAAATCTCTTTAAAAAACTGTATCTTCTCTAAATAGGTATGTGTATATCATTCAAAGGAACTTTATCAAAACGTCGAAGGCAACCAAATTATCGGAATTATATTTACACTAGTTATTTTTCTGACTTCGCCCGCGCGAAACATAGAAAACAAAACATTGAGTGATGCTACGGGAACATAGAATTGGGATAACAAAATATATTTTAAGAAATAAAATATCAGTGTGCCAAACATAAAAACGTATAAGTTTACTTTCTAAAATACACAGGACTGAACAAACATTTTGCAAAGTTTTAAATAAAAGACACACGACCACTTCCATTTTTAATTTGAAAAGTTTGTCTTTTCAAAATACTTGGACCTTCTTTCAAACAGTTAAGATAAAATGTCTATACAATAGTTTAATACTGAGCTCTAGGCAACCTGTAGGTACCTACCCCCCAAGGCCCGCGGCACTCCCTTATTTTAATTGTTCTTAATTTACTGGGGTCGGTGATCCTTTAATACTGATTCAAGATAAGATCTCCATATAAAAGTTATATTTAAATCGGTTTTTACGTCATCATCTAATTAACAGAGACCAAAATAAATGTTATAATAACTAAGGTTTATGGTTAATGAGGTTTAATGTTACACATAAAAATGAAATTGCTTTAAAGGGAATTGTAATGATTTTCTACTATATTAGGATATCATTATAAATGGCCGGGAATGTAGTTGAGAACATACAACATCAATTATTTTGTTTCCATTTTAAAGTATATATTTATCTATACACATTATTAAACAAAGTTCCCTGCCGCGACTGTCTGTCTGACCGCGATAAACTCAAAAACTACCGAGCGGATTTTTAAATAGTTTTCACCAATGGATAAAGTGATTCAAGAGAAAGGTTTTTAATATAATTCATTTTGGTTTTGCATACGCGTGCGAACCTGGGGCGGGCTTTACTATGCAAGCTTCGACCTCACGTATCATTTTAAAAATATCTCCATAAACGTTTGCAATGGTGCAACAATGGTATTTTCAAAGCGAGCTATGTATCATAAAAGCTAAATGGTCTATGAAATAAAATGTAACGAGCTCCAGCAGAATGGCGATGTGGTCAGGTGGAACTGCAACCATCTTGTTAAAGTCAAATGAGTTTGTACCCCAAGATGTGCAAGAAGCTATGGAATAGAGATAGTATACTTAGAAGCTATTGTTATTAGTTGCCTTTGTCTGTTTATTATTTACGTAATACTACCGATGACCTGCAGGTTTATTTGCTAAAGCAGCTGTCAACTAAAGCAATAATCGCTTTAAAAATAAAATATTGTGCAAACACAAATTGCATGTCGTCACGTCGATGACCAACTAGATCTATACGTTGGTCACCGAAGTTCGCCGATATTAAATTCCATTATAACCTTTTTTTTCATGCAGTGAACATCGCTTGTGTTGTCAAGATATTAAAATAAGCCTACAAAAATTAGATAGTCAGAGAGCCGGTAAACTGAAGTGATCATCAAACATTCACCTTTATATATATATATATATACTTCCCAGCCGATTTCGGCTATGGTGACTGCTACCGACTATCACTTGCAGAGGAGCCAAGGTGGTCAGCTCTCTTGTGCGCCCTTTGATGGCTGCAGTATCCTATCTTATGAGTAAACGTGCGCGCGCATCGGCTGCACGTTAGGACACCGTCGACATAGTTATAAAACATGGCTGATGGTGGTCTAGCCTTAAGGGCATCACGCTTCGAATCCAGTTCGACCCTCCTTTGCTCCTCGAAACCATGAACCGCACTCCTCACCATGCACCTCCATTCAGGGCGGCAAATGGCCTTTTTCTCCCATTTCTGGGGATCAATATTGCACCTTTTCATGTGTCTTTTCTGAACATCCTTGAAGCGTAAGAACTGGCCGCCTTGTTTCCGCTTGCCGTTCTGGAGTTCAGAAAAGAAGATGCGTTTGGCCACCCTATCATCATCCATTCGTAAAACATGTCCACACCATCGGAGCTGTCGCCGCATCAGGTATGCTTCTATGCCGTAGACATTTGCGCGTCGTAGCACTTCGGTATTTCTAATCCGGTCCGACCATTTGATTTTGAGAATGTCTCTTATGCACCTTAAATGAAACCGGTCCAGCGCCCGTATATGTTTCCGATAGAGGACCCATGACTCAGCAGAGTATAGAAGATTTGGCAGGACTATGGCCTTGTAAACGGAGATTTTTGTCGAAAGCTTCAGATCATGTGATTGTAAGACTTTGGCTCGTAATTTACCGAAAACAGCTGATGCAGCGCCTATGCGATGGTTTATTTCGGCGTCAAGGTCACACTTAGCTGTAATTGTGCTGCCCAGGTATTTAAACGTATTCACTTGCTTCAGCTCAGTATTGCCAATGGTTACCTTGATAGGTTCTGTAGCTCCATGAGAGTCTATTGCCATCACCTCAGTTTTCTTCACACTGATTTTCAGACCGAAACGGCAGCAGACTTCCTGAAGGTTCGTAATCAGGTCCTGGAGTTCTTGTGAAGAGTTGGTAACAAAACACAGATCATCAGCATACATGATCTCCGTTATAAGAGCGTGTGATACTTTTGTGTAAGCTTTTAATCTGGCCAGGTTGAAAAGTCCCCCATCAGTCCTGAAACGTATTTTGATTCCCGCAAAAGTTTGTTCGAGTGCTTCACTGACAACAACAGAAAAGTAAAGAGCAAACAGTGTTGGTGCAAGCACACAACCTTGTTTAACCCCACAACTGACAGGGAAGAACTCTGACTGATCACCATTATAGGTAACACAGCAGGTCATTTCGTCGTGAAGAAGGCGAATCATTCTAACAAACTTCTCAGGACAACCTAATTTTGCCAGTAAAGTCCAGAGGGCGTCCCGCGGCACACAGTCGAATGCTTTCTCCAAGTCCACGAAGCACATATACAAAGGTTGACTTTGTTCCCGACTTTTTTCCTGGAGTTGCCGGATGGAAAAGATGGCCTCGCAGGTGCCCCTATTGGGACGAAACCCAAATTGAGTTTCTGGCAATATGTCCTCGGAGACTGGTAAAAGCCGGTTGAGAAGAACTCTGGCGAATATCTTCCCAGGGACAGAGAGAAGCGATATACCCCGGTAGGAGTTGCAGTCAGAGCGGTCTCCCTTGTTTTTATACAGGGTCTGTATACGGGATATTTTAAATTCAGGCGGTATTATTTCCTCGTTCCAAATGCGATCAAAAATTTGCCAGATGTAAGTGTGAAGTTGCTCCCCGCCGTATTTAAGCAGTTCTCCGGCGATGTTATCAACGCCAACTGCTTTTTTATTTTTCTGCTCTTTGATGGCTCGAACTACTTCAGCGAAAGTCAGTGGCTCAGCCAGCGAATCATTCAGCGGCAAAGGACAAATACGCTTTATATGATCAAGATCTGCTAATCGATCTACATTGAGGAGGTTGTTAAAGTGCTCTGCCCAACGATCAAGTATATCCTGCTTAGCAGTGAGTTTTTGAGAACCATCAAGGGATCTTAGTGGTGTGCTATTTTTAATGGAAACGCCAATCAACTTATGCATTTCTTCATAAAAAGCGCCTAGTTGGTGTGTGTCTGCGAGCCACTGTATCTGTTCCGCCTTTTCAAGCCACCATCTATCTTTCATGTTCCTTGTTAATCTTCTTAAGGAATCACAGCTACTTCGGACTTCTTGAGTGAGATTATGATTACCTTCATTACGCTTTATGAGTATACGATGCTGTTTGAAAGCTTCAGTTAGGGCCCTATCATTCTGGTCAAACCAGTCCTCGTTGTTACGTTTTTTGCGTCCTATGATTTCCGTAGCCACAGTCAGTACGGAGGATGACAACTGTTTCCAGTTTGATATTAGGACACCTTGCTGGGCATCAAACCCATCTAGCGTGTCTATCAGCCCTTCCTGGTATTTTTCTCGAAGGTCCGCACAATTCAGTCGGTCTAAATTGAGAGATATTGGTTTTGCCCTGCAGGATCTTCGTGGTTCGCGAAGGCGGAGTCTCAATTTAGTTACCAGAAGCCGGTGGTCTGTCCAGCAATGCGCGCCGCGCATGACGCGGGTGATAAGCACCTGGGAGATGTCCCTTCGTCGGGTTATGGCGTAATCGAGGAGGTGCCAGTGTTTAGAACGTGGGTGCATCCAGGTGGTTTTGAATTTGTCGCGAAGCCTAAACAGAGTGTTCGTGATGGTGAGGTCGAATTGGGCACAGAGTGTGAGTAGTAATTGTCCGTTACTATTCATATTGCCCACACCATTATTTCCAATCACGCCCAGCCACGACTCAGTATCTCTGCCAACCCTTGCGTTAAAATCACCCAGCAGAAGTATTTGCTCGTTTGAACGTATGTTGCTAAGGCATTGGCAACCTTTATAGTGAAGTATCAGGGAAGAGGACTAATAATAAGCAAGGATTACGGGGTCTGTCGTTAAGGGTGCTATCATATTCAAATTAAAACTGCCAGATAGTTATACATTACTAGCTGTTTCTGATCTCGATTATCGCGGCAAAAGCCTATGTCTTTTCTCGGGCTCTAGACTATCTGTGTACCAAATTTCATTTAAATCGGTTCAGTAGATTTGACGTGAAAGCGCGACCGACAAACAGACTGAGTTACTTTCGCATTTATAATATTAGTAAGGATTTTCCAATAAGTAATTCTTGAGCAAAGAATAAATGTCAAGTCCTTAATTTGCAGAAGCGCTAAGCTTCATCTCTTTACAAACCTCTACTTGTTGGTTTTCTACAATCAATATCGTGACGCACCTGTAACAAAAGAAATTGATCTTATTATTCATACGTTTAATCAATTACAATAAATTAAAATTTTGTAACATGAAATAAAAATTTACAAGGCTAAACTAATTTAAAAAAACGGATCAAACCAGAACCAATTCTAAATTCCTTCAACGTCTGTTTAAAACCTCTGATGTTACTACTTTTCCTGTCTGTTAACTATTAAATAACAGCGACTAAAGAAGAGATTCCAATACTGGTATTTACTGGTATAAGAGAGTTCAGTCATCTCAATACATGTAATGTATCAAGCAACAGTCACAGAGTTCAAAGCACATAACGTATAGGGGGGATGAGTGTCGATGTTCGATATCCTATCCATCTCACGAGTGGTCCCCAGGGAAGAGGGGACAAATGGAATGCTTCAGCGCAAGTGGTATGGACTTGCTTATTTTCTCTCTTGCAAGTTTTTGAATCAACTCCTTGCGGATGATATTCCATTTAATAGAAAATCTCGGATCGGTCATTCACTTTGGAATAAACAAATGAATGTAGAAAATCTTATAGCCAACTTATAATATTATCACTAAAAAGTACAAGCTTACACTGCTTGTGACCGCTTTGTACATAAGTTCGATCACAATAATATTAAAAAGCATTTACTGAATTGGCAGCCTAATGGACTACGTATTAGCCACTGATAAATGCAAACGAATTGAGAGTTTTATACAAAAATATTATGATATTTCTTTACAAAAAAGTTTTATACCTTCTCAAGTTACACTTAACAGTGCAATAATGGTTTTAGTCCCAACGCTCGGGACATAGATAGATGTACAACTAAGCAGCTAAAATATTTGGCATGCAGTTGAAACAAACAGTCGAACTTCACGAATTTCCACAGTCAGTTGCTAAGGGAAACAAGAAGTAGAACGCCTAATATCTAGGTACTGACAGGCGGCCGCTCACCTAACCTTGTGTACATTCAACACTTAAATATCGACGTTTGTATATGTATGAAACTTTGCCCTGACACCGATATAAAATAACGAAACATAACCAAGACCGATATGCAGCGGGTGCAGGGTTGACACAACCTGATCTACCGATAATCAGGCACAATTCATCGTAAAACAATTCATCGTGTTGATCAGCTGATTGGCGCTGAAATAAGAATAGATAAAATATAAATTAAAATTTTACGGCCCTCTATATAGACCCAGTATTCTATTTTATACAAATTCTAATTTTGAGTAGCTAATTGATAACAGAAAAATGCAATCGATTATGAAAACAAATGACATTACTCCAAACTTAAATATCAGGTAAGAGACAGGTTTTCAAGGAAAGTTTTCATTACAATCTTTGAAGATAAACTGGAATGGCCTTACGACGGTATTTACATGTACTAGTGGCAAATATTAATGTATAAAATAATCCAATTATGAACTTCGGATTTTGATCGTCAATATCTGCTTTTTAGACTCATATTGTTATTCACATTTTATAGATTATAATTATAAGTATTGACAACCCTGACCCTTCAAATGTACTCCTACACAGTCTAACATTACAGTTGATCAAATAAAAACGTGCACTGCCTATTTTACGAAGTAACACGATGATAATATTAAAACGTTTTGTGATAAAATTGTATTTTTTTATACAAGTGTGTAGTTTGTAAGTGTCTAGTAGGTATATTACTTTTTTGCATTTTTAATAAGAATTTTTGGACATGTGTAGCATGATCCACAAATCTTGACCCTAACACGTTTTTTTGCCATTCTTCCAATTAACAATAAATATTTTGGTCCATAAACTCTGTGATTTTACTTAAATCAGCAAAGTTTTATACAGTGTGCGTCTATTTAGACTGCTACTACATTTCTCGATTAGTAATATCCAATGACAACTTTTGTGCAAAAATATTGTGTGTTTCCTCCTTTAGCATGGATCTTCTTCTGCTTAGCGTGTCGATCGATGGCAGTTAATTTTTTTAAATACTCAACTTCGCAAACAGCATGGACCGTATTCAATAGGATGTCGATGTAGGATATTCGATTAGGCGATACTCGACTTTTTAAAACTACCGGCAGTAAATTCAAACGCATGAACAATATGACCCGATTTTCCGTTCAAACCTTTAAAGAATATAAAGTGGATTTTAACATCCGTAAATTCAATATCAATTGCAATAATAACACCAGCACATCCGGCCGTTTGTCACGTCGCTACATCATCGGTTATTCCGGCAGCTGATGACTTGGTTGTCACGTATTCATTATATTGTCACGTCGGATTCACCACACTAACGTGTATCTCACTGTATTTATGAGATTCACACGCCACTAAATAACAATAGAAAACGAAAATCAACTTTACAACTACGAAATAATTGTTATCTCTGTTATACTCCAAGGTGTTTTAAACCCCGACGAAAAATCAGGGGTGTTATAAGTTTGACTGTGTATCTATGCGTCTGTCTGTGGCATCGTAACGAATAGACCGATTATAATGCTTTTTCTTGTTTTAAAGCTGGCCTAATCGATAGTTCTTAGATATAACTTAGATCTGTTCAGCATTTTGAAACTTATCATCAATTTTCTAAAATATTTCGAGGATTCTTATTTCTTTTTATTATTGATCTCAAAATTAGTAGGTACTATTTTAAACTTCTATATATGAACAAATATTATCGTTAGTGAAATATGGCGGAATAACTTCCAAACTCCTTAAAAGAACATTAGTGTCGAATCATACAAACAAACATTAATAAATAAACATCCAAATATTTAAAACGAAAACAGTTACAATGATTACGGCTGTCAGAACAATGTTTGATGCACGTAATGTGAAACAATACGTAAGATGTGTCGGAGTTATGTCATTGTACTTCCTAACTTGTAACTACAATACAATTTGCGTCATTTCGAAGCTGTCAGCTGGAAGATATAGCGGGAAACGGTGCGATTCGCGAAACGGAGATGTGAGAGACGTGAAAGAGGTTGTATTATGTTCGTTGTAAGTCACTTTGTTTTGGAAGATGGTGAAAGCAGATAAACAAAAGACGGAGCATCCAATCACGATGAAGGACCAATCAGGACCACACGAAACAATATTTTGAATTTGGATAACAAATCCAAATTCAAAATATGCGATTGTAATTTGGAACTGTAAAGTTTCAATCAATCTTTTCGGTTTCGTTTCCAAGGTTGGAAAAATACTAGTTCGTGATTTTTTTATACCTACTTATAGCTATGTTTTTAACTGACTTCAGAAGGATGAGGATTCGAAGGGATGTTTTTTAATTTTTATTTGCTACGGGATATATCCGGCAATTGAAGATCGATTTCTAAAATTATTTTTGTGTTCGGTAGTGTATACCACAGAGGACCTTTGAATTCGGTTCTTTTTTACATTTACGTGTAATCAATTATTTGTTTAGTTTATAATTCTGACAAGTGCTAGTTAATCAAATATGCTCATCAACGATAGATTATAACCAACCATATATTATTTACACAGTACCTAATACTAAACAGGCCTTACTCAATTAAAGGTCCATTACCGCCTAGTTTAATTCCAAGGTACTTTCAAAATCTCCTTGACTAAATGCGATGCAGCAAATTAATTACAAAAGAAAGGTTCTACTTCAAAACTGACAAATGTATTGTAATTCCAAGATAATCGCGAACAAGCAGGGTTGTTTTACTCAACCTCACACTCAAGGTTATCTGAAGGTTATACGCGCACCAAATAAAGAGGTTCCTTTGCAAATACAAATCTATTTCAGAATTGTAAGAAACCGCTATGACTTGTAGATGGATAAAATTATGATTGTTATTGAAATGTTGCCAATTACCATCATTCATAAAATATGAATGAGAACCTACGCAAATCAAGATGGATATAGTGAAGTAGTCGTATTGGAAAAGAATACGGAAATAAATCAGACGAAAGTGTAATATTTACACCACGCTAGTTTTCCAAAAGGGGTAAGAACAGGTGTGCCACTACCCTAAGTTCTAGGTAATATAGACAGTTGATGACTAGAAATAATTATAATCAGAAAAGTAATAAATAAATAAATTCTAGTAAGTTCGAACCAGTTCCTTATTTAACAAATAATATAAAAGCCAAACCACAAGTTCCAACATGTTCTAAACATTATAATACTACATTAGAAATTATTCATAAGAAATTCCATTTCTATTTATTTTAGTATTTGAAAATTCAGAAATAAATGAAAACAAATGGACTCTCTTATCCAAGTCATTGAACACAAGGTCTAACACAATTAAGGTTTATCTTTATCTCAAGAAGCCTTCAATAAAATGTATAAGAGACGACTTTGTGGGATCCTTTTAAATGTCCTTAATATTATCATTTGATTACAGTTAGAGTAATTGTATAGGATTAAGCTGATAATATAAAAAGGTTGGTTGTGTTGTGCTTTGGACAATGAATTTTGATTTCTGGAAAACGTGCATAAAGGTTGGACCAATGTACTGAAGTTTAGGGAAAACATGTATGTTTAAAAATATAATCAATGTAATTTACATCAATACTACTATTATAAATGCGAAAGTCACACTGTCTGTCTATCGGACACACTTTCACGGCTACACCGCTAAATCGAATTGGATGAAACTCAATGAAAAAGGATGATCAATCAAGAAGTTCAGAAAATCAGCTAACAGAAACCTGTGAACAAAAGTTCAAACACATACAAACAAGTCCCGACAAATCTAAAGAATAACTTATTCAAACAGTTACATTACGACATCTTACAACAATAAAATGAGACGAAATGATTTCAAGTCACACTAAAGCACATAAAAGATAAGCATCCGATAAATTCGCAGAAACACGCGCAAAATAAAAAACAAAGAGCTTTACAGACGTATTGTGTCTAATCAAGTGATTCACTCATCATAATAAATAGTAAGGAGACGTACCGCAAAAAAGGACAGAAGGACCGACGAGCAAAAAATGATTATACCGTCTCGAAGGACCATTAGAAAAAACGTAATAGTCTAGCTCATCATCATCATTCGTCAGTCGGCAACAGGAATAGACCTTTTTTCCAAGTACCATAGGCAATTCGTATGATACCTATCTCTGTCTTACGCTTTCTTTATATTATTATTTCGTTAAGGAACTGAGTGTTAAACCTTGATTTATGCATGTAGTATGTGGCTACATTCGTAAATAAACATTGAAAATTATCTACTATTACTTTTAAACGTTCTTTTCCACTTAAAGCAAGCTTCCTTTGGGGTTTATTTAGATGATGTTAACATGCTTGAACGTTTATATTTTTTTGTATTAATTTATCTTTCTGTAATTGTCTGTTTTGTGTGGGAGGCGAGAACCTTCTGCCCTTGAGAACTGTCTCGGGTTGCGGACCAAAGGACCGGCGGCGGCGTGTGAATGGTCAATATGCAATTAACTACAGTTTATTTTTCTGGAAATGCATGATATTCATGCTACCATACTGATTACATAAATATCTTTAGGGGTTTTCTTATTTTATTTTTGATTCTTAAGATTATATAGTAGGTAACGCGGACGGAAAAGCTATTAATTCTTTTTTTAGACCTATTGTTTGTACGGTATTTATTAAGATAAATAAAAAATAAAAAAATGTGTACAACATCACATACATTGCTCTGAACCCAAAGTAAGTAGCTAAAGCACTTGTGTTATGGAATTCAGAGACAACAAAGGTACCACAAACACCCAGATCCGAGACAATGTAGAAAAGTTGTTTTCTACAATGACCCGGCCGGGGATCGAACCCGGGACCTCAGAGCTGGCGACACCTTGAAACCGGTGTAAACGCCACTCGACCACGGAGGTCGTCAAAGATGTAAATATGCTATTCCTTTGGTAAAAAACATATTTTTCAAATATGTGTTTGGTGTCTTCAAAAGTGTATGACAAGGATAAGTTAAAAAAAAAATTGGTTCGCATCCCAACCTATGTTCAGTTCTTAATGGTAGGTTCTATTTTAGAGCCAGGTAACGTAAATCTTGACCAAAAATAACACGGTTTGATTAAATAGGTTAAAACCTGTTTGGTAAAAAATGTAAGTTAGCAATAAAAACGACGGCCATTTTTTATGCTAGTTTTATGTTATAACTAGCTTTTGCCAGCGACTTCGTCCGCGTTTCCGTCGTTTTTCGTAAAAAAGTAGCATATGTCCTTCCTCACTATTCAGTGGTTTTGATGTAACAGACAGATTAACTTTCGTATTTTAGTAGGGAAATATAATATATCACGTTACACAAAAATAATCCTTATAGCATGATTCAGTATTCACGCGCGACGGCGCGATGGCTTATTATCGTATTTCATGTATAAGTTTGGTGTTCCTATACCGATTTCTATGATTCTTTTTTTATTGAATAGGTAATAATGTAAACTTTTTTTAATTAGGGATGAGTGAGAGTATTATAAACGTAAGAGTAAACAAATATAATCAGAAATCTCCGAACTGCTAAGCTATCGGGAGTTACACGTGTTATTGTGAGTCAACCAAAAAAGATAGACATATGCTGTTGTGGGATATTTTTTAGATAATTTTATGTAGAACATTTCCGTCATACATGATTTCTATGTAGCTTTAACCATTAAGGCTGCATACGCGACGGAAGCTTAAAAAATACCGTTTTCCCAACATTTCCCTTCACTGCTCTGCTCCTATTGATTGTAGCGTGATGAAAAGTATACTATAACCTGCCCAGGAGTATGAAGAATAATTGTACCAAGTTTCGTTAAAATCCGTCGAGTAGTTTTCGTTTCTATAAGGAACATACAGACAGACAGACAGACAGACAGACAGACAGACAGACAGACAAAAATTTTACTGATTGCATTTTTGGCATCAGTATCGATCACTAATCACCCCCTGATAGTTATTTTGAAAATATATTTGATGTACAGAATTGACCTCTCTACAGATTTATTATAAGTATAGATAACAAAAAGTGAACTTCCACGAAACTGGTGGGTATTATTATAAAAACACATATTGTAATAAAATATTTATACCAAAAACTTTTGCTTGATCATGTTTAAGTTAATGTACCCTTAGCTCGCACCATAAATTATTAAATTCATTTTAAGTAGTGACTAGTGCATATTTGATTTTAATCCACGGTGCTTGCAGTAGATGTTTAATCTATTAACAAACCAAATAGTGAGGTCATTGACATTTATAAGTATTAAATAATTATGATTCATAATTTCTTATTTAATAGTTAGTTTTTTTATAGAAGTTGAAGGTTTTCTTTTTGTCGCTGGCTATCTTGGTTACTTTAAACTAAGAATGGTGATATAATATAATTAGTGTCGTTAATATATCAAAAAATCAGTACGTTACAAACTAATTTTAAATATAAATTTCCGTCAGTTTTTACTAAAAGACTTTACTATTTTCTATCCATAGCAATGTTTGGCTTCTTAGAAACAAATCTACTGGTTTAGGGAAATGTGAAGCGCACGGATGCGACGCGATCGACTTAAATCGAATCGTTGCAAATTATATTTCCTGAACTTTAACGTCTTTAAGTCAGTTTCCGTAAACGCTCGCTTCTGAAGCTCTGTACCTACATTTGAGAGGAAATCTCACTGTTCAATGTTGAAGGATCCTGACAATATTCTTGATAGAATTACTCAGTAAAATAAGAGGGATAAAATATAATCTTTCAACTATGTTTGAGCTGACTCCCGCACCATAAAATAATCCCTGTGTTACACACACTTTCAATTAACATGCACAAATTATACCCAGGCTTTGAACAAACATACCTATTGTTCGTGGATCATAAGAGTAGATTGTAATGTCTATGTAGTGGAGTGTATAACCTTTTTTTTTAATGTTAATGTTCCAAGTGTTGCTAAACATAACAGTGTCAATTTTTGCGGCAATTTTTACTGTTTCCTATTTTTTGCTGTCTTTTTTACCTACCAAGTACTAGCTTAAGACCATATTTGAATACTCATATACTGCGGTGGTTTAGTAGAAGTATAAATGGTCTTTGACACTAAGATAAAAGGGGAAAACTAAGCTAAAGTAAACAAGCATCTTTTATTAATTCCACAGACAACAAAATTAATTGTCTGTCATAAAAATGATATAGTGTGAGCTAAAAAAAGACATGCGGTGCCTTTCATCCCGGAAAATTACGAGATTTTCACGCGACTGAGTCTTCTCACTATTTATATTTTGCTTTCATAATATTTCACCATCCATTTGATTTTGATAAACGATACTATTACACGGCACAAAAAGACCGTAAAGTGACGTTAGATCTTTGAAATTATCTATACTTAATATTATAAAGCTGAAGAGTTTGTTTGTTTAAACGCGCTAATCTCAGGAACTACTGGTTCGAATTGAAAAATTCTTTTTGTATTGGATAGTCCGTTTATTGAGGAAGGCTATAGGCTATATAACATCACGCTACGACCAATAGGAGCGGATCATAAATGAAAAACATTGCAAAAATGAAAAACCGTTGAAATTAAAACACGCGAGCAAAGTCGCGGGGGACAGCTAGTACTTAATATTTGAACCACAATTTTCTACATAATTTTGTGATTGATGGTCGATTTGTGTGAATGATTGTGTGAAAAGGTTTCCGTTGATTTAATGTTTCTAAAGACTAAGAAATCCATTGTTTCGTCGAAAAAATAATTCATTTAGGTCATCCTGAATTATACGTTTCTTGATCATTGTTTTCTAGACTTACAGAAACAAATGAATCCAAGAGTTCGACTCGCGACACCAGCGCCGCCGCGTCAGCTCATGATTAGGGACTCCTATTGAGTCTGAAACTAGTCGGGCGATCCCGAGAATATGCGTGAGTAAACCGTTTTGTGTTAAATAATTTTAAATAAAAATGAATCGATCGATGTTATCTAAATAAATTATTTTACATATTTTTGTTCAAAACTCTGTAGTACTTAAAATGAGTTTGTTTATTAAGCATTTTAAGTAAGTGTTATACCAATTTGTAAAGTTGTCATTTAATAATAATATAATATCTTGGGACATCTCACACACGGTCATCTGATCCCAAACTAGGCAGAACCTGTGCTGTGGCAACCAGACAACTGATAAACATACTTATATATTTCTAAATACATACATATTATAGATAAATTACACCCAGACACAGAATAAATGATCGTGCTCATCACACAAAGATTCGTCCTGGGTGGGAATCGAACCCACGACCTCCGGTTTAGCAGTCAGGGTCACTAACCACTAGACCAACAGGCCCGTCAAAGTAATAAAGTAAACGAACGTAATCCAAACAGTCATTGGCCTTATGTATTTGTAAATCCAATTAGTCTTAAAGCCATATTACTGAAGAAACTAAATTATTAAAACAAACAGACGCAATAACAAGAAAACAATAGCAGCTTTAACTTAATACTCATTTGGAGGTACAGTCAGCAAAAACATTTAAATGTTAATTTTAAGACAGTTTTAATTAAACAAAGAAAAATAATGGCTAAAAATAATAAATATAAGATTTAATGCATCGCCATTTTGATAAACATAGGTATACTCTTTAGTAATACCGTCATCTATATTTTAAAGCCGCAACTTCGTCCGCGTGGAATTTTCATATTTTTCTAAAATAGAAGTAGCATAAGTTACTCCTTATTACATCAGCTATCTGCCAGTGAGGATCCCCTCAAAATCGGTCCAGCCGTTCCAGAGATTAGCCCAAACAAACAGACAGACAGACAAAACTTGTAAAAAATGTCATTTTGCTATAATATGTACCGTATATCCATTCATATGCATACAGTTAAAAGCGGTTATTCTAATATTACCAACAGACACTTTACTTTCATTTATTTGTATGTAATGTATAGATATAAAAACCCAAAACCTCAAAGAAATTTTTTGGCTAGATTATACATTTATTATTTCTTTCTTAAGTTAAATAAAATAAAAATATTTTTTTCGTTCTTAGGTGTTTCTATTGCTGTCTGTACCTATTACAGATTTGTAAGTCTGCGGTTGTAAAAGACTCGTTTTACCTCTATGGGTCTGGTTCTCAAATAAAAATGAAGTAAGCTCTGATTTGAAGCTACAAAAAATTGTATTCGATAAAGAAACATACTCTTAAGTGGTTTCAGTTTTACAGGGTTCATGACATGAGGTGATTTAATAGAGGCGGTCAATGAACTTTTCGCAGTGTTTTACTGAGATGCACTTAATAATTAATACAGAAGATTACTCCTACGAACTATTCCCGCGGTTTTAAAGCTCATAAAAACTCTTTAGTTAAGATTTCAAAAGCTATTACAATTTTTATTCTTATAATCATGAATAAAGGTTCTGCTGAAGTTTTTAAATATTATTTATCTATACTAATATTATAAAGCTGAAGAGTTTGTTTGTTTGTTTGTTTATTTGTTTGTTTGAACGCGCTAATCTTAGGAACTACTGGTTCGAATTGAAAAATTATTTTTGTATTGGATAGTCCGTTTATTGAGGAAGGCTCTAGGCTATATAACATCACGCTACGACCAATAGGAGCGGAGCATAAATGAAAAATGTTGCAAACATGAAAAACCGTTGAAACTAAAACACGCGAACAAAATCGCGGGGGACAGCTAGTTGTTAATATTATTGCTGGCCGTTTACCAGAACAATTTGATAAGAACTTTTTTAATAAACATTTCCTTGAAATAATGTAGGTACGTAGTAATTAAATCTCAATGCTATAATTTCCTATTCGCATTTTATAGGTAACTAGCTGTTTCTCGTGGCTCCGCCTGCGTAGATGTCGGTTATGGGGACAAAAAGTAGCCTATATTCTTTCTCAGGTTCTGGACCATCTGTGTACCAAATATTATTTAAATCGAATCAGTGGTTTTGGCGTAATAGCGCAGCAAACAGATAGCCAGACAGAGTTACTTTTGCATTTATAATATTAGTTAGGATTCAATGTAGTGATTGGAATTGAATATAAAAATGTTCGTGGTCCGAGTGTTAATTGAATGACAATTTCCAATTGACACTTGGACCACAATCACTACAAACGTCAAAAACATTTTTATATCCACACTTTATTCAATTGAGGGCTGATTTTTCCAACGCCAGATAAGTTTATCCAGGAATAATTTTGAATTATTGAGAGTACTTTCATACAAAATATGTCAGACGTCAATTTTGTTCCCCGAATAAAATAGATCTGGCTTTGGAAAAATCAGCCCTTAGTGCTAGGATACACACAAACAACAACAATAATAAAACTAGATATATTATCCTATATCTACTTAAAACCCTAAGGATAATATATAAATGCAAAGGGATTTAGAACCTGTTATTTATGATAATGGCGCGTCGGTTAGCCGCCATTTGTAATATTACCGGGTTTCCCGCGAAAAATTAAGAGCTTAGGGCAGATGTATTAAAGAATATTATTTAAAATTTTATTTAACATTTCTCAATATTTCCGTTTTGTTAATAAATCTCTTATTAACAAAACGGAAATATTGAGAAATGTTTTGTGGGTAACATTATTTTTACACTATTTTTTTACCTAATTTATTTAACAAATCTTAGGCTGAATTAAAAAAAATCTATGTTCAAACATTACTTAAAAAAAAACAACCCTATTCTGACTTTCTACTTTCAAATGTCAGTCAAAACAAAAGGTGCAAGTTTATGCATTTAATAATACAAATTCAAATCTAGTGTTCATGCAAATTATTTCGTTTATAGTGTCATGAAAAATAATACTAGTTATATTATTCAACAGAATACAAATGTCGTGAATATAATTATAAGCTTAAATTGTAAATATTTATTTATATGTTTAACGAAATTATTACGATATTTATTTTCATATTTTTTGTTTACCCAGCTCTAATTGATTTAGTTAATAAGTTACTTATTTTCAACAATAATAATTAATTTGAAAACATTAGTTTTGATTGATCGAAGGTTATTAACCTCAAGTAAGTATTTATTAAATAAAATTTAAGTAATAAATAATATATTTAGTATTAACTTAAACATAATTTATTACTTTAAATATGCGACACAACCAACATATTTCCATTAACGTGTAATAACAATTTTTATTTACCACAGCATGTTTGAGTTTATTCTCGGTAAAAGTATAGTTGATAAATTGATTAGAAATAACAGTTGCTTTATTCTTACCGTAAGATAAATTACTTACAGACAAAAGCTTCTCAGATTTAAAGTGATTGCAAATGATTGATGCACTTAAGTGATATTATCAATGCAACTAGTGTGATGTCATCAAATAAACATAGATATACAAGAATTGTTTTGAAGCAAGGGCTTGGCAGGACGCACCCGTACACCCACCCACGCAGCTTCAATTATCTCTTTATTAGATGCAATATTACCGCAATGGATGCACTTGTGCGGAGGGTTGTTGAACTTTGACCACGAAACGTGTTTTTTGGTTGTTTGATCGGTGACTTTGAAAGCAAAATCATGGTAAAGATAAGGTTTAAAAGTATATATCATTTTTATAAAATGAAACTCAATTTATGCCAGAATACCTAGGTATTCAGGTTTGTTCAAAGGTTAAACATACATCTATTTATCCATGCAATCAAAGTTTTACCCCGAAAATACATGAGTTTTGAATTTCGTATGAGGAAAATTGGTTTGTTACCAATATAAAATCCTTTTTCACTACAAATCTGTTTTTTTTTTTCAAAAGTGGTCGGTTATTGTGTTGCCTATAACTATCTCCCTAATAAACACCTACCAAGGACAGTCTAATGTAAAATTAAACACATAGGTAGTAAACAAAAGCTCACCACAATCGGAACTTCAAGTTAATATAATTCACATTTTCCGTTTCGATGACAATAAATGGATTTATGGCTGCTGCAGACTGCAGACTGGGTATGAGTGCTGGATGCAGACAACAAAGAAACCCTAGACTACCCCTAGACCCCTAGGGGTGGAGGGTGCCAGTACCCTTCTCGTTTCATAAAAATAAAATGAGAAATATTGGAGTACTATAGGTACCTTTTAATATTATATGTACTGAATTTAAGGACGTTGACCTGTTATGGGTCCTTTTATACCGAGAAATAAGTGAAATGGGTCTCATATTTATTTGCAAATGAGATCAACCCGTAATTTGTAGACCAATTTTTTTAATTCTTACTAATATTATAGGTAAATGCGAAAGCAACTCTGTCTGTCTGTTGCGCTTTCACGCCAAAACTACTGAACCGATTTAAATAAAATTTGGTGCACAGATAGTCTAGAGCCTGAGAAAGGACATAGGCTTTTTGCCGCAATAAACGACATCCACGCTTGCGGAGCCGCGGGAAACAGCTAGTAAACAAAAAGACCAATTAGTTTAAGAGCTGGTCGTAATGAACACCATTGTTTGATAAGTTTATGTGAGGAAAGTATATGGACGAAAAACAGATTAGTGGATTATTTCTTTAATACCATAGGCATTGGAAAAGTGTGGCCAGACTTTAACCTAGAGTTAGGACCACAAACTTGAGTGATTAAATGATTGCAAAATTAACTTAAACATTTCTATACAAGAACTATCGTGAGACATGTCTGTTTAAACTTATAGACCATTTCCGATTATATTAAGGAATACATTGCTAACTAGGTAATCTTACTTATAGGAATTTTTATACTAGTCAACAAACTTAAACATTAACAACGTATCTGAAGAAACTCTAGACAAACGTTCCAATCTTCCCCCCATTATAACAAGCACTGTCTCCAACATTAAGCATATTTATACCGAACTAACTGGCGCAGACTGCATGCAGACAACAAAGGAAGCCTGGAGCGACGTGATTAATTGACGAGACAGGACCTTCCCGACCCCTCCCCCTCCCCCAGACGTGTCCTTACTTAACTGCACTATTTGGATAGCAACATGGACTTTTTGACGAAACTTTTTGTTTGTTTTAGAGTGCAGTATCTTTGTCAAACATTTTAGCAAAAGGACGAAAAAGCACCAAAAAGGATTACAACCTTGAAAGTACCTCATATAATAATAAGTATAAACAACAACAAAACAAGTCGAATTAGTTAATGCCAATGTGTATTTACAAAAAAGTTGCACAGTGAATAGGCTATTTGACAGATTTATAATTTCTATCTTGAATTACTTGGTTACGGTTAAGAATTTCACCCATAAAATTTTTTCAAAAAGAAATTACGTATTTCGTAAGAAAATTGCAAATAAAAATTCAAAATTCAAATAAGCCGCCGAAACGCTTTATTCAAACAATATGGTGTCGTGCTTTGTGAGTGACGTCACAAGCGCGTAAACAAGCGTAAGCAATAAAGGTTTTCGGTTCCGCAGTGGTGTTTGTGTTTGGATATTTGTAATTTATTGTTGATTAATCCAATAAAATGACTTACAAGTGGTGTGCTGTACCCTGTTGTACAAATACATCTATAAAAACCCCCGAAAAAATTGCTTAATAAAATTGCTGTCCATTTCGAGAAAAACTCGCAAAACAAAAGTGGGAAACGAAAGATATCACAAATCGCTGCAAATATAATTAGAAACGCCAAAATATCTGTAAACACAATAGAAACTTCAACCACCGACACTATGTTTACGCGCGGATGACGTCATTATAACATTAGCCAATCCGGGTCGTTTCTCAATGTGTGGCGCGAGAAACAAATAGCCAAACATATTTTTGTGTTTTTGGATATATTAATTGTTTTAATTTTTAATAAAAATGATGTGATTCACATGAAAAACTCTCATTTTATGCATTTAAAGCAAATAATCACAAAAATATTCATAGTGTCAAATAGCCTATTAAATAATAAATTAATGACTTAATAATAAATAAATTATGATACTAAAATAATGAGTCAAAATTATATATTTATTTATATTAACCACTTAGATTAATATAATTAATATTTAATTTAGACATTGAAACTATTTTAATCATTACAGTTCAAACATAAAAAAAAAAACGAAAATAATAAAAAACCTTAAAATCGTCTTATTAAATCTACAACTTCTACAAAAGACGTTTCGGTTCAATACTAAAATAAATTAATCACATACATAAATAAATACACACAAAACTCTCAATATACCATACCCTAGTCTAATACATGCATAAGCCCTCATAATACAGGTATTTATATGAGAGTTACTAGCTGTTCCCCGCGACTTTGTCCGCGTGTTTTAGTTTCAACGGTTTTTCATTTTCGCAACATTTTTCATTTATGCTCCGCTCCTTTTGGTCGCAGCAAAATGTTATATAGCTTATAGCCTTCCCCAATAAATGGGCTATCCAACACTGAAAGAATTTTTCAAATCGGACCAGTAGATCTTGAGATTAGCGCGTTCAAACAAACAAACAAACAAACAAACTCTTCAGCTTTATAAATTAGTATGATTAGCCACACGGTACCAGACGACAAAGAAACGGGCGGGATAGACGCGACACGATACGCGACACATAGCACTCCCGACACTATGTAAAAGCAGTAAAAGGTATTCAGTATTATAACGTAGTCTAATGGCTGGACGTTTTAGGACAATTATTTGAGATTCCATACGATATGGACGTATGTATAGGTTTGTAAAATTTTTAGTTAATAACTGATTTTATTAAACCTTGTTTTTGTGATGCACTTACATTATAGAGAAATAACTAAACCACTAATATAGCCCAAATAAAATAGTTAAAATACGTGTCATTTCTAAATGAGTCGTAAATAAATTACTATTTACTTGGGGTCAAATCATAGAGAGTCAAAGCACATCGAAGCGTTCTTTACATGTATCACGAATGTGCGTCTATTTTTTATCTCAGAATAAATTTGAGCCTTACGTATTGTTGAATTCGCTATATTAAGTTTTAGATTACCCCTTCGAATTTTTTTCATTCTGCTGTAGTATGAAGTGACTCTTACGTTGCCATCAAAACGATAATAAATTAGGAAAAGCTCTCGTTCTACGCTACGCAAACTAGACAACTGCTACGAAATCTAGCAACCCGCTACGCTCGCTAGAAATGTGCTACGCGCTTTAGGCGTTATCATGATTTACTTAATAACTATTACAATTATCTTTAAGAAAAATATCTAAATATGTGTGTCTGTACGGTATTACATTAAAGGCGAAACATTAGTATGTCTTGAAAAATATATAAATTTTTAAAAAGTAGGTAATTCATTTTCGTTTAATTGAGAACGTTTAAAGGAAGTCTGAAAAAGATAGACAGTTCAGCATTCAAATAACTACGGGACAACTTGAAAACTTCAATTGCATGCTACATTAGTCCCAGTTTGGTAGTTTGGGTGTGGAAAACTTGTTTCTGGTCAACTACAAACTTTTCATGGAGGCAAAGTAACGCTTTTGGTACCTTAAATTATTTTTAATGAAGGAAGGACTTCTTTTCGTTTCTTGGTTAAAAAGAAAAGTAAAAACATTTAGGATTTATATTGTGATTATATTTTTTAAATTGTAAAAATAAAGTCTTGAATTTTAAATATTTGTCTTTTGGTTGATCCGTAACAATAAAAAAAAATATTATTCGCATGTGAGGAAGAACAAATCCACGTGTTAAATAAATACGAATAGTTGAAAGGAAAAAAAAAACCTCAGGCAAGTCTTAAATCCGCGACTACTGGTAAAACGGTCTGAGATGCTCAAACTTAATTGATTTATCCTGTCTGAGTTTTTTTTTTCTACTATTCTTCTTTAATTACAAATAATCGCGTCGCAGACGTGACTGCGTAATAAATATCCACGTGTTCGTGTAAAAGGGTCACAATAATATTGTCTGGTAAGTTTCAGAACCTATTTTGCTCTATAAATGACTGCCCTATTAAGGTAGACACACCGAACACTTTCTGTTAGCGATCAGGTTTCCGTTGTTTCCTCTAATGGAAACTCTTTAGGCTCTCAAAGTGCCCATACCTAGTCTATCTATACCAAAAGAGGTTTTTATCACGTTCCAATTTTTATGTATAAAGTGGATCCTTCAAAGATTATTTAAAAGAAAAAAGAGAAAACATTTTCAATACACGAACGTGACGTGTAAACGAAACGTAAACAGCACGACATGCCTTTCGGAATTTGGCGGCCCCAAGTCCTTTCAAGTACGACGGGAAAAATTGCAACTTATGAATAGATTATTATCAATGTCTGGGGTTTTATAGATCACTTTGTGATGTTATATCTCAATATTTTAGTATTGAGTAAACTTGAAAGAAAAAGCACATATTTTACTATTTTCAATAAAGATCACATAATATTCAAATTTGGACCGTGATAAATAAGTCTCCTGTATAAAAAATAATGTTTGTATATTTGTCCTCTATACATGTTTAAACCAATGATCAGATTATGATGAAACTTTGGCAGGGTGTTCTAAAAATAACACTAGCAAAAAAAAACATTTAAACATAACGTGGCATCGCAAGGCCGGGTGCAACTAGTACATTATAAATATGTACCTACCTCAAAGTACCCGTAGCTTAGAAACTGTATCGATGTTTTTAAGACCACTATAATACGACTAAACAAACTTAACGTAAACAGTCAGTGTTTAGACATGGGAATATCTCACTGAAGCCGCCAAGTTGCAGCCAAAGGGTCGGGGTTCGGGGAAGTACCACTCCCACTCAAACCCGTAAGCTCCTTAGGTGGTTTTGCTTAAGTTTTTGGGTTATCCACAGGACCAAACCTACCTTAACGCCCGGAAACGGATTAATAAGTACTCAAGTATAGTTTTTAATTTATAACGTAAGGTTGACACGTAATTGTTTAATTAATTGAATCCGTCCTTTATTATATGTATTTAATTCAAAACAATATCACATTAGTATTCAAGTCATCAGTATGCAGTAAAGGACACGAGTGCAGCCGAAGTTCATGGTCCCTCATTCTATATTCAAATTACGTTAATTAAAACCACGCAACTCTTGCACAACGAAAGATTTAATTCTATATTCAAATATTTATATTTTTAAGGTCATAATGAATGAGTTACGTAAAATATTATGGTTTAGAGTTAAAAACTGTTGCAAGGCTAATTTTGGAATTATTTATACAGGCGCGGTTTTATTTCATTTTAATAAGAGAAGCAAGTTTTTTATAACATCAGCCCCTCTGGACAAATGACATTCCTACAATCGCTTACGCTGATCAAATCGTTCAAATGTATGGAACTGACAAGTCTAAGTCACGTGACTTATCGAAAATAAATGTCATTTCCATACATTTAATGTCATTTGGGCGATTTCTACCATCAACACTTGTACAAATGTCGCTTTCTGCGGGCCCTGTGAGTTGAATACAATCAATGTTCTATAATTTTAAATAGCGTATTAACAAAAATAATTATTGTGGTGCAAGCCATTAAAAACAATAAAAAAATAACTAATATTAAATTAAAAAAAACCGGCCAAGTGCGAGTCAGACTCGCGCACCGAGGGTTCCGTACAACGAAACGGCTGAACCGATTTGCATGAAATTTTGTGTGCATATCGGGTAGGTCTGAGAATCGGCCAACATCTGTTTTTTTTTTTTAATCGCTGAACAACGTTTGCTGGGTCAGCTAGTAAGTTTATGATTATTAAAAAAAATATACTATGTGATGTAACTAAAAATTTAAGATTTTCGGAATTTTTCCTATATGTGTACTTTATAACGTTGCTTCATGCCAAATTTCAAGATTCCAGGTCGTCTGGAAGTATCCTTTAGGTTTTGATTCCCTTGCGAGTAGTTGCGAGTTTCAAAATATGCGGCTTTAATTGCTGTATCTTTTGATTGCGTTGACGTAGAAGTTTGATTTTGTTACAGCTTAAAGATATTATAGACTTGAGTATTTGTTAAGAATTTCAATATAATACCACTACGCGTTCATGAGTAAAGGGGTAATAAGTTTAAAATTATTAAAAATATTTTTATTATATGATGTAACTAAAAATTTATGCTTTTCGCAATTTTTCCTTTATCTGTGTTATAAGACGTTGCTTCGTACCAAATTTCAAGATTCTGAGTTCACGGTAAGTTTAAAATTATTAAAAATATTTTTATTATATGATGTAACTAAAAATTTATGCTTTTCGCAATTTTTCCTTTATCTGTGTTATAAGACGTTGCTTCGTACCAAATTTCAAGATTCTGAGTTCACGGGAAGTACCCTGTAGGTTTTGATTCCCTTGCGAGTGTCGAAAATTTGCGGCATAAACGGGAGTATCTTTTGATCGCGTTGACTTAGAAGTTTGATTTTTTCACAGCTCCAAGAGACTATAGACTTGAGTATTTGATATGAATTTCAGCTTGATACCTCCACGCGTTCCTGAGAAAAAAGGTCTTGACAGACAGACAGACAGACAGACAGACAGACGGACAACAAAGTGATCCTATAAGGGTTCCGTTTTTACCTTTTGAGGTACGGAACCCTAAAAAGGGCTACTTATTTCGCAACAATTTTTTCTATAAGCCTGCAATAAAATAAGTTGAAAATCAAAGAGGCTCGAGAAGGAGAGGGGTCCCGAAACATCATAGATTTCGCTACATACATCTTCTACAAAAATCACTTATAAAAGAATATCTAACATACCTATACCTATCGTATATATACCTATAGAGTATCCTATATATACTTACTTATATTCATCAATACTTTATACGCGGTAATTGTGTATTAGGTATAGCGTCACAGGGGCATGGCGTGGTGCCAGCTCGTGGTTGTTCGACGTGCCACTAAACTGCTGCGGGCCGATGCGGGCCCAAAGAATATTTGTAACTATCGAGTATCGTGGTATTGTCGGAACCACAGGATATTTTTTGTTTTTGGATAAAGCTTACACATTTGCAGCTTGGTACCTATATTTGTCAAATATTTTACATTTAATGTTTGTGTTATTCTATATAGAGGGATTATTCTTAACTGTCATTAAAATAATAATATCAACGCAAAATACTATCTATTAAAATAGAATTTAATGTACCGTTTATTAGTTTTCCGTTAAATATTTATTCACATAACCATTTATTCATTCAACCTTAACCTACCTAGATATTTTTGCTAATCAACTACTGTTATTTTGATGATAATAGACATTTTAATAATGACCTTCGAGTCTAGCATACCTTATTATAATACAAAAATATGAGTGACCTATGATGCGAACTAGATGAATAGATTTATTCTTAAAGGCCAAATCACATAATACATGTTACACCGGTTTTTATTTTGGATTTGAGTAGATTACTGTTGATATGCAAGTCGTGTCATTTCTGTTTCTAAATTCTATGGCACATGGCTGGAGCTCAAAAATAAAAAACTTAACAAAACCTTTTAAATATGCAAGTTTTCCATAAGCTATATCTGTCTAGTTATATAAATTACTTTGCGATAGCCAAAATCACTAATAAGAAAAAAATATATTGAAATACTAATATAAAAAGAAAACGTAAATGTTTCGTCATCCTCAAACAGGATGCAGATTTTTTGAGAAATCGCTACCTTATCTATTGAATGGCTACTTTTCGTCCAATTATTTCTCTATTTACCAATATCCACAGCGGATAAGGATCAAGGAAATTTAATATACAAATAAGATTCTGACGACCAGATGATATTTGTGGAAAGGATGTACTGGCTTATTTCAGAAAAAAAAATAAAGAATTTATCTTCAGGTTTGACGTTACATTCGTAACATTTATGGCCTTATTTATAAAAAACTCAACGATGATTAGCAATGGATTAGCAAATTCTTGTTTCAAATGTTCTATAGAGAATTAGAATTTAGAAGTTTCTTAGCAATTGCTTAACACCGTCCAGATTTTTATAAATAAGAACATAAAAGACAGATATGAAAACTGGTATTGGGTTGGCGAAAAAACATAAAATTATGAGTTCCTCTTTATATATTAAACAAATTCTTCATGTGACCTCTTCTAAAGCCAAGAACTCGCTTATAAATGTATGATGTTAAATTTTAACTGAGCACAAAAGTCACAGCACCCAGCTGATGTGCCTTATGATGATGAGGAGTAGAACAGATCACTTAGTACCTAGTAGTTAGTGAGCCAGGGGTACTAATATGTCGTTATTCCAGACTAATTTGAACGCGGCGCATATAGTAATCGTTGGCTGGTTCGAAAGAAGTGCTTATGTGAATAGAGGCTACTTACTGACGCCCATATCAAACCCTGGACTCAAAACTGCACTAAGATATAATGAGGCACACTTGAAAGCATAGAATACAATTGAACGGTAAGTTTGTGTGCATCGCATCTTATAACATAAATATTCTGTGTGCAACAAGAACGAAGTGATTACCGACGCAATTGCCAGTTCTTAAACTTACACCCTAAAAAAACATGTTTTCATGTTTAAATTCCTGGCATTTGAATTTGGACCGAAACCATAATTGTCGTCATGTCATGGTGGCTATGTCTAAGAATACCATGACGATGCCTTTTGGTACACCCTCTTGGAACCAAGTATGGTTGGAATCTATAATCCTATTACACGCTTTAACTTCTCTCATCCTTCACCGGTTTTCTATCCCATTTATCGTCAATTGTTTTTCAGGAGCTCATACTTTGACTAAAATTCTTTCTGTTAAGACATTGTTCATTGACAGTTCTACGAAATTGAATTTCAATAAATCGGAGTGATTGATTGAATTCTATTAGTACCAAGAGAATGAAGATAGTAATTCGAGAATTGTTGATCTGTGAAGATTTTTCTGAAAGGCTAAAATGTACTTCAGTTGTTAGGAAACCCATATAAGGTATAGAAAAAAATTTAGAAATAAATAGGCAGCAAATAGTTTATAAGATTTTCTCTGAGACAGTTACCGTACCATTTTTTTTTTTCATTATTTAGCCTTGTCCAAATACAAGGTGCATTTTAAAAAGCAAATAGCTAAGTGTCTTTTTACAATAGTTTATGACTAAACTTATAATTATAACGCATGTAATTCTTAAAGGTGCTCCTAACATGAGCAGATGTGGCAGTCCACCTGCTCCATAGATAAAGTGATAATCTTCAATTCTAAGGAGGAAAAAGGTCAAATAAATATAGAAATAAAGCCGCCCATACACGAACTGATCGACCAGAGTTAGTGATCATATACACGGGCCGTGCGAACTGTCACACTTGCTTTTGTTTTGCCGGCCGTTCGAAATAGTTGAATTACTTCAAGCAGCCCATGAGCGCGCGGCCTAAAAGTTACCAGTATCAAACCGCGTTAAAGAATTCTATTTCCAATCGAAATTGAAGGTCTTATCGCGATGAAATCCAGATTAAAGCAAATCGTAATTCCGTTAAGTAATCAAATAATAAATAGGATTAAAAGTATACAGTTCACGTGGCACACATTTTATGCTTTAAAGACGATTAAAGGAAAGACTCACTCAAAGATTAAGTTAAATTTTCGATTTGTTAGAATCCCAATTGTTAACTCCAAAGCTTAGCAAATAATACTAAATTACCAACGTTAAAAAATTAAACAAAATGGTTCTTATGTAAAAGACCAAAGGAATGACTATCAGAAATAATACAAGATAAATAATATCAAGAAAATGCTGCAAGCAATCATTTAATATAACCGACAAAGAATTGATAGGTTTCAATCAACGAGTATGACAAAAATATGACAGTATACCTAAAGAAAAACTTACTGTTTTCTATTACATCTACAACAGTAATATTAGATATGGGTACTTAGAACCGGTACAATAAACCACACAGTAACGGCAAATAAGGAAATAATGAAGTGCGAAAACAGACCTTACACTTTCAAAATAGAGGCGTTAACAATTTGAACTTTGCGCAACTCATGCGTGGTTGACTGTTTATAAATCTTAGTTGTTTAGTCGCACGACAATGTGTCATTTGTAGAGTCATTAGTCAATGTTAACCCAGTTGATCGGCAACAGTAACAGCCTATTAGGCTGTCCCGTTTGAAGTTAGCGGTACTGGGTGATAACTACTTGTGTTTCTGAGCGCCTGGTACTTAGTATGTAATATTACATTATTATGCAGCAGTAATATGTCCTAACTTAATAAATTGCCATAACCAGTATCCATTAAAGTTCACCTCTTGTCAAAAAAAATATTGCTCTTTCCTAGGGCGTTTTAGTAAATATTTAGGTGCTATATTTAATAATGCTTTGCTTTGAAATAAAAAATGTAATGATCTTTGGTGGAGATCTTTAATTTGACATAATCTAAATGCGATTTGTCATTGGTGTAGTAACGTAAAAAAATTATATGTAGGTACATTTATTTATTGAATTAAGAGAAATTTTGTAACACCGAATCAGATAGAATGTTAAGAATTGGTATATGGCGATAATGGACGATGGAATATTCATTATCAAATATCACATAATGATATTTGATGATGAATATTCTATCTCGGCAAGAGACAAGGTTTAACTAACTTCTATGCTTGTAGACTAAAAAATCGATAAACAAATGAAAATCGTTTTTAAAATAACTTTTTCTTTTAAAGTTATTTAAATACTTGACAAAAAGAATCCCTGAATTAAAAATTCAGACTGAATAAATTGAGAGTAGTCTAGTGTTGAGATGGGGATCTTTTCATTTCGCATTTTTTTTTAATAAATATACTTTGGCATAATTATTTTGGCATAAAAATACTTTTTTTACAGAATTGTTTTTTTGACTATAGTTTATTTTGACACAATAATGTTTTAGGCTAATTTACTATGGCATAATTTTAATCCGCATAATGTGAAGGCCGACTAATGAGAAACGACATCCAAGCAAAACCGAAATAGACGGTTAAGTAAGGGTTTTTATTTGACCCGTCAAAAAAGCGTAAATAAATTTAAGCGTAAATTAGGATAAAGAAAATTATGCTATGTTAAATTATGTCTTGAAATTTTATGCAAATGGATAGGAAACCGTTGGGACATACCTCTATCTTGGGACTTCAAATTTGGTCCATAGTCACAAAAATATATACATATCGAAAATTTTCCTTTTGGGACGGGACGCTTATTTATCTAGGTAAAAAATACAAAAATGTGTCTTCGAAATACCATCCTTAATACCGCAGTATAAATAAATATTTCCGACTTTAGATTCTAAGCCCATTAGTAGGTAACGGGATCCAAAACATTTTATTTTGCTGTTTATTTGTAAAGAAAAAAACGCCGTCACACGTCTCAGTTTTATTCCAAAATATTAATGTCCCGAAATGTTTCACGGCCCTATGACGGAGGACAGGAGACGAGGTGAACGAACGATCTGCCCTTCTCTACCAAGTCTCTACCTAGAAACCACAACTACTTATACTAAACAAGAGCTTATATTCATATACATCAGACGTTTGAATTTGATTACATTTGAAATAATTTAATGTGTTCTCTAAGATATAACAGAGTGCTTTAAATCATAGTTAGTGGCTTTTATTTCAATTCTTTTAAAGCTTTTTCTTGAACGAATCAGAATAATAATATAAATATGATGATACTACAAAAATGCAGATATTTAAATTCAGGTTTTTGATATATAAAATAAATCACCGAAATGTACACGCACATAACTTCCAAACGACTGCACTAAATTGGATAATTCTTTTTTGTCTTCGTTGTTAACAAAACAAGGTTGGTAAAGAAAATTAAAAAAAAAAATTGAAATCTTTTAATACAAAAAGTGAGTGTCTGAATGAGAAAATAGGTAGGAAAGGTAGGTAGGGTAGGTAGGTAGGCAGTCAGTTGACGGGAACGAGTTGTAGTATCTATTATAATATATTTTCATATGATTGACATACGTACACATAATGAGGAATGGCGTAAAAAAACTTTAGATCTACAAAAAATACATTTCATATATTTTTCAACTCATTCGCGTCTGACGTCACGATAAAAATTTACCCTGCAAAGTAAACTGAAGATTTGTGGGACACGAATCTATTCTTAAATTAAGCAACAAAAGACCGAGGTTAAAACCTGCTATCGATCTAGACTAACCGCTACAGAAATAGTTTATCTTACAAAGACTATACAGAAAATGACAAGATAAAGGACCTTCAAAGACTCAAAATAGATTTTTTTAAGCCTAATTTATATTAAGAGCGTACTTTCTAAAAGGCCCGAAACTTTTTTTTTTTTGTAGACCACTCTTCATCGTATCCATAACAATTCTCAACACTTGAAAAAATTTTGGTTGGTTAGTTCACTGCATAATGGTTACACCAGGATTTTACTGAAACGTTAAACGTAAAGAAAATAACTTTACTTGTGTTATTAAACCCTTCATGGTCTTTCTTCGCCGTAGGTAATTAGCGGTACTTGCCGGACTCCGGCTAACTTACTTTTACCAGGGACCAGTCGGGAACGCATTCGCATTTTACTGAAGTCAATGGCGGAAAAGCACTGTCATCGGGAGCTTAACTAGCCTATTTTAAACCCCACTCTACCAGAATTCTTTTTCTCCATCCAAACCTCCATAAATCCTCTGTCTTTTACGATTTCAGACCATTTGTGGCCAATTCTTTTACACTACGAATTTTCCTTAAGTATATTGTAGTTAGTGCTTAGTATTTTCTCAGTAATTCCATGAATTCTGGAATTTCCTTCGCTTTCGAAGTACGTTTTGTTGTTTAAATACAGTTGTGGGTCCGTAAGAGGCTTATGGCTAATAGTATTTCTGTGTAGAAAACGTAATTACAGAATATCTTCAACGTGTATAATAGAAATATAGGTTTCTAATGATTTCAATGCTTGAATTAATTTATCTAATTTGTATTGTGAAAAAAAAAACAAGAAATCATTTTATTTGTACATTAAACCGTAAAGCGATGTAAAGTCGAGGTTATAATAAAATATTGTAACCTATATGTAAACGAATTATTATAAAGATAAAATTTAGCACACATATACTTTATTGCCTGGGTGGCCTATGTGCTATTGCATAGGCCACTTTTTATTTCTACTTACTTACTAAATAACCTTTAAAGAAAGTCCTTGTTTCTTCGAGATCTAAAATAAATGCTAAACACGTATAATTGACATTAACAAAACGTAAACAAGTTTTTTTGTTAATGTGAAATTTTTTGACGTGACAACGTCTTATAAATTGGTTTGCCGGGTGACACTTCAAGAAACTGGGTAACGCTCCGCTCACGTTATGCGCTCACAATGAGAGCGAGTAAGAGGCACGCGTCCCTTCCACTCGGGCATGGTTAGCCCGCCTAAGAGCGAGAGAGACAGACATTGACATTGACAGTCGTTGTCACGTAAAACTTTCGCCCGTATACCGACTTTACAGGCAACCAATTTTTTTTTATTTAATTTATTATTTACAAATAAGCAATAAAATACTTGTTTCACTCAGGTTCCACCAACCAGCTTGCAAATCAATTATTCAGAAGTCGCTGTGACCTGCGTTTTGCAGCCTCCTAAGGGTCTCAACCTTATAGAAGAAGGGAGAGCTACCAAACGAAACTTTTTTAATTCCAGGTTTTTTCAAACCAACATAATCAGATTTATTATATTAAAATATCAAATTACAAATACCTACATATTAATATACTGTATGGCCATCATACTTGCATAGGTCCAATGCATAATAAACGAAGATCGTTGTGGGCGATAACCCCAATTAATACACAATATGCGACACTTGTCTACCACGGAGGCTGTATTATTAATTACTTTACACCCGCTGCAAGCTTGCATACTTAAGGATATGTCAAATTAATTTCATCGCTATTGATAGAAAGTAAAAGGTTCAAGGAAGTACGAAGAGGGGGTGTGTATTATGAAGGTGGGATTTAAAAAAAGGTGCTGAATAGATGGTTATTGAAAAAGGAAAAAAATAACCATTGTGTAAAGAAAGGGACACGTTATACACGAAAATTATTATTTAAATAAACTTTTAGTTCATGTCTATTAATTAGTTGGTACAAAATTATAAATAAAAATTAAAACCTCGAAATTTACATCGATTCGCCTTAATTGCCATATTAAAAGCTTGAATGGAATTATAAAAAATATTTGAAAAAGATTTTGATGGAGTATAAAAGTATGCACCTAAATTGCTTAAACTATGTTATTTTTCAGAATAATTAATATAAATACCATTTTCATATTTGTTTAAAACTAGGCAATTGTTTCTAAAACGTAAATATAATTTTCTTTATTTAATTCAACTTACCCCCCGTTCACACTAGTCGTAAGTCGCATACGACTAAAAGTCGAAAGTCTGATTTTATATGTAAATCGCGTCTCATCCAATGTGAACAGCTCCATATAAAGTGTATGGTGACCAGAGCATTCGACTTTTAGTCGTATGCGACTTACGACTAGTGTGAACGGGGGGTTATGGTGATCGAAGTGCAGTCACAAAGACGCAAAGAAGGTTACAGGTTTCCAGCTTTCCATTTCACAATTGCAATCCACTGTACCGTCAAGGAAATAGGGCGTGCCCGTGGTTACTACCCACGGGAAGAAACGACATGACCTAGTTTCCTAACTTCGAAACAAATAAAAACGCAGCACTTGACTGAAAACAAGACCCAGTTTAACCCATTTGCTGCATTTTAGACAAAACGACGATCCATCTATGCGTACAAATGCACGTTCATCCAGTTAGCGAGATTAACTGGGTCATTTTTAATGGGGCCGTGTCACTGAAACCAGTTCAGTGCAGTATTCTATAACAACTGCGATTTTGCAAGCACGACGCATTCGCGAATGCCCGCCAAAATAATTTTACACAAAGCATTTCCCTTACTCCTTTTCTTGCACCTAAATAACCTTTAAAGAAAGTCCTTGTTTCTTCGAGATCTAAAATAACACAAAAGATTTCCTTAATTCAATTTAACCTTGTCCACGAAACTCGGTTTTCAGACGTCATTAAATAATTACGTCAAGGTTATAACTACAAAGAAAAGTATTACTGAAAAAGGAAGATAATATAGATCTGGAAATGCACAAGAACCGAACTAAACCACACCTGGAGCGCGCATAAATACAATTCTAAATTTAAATCATAAAAACATTGCAATAAAGAATGTTTGCAGACACGCTCACGAAGGCGCGACCTATATTTAGCGTAGCGACTGTTGACCCGGTGACCTCGCCCTGCATTTGTTGACGAAACGTGTCGATATACTTTCTTCAGTCTATGTGAGCCTGGTACTTATTGATTCCTTTCGTCTCAAGCTTTCTTTGTTGACAACAGTTTCCAACAAAAAAACTAACTTAAGATGGAAGGTTAATAATTACAGCTAAGTCTAGCAATTAAGAATGCGGGAAAACTACGCAGTTGGTAAATACAATGTATTTCCACGAGTAACACTAAATTTATTGAATTACCATTTGAGAGAAAAGGAGGGATCTTAAAAAGAACTTATAACGAAATGGAACACTCTCACCGGACACGTTTCATTTCCATATCGATATAGGTACGAATTATTTACAGCTGACATAAAACTGTACTAAAACGACCCAGGGTATACTAGTTGCAGTAAAAATTCAAAGCACTCCCACTTTTATTTCAAAAAGTAATAAAAATATTTGGAACTCACATTGGTACATAAAATCGACGAAACCACCCCATTTTAAAGCATTTGAACCGAAATGAAAAATCTCTTTGTTTGGATGCAATCCTCTTTGGTTTGAACCAAAACTAAAAATAAAGAACTCCACTTCTGAGTATTTCTGACAACATGTTATATTACTTTCATGTTCAGTATTCTTCTCCGACATGTTCTATGTATGAAATCCCTTTTTACAAGCTTTTCTTCAACTTACAATGTATGTAGGTATGTTTGTTTAGGTCAAATCTTGCAAGCTAAATTAGAACCACTTCTAGGCAACTGACTGAGATGAAATATTGCATACTTACAGAAATTCGGTAACAATACAATATTATGGTACTTTCGAGCTGATCTGATGATGGAGACAGAAGGTGGCTATAGGAACTCTGTATAGAAATGACGCTATCCCATCGTGTTTAAGCTTGTTAGATTTGTCTGTACTTGTAGGTACTTGGAACTAAGCTGATTTAAAAGCTTGTGTTTAAAATACATTTTTAATAATGACTTATGATTTTTCTATAAGTACTAATCAATTCTTGTAAAAAGCATTATGAAAATGCCACTATGTAAATTTAAACTTAAGAAGTATATGTAAATAAAAAACTTAATAAATAAATGTAAATATAATAACTCCACAATATCTACGAACAAAGTTTGCTTGGACTAATAAGGAAATTTTCAATTAATCAAGACTGCCTACGACCATTTACACTTAATCATAGAGTATAAGCTGTTGCACGTAACATATAATGACAAATCTTGAGTAGTAATATTATGTAAATAATGAATGAAACAAAGAGGTTTCCGTTTCTGGAAATAAAAGTAAAAAAATAAACCCAAAATATCGTATGTTTATTGTACAATTCACTACTAAAAACTAAGAAATATTTCGTATCCTATAAAAAACAAAAGATAACTACTACAACTGTAGATAAATCTCAATTAATTCACCGATAGATAGAATGGAATAGAATATTCTTTGTTGTACACCATGAGAGTTACATCATTAAAAGAAAACACAACAGTAAAGGGTACAATGGCGGTCTTATAGCTAAAAGCGATATCTTCCAGAAAACCTTTAGATGGACAGGAAATATAGAAAAAAAAAACAAAGCAAGATGGGGGTAACAGGTGTAGGTACTGTAAGATACAAAATTTATACGAAAAGATATTGTGGAGATATACTTTAGGTACTGATATATTATCGTCTGGCAAAGAATAAACTTAAAAAATAAATCGAATATGACTAACCTACTATATTCAAGATTGTACAACATTATTGTTAGCAATTTAATAATATGTGCATTCCTCACCATTTATGTAGAATATCAACAAAGAAAACACAGAATGAAAACATACCTGAAACAAAACAAAACAAATTATTTAGTTAAAAAATTGCATTAACTCCAACACACTAAAGAAAAACAAATCAGACCGAAGTATATACAGGAAGTTACGAAAAGGTTATGTCTATTCAAAAGGAAAATTACAATCTGGTAACACAAAGTCAGTTTTCAAAATTTCAGAGTTTACGTATATAATTGATATCCCATTTTTTGCATTAATTATTCGATACCAAAAATCATAACAAACGTGTCACCACACTACGAGGGTCAATAACTTATAACGTCACTTGCTAAATTTAAAAAAAACATCGCTTCAGCGGTTTAATTATGATTTTTGAAGTGGAATAATTGGATATCAAAATATTAACTAACTCATTTGTCATCGTTTCAAGGTTTACAAATCTCTGTGAAAAGTTTGTTTTATCTTCACAGTTGACCAATAAGACTGGTTAATTTGTATTTTGTGATAATACTAGATGTTCTCTTCACACCTTTTGGATGGATAAAACCTTTTGTTAACACTCTGTATATTGAGTATTTCAAACTAATGGTAGCTGAGCATCGTATATTTAAAGCGGTTTATTTTGGTCCCGGTCGGTACACAACTACACAAGCAGTAGCCTGTGACCTAGTTTACTAACATGACCCGAGGTGACCTCTGGCCTAGGTCGCCGCCGCCCGCAACCGCCCCCCCCTCCCCCTCTACCAGACCTATCTGCTCAAATCTCCTCTCGTTCCTGAGTTCCTAGTACTTTAGTACGACACAGTCGCTTAAAGCTTCAAGGATTTTAAGCTACAAACTTTTTTATTTTATTTAGAAGCGTCCTGGCAAACAACGATTTATTTAAATAAACATAAGGATTTAGTAACATTATTTTTAATTGAAATAAAGGTCTTTCAGTTGATTGAAATAGATCTCCACGATATTCTTTTACTGTTGGTTTATACACAGATGTTTCTGTTTCACAATGCCTGAAAACTTTTGTACCGGATAAACTATTTAATCAACTGACGTTCTTGAAATATATACTGACAGATTTTCATATTATTGCGATAATTTATTGTATTGCAGTTGTCTGATGAGGAACAACCAATGTGTACCTCCTTAGAAATTTGTGGTGTATTTAAATGCGGTCCTGTCTTATTAATTACTAAAATATTGATGAAATTAAAAAGGTATAGTCGGAATCTCATGGCCCTTCAAATACATATGTTATTTATTCATTTGTTTGAATCATAGACTAAACATAGACAAGCATAGAGCGTGCGAACCGCTCGTAGCCTTTTATGTCAAGCGTAAGCACATTTTTAGCTAAATGTACTGCGCTCGTTTACTGATTTATGTGCTTTTCCTCGCGACGACAGACGTTAATGCGAAAATATCAAGGGTTTCTATATTATTAGGGTAATATTAGGTTTTAAGACAGTTTAAATAAGACTTTGCGCTCTGTTTTGACACTAATTTTACGATTTTTCATGTTCATACTAGTGCCAAGATTTCATACTCGATATGCGCACTCTATAGTTTACTTATTTATTCCTCTAAGGTTTTAATAGCTAACCAAGATTTTAGAATAGGTGTTCACCGTTGTAATTGACGTTGACGGTAAATCTGTTTATTAGTCGTACAAGCGAGGACGGAGCGACGACCTAATCCGGCTCGCATCAGAACCACGCTGTATAACAACTAAATTGAAGTAATAAGACCCACCTTTATATGTTAATTCTCTTTATCATTCAGTCAAGGACCTGTACGAAAGCGGGTATATACAGCTGTGGTTTAGTTACAACTTGAATTTGGTTTCTGAATTTCCGATTCAGTTGCTCGAATTCAGATGATACCTTATTTTTTGTCCTACATATTTTTTCGTTCCTGTACTTAGTTTTCTTTGGATTTTATAATGATGATATTATTCATATCTGTCTGTAATGTTTTCCGTGTACCACCCACACGGAATAAATTACCAAAATTTAGACAGAAGTCTGGTGTACATAAGTCTAGTGTGGATATTTTACTGCACCGGTCATCCTGTACGACAGTGTATAGGTAGGTATATTAATAAATATCATTATTAAAACAAATGCATGTACGATATAATCCATCTGACTCATAACAGATCTCTTTATGCAAATCCGCAGATTTTTTTTGTCTTTTTTTAGATAATTATTAAACATTACCTACTGACTGAATATAATTACTGATCAAACATTAGTTTTATTGTGTATTTAATACAGCATTCACACCCTAGGTGAGTGTTCTAGCACAAAGATGAATGCGAGAGCGCGTGAAAATTTCCCAGCAATTAAAAAAGCACAAGTTGGCTATTAAGGCGGATTTAGATAGCTGTGCCAACTATCCAGTTACTTCTTAGAGATGACTAACATCGGCTTATTGTGGGACAAAGAACGGTACGCAGCAATTTGTGCGTATGATTCACCCCGTATCGACGAGAATACTGACGACCTTGCATCGAGGACGGATTTTCACTTATTTATACTTTTCCGGCAACAATGTTCCCTTTTAAGTGTTCTTGTGACAATAATTGTCGGCTAACGAAGCTCCATATTGGATTGTAACGGTATGTTGAACTGCTGGATTTAGACCACTGAACAAGGATTTGGTTTTTCTCTAGCTCATCATTTTTTAATTGATTTTTAGTTACACAGAACAACAAAGTGCATTTTCGGGAATACCTTAGTTTTAACTAGTCCAGTGGAACAATAAAAGTCAAAACTCAGGCTAACAGCAGTAGGTTTTATTTTAAAATAAACCTTATATCTAACTTTCGCCCTCGTAACATATTTTACCGCGTAATCAGCTCAATAAGTATAATAATAAAAGTCATTCTTTAAAAATACATTGCAAAAATTTAATAACATTAATACATATCTATCTATAGCCCCATCATACAAATACTCGGTAATTTCTTTTGTCAGTTCCACATTTGCGTCAAACTCTCACTATGTAATTTCCTTGTCTCTCTAGCCTTAAGTATTATGCAAACATTCCTAGCCGTTTCTCCGAGAAATGCGACAAACTACAATACCAAGAGATTAGCACCTGCGCAGCTAACATGGCGCATCTTCATCACATTCTATAAATAAGTACACAACGCAAGTAAGTGGGCATCAACAAGAAACAATGAGACAGATTCCAATGTAATGCTCCAGGGACGTAATTAGGGCAGGAAAAGATTTAGATATATATTTGTGTAAATGTAAAATAGTACAAATTTCATGAAAATTTTAATCAAACTAAATACCTTACCTACTGTTACGGAGCAAATATTTTAAAATAAACACAAACGCATAATATTTTGAAAGTTCATGAAATAGCTCCAATAAAGATTAATTTTATTTTGCTGCTCATTCTTAACAGAAATATGAGCATGTAAGTAAATTACCTGTGTTTAACGACGGGTTGCTATTTCTGGAAATCAGAACGACTGTCAGAAGCAGTAACAAGAAAATATCAAGAAAACAAAAATAATAGGTATAATTTGAGTAATAATGACAGGCTGTATCGAACGATATGTTACATTTATATTTGATAGACAGACGTGCGTCATAGAAACTTCGCTTTGAAAGGATAATTTATATTGTGGCTAATGAAAGGTTGGGGAGTGAATCATGTCACTGCTTGTATTGAACCTCCCACGGATGGGCTAAGTAACATAGTTTGTCATGGAGGTCAAGATACTGACAAGGTTAAGTTGTCCATTATGTTTGTGTATTTTTATTCGTGTTACTCGTGTTACAATTCTATCGATGTGTTTTTTGTACATTCTTACAGCACCAACTAACCATATACGTCAGACATATATAACTAACTTCAAGTTACCTACATATCGAAAGATTTCGAAATAATGCAAATCTAATCATAACAACAGATTCTATAGATTTTTTTTTCCTTCTTTAAAGATCTATGAAATCCTAACTTATTTTAGGAATTCGAAAGTAACTCTGTCTGTCCGTCTGTCAAGCTTTCACGCGAAAACTACTGAACCGATTTAAACGAAATTTGGTACACAGATAGTCTAGAGCCTGAGAAAGGACATAAGCTATTTTTTGCTGCGATAACCGAGATCCACGCGGGCGGAGTTGCGAGAAATAGCTAGTTAAATGTAAAATGTAAATTTAATAATTTTAAAGTTTTGGTTCGGAAGCTCTTTAAGTTTTATATATAGAGTTTGGTGGTTTGATACTATCAGAACAAACACACGCATTTTGCGAGCATTGGTAAGATAGAAAATACTGAAGTCAGTGGCAAGACCCCCGACATGGTTAACAAGGTTGTTTTGCTTGCTGATATAATAAAAATATGTGGAGCACATCCAATGATAGTGAAGGGTGGGCGAATCGGGATGCTGTCTGATATGTTGACTTTCAAAAAGTGCTACTTAGGGCTGGTTGCTTCAACATACATTGACATGTCTGTACGTTAAATATGGTCGCTTGTGTCGGAATTTCATACTGATTTAACGTTGACGTACGTCAACGTCAACTGTCATGCAAATGTATGTTGAAGCAACCAGCCCTTAGCAGCCTATTTTGAAATAAATGAATTTTGATTTATTATATATAAAAATGGGGCAGATAATAAGATACGATATAGCGCACGCATTTTGAGCACTCTAAAACCTCCTAATTAGGACAATGATACATATTAGCTATCTTTTTTACTTAAATGCTTATCTTCTTTTGTACTATTCATCAGTGCAACTTAACAAACATTTTGACATATACCAGCGCGCCCAGATTTTAAACGTCAGTAGGTAACTATGAAAGTAACATATCTTGTGTATAATATCACTGAGTACATCCCTGTACCACGATAACCATGTTCAGCGCACAATATCCTTTAAGAAGTCATTACTAGCCTTCACGTTTGTTGCTTTATTTATTCACGTATTACTTATATTACACAAGCTTCATTAAAACTGTTAGGTAAACTCGCTTCTTATGAATTTCATGAACGTTACCACTGACAGTAACGGATGTCAGTTGAATTTAATTATAGTACAGGCGGTTTTAAAATTAATGAAAAAACTAGATTTAGTAAATGTCATATTAAATGAAACCAATGGTGTAGATAACTTTAGATATTAATGTCCGTTAGAGAGATTATTAAATAACTTAGAAAATAAAAAAATATTAGACATGTACCTAAGTATTTTTTTTAAGACGAGAATTTACGACGATGCATAGATTTGAAATGTAATATGACGTCACAATTTTGTGCCGTTTGTACGCAAGTATAACGTAGCCCTCACTTCTGAACTTTGATTCGGTTAATCTAGTAATTACTTTCTTATTTTGAACAATAAAAAAATACGTGTCTAATATTTTTTTCAACTAATTTAAGGACTATGTAGGTAATTAGATTTTGACTTTTCATAAATAGTCATCCCACCTCATTCATTTCACGATTGAAATAGGTAATGGATATTTATTGGTAGATGGTTGTTTCTAGATATTGTATATATGGAAGAATAAAACATCATCATTTAGGATAAATCATCACCATCAATCAAAGCACAACATTCCCAATACGTTTTACTTTTTTCTACGAAGACTATAAACTGCATGCTACGACGTGTGAACACACAAACAATTAACATTTATTCATTTATGTTCTTATCCATACATAAACCTCTAAATACTCGATTTAACAGTTAATCGGTTAAATTAATCGATAATACTTCCGTCGGAATTTTAATGTATAATTAAGTACGTAAATTAATTCCATAGCATACATACTTACATATACATAAAAAAACAGGTTTTTATAAAGGTGTCCTTTCCTTCTTTAGGCATAAAAACATGAAATAAAGGATATCATACATAATTGATGGATGAGGAACCCACATTGGGTACAGCGTGGGTGAGTTACCGGTAATAGATAATATCAGTTAATTACTATGAAAACATACTTCTTCTTTGCTATGTTGAATGATGAGTTTACAAAATATTACACAAATAGTAAACAAAATCTGAATTGAATTGGCTAGACCGTCTAACCAATTCAATTCAGATTTTGTTGCTAATGTTCTCCGTCTTCGGTGTGATAACGATTCTGCCAATGTTAGAGTTTGGAGAATAATGCTAACCGCGGGAAAAAAAGAACAACAAATCTATAAATTATATAGAAGCAAAAATAAATAAATTAATAAAAAACCTATGAACAACTTACTTTTGATAAAATAACGAATAAGGGCCAAATGTGATTTCACTTCACCTTATTACGTTGTAAAACCGTGTTTGATTGGGTGTCTCATTCTCCTCGAGAATAAATGGGTAGGCAAGTCACCCATATTAATAGTGTCATCTTTTTTGATGATAAAAAACTGTATAATACACCCCTTCAATCGGTAGCGATGGTCAATTTCCATTTCATTCCGTACTAGTTTTACCCGACGCCGACGCTAAGGAAGGGTTATGTTTTATGTACGTATATTGAATGTTTTTATATTTCTGTTTTTTAAATTCTTTATTACCTCGTACCTGCTAATAGGCTTAATGGATTTCGATTTCGTTACATTCGTCTCAGATACCAAAG
This sequence comes from Diachrysia chrysitis, assembly GCA_932294365.1. Lineage (NCBI taxonomy): Eukaryota > Metazoa > Arthropoda > Insecta > Lepidoptera > Noctuidae > Diachrysia > Diachrysia chrysitis. The sequence continues at coordinate 10,647,324 of OW028654.1, read as the reverse complement.
TGTTCTTATTCAAAGTGTTTTGAAAAAATAATTTAAATGGCGGAATTTTGTCAATAAAATGTAAATCGCCGATTTTTTTTTTAACCAGACATATGGATTAAGTTATCAAAATAAAGAGTATTATAAATGGTTTGCAACAATATATGCAACTTGTATATTTAAATGTAATTTGGAACGAGAAATGCTAAATAAATAATAATGTTTCTTAGCAACTGCACTACTCAGGTTTGTTTTACTGAATAGGTACAACTTGCTCTTTTTTATGCGAGTATTTTTCACACACTTATTTAATAAAAAAGATTCAACGTTATCGCCCCTAAGACTTAGCTCAAACTATTCTTTGCAAATTTTCCTCCCACCGTATCTACTTAATAGAATTCCAATCTCAATCAATTAATTGGTTCGCAACCAATCAATTAGTTGATTGATTGTAGATGTTGCAGGTGGGTGTGACTGAAACAGGGGTAATCGGAATCCATCTTATCTAATTCTGAAATGGTTAATCGTTTAAACTAATTTGTTTCTATGCTCCAGTTAGGATTACGGATGTGTGAATAAATGTATTGCTTAATTAATGGACCACTAAATGATGTCAAGAGAAAATATTTATAATTATACAGCCACCGTTTTCCGATATTCAGCCAGTTGGTAAGATCCTTGGCGTTCGCGAGAGCCGTCGATTAACCTATATGGCCATATTTATAAAAATCTCGACGGTGTTAAGCATTTGCTAAGAAACTTCTAATGTCAAATTCTCTATAGATAAATTGAAATAAGAATCTGCTAATCAATTGTCATGAAACTGCCACTTTAGAAGTGCCGATAGAAGTGAAAACTGAAATAATTACAATATATTATGTAGATATTCATATTCAGTGGTGTCGGTAACGGTATCTAACAGTGTTGCGAATTCAATTGTTTTTTACCATTTCAAAAATGCTCATCGCGCCTAAAGAAGTTTTCACTACAAAAAATACAATAACACCTTTTTTCTTTATTAATACTCTCTTTGTGTATAAAACCAACAATTTACATACAACAGCGGTGTTTACATTTCATCGTATCACAACACTCTGTTGTACGATAAGATAAGCCGGTATATCTGATAACAGTCCATACAAACGAGACGACATGGCGTCGCATTAATTCTCACATACATGTGTTTGTATTATAAATATAAATAAACTGAGCATTCATATCATAACACCCAGCAGAAGTGCACGTGCAAGGAAAATTATGGTGATGTATACCACTCGGCTATCAGGGGAAACTTTTATCGTGATCTATATTGCAGTTCCTAAAGTTATCATCACTGCCTTAATGAAAAATCAGCCTAGTGCTAGTCGGACTGACGCATGAAGGGACTGTACCATGTCTATAAATCGAGCTAAAAAGTCCCCAAAAAAACGTCTCTTGTAGAGGCCGCCTATATTTTTTTATATTTATTATTTGTTGTTATAGCAGCAATAGAAAATACAGCCCACTGACAGGACGGACGGAAATTGGGAACCCCTATAAACGATGTATTAGGTACCTTTGTATCGAAATCTAGAAGTTACATTTGTAGTGTTACTTTACTACTAATATGACGACAACTGTACAAGCGGCTAACTACAATAATTAACAAAAAAAAGAACACTAGTTAATAACATTAATTACTTTAAAACGCCATGTCAAGTTATTCAAAACACATAATTGTATAATTTTGTAATTAACCTAATTAAAATAGGTAACAATTTTTATCTATTTTAGACTTTATCAGCATATTTAATCCATTCTCACAAAAACAATGGCCGTCTAGTGCGTTGACTTGTACAAAGAAACAAGCGAACAATGTTTCGTAATTATAATTATTGATACAAAACTGATCTTATCGTGATGATTAACGCGAATTATATTAATTGTTGCGAATAATTACAAGTGATGATGACAAATGAAAATGTAGTGAGCATTGAACTTTAGTGTTCGTAACTTTGTATTTTTCGTAAAAAAAAAAAGAACAAATTTGGTAATGGCCGCAACTGACCTATCAGACGATCCATGACCACAACATCACTGCCAGGAGCGTACGCTTAAGCCTGGCTGCCTTCGTCCGACTTTTTGTAGGATCGATAATCGGGCCGTTTTTTCCTTCATTTTATTTGTGACCGACTTTTTATAGGACGTTTTTGTGCGTTGGATTATTGCAATTACATAGTATGTTCTATTTCTCCTACAAAAAATCGGTCACCGATTTAATCGGACGTGGGCGGGTATTCAAGAAGAAAGATAATAATAAGGGTAATATCGTGTTTGTTTCATTAAGATTTATTTTATGTAAACTTTCAAGAAAGAATGCAAGCTATGGGACTTTGCTATCCTAGAATCTGTGTTCGTATTTTTGGCGATTGACACTGAAGTTGTATAGTTGCGGGTTTTTAAAATTCCATGGATATTTTCACGGCCTTCAAATATATAGGTTAGAAATACATTAAATAGATATACCTAATTGATTACACATAAATGCAAAAAGGAGCCGACATCAATGTAATTTAATATGGGACCATCTCTAAGGTAGGTATACCCCATTAATGACATTTTTTAAATTCTATCTATAATTGCAGAAGATACCGCGTCACAAACATATAAAAAAAACCCGTCGAATTGAGAACCTTCTCCTTTTAAAGTCGGTTGAAGATAAAGACGAAATACACGCCTACTACCATTACAAAGCGACGAACATTTCATTGTTCTTTCTTTATTGCGTCTCATGTTTCCGATGCCCAGCGCAATACTTAAATCTTTTATTTAACTTTCATTATATAAATACACAAGTAGAGTGTGTACAAACATTTACACGTGTTATATTTATCATTTTACGTCGTTTTAGTGTTAAACACTGTAAACCTCTGTTAGTAAACATTTCGCTTGATATGTCAAGCAAGTATTTACTTTTACGTATCACGCGATTTTACTACGATAAATACCAAGAAAAGTGAATGGTTTTTAGTGGTGTATTTGAAACAAAGTACACCAATCTATACCAGAAATAGAACACATAACAGGACTTTCACCCTCCAAATTATACATTTTTTTATTTACTAGCTGTTCCCCGCGGCTCCGCCCGCGTGGATGTCGGTTATCGCGGTAAAAAGTAGCCTTTGGCCTTTCTCAGGCTCTAGACTACCTGCGAATCAAATTTCATTTAAATCGGTTCAGTAGTTTTGGCGTGAAAGCGCGACAGACAGGCAGACAGAGTTACTTTCGGAAGACGGAGAGTTAGTTTTCGGAATAATAAAATAAAAAAAAACCGACAAGTAACAGGTTGAAGTCAAAAGTGGCTCCAAATGGTTCGTGTAATATTATTACACACGGTGCTGCTTCGCCAGTTCTGTTACTTGAACTTGGCTTGACACGCTCCCGCGTGTCTAGATCATGGTCCACCAAACTGTATTTAACAGTTTGACAATGAGTTTCGTTGTGTTTTAAACTGCTTTACATTACATACCTCTAATGCTTCAGTTTATATATACATCTAGGTCATGAACAGACTCTAATAAAATTAAGTCGGTGTTCCAATCCGACAGGCATTTCAGACATTTTATATAGCAAAAGTGAAACTTGAATACTTACTAAAAACGCCAATAGCACATCGGTCGACAAAAAAATACGATCGCAGTGTACCTAACAGTGTAACCGAAGCTTAAATACCATCGTATATTTGTCAACCCACATTTTAAAGCGTAAAGCACACCGTCTTAAGTAACTTAAGTAAGAAAAGCTTATAAAGCAGTTTTATACAAAGAATGGCTTCAGAAACGAGAGCCAAGCTGATTAGAACCTTAATAAACGATCACAGGGTACCAAAGCGAGTTAAATTACAAATTAGTTTTATAAAAATGTGGATTAAGTTGTCTTGCTGAAAGTTGGAAGTTAAATAAGTACCTACCTATTAACTAAAGATAGGAAGTTACATTTCAGAGAGAAATAAGCCTTGGTTCTCAGAACCGGTTTATCACAGCTACACAAACAAAACCTGATTTCTTTATTATCTAATAAATTCTTATCATCAGTCTTACCTGGAACAATTTACGACTTGTATGAAACTATACCTACGTGCTTTCTTTTCATTTACACTAGAATAAAAACTAAATAACAAAAACAGGACAAGTGCGAGTCTGAATCGCGCACCGAGGGTTACGTTATTTTTTTTTTATCGTCACTGTTAATTCTTCAAAAACAAACTTATCTGTGCGGTTGAAATGCTCTTTCATACATCGATGTATGACACTCTCAAATTTATAATTGTAAATAAGTTTGTAATCACAAAAACTTATTTTTTATGTAACAAAAGTACAAATTTTCAGAATGTTTTATTTACTTGTGACGTTGGCCTAGTATCATGCCGATTTTCGTGATTCTAGGTCGACTGGAAGTATCCTATAGGTTTTGATTTTCTCGAAAAAGTAAGGGATAAACAGTATGTTCAATTATAAAGACTTCGTAGACTTGAGTATTTGATAAACACGACACCACTACGCGTTCCTTATTTTTTGACAGAGAGACAGACAGACAGACTGACAACAAAATGATCACATATGGGTTCCTTTTTTCCTTTTGAGGTTTGGAAGCCGAAAAACATAAAGGTACAAGAAATATAACTTGAGGTCCGAAAACTTAGGTCCAAAAGAAGCCGGAGAAAATTTACGGAACACAAATGAATTAAAAAATCGAACACAAAACAAAATCATAAAACTGAACATTTAAATATCAGCTGTTTTTCATATTCAACATGCACTGGCTGTTACATATTCAAACATAGAAAAAAAAATACGTTCAAATGGCTGTTGTATTTTCGAACATGTCGAATAAAGGGTCGAACCTTCGTCAGTCCAGTAGCCTACTTACTACGTCCCGTGTTGAATTATACATTATGTTTTGGTCAATTTATAGAAATATGCACAATATCAGCTACACTAAAGCAAAATAGTTGTGGCAAGGGAAAGGAAAAAATATCTATACTTGCTACAAATCAATCGTGGTAATTTCAACAAACCCAGTCAAAAACCAGTTCAAAACAGACCAGTCCGTTTCACAATGTTTATCCACAGATGCAAATAGATACAGTGACGTGGTTGGTTAATCCATCGGTTAACTGATGCGTCTAAATTGGGCCAGATGGAGCGAACGCGTTGTTTCGAAATTCTGTCGAATACGGCTCTCGCTCCAGGCTTGCGACATCGCGATTGAGCGTGAAACGTGTGATGCCCTTAATCACGCTAACGACTTCATCATTCAGGATGTTTGGGTAGAAAAAGTAAATGAAGACTGTGTGGATTGGGTTAGTTGAGTAAATAGGAAGAGGATGTGAAATCTGATGAGTTTGGAAATGGACCGTGATTTGTTGTTTGGTTATTCTTGGAGTAACATGTCTAAAATAAAAAATAAACTGATTCTTGTTTCGTGTGAAGATAAAGATAACATTTCAGGAAAAAATCTTTTGAAGTTAAGCGTTGATTACAGAGGCACCAAACAGCCATGAAGATGAAATTCTGGAGCATAATATCAATCGCTTTCAGAAGTATTGAGTAAATCTATCTCATATGCGATTCACTAAAACGCATTCCGGACGGAAATACTACAGTTTAGAATTCTAGATCAGTGTTGTCGGTCAACGAGCTTTTCTGAAGAACTACTAAGCTTCAGGTTATGAGCTGTAAAAACCCGAGTTTATTTCCTGAGGTATCAGCTTACTGAGTATTAAATTCATGAAATTTTTCTTTATATATTATTTTGATATGTTATTTTTATATAGTGTTATAATTATGTAAGTGCTTAGCCATCGCACTGGGTAACATATGTACCTGTAACGATTGTTATAAGGTACTGATAAAAAAAAAATGAAATGTATAAATGTCAATCATTTCTTCCTCCTCACGTTTTGCAAATCGCAACATTTATGTCCTATATGAAATTCATTTACCGTTTCTACATTATTTCAGACCCATTATCAGATTTGCATTAATTTTTCTCATGTCCTCGTTCTCATGCCCTGCTTTATTTGTCTTAATCTAACATTAACAGTGCATTTCTCATAATGTTAATGTCATAATATTTGTACTAACAGTTTGTCAGTGTTACTTTTTTCACAAACATACATCACATTTGCCAGCCCTATAAGAGTAGGACATCTAATCTGTGAGTTCCTCTTGCCACACAGTCGAGCTTCGTTACCACAGTCAGTTTACAAGTAGTCGTAAAATTCATGTGATTTAATAGCGGCGTGGGTGTAAAATAAACAGCTATTCACTACGCACGAACATTATACAGCTACATTGTACCAAAAAGGTTGAAGTGTTGAGATTTTACGGTGTTACAATGGGAACTGTAACATGCGAAAATGTTAGAACTAATCAAACCGGGTTGTGGAGCTCCCTCGAAAATGGTTGAGCTGCATGAGCTATTCGGGGCATGCTTGCCGCCAGCTGGCACAGGCTTTCTCAGTAACCTGCATTTTGTTAGCACAATATTAAACGTGAATATTGTCTGGACTTTAAAAGACACTGTGACCCCTGAGTTTGTTTCGACATTTCTTCTCAGGGCAGTCAGTTAGGAAATGTCGACTCCAGCGAGCTCAAAAAAGTGACGTGTAAAAGTGATTGTACATCCTATTTGCATAATAAACGATTTCATTACATTTCATTTCATTTCAAACTAAAATTATGAGATCGGAACTTTGTGTCTAAATCGATTTCAAGTTGACGGGCCTGTTGGTCTAGTGGTTAGTGACCCTGACTGCTAAACCGGAGGTCGTGGGTTCGATTCCCACCCAGGACGAATCTTTGTGTGATGAGCACGATCATTTGTTCTGTGTCTGGGTGTAATTTATCTATAATATGTATGTATTTAGAAATATATAAGTATGTTTATCAGTTGTCTGGTTGCCATAGCACAGGCTCTGCCTAGTTTGGGATCAGATGACCGTGTGTGAGATTTCCCAAAATATTATTATTATTATTATTATAAAATATTATTATTATTATTATTATTAAGTTAGCGCCAAACAGTGCAAATTATACATAGTAACTACGTTAGCCATCACCTTTGAGTATGAGTATAAGCAAATTACATGCATACTTATCCAAAAATTTTGGGGAAGTTTAAGCTGTGGAAAACTTTATCCTGTATTTACCAGAGTTGAAAACAAGATAAAGAATGTAAAGAAGAAAATGGTGCACTGAATCCTTCAACGGAAATACTTAATACTTTTTTTACCAGTAAAAACTTGCAAGGACGAGAGCGGTAGACTCAAAGGGCAATATAAATCTAAGACACTAAGTTGTTAAGCTTTTAATCTTATACAGTAAAGAAATACTGCCAAGGCTTGTCTCCAGTGGGTGTAAAAGTAGTTATTGTGTAAATTAGAAGCGCCATTTATCAGGTTTATTGGCGTTGCTTGCTCATTTAACATTCGTTTTAACAAATTATGGGTAGGTACCGCCTGCGTAGGATTTGGTATTCTTCAATAAGAAGACTTTAAAGGTACCGCATGTAGCTTTTCAAACACCGCCGAAAGTCATCAAAGTTCCTATATATCAGTTACTAGACACCTATACATTTTGTGGTAGATGATACGTACATACGTCAAATAACTGCGTACTGAGAATATAAACGATACCTAATAGGTATATGAAATGGTATAAGTGAACAAAAGAGTACGAATCTACTGATTACAACTCGCAAGGAACACATCTTTAAAATTGCTATTCCCTTATCAGTTTTATCTAGGATATACCTTCTATCCATTAACTTTTTTATGACATAGTCGGAACGTTATCATAATAAGGTCCAAGGTTTGGTTAAAACCTCAATCCTATATCGAATTAGAAATCACGGCCATTCGATCACAACACCACATTCAAATCATTACACGCTACATTTATTTTTGTTCCTTTTACAGTGTTGCGTGAAATGTAAACTGGCGTTATTAACACGGCCTTGAAAATGCGGTAAAAATGGTTTAAAATTGGTTTATAAATACTCAAACGCCATCGATCTAAGCATGCTTTGAGTTTGTTGCCGAATTGCGCTGAAGTAGGTATTTGACCTCCTAGGCGGCATACCTTTGCAGAGATCAGCCTTATGACTATGGTCTATGGTCAATAATGATTAGAAGGAAAACCAGTAGCCAAAACGATTTTCTTTATGTTAAAAGTAACCTATCTTAAGGCGTTTAAGTTGGAGATTGAAAAGTTTGTAGCGTACTTAAATAATTTGACGCTACAATTCAGTTACAATACAATCTTTACTTTAAATGTCATATGTATGGAAATGACATTTCTTTTCGATACGTCACGTGACTTAGACTTGTCACTTCCATACATTTGAGAGATTCGATTAGTGTTTAACACTTGCCTAGGTGGGGCAGATTTGAAAAGACTAAATTAATTTATTTTTCAATAAATGGTATACAGGTTTCATATTGATACAGAGATAGCGACGACCAAAGGGCTATTAGAAAAAATACAAGAAATGTTAACAGCTATTCTCTCTCCAACGATTGTAGTAGGCAGCTGAAATAGAAATGCATAACTATATAAATAAAACAGTCGGGTTAGTTACAACATTTAGGTATAACTCAGGATCGGGTGGACCGATTTCATGATCTTTCATTTTTTGGATATGTCTCCGTCCCGAATAGATAAACCACAAAACATCGAAAAAGATACGACATAAAAATCATGTCTAACTGAAACGGAGATTATCTACTCTCGCGGGTGAAACAGCAGGGAACGGCTAGCAGGAATATAAATAAAAAATAGGTTATCTATCAGGTTCTGTAAAAGTACTGACTATCTGATAACCTTGATATGAAAAGTACCTATTACTATACAGTATACATAATAGGCACAATTTAGTTATTAAAGATATTACTATTAATTATGTATCACCGTTATTAATTCCATTAGCTTTTCGTAGAAAACACATTACTATTAATTTAGGGCAATTTTTTCAATGTCTATGTCATGTCTGACGATACACGTAATGTACTTTAATAACGAGTGTATGACAGTTTTAATACTTTAACTAAGTTATATGTTTTTAATAAAAGTATCCATCGTGGAATTAAAAAGGTAGGTCAAGTTTGAACTAGTTTTATTGTGTTTTTGGAAAGAGCTGAATTTGCATCCTACAGTTAACATAACCTGTTTCCTTTGCAGACCAGGGGAAGTGTCTGCCATTCTACGTGGACCAGACAGCGCACGCGGTGCTTCTACGCGCGGTAAAGGGGAAAAAAAACGTATGTATCCCCCCTCCCCTCTCAATCTTAATCAAAAAGGCTTCGAGAAAGGAGTCTGCTAACCCCTCCCAGGACCTTTATAGTTCACAAATACTTTGTTACTAATTCCCTAGTTTAAAAAAAAGAAAGAAAGATTCACTTCAGTTACAGCTGCACTGTAAGAGGCCCCATTAGGCTTCCCCAGGGCGACAAATGAGGACCCAAAAAAAACTTGTAATAATTTCTCAGTGTAATATTCCATGAGTTTATATTATTATTACGTTTATCGAAGGGCTATAAATTATTTCACTAATAATTTCTCTAATCAACAATTTCCTAATAAACACGTTCGGACACCAGCTAGATGACAGCGGCATGTACTGATACCATATCAGTTCCTGTTACTTGATATTATTGCTACACATAAATTTCCGTAACGAGTTTTTATGGAACTAAGTATGTTAGAAAATAATTATTTCTGGAATTCCACGACATATTGCGATCACATCCAAGAATAAAAAGCTGTGACTTTTATTTTGTTTAAGTAAGTATTTATTACAACTTTATGCACAAAAATTGTACACAAGATGAACTTATTGTCACTGAGCAGTTTACTTATCAATATAATATGTATTCTCTTTCTATCATACGACATTAAAAGTACCTAAAAGTTGAACAGTTCATTTACACGTTCCCCTTCAATAAAGACTTGTTAATACAGTCGTTACCACGAGTCTAGTTAGGTACTAATAATCGTGATATTAACGCAGCAAACAACCACGACACAAACATAACCCGTTTGTTCTCCACACAAAGGGACACGACTCGTGTCAGCGAAGACTAAAGGCTAGAACATACTAGAAAACCAGGAGACGAATCGGCAGGAATCCTTGCAAAGGTATTTAATACTTAAACAATGGAAATAAGCTTTATATTTCAATGCATGGTGATCGATTTTTGATTGCCGGGCCAGATTTGGAACTGATTTTAGAGCATTGAAATTATGACTTTATGCCGATGGCATAACGTTCTAAGCTACATTGTTATATCTTACTTCTCTTTGCAAGTATGTTTATGCCCTTAGCTGTGGCCTTACGTAAGATGCACGCGTCCACTGTCAAGCCGCGTGTTTGATACCTACTGCTATTGTTCCTCGAGAATGTTTTGTCTTCCCCTAGTTGGCACATACTGAAATATTTTGACGGTATATGTTACTAGAAAAGCAGGTTAGTTTTAAAATCGTAAAAAACAAAGTTTAATGAACTCAAATGTTACCTCAAAAACACGTAAAAAAAATTGTGATAGTCAACTAGTCAAAAAAAAAGGGGTTAGTATATGGTCCCTAAAAAAAATAACCAACAGAGCTATCGAAATAATAATTTTAAATGCAATTTCACGTAGTTACCAAAGCAAAAATGTTGGTTTAAAAAATTTCAACTCTTTAAATAAGTCACTTGTTGGAATCCCGGCCTTTCACAAAGAATGGCCTCAAGCCGCCAACAATACGGAACGGTGAGATTCAGAGAGCCCTCCCGCCACAATGGGACAATATTGGCTGAATATAATATCGTCATAACCAACTTTGCTCAACGGTATCAAATGCAATACTTTTTATCGCCGGAATACTGATAATAAATGGGTTTGAAATATAATAGTGTAGTAGACGATATGACAAATACATACCTATGCTTTTTTAGAGTGTCAGGTACTTAAATAATAACTCTAAGGCAACTTTATCAAGGGAAGCACGACTGTTGATAAAACCTTTGGTACTATTTTTGTGGATTTTGTTATATTTATTCTCCGAAATGCCGTTGTTAAGATGGAAAAATGTATGCTAAATGAAAAAGACAAAAGTTCAAGATATTTCAATGTTAACCACGAGAGCCTACTGCAGGTGTTAGATGCCAAGGGACACGCCAGCTGTATTACAAAGCTGCCTACATGTCCATAGGATAGCGAATCTCAATTTAATAGCGATACCAATTTAAATCAGTCAGAACAATTTCTAAAGATCCAAAATATCAGACGAATCAATGACTACCAAAATAGGTTTTATTTGCCTTTTGAAAACGTAAAATAGGAACGCTTTTAATTATAATCACATAGCTGGAGTTATACAGTTACGCTGCACGTTTGGTACAAATACAATTGATAACAATGTTTGGTAGGCTGGTGTCAAATATTTACCCAAACATTTGAGCAAACATTGACGTTAAATTATGTCCAACGCAGACCGTCTACGTGATTGGAATGATAAATACGGATGGAAGAGTATGTAACCATATAACCCCATATGGCCGTATTTGGATATAGCTTGATATGATCAATATCCCACGGTTATGTATATGTCGTTAACAGTTGTCTAACTGTATTAAGAGGTCTGAGAATGGTGAGGACTTCATCTAGTAGCTTAGGTAGGATCCACTATTGAATAAGGAAATCAGTTTTGGACAAGCATAGAGCGTGCGCATCGTAAAGCTGCGTATAAATTAAGCGCGGCAGCCGCGCGAGCCAATGTTCGACCAGAGTTGTCGTTTATTGGCGCGCGAGCCAAAATGTAGGAATAAAATTTCGTAGAACGCGGCTGCCGCGCGCGGCAGGCGATCCAGGTCGAACACCCCGCGGCGGAGAGCCAGACCAGTTCATTCTTGTAAACTAAAAAAAATACTTGTAAACTTTTAGCTATTCTGGACTCTTCTATATGACGCCAAAAGTGTAGTTATTTTCCTTTTTAAGTCAGGAATAGGTATATGCATTTTTTTAATTATTTGTACCCACGCATCATGCCTCAACGATTTATTGTGGTAGAGTGAGGATTTGCTATTCCACAACAAGTCATTAGCGCCATGCAACTGAATTAGTAGACGGCACTTTTCGTTGTCCATTTTTACGTATTTGCCGCGCGAGCCAAATCATCAAAACTACACCGTCCCCACTGCGCGCGAGCGAACGACTGGAGCTCCTTTGATGCGGTCTCAAAAACCGACAGTGAACGGTTCGCCCCGCGGCACGTTCGAGCGCGGCAATGCTCGAGTCGCCGCGCGCGGCAACCCCGTCTACATAGCGCGCGGCCGCCGCGCGCGCCAATGTTCGATGGTTTGCCGCGCTTAGTTTATACGCAGCTCTAGTATATTACTATGCCGAGCGTAATCACATTTAGCTAAATGCACTACGCTTGTTTACTGATTTAAGTGATTTTCCGTGCGACGACAGACGTTTATGCAAAAATATCGACGGTTCCTATATTATTAGGGTAATAATAGGTTTTGAGATAGTTTTAATAAAACGGTGCGCTCTGTTTCTATACTAATTTCACTCTTTTACATAATATTTGGCCCTAAGGTATTTACGCACACAACCATCAAACCCAAGTAAGTAAAATGATAGAGACTAAAACATAACTAATCCAAAACACGTGCTCGCCGCTTTACTCATCTCTGTTCCTCATTACCTGCCTCTAATATATCGGATATTCCAACGTAAGTAGGTACTAAGAGTCTCAAGTAAAGCCTTCAAACTTCACCTCAAACTCATCCATGTTCATCATTTAACAATAACAATACTATATAGACATTGTAACCTTAATCTCAATTCCAAGGTAGGAGCCGTTAAGTCCTCGCCTCGTAACTGGCTTTGAGGGATTATATATCTAAAGTTTGCAAGCAGGCTGCAAGATAATGCACCCAAGACACTTGACGAATAAATTACGGCAGGTTTTGTGTTTCTATTGTATTAAGAAACGGTAATTAACGACAAATCAAATCATGTATTTTTGTAACTAGGATAAAAAAATCATCACTTTTACAAGTCACACAAAACATTTTTTTTTTATTTCGGTGGATTCCACATGTCCTACCTGGCTACCTTGAGAAGAAATGTCGAAACAAACTCAGGGGTCAGCGTCTTGCTCGTTGAACATATATTTACCTTTAATGTCTTGACGTTTAAAAGTTAGGACATGAGAGTGATTGTCGACTATAATATAAGTTGCATGCCATTTTAATTCTCAACAGATTGGAGGACTTTTTTGTAGTGCATTGGTTCAAAATACTTTGTTGTTTGCGAGGTTTGGTCCAAAATGTAGAGCTGCAAATGTAAAATTTTGTCGACTTTTTTTGTACACTATGTTTGTTCCTGTATTACGTATAGATGTGGTTTTTGTAAATACTTATAACATATTACATTAAGAAAATTCCAAGTTAAATAGATCTCATTATTGAAATGACTTGTTTATTTCTTAAATTACTATTGTAAGGAAAATGGCTGACACTGAGCAGCTATTTTCTGTAAAAAAAGTATATACGCTGTAATTAATCTTAATTAAATTCAAGGATAAACAATTATATAATAAGTGCAATTAATTTCCTAACGATACTTAGTTTTAATAATCTTGAACTTTACCTAAGTACAGACAAACCGTATAACAATAAAAGAGTAGGTAGCAGGCGACCATGAAGGTTCTTGCAAATCTCAATAATGCAAATTATTGTTTGATTGATTTGCCGTCAAATGTTATCTATTTAACAACCAAGTGTTTGAAAAAATAAAACCGGCAACTTTTTATTTGCTCTACGTTTAAATGAATAAATTCTGTTACTTTTTCATTCATATTGTAAAACAAATTTGGGAAAAGCAGGTCATAAATAGAGGCCAAAAGTTGTTATACTTTATGTTACGATTCAATTTTCTGTACCTACCCATCCATGCATGTTTTACGCAACATAAACTACCTATTTAAGTTTTGAAGCCTACTCCCATAAATCAACAAGTTTACAAGTCAACAGCGTGGACGTCCCCTATCGCTTGCATCGCTGCACAGTGACATCGGCCTGCATACCGGGTCAAATGAGTTGCACCCCTTTATTTAGGTTAAAACAAGGTCGATCATATGTGCCAACATTTTGCGATGGCAGTAATGATAATTTTTTAATTTCCTAAATTAATTTTGCTTGTTTGATTGTCATATTGTATGTGAAACCAGGGATTAAATTCCCTAATGATGAAAAGGTTTTAAAATACGTAATATAGTATATTACATGAAATGTTTTTTTTTTCTTTATTCTGGAAGATGCATAAATATCGTTATTGTAAAATATTGTAACAATCATCACTTATTTATCTAATAAGTAATTCAAAATAGCAGTAAAAGCTATAAACCTAAATAGCTAAATCGCGTAGGAGATATATTAGTATATCTGAATATTATAACATCAACACATAAATTTACCAACGATTTAAAATTTCGAACAAAAAGAAAACATATTTTATCGGTAACGTATAGTGAAAAAACACAGTTAAATGAGAAATAAATCGCAAAATATACCCAGTTCTACATAAAATAAAGGGTTATTATGATTTGAGTGGTTTATGCGAGTACCGATGCAAATAACAACGATTTATAAAGCACCCAGTTTACGACACGGAATATTTTATAAGAGTTATTTTATCGTAAATTTTGAGATTTTCTTACGTCCCATTTTACGGTGATTCCTCGTCTTATTTACGACCGATTCAAATGTAATTTTTAATAAATATGAAATTTATTAATAATATATAATTCATCCTACTCAGGACAGAAGTGCGTGGAAGAGGGAGAGGGAGGCCTTTGCCCTGCAGTGGGACAATACGGGCTTATTAGATTAGATTAGATTGTAGATTCTTTGAGTTTTTTATTGTACGAGCTCAATATCTAACTGCCTTCTCTACCTTCTCAAATACATGGAATCAATAAATCGTAATAATTTAATTTAATTTCAACCATTTGC
Organism: Diachrysia chrysitis; assembly: GCA_932294365.1. NCBI lineage: Eukaryota > Metazoa > Arthropoda > Insecta > Lepidoptera > Noctuidae > Diachrysia > Diachrysia chrysitis. The sequence goes on along the minus strand of OW028654.1, from coordinate 10,632,297 downwards.
CTTCTCACGACAGCTATTAAAATTGCACAGCCATAGACATACCTACGATGAGAAGCAATGATATAGGTATGTAGTTCAAATTAAATTTGTTAGTACATAAATAAGTATAAGGTACTTCTCTTGTCCAGGGGGGTTGCCGGAGACCATTATTAATATTTATTTCCACGCTCTACCATCCCGTCATATATCTATACCTCTTTAAAAATTATTCAGATCACCCTTTTGGTCCAGCATCTCTGCTATTCATTTCACACCCCTTACCCCTTACTTTATCCAAATAGAGTACATTATCATCTAGATTCAAAGACTCTAGTCTCCACAGCTATAAATGGAAAGTACTTACTATAAAATACCCAGACATATTACAGTAAAACATAAAGATATCTGCAAAGTTTTTAACAAGCAGAGCGATAACACTTCTTGACATCGCTTTTTATATTACAACCTCTTTCATAGCTTTCAAGGTCTGGAGACACGAGCTGTAAGTACAATAACCTCCAGTTAAGCAAATACTTATGTACTTACATTATTCTGATGGGTGTGCGCAATAAAGATCTTTATCATACGACTATGCCTACAACTTGATATGGTCTCGTATCTACGTGTTCCATCCGGACATGTTTTGTTCTTTTTATTATTTATTTTGTCACGTTTTTCTTACATCAGGTACGTTAAATTGGAACTGAGTTTGTTCTTGAATACCTAGTAAGTTTTACTTTGCAGAAAAATTCCTTCCTGTTCCCCGGTAAAAGGAAGAAGAAGCGCTTCGCGCGATTTTAACTGGTAACAGTTCTGAATACTCCTCCGCTTTCCCCAGGGCGAAATAAGTCAATACCTAAGGATTACACATAAAAGGATAACCATAATAGAACAGATAGTGATAAGACCTTAAGGTTTAGTAGATTATCTATAGATACCAATAAAAATTAATAAATACCAATAAATATTTAGAGTTTTTTATTAGTTAAGAGTTTAGTTTTGTTTTAAGTGTATATAAAGTTAAGTTTTTATATATTTAAAATTGTAAATACATAATAGTTATAAATAATAGATACCAATATTATAAATGCGAAAATTTGGACGGATGGATGGATGTGACGCTTGCTAGCTAAATTACGCCAGAATAGTTGATCGGATGTGGATATAATTTAGCACATATAGCTTGTAATTTATTAGCGAGTACTACTGTCATATGAAACTTTGTATAAACGAAATAATTATAAATTTAAGAAACACCCGACAAAAATTTGGAAAATTCCATAACTTCCAAAATACTGAACTGATCTTCATAAATTATAGCTAAGAAACGTCTCGATCTCGAGTTACTAAATACTAGGATTCCACAGATAGACATACCTACAGACACACAGATAGACACCTCAAACTTATAACACCCCCTCTTTTTGCGTCAGGGTTTAAAAACATCTTACAAAACCATAAAAATTTTACATCGCAAAGCGTTCTTAAAATTTTCCCATTGAATGCTCAAGTGTATCGCCTTCGGACAGAGTTTACAAATTGCCGCAGTTCGTAACTTTCACAACTTCCTACTCTTTTAAATTCAACGCATATTCTTCATTCGTATAAAAACTTAGGCTCCAGACAGATTCGACTGTATTTCAACTGTAAATTTGCAGTCGATGTGCAGTTGAAATGCAGTCCGTTTGTTCAGAACCTTAGTCACAACTTCCGGCACCTACTATTGGTATAAGACAAAGCGATAAATAACTTTAAGACCTAAAGAAAACCATATGAATTACGAAATTTTGGAACCTAAAAAGTACCGTTGATAAAACAGCTCTTCATATTATCTTCTGACAATAACTCGATTTAATACCAGAAATACATATTATGTAAGAGTTTACATGGAGCATAATGAAGTGTGGCGATACAGTTCAAAAGATTCCCTTATTTTTGTAAAGCGCGTACTATTCAATTTGTAGAAAATCTAATTATGAAATCGACAGATGTAATCGAAGTTAGACTCTGATTTAGTGTGATATAGAGGTCCCGACCGCATTACTTTCTAAATTGCTGACGATTTAGGTTTCCTACAAATTGAACAGAGTAATAACTAAGCGCTTTAGGTTTTTTAATCAGAACACTGTGGCAAAAAAAGGCTGAGTAACTTCACTGCCTTTCTTAAAACACAAAGCAAAATGAATGCTATTCTCAATTGGAACTTTGGACTTTCAATGTTACACTGTGTAGCAAGATTTTTAAGAAATCTGTCTTCATATCGCCAAGCCAATTGATTCGTTACTTTTTTAAGACCAATTACTTACTTTGTCTGCAATAAAAAATAAAAATATTTTAAAATAAAATCCAAAGCAGCAAACGACATCTAATGCGCTAAGCAGAGCAGAGAGCGAACAATACAATCTAAATAGTTGCCATAGAGAAAGGGTTGTTGCACTTTCTGCAGGCGGGTCGTAACAATAAGTGTTTAGAGCCAGTAATCTGAGAAGTGCGTGCCTTCAATGGTAAAGTGCGGTTAGTTGGGGAACTAACCGCAAAACATTCATTGAGGACGCAAACGTTATGGTCTAAGATCCCGCTGCAGGATTGGTGTGCTCATCGACTTTTTGTTTAAAACCAAATTTTTATGTTTATTTATAATTAAGAGAATATATATTTACTAGGGTGCCTATCAAAATTTGGCCGCAATTATTTTTAAATTTGTCATTTTGAAAAAAATTACATATTTTTTGGAGTATTTATTATAAGTCGTCTCTATTACTCCCCGGTGGTTGAGAACACTAACATTCGACGCATGCGCAATGGCTTAAAAGCGTCGCACAGCCGGCAATCGCTGTCCTCGTCTGACAAATGATGTTACGCGCTAACTCTCTTTCACTCTACCTTAAATATTTATTATCTTTAACAGCCAGTAACCCTTATTTGCGGCCAGATTTAATTAAGCAACTTTATATGATAATTAATAGAAAAAAATTAGCTTCAATTTGACATATAATTAATGAAAATAGGTTATAAACGTATAAATTTATCGAAATCATACCTGTTTACACCTGGCTGCAAAGAGGTGCGGCCAGGTGCGCAACGGCAACCGTGATTTTTTAGAATCTTCATATTAATTACCGTGATGTAGACGTTATTTTATTTAAAAAATAAATAAACGAAATTTTTTACCAAAAATCAATTAAAAATAATTTAATTAAAAATAATGGCGGCCAAATTTTGATAGGCAACCTAGTAAATATATATTCTCTTAATTATAAATAAACATAAAAATTTGGTTTTAAACAAAAAGTCGATGAGCACACCAATCCTGCAGCGGGATCTCGTACTATTATGCCACATTTAATTCGAGGCTAGGATATCATTTCTCTGCCGGAAGATCGCGGTTGAAGATGTACATCTGCTTTTTAGTATCAAACATTATACGTGTGCTAAATATTTTTTTGTGACTTGTGCCTTAAAATTTGGGGAGAATTACGAAAAGAACTTTAACATTGTCTATGATCTTCTTTATGAGTCGATGGTAGACTTGTATTTAACTACAGAGAATGTGTATGTATGGCCCACTATGTGAGAGGGCTTAAACTGACAAGACCAAAAGTTGCAAAAAGTCGATGAAGAGGACACATTAATTTGACCGACCTGCTTTGAAAGAAACTCTATGTAGAAGTCGAAACCTAAACTCAAAAGTTCTAACATATCCAATGATTTATACGACTATTACGTCATAAAGCCTGTAAAAAGCATAGAATAGACATTTCATAACATCTTGTGTTCATTATGCTATAAGGCTTCTATATTCGCTCTCGTGCCAAGTAGATTTCTTGGAATTTTACCAAGATGCATGAAATTGTATTTTCTTAGGATTCTTGGTAACTTTTTCGCTTTTATTGTGATTACGGTAAATCAAATTTTTGTATCATAGTCCCATGTCTATTTTGTAAGAAAAGATGCAATCCCACTAGAAATTATTTTTAACAAAACAGTCCTTCAAAAGTGTGCCAAGACCAAAATTACCCCTAATTAAAATATTGTACTTAACTTAATAGGGCATTAAATTATAATTTCTGCCTTCATTTACTGTCCAAAGGATAAACAACGCATTATCTACGTTGTAAGATATATTTACTTAATTACAACTTTATCTTTAGCATAAATTATTTAAATTACCAAAGTCTGGTCTATTGTCTAAACAATTGAAATGAAACGCTTCTATTATGAATATTTACATGAATACAAAACGCTGAATCAAGGTTAATTAATTCACAATGTTATGATTTAATTACGATGCAACCTTGGAAGGGCGAGATTTTAATTATTATTCTAGAGTGATGAAAAAATTTTATGAACGTGAATGGACTTTAATTAAGATAATGGCTATTTTCATATGCCCTGAATTATAATTGTAAACACTTTTGTTTACCAAATATTAATTAGTATTCTATTTATATTTTTCCACTACTTAGCTTTTCGATCAGCAGTTGGACGGGAAGACTTAATTGATCTTTGATTAAATACGACAAAGTTTTTTTTTATTTATTTAGCTGCTATCGTTTCCTAAACCTCTCACAGGTTTAATAGGCAACCAAACTTTTTAAATGCGAAAAAAAACAAAGGCCCACTCATTCACTTCTTCCACTCTTCTTTTGTTTTTTTCTCTGACAATTTTGAAACCGCGCATCCAATGAGGGTGGTCGTTACTGCGGTCACCAGTGGGCGCCACTATAGAATTTGACATTTCGGACATTGACGGGACTAAACTGGGCCTCGTGTGGCTAAATTGCTAACGGTAGCCCTCATTCGATAAGCACCAGAGAGTACTAAAATATCAAACGCTTAAAACTCGTAAGTGAAAGCAATACTAATGTGCAACTGTTGAACTGTCAGGTGCATTGCAGAACTAGGTTGCCTTACAAACACTAATCTCATATAACCAGTTACTAGTGACAAGGAAGTGCGCTGACATAATAGATTTACCTACATAGTGACGTCACTAGCTATGTATCTCATTACCGACCGTTATGGAAGCCAGACTGATGCATACTTATTATGAAGTGGCTTCTGTAATATGCATTTGTTAACTTATTATCTTGTTTCTATGCTAATATTAATGGATAGATGACTTATTTGTTTTAATGTCCGTGAGATAGATAAATTAAAAATATTAGACACGTATTATCACGACGTTACTGTGATTTGAAATGACACAAGACGTCACTTCTAGACTTTGATTCGGTTCAACTACTTCGTTTTTTCTTATTGTAAAAAGTAAAAAAATACGTGTCTAATATTTTCCTATTTATCTAACTGACGGATTAAATAGATTTATCTTTTCATACCCAGTCATTCACCTACTAAAGTGAGTTTTGACTTCAGGATAATTCGTTACTCCTTACCTATAGTTTATTTCGTTATTATTACGCAGGTTAACTAAAATGGTGTAAATAGTGTTTGTTCTTGTCGCAGTATATTTTATACTGCCTTTATTCTATTGTTGGGCATAGACCATTATTATAGTCTTAATTTTCCATCGATTTCGGTCATGCGCTACATTTTGCTGAAAAAATAAAGTTTTACAGTATTCCTCGTATTCAATAATCGTTATCAAGGTCCGGTACAGCAATTTTAATAAGGGCGAAGTTTGAAAGCAGTATCATATCCACTTAGAATATAATTATATAGACCGCAACGAACAAAGGCTCTAACTTTGTCAATGCATACTAAAGTAAAGTTAGCTCCCTGTCGGGTTTGAAGGATAACTGGATAATAATATGTTTCCAGTTGTTGGATAGACCTGTTCTAGGTGCACGTGGATAGCTGTGATCTCTAAAACTTTATATTAATTTCACTTTAAATGAGGCTTATTTTTAGGCATGAAAACCAGTGGACATGACGCTTCATGATCCCTTGAAAATAAACGAAAATTACCTGGGATATTTAGCTAATGAAGAAAGACATAGATATTTTATTTAGGATACCCTAATTAAAATTTCGATTTCTTTACCAGCAGCAGGCAGCATTATAATGAGATAAGGTATGACAAAGAAAGATCTTTAGTGGAGCAAGAATTTGCGTGCACCCCCCTCCATTAATCAAAATAACCATAACCAACGCTTATGGGATATGTGTGGAAGGCGGAAATACAGTGTAACATTATTTTATGAATTAGAGGATTTAGATGCTTTTGATATTATTTGAAGTTTCTACTTATAGTAATAGTAGCAGTTCATTATTCAATGGTATTTGCATCAAGAAAGAGCATAACTGGAAAAATAGGTACAAAATCGTTTGATGAAGATACGGTCCATGTTTTTTTTTCTACAAAGATCTGACACAGACTATTAATCAACAGATAGCAAAAACTCGTCAACTATTTGCCTTCTCTTCCAGTATCTATGGTCTTCATATGATTTATCGAAAGGCAAATTAAATAACGAACAGATGTAACTGGCTAGAAATATGATAGCGGGATAGCCATTACAAAACGACTTGTTTCATACATTCGAACGCAATTCAAATGAAGTCTGTGTTAGGTTACAATTATTTCAATACCTACTTATCTAAAGCGCTTCAACAAATAGGTATACCTATTCATGCTTTTTGTGCGCATTTAGTGTTGCTGGCACGAAGCCAATATTTCTTAAACGTTGTGTACTACAAGTAACAAATACGATCTACCTACACTGCTGGAAGGTTATCATTTAATTTGCATTACCTGTATTTATCAGTGCCTAATACATTATTGAATAGTCTCGCGACTAAAAACAGTCGCCTGCTTCCCGCCTTTAATGTTATAATTGCCTATTTTATGTCCATGATCCTGTTTTTATGGGGATTGTTTTGAAAGAAAGTGCGAGTTGCAAACATAGTGTATGGTGAGACGATGTATTGCGATTGCGATGCGATGCAAGCCTACGAGGCGCGCGCGGGACCAGTCGGACCAGTTGCTCGCCCCGCCCCGCGCCTCCCGCGCGAACAGCTGACAGCTCCGACAACAAAGAACATCAACCCAGCCCACACAAACATGACACGCTACGTACAATCACGAAACATTATTATAATTGTAATACTCGCGAGTATATTAATTGAATTATCGTAACCTTCATTCCTACACAGACATATGTAATCAATGGATATATTAATTAAAATAAATTGCAGATTTTATTTATCGGGCCATTTTAAATGAAGAAATCATAGCTATTAACGAATTCATCCTTCGCCGTCACCACCTCTATTTCTTACATCTACATGACAACGGGTTCAACTTCAAGTATTGAGTAAACAGTGTTGACCATGAATATCGGAGCATCCTACGTGAAAGGTGACTACGTACTAACACAAAGGGCAAGCTAAATACTTGCCTTTCTGATCATCCAATACACAAAGGCCCTCGAGATGTGGCACTCCCGTAAACAAGAGTCTTTAAAAAACAAAATTGTCTATTTATGATGATTTATCACGGTAACATTGTGCTAAACGCGACGATCACTTGTGTCGTAGCTTTTCACTGTTCGGTTGCTAAGGTGCTGTGAACTATCACGACACTTGGCTCTAGAGTTCTTTTTCATCTGAATCTGTAGTTGTAAGTACTTTACGTGGTCAATGTTTACTTCGAATTACAGTTTATGTATTATTTACATCACTATTTCGAGGCCTGCGAACGTGATAATCGTTGCATTGCCTGCGCACTTTATTTGCTATTTTGCTGCGCTTCTGCGTCAACAAAACAGTCGCTCGGCTCTCGATGTCGGGCAAAATCGCAGACTTCGTCGGCAATCGGAATGGTTCGCCTTCTCATTCGCTAGCCTAGAAAAACCGGCAGCTTTGTCCTACTCCCACATTTGACGTTTCACTTGTTGGGTTGCAGCTGTGAAAATTGAAGAAGTTACTGATTTTGGTAAATGATAATACTAATGTATAGCTATTACTAATGTACCTATATAGGATAATGTTTTGTGGTAAATTAAATATATTGGATCTTTTATTATATTTTAACGTTGCCCTGATGTTATGTTTTAGCATTGTGATACTTATGACGATTGTTGCTCGGGTTTTATCATCAGGCGTTGAAAGTTGTTCTTGTGACTTATAGTCAAGCATCGTTAGTAAAAAGGGTATTTTTATTATTTTATTACTAGTCAAAATATTTAACTCAACCTACTAATTATAGCCAACTAATCTACTCCGATGTATAGAATACTATACATCTGCCTATAATATGCTTATAGACAAAATATTTTAAACCAAACAGATAAAACGGGATATTGTCATGTACCCATTTCTACAGTAGAAACAAGATATTATGGCAACTCATGGTTTTTACGTCATCGAAGAAAAAAATAAAAATAGTTACCAACAAAACTTCCAATACTTACTAAATTACGCTGTACCAAAGTTCACGAATTCACAGCTGAACATATCGCACACGTAACATATTTTTATTCTACTTTCAGATATATATTTTTTACATACAAGTTACATAATTCATACTTGAAATACTAGTAAACGAAGCTTAGGTATTATTGTCAAGATCATGTATAATGAGGAATATTTTATTAATATTAAACAGAAAATAGGAGAGTAAACTAAAGCCTGTATTAATAAAACACTTCAAATCCCTTGAACTAGATTTAGTAGTATCACTAAGACTTCAGAGTTGTCTTAATAATAGCAAGTTAAAATCAATACAATCAGCATCACACAGTTTGAAGAAACAAAAAGTGATTTCATAATACTAGCTTTAATAGTTTATTGACAGTATCACAAATTACATTATATTTTATTATCTATGATTATTTTGCAGCAGTTATGTGTTTTTCTGCCAGAACTTGGCTGCATTGCGAGGCGTCTTGCCTTTGCCAGAATTCTTCTTTGGAGCTGAATGAGTCTCACTGCCACCACCAGTTGCAGATTCATCATTCTCTGCTTGCGATTTCAGAGTTTTCTTTATGTACAATATCTGAAAAGTATTAAAAATAAATTATGCACATGACATGTTCCAAATTATAAAAAAATATGGACAAAATCACATACATTGCTCTGGACCCAAAGTAAGTAGCTAAAGCCCTTGTGTTATGGACTTCACAGACAATGAAGGTACCACAAACACCCAGACCCAAGACAATGTAGAAAAGTGCTTTTCTACATTGTCCTGGCTGGGGACCTGAGCTGGCAACACCTTGAAAACCGGTGTGTACGCCACTCGACCATGGAGGTCGTCTATTGATATGAATCGAAAATTATGAGCTGTATAATGATGTGTGTTGTGTTAATTATTATCAGGTTTTATAGAAGAAAAATAATTGTTTTGAAAATCTCACATCATCCGTGCGAAGCTGAGGTGGGCAGCTAGTATATAATAAAAGTTTGCAATAAACAAACCTCTTGCTCTATAGCTTGGTGATGTATAATAGCCCTCTGTTTGTGATGGTTAGCTCTCTGGATGTGTTGGTCCACAGAGTTGAGTACTGCTTCACAAGCATTGCACCAGTCTGCGAGAACATCAGCAATGGAGGCGGCGTCCTCGAGGCGAGCGTCACGACCCAAGGCTACGTCGACTTCAACTAGTTTGCACTCCTGGTCCAGCTTGCCGTGGATTATGTCTGGAATGTTCATAAGATCATAATATAGTAAGAATAGCGAAAATGTTAATGGTAAACAATATTTTTGTGGCATAAACTGCTTATGTGGAAGAAAATACTCCCAAATATTTATGATAGCTCCCTAATATAGCAAGATATAAGACTCAGCAAGATGAATTTAAATATTAGAGAAAAAAAAAATATTGTACTAGGTGTGCCCTGCAGTTCCACTTGCCTTGTTTTTTTTTTCTTAAGGCATGTAATGTGGTGTTAATTAGCATGTAACCTTTTTCTGACTTTTTTTAATCCAACTTATAATTTCAGAGATTAGCACATTTAACCAACAAACTTTTCATAAAATTATAATACTCGACACATTTTAACATGGGAATAAGAGTTGCTCACCCATTCTACAATGTAATCATGTTGTTTGCTGGTGTTTTTTTTACCTATTGTGATATTATATGCATTATAATAGACTAGCAATGTAACATTATCAAAGGTGAGTATGGGAACTATCATTCATTGTAGCTACTGTCATATACAATTGGGTAATTGTGGTACAAGTTGGGATAATGACTATTGCTATGTTAAAACCCTTTGACTATAGTATTATATTTATAAATATTCCAGTAAGACTTATAATAAACAATGTATTTCGGAGAAAACTCAGAAAAGAATTTATACACATCCATCATATCCCATATAATTTTGTTTTTGTTGCTGATAGCAACTATCAGCATTATATTATGTTACATACATACAATCTTTATTAATGTGTCTTTTTTACAGAGCTTTGAACCTACCTGCATATATGGCTTCTATGATGAGATCTTCCAAATCCCTCACATTCTTTATATCTAATTCTTTTAGCAGCACACTGTAAGGGATGCACTTCTCTTGTGTGGCAAGTGATGCAATCGTCAAGTGCTGCAGCTTCTTACATTGAGCAGGCGTCAGTTCTAAGTATTCAGACTTGTTTTCAAGGTATTCTTTGTATGTACCATATGCAAACAGATTTAGAGTCTTAAGGTGGGTAGCGTATGGTCCGGTTTCCAACTGAAAAGTTTTATAGAAATATTTTATATTATTTTGCAGTTATTAATTGGCACAATGAGATAATTAAGTAGTTGTTTTTTTATTATTAATTACAAAATACTTAGGTGGATGATTGCATCAAGCTAATACAATAGATAATACAATAGTTATAGATGGTATAGTAATAATCAAAAAATAACAACGTTTTTAGAAGATTAGGAATAATTTTAGGATTGCATTAAACATAATAAACTAGTATTTTAAAACTACAACTACTATGTACTACTTTAAATTCACAACATTTTTGATTCACCATTGATGATTAATGATAGTTTCCCATATAGTATCACGGAATCATAAAATAACAACTAGTAAACACTAAATTTTTCTACCTAAAAGAAGTAGTATCTAAAAGCATAAAATCAAAAAATATTATAACCTCTTTTATATTTGGCATTTCTAGTAACTCTCCAAACACATGAACGCCTGGTGCTTCTAGAACCTGCTTGATGAGCTCTGCACATGCTGATCCTTTAGCTCCTTTTGCCAACAACACAAATTGTTCAAGAGGGTGGTTTGTCGAAAATGATAACAATGATGATGGTTCATCTCTGTCCATTGACATCGGATTCATGGCTAATATTTTATGAATAACTATAAAGGTTTAAAATAATCAATCTCTATTGCCACTTTGTGGCTGAAGTATAAAACTTTAAGGATTATTTATTTTTCTTTCCTTTCAAACACGAACTTAGCTATATAGCAAGTGAAGTTTAGTGAATGACATTCGCTACCATCGATTGATGAATTATTTTACTTTGACTTTGACATAATACTATGTCTAATTGTCTTGCGTTTAGCTACGGTGTATAGGTCAAGCGATTAGATTTTCTAAAGACACTATTAAAAACGGAACAATTAAATGTAAAGAAAACAGTCTACTTCTTCCCTTGTTACAATGTTTAGGAATAAAAAAGAAAAACGTGCAATCTTTAGAACAAAAAAGTACACTAAGTTATTCTAGTGTTCTTAAGATTGCCTTAGAATTATTTGTATACAGACTCATAAGTTACTACTGAAAACCTTAGAAATTATAGCTAGAAAAAATATCAATTTCAAATAAATCTCATCATCGTAATTTAAGTAGACGTTGAATAAAAAGTCTTCATAACATTTTTACTGATAATTATCATTGCTACGTGAATGAGTTGAATTTAAAACTCTTAATTGACCATAAACAATAAAATGGCGTCCGGTTTTTTGTGTGTGCGATGAAATTATTGTTTTCATCAAATCGCAAGATTTAACTCTGTTAAGGCTTTAAACTTATATTATTTAGTATTAAACTACAATAATGTATTGTTATAATGTGTCTAATAAACTAAATTACGTGTCATTCTTTAAAAATAATGTGCGTGTCAATCTTGCTCGTAGCGTCGTTGTCCTATGCCGCCTTTTATATTGAATTGATTAGACTAATTTACGAAGATTTCTTCGTGTAGATTGATCTTCGTAAGTAAAAAATAGCGTCGATAACAATGAATTTACATAGATAGTACGATTTTGTCGGCATTCTGATCGATGAGTGCGTTGTGCGTTTGTAGTTGTGAAAGCGTACATACATGTTCGCAATGATAAAACTGTCATGAGGACTCTTGTTTACTATCAAATAGTGAATTTGTGTTAGTGGATTTATTTTTTCTATGTGATAATATATTTTTGTTGTTAAAAATGTGTATGCCAACCCCTAACAATGTTTCGGGCTTCGGTTACTCGTGGGGCTTCACGAGTTCGGCAGACCTTACGAAAGGTGAAGTGGAAACTCCGAGTAGTTTGAGTTATACCTTGGGGAATACGGTATGTTATATTTAAATTAACTCTTATTGTATAATATCAGTAGTAACTGTCATTCACAATTTTACATATAAATTAACTTTCATAATACCATAGAAATCTTTAGTGTTTGCATGCTATGATATCTCTTTGGAATGAAGTATTTGTTTCAGAATTTGTTTCCAATTAGATGAAAAATTAGAAAGAATTATTTTGTTCCATTCTAATTAAAAGATAAAGTAAAATACTGTTGACATTCATCATCAGCAACTTTGTAAACATTTACAACTCTTTACCTAGTATACTAAGTACCTAATGGAATATTTAAAAGTTCTAGTTTGTAAGTCAACAAATCTATTGACATACCTGAATAAATATTTGAATGTATTGTCAAATATGAACAATTTTTTTACTGAAGAATGAATTTTTGATTGAAGTTATATTTAACATATAAATATACACATTAATCTCCTACTCTACTACTCTATACTTTATTTTTGCTATTTCAAAATATTTTTTCCTCCACATGAATAACTTATTTCTTGTAATTTACTTACAGGTGTCGCCAGAAACAACTCTGACTGTAATGTCCCATAAAACACCGCAAGTACAAGAGAAAGTTGGTGCGGTAACAGTGGCTGTATCAAATTCTGGAGCACAGTTAACAAGGGTTGTGACGGGTGCACCAGTCTCAGGTAGACGGGCTATGTTTGTGGTGAATGAGAGTCCCACGCATACATTAAACAGAGTTACTCAACAGAACCAGACTACAACTATTCATAGTAAGTATAATCTATAATAAATCTTAAATATAACATATAAAATTCTTAAAAATAAGCAAATTATCCTACTATAATATAGGTAATAATGTTGTGATGAGATAACCTTCACCCCAAGTTATGATTAATAGTAATAGTTCATATTAGTGTAGTAGTTCTATTCATTTTGCATGTGAGCTTGTGTTAATGCTAAATAATTACTGGCTGTAATCACCAATTCAATATGGAGCTAAAAGAGAAGAGTCAATGTAGTATTTTTAATTGAAAATAGGTGACAGGTTAAAAACATTTATTTAGTCACCTTATCTCTTAGTTTATTATGCATGTTTCAATTTGTTAGTGCATAAAACTTAAATTTGTGTATTTGAGTTATACAAAGATTCCTGTTTGGCTAAAATTACATGTTATTATTCTTCTTTGTGTTTAAAGTCTTACAAATAAGTCTGTTTTAATTACCGTTAATGCAATAAGTTCATAACATTATGTATATTTAATTATGTGCACCAATGACATGTCTAAGAAGCTAAAAGAATTGATTATTAGATAGGCACAAAATTTGACATAATTGACCGAAGAACAATCATGCATGACATCTTTCTAATGGCCAATTATTATTTACTTGAACCAGTAAATTGTTCAGCTGTTTAAAACTTCAGTCCCAAATGTATCTAATTGAATAATATGCACTAACAAAAATTTGTGGTTAGTTTGTTTTATAGTTTAATGACAAAGATGCAACAGATTATTTAAAGAATTACTTTTAAACCAGTTGTAACAATTATTGGTGGTAATAATAATAATAATTTAAAACCAGCACTATGTATGTCAAGGTGTGAGGTTTAACAACTGTAACATGTATCATTTACAGCGAATTTAGCAGCTAAGCCGTTTATGACACCAATAGGTCCCATCCAGTTAACTGCTGAAGAATGCAACGAGATATTGATGAAGCGTGCGCTACAAGCGCAGGGCATCGCGACCCCTGTGATAGACGCCTCGCAACTCAACCATACGCTGTTGAACGGTGGACTAAAGAGTCTAGCAGAAGCAACCACACAGCAGACACAGGCTGACACCATACAGACTGCAACAGTACACCAACATCACTTGTTGCATACGAAACAGGAGCCTGGAACAGCTAATAATTCGCCTAAAGTAAGTTTTTGAAAACTAATCCATTACAAATTAATACAAGTATGTAAAAAATTACCTGGTTCTTTTCTTGTTCTTCCGATTTTTTTGATTTTTTCTCTCACCCATGTATTTAAACAAATCTAAAATTTTAAGATATTCATTAAAGTATGTATTCTTACCTTGTTATATTACATGAAGTGGCAGAGATAGCACTAGATTTAAAGGCAACTTTACTGAGTTGTGTTTGAGTATTCAGTCATTTAACAATTTTTCTGTTTTTTTATGCTTTAATGTCATATACTAACGTATTTTTAGGCGGTATATTCCCAGACGGAGCTTATGAACACGAACACCGTGATGACTACAGCGCCCCCTGCCGCCGTGAAAGAACGGCCCTACGGGTGCGAAGAGTGCGGCAAATCGTTCTTACTCAAACACCACCTTACTACACACGCGAGAGTACATACTGGTATGTAAAATGAATTTTACGAATAACTAGCTTTAGCCTTCAATTCCATCTTGGATGTCGGTTATCACCGCAAAAAGTATGCCTATATCCTGTCTTGTAGTTTTTGCAATATGGGCTATGTAGTTTTGCCGTGAATTCGTAACAGACGGACTGATTTCCTTTCACGTTTCTAATATGAGTTTATATGGATTTTCCATACTGTCCCACTTCTGGGTCATTTGCGTGCTAGGCACACTTCCACTTGTTTACACTTACATTGTCTCTACTATCCTTGAAACGTCACCAGATGTCGCCGTAGACCACACAAGAAACGTCGCTATGATACAAACTAATTTAGAAAACTGGCAGTGTAAAGTGTTAATTAATATACCCTCAAAATTAGCATTTTACTGTTACAAGTTTCAGGTATTTTCAGTGTCTAATCTGTGTAAAGTAAATACACAAATATTTCTGGTGCATTTTTATAGCTTCATAAAAATTCCACACACTGACTTTCCAGTCTATTTTCGGTGGACATGACAATGTAATAAATTCCGCATTATTTATACGACTGAGACATGGAGCGATGACCTAATTATTTTGAGTTGATTTATAATTTAGTGTTGTGCTGTAAACTGAGGTATCAGGTAGTCATCTTGGCGTACGTACTTAGCGTGACGTCATTAGCCGCTCCTGAACTTTGGGCCGCTTTATCTACTTCGTTATTTCTTAATTTAAACAGCAATAAATATGTGTCTAATATATTTTTTTTATTAACTGACGCACATTTTTTTTTTCTTGCTATCGACCCTATTTTAAAGTCTTGAGTCAACCTCAATTTCTTTAACATTTTAGGCGATTATATTGTAATACAAATGTCAATCGCTCCATGTAAATTAACGGTATTCGGCCGTTTAATATCAGTTGTTAACTAGCACAAACTGATATTAACCCGAATTGAGCAATAAATAAGTAAAACATTTTTAAAAAGTAGGTACATATTTAAAGCTTTTATCACAGGTGCAGTAATCGTAAATCATTGTTAGTTAAAGCAATACTGTCGTTATTATTAACGACACAACAATGTTACTCTGTAAAACGATTAGAAAACGCTTTCTGTCTACATTAATAGCTCGTTACGGTAAACTGGCTAAAAATAGAGATACAAATATAATTTTCAAAACGTCTTTTTTATTCAAAACTTTTTTGAAGTAACAGGTTTATGCTATTAAAATACTATTTTAGATAAGATAGTTGTCATGGTCATGTATAGTCATTATTTTTATACGTAAGTCACATTCTCGTGTACCTACAGTAACTTTCGTGTGATGAATTCATTATTAATATTCGGTCACGAGTTCAACTAACACTCGACCTTGCTGTTTCAGATTCTAATTAAATATAATATAAAATTATATATAATTAGATAGATAATAATTAAAATCCTTTAGAGTCCGAAACTGTTTGTGAGTAAATGGTTACAGATTAAAAAAGGGCTCTTTTCGAATAATGTATTTAATTTGAATTGTAGTCATTTAATAAATGCCGACAGTTAAAAAGAAAACAAGGAAAACTTAAACACTTCTTTCCTATGTGCCCAAATGTAATTAGGTACCTACCTAGTGTACCCCATGACTATAATAATGAAATTAAGGAATATGGCACGAATTTTGTTAAGTGCTTATTTATTCAGTTACATTGCCTTAAAAAAATTGATTTATAATGTTAAAATAACCATTAGATCTCACATAAGAATTATATAGCATTTGAAACAAGTGCCATCTTCATTATTGCGTCAAAATGACGTCAGAGTTGATGTCAACGTTGAATGGAGACAAATTAACACATAGGCAGTATGCGTATGACTTCATAATAAAGTCAGATAAATAGCGTTGCGTTTTGATAATTCATAAATCACGCGTTTTTTGCGGGTTTTGAATTAGAACTGAAATAGTATTTGATGTAATTTTTTTAAACTATTGCGTTGTAAGTTGTTGCTCAAACGCTCATTAATCCAGTAAATGGTATAAGTATCTCATTTCCAAACTCATTTAACTAATCTTGTCTTTTTTACTGTGCACACCTACTAAGTGTTGTAAATTCTTACAAATAAAATTACATCGATTGATTTAATAATTAATTCATTTTTACCTTTAAGTAGTAGATTAGCTAGTGTTTCAGGTCTACTTTATGATTTAATTCACATTTAGGCGAATATACAATATGATAGGGTTTTTTTAAATTATCAGGCGTGTTTTATAAATGTATCAGTAGAAGTAGGTAGTCGTTCTCGCCCAGTGCTCGTATCGATGCGGTTCGCTATGTTTCAGGTGAGCGCCCGCACGCGTGCGTTCACTGCGCGAAGACATTCGCGCACAAGCATTGCCTCAACACACACCTATTACTGCACAGTACTAACCGCCCGTACCGCTGCCCCGAATGCAAGAAATCCTTCACGCTCAAACACCACCTTCTCACACACTCGCGGGTAAACGCCCTTTATTATGTTAACTTTACGTTCCATAGGTGAGCGGCCGCACGTCTGCGCGCACTGCGGCAAGGCGTTCGCGAGGAAACACTGCCTCAACACGCACTTGTTGCTGCATTCCGCGGAAAGGCCGTACAGGTGTCACGAGTGTAAGATGGCGTTCACGTTAAAACATCATCTGGTTACGCATTCCAGGGTGAGTACTGTAGATCTGATTACTATCATTAGGTAAGGCTTTTTGTATCTAATACTCGACTTATCAATGTGAAAAAGTATGTCAAGCTTAAAAATTCTGTATTCTATTTCTAATGTTTGTTTTTATCTATTTTCTAGTCAATAATTATATAATTTCATTTACAGGTGCACAGTCGTGAACGTCCATTTGTATGCAACGAGTGCGGGCGCGGGTTTCCACTGAAGCGCCACCTAGTGACGCACAGCAAGTACCACGCCGGAGAGCGACCGTACGTGTGTAGTGACTGTGGAGAGAGTTTTGCGCAAAAGGTAAACAATTGTGCCTGTCAGATCTACATGCCGACTCTTTTGTTAGGATTAAACCCCTTGCCGAATGACATGCCATATCTGCAGTAGTTGTAGTCATCTTAGCCGTTGGACGTATGTTGCGGCGCATAGGCCCCCTGCAGAGATCGCCAGGTACATACCACAGTATTTCGTCGCTTGAAACCAACGACTGTCCAGATGGACGGACGACTTGATTAATTAAGTAATGTTCTCTAATGGGCCTGTTTCCTATTTTTTTTTAATGTCCGTCTTGTAGATTAATGAATTTTATTGGACACGTATTTTTTCTTTTTTCCTGCAAACAAAAAATGATCAAAATACAGAGAACTGAAGTTACGCGTGACGTCACTCCTCGCTACGATTTTTAGCGAGGCGTAGCGTCATAAGCCCCCACTCCAAAACTTTAGAGCGGTGTATCTTTGTATTTTTTTATTGTTTTGATAAAAGAAAAAATACGTGTCTAATATTTTTTTATTATCTAACTGACGGACTAAATAGATTTTAACTTTTCATACCCAGGAAACATCCCTATTCTACCTTTAGTATCAGTTGACAGGATGGCTTACTTCCAGTCTATTGGTGTACAAGTAGTATTCTCCTATCGCAGGAGCACCTGGTGATGCACAGCCGCTTCCACGGCTCGCTGTGCCCGTACGTGTGCCCGGACTGCGGCGTGACGTTCGCGCGCAAGTTCCAGCTCGTGAACCACGGCCGCGTGCACGGCCGCGTGCCGCACGCCTGCCCCGTCTGCGGGAAGGAGTTCCTGCAGAAGCGGACGCTCATCGCGCATATGAAGTGAGTCCCACCTGTACATATACACCGGCTCGCGAACCAATTAGAGCGGGCTCGTTCTTCTGCGGCTTCACTAAATTAAATGGTTTGTTGATGCTAGTGCTAACCAGTTGGGCAAACACGGCATAAAATACGCTAAAGATGCTCTGTTTGGGTAGTGTTGTGCCGAAGCCACGCTCCGACAAGCGACGATATGTCACCTTCTCGCTCACATTAGTTAAAAAGCGGCGCGGGCTAATGCAGTAAAAGCGTACTTAACGTCGCGGCTCCCGAAAAAGGATTATCCCTGTTGGAGACCGCGATAGATCACAAAGCGTTTCGGCTTAGTTCCCGTTAAAGTAAAAGAAGAAGCCGACTTCAGTCGGTAGGAGTCCAGTAGAAATATTAATCTTCCGCAGGCCTTCACAGCTCAAATAACAGAATATTAACAAGTTCAAAGCATGTAATAAGTATTTGTGTCTAATTCCAGAATACACACAGGAGAGGGCGCAGTTGCATGTTTAGAATGCGGCGAAGCCTTCAAATGCAAAACGGAATTACAGCAACATTGTAAAATGACGCGGCACTGTCTCAGCACTACCACACAGCAACAACAGCAACAACAGCAGCAACAGCAACAACAACAACAGCAGCAGCAACAACAACAACAGCAACAACAGCAAGCACAGCAACAGGCCCAGCAAGCACAGCAACAAGCTCAACAACAAGCTCAACAACAAGCCCAGCAACAAGCACAGCAACAAGCGCAGCAACAACAGCAGCAACAGCAACAAGCGACTGTGATAAAACAAGACGACTTTAAACCACAAATTGTTCAAGTGAGTCACTAAGGCAAATCAAGCATCACCTACTAGCCCTTAGCACCAAATTTTGAAAGTAAAAATTCTCATGGTTACAGTGCAATCGCAGTGTTATAAGGTTTTGCCTCTAATGTTGCTTTTTTACAGGTTATAGGTGCAGACGGTCAAATAGTTTCGGAAAAAACGACGCCAGGCTATGCATGTCCTGAGTGTGGATCATGTTTCAACACTAAGGTATGTTTATACCATTATGTTTATTTAAGTGTGACACCTTTGTGTAATATTGACTGGATCCTAAATTCATAGGCCCAGTGCTAATTTTTTCATTATTACTAGAGTTTTGATTATTTGTTATTGTAAGTATCTTTCTGTTAATGTTACTTGTGAATAAATGGAGGCAAAGAACTTGACTACTTCTGTACAGTTGTGTATAACTCGGATGTCTTTAAGATTTCTCATGTTTCGATCGCGCGATTGCTCAATCGCATGTCGATCATTTCGATTGGTCAATCATATATCAATTAGATTACTAAAACCAGTTCAATAGGTTCCTTTTACATAAAATGCGAGTTTTTTTTTATGACGGGAACGTTTCGTCAAGTTGTTTGTCTCTACTACTCATAGTTACCATACATACAGTAATGCTATGTTCTGCCGCAGGAGGCGTTGTCCCTGCACGTCCGGCTGCACGCGGGCGACCGCACGTGCGTGACGGACCTGTGCGCGCTGACGGCCGCGTTACAGCCGGGGCTCGTCACCGCACAGCACAGTCAGTATTATTATATATTGCTTTCTGAGGTTTACGGAATTATTAGACATTGAAATAAAACTACTTTGAACGGATTCTATCGCGGTTTATATTTAGATTTTTGTTCACGACGTTTCGACTCCTTTGCAGGTGTCATGGTCACGTTGCTCTTTTACCTTCATATTTTAATTCATTATTTGTATTCCGAAACGTCGGGCACAAAAATCTAAATATCAACCGCGAGAGAATCCTTTCAAAGTAGTTTTATTTCAGTATTTTTATAGTTTCACATACTACACATACAACAGACAGACGCACGTGCGTGACGGACCTGCGCGTTTTATGTTTGTTTCCAATTGCTCGAAATAGTTTAAATCTATGGATAGCTTAACTGACGTAATAATGTACTGTAATTATACATTTCTAAATGCTTTAATTATTTAAGACTATGATATGAATTAATAGAAAAACACTATACATAATTTACAGGTTTCATTGTTCCAGATCAACCGATACAGATTATTTCGTCGAACCCCAACAATGTTGTACATACGCAAGTTATAGCAGCGGTGAGTTTTCTTCTTGAACTCAATATTAAAAAAAAAAAGTACTTTGTTACCTACGTTAAGAAAACATGTTTTTTAATTACTTTGACAGTAGATATTCAAATATACCAGCTCCTTTTATCAACTTTAGATTAAATAACTGTTTTTGATCGAAATCATTTTATTGCGTTTGTTTGTATCAAAGCATATAAACTCTTCCATTTCTTAATATTTTTTGTCCTTTTTCTGTGTGAGGTTATTAATTAAACTATTTTTATTAATTTCAGAATCATCACGTAACACCTCCTCGACCAAAAATACATTTTTGTGGAGACTGCGGGAAAGGATTCGCGGCTAAACACGGTCTATTAGCGCATCAAAGAAGGTACATACTTCTTCATATAGTCAAAATTAAAAAAAACACCTTTTGGTTGGTTCAGCAATTTATTCTGCCAATTGCCTAAAATCCAAAAGGCCATATAAATAATAATAGACCAAAGACACTAACAGTATTTACTATTTATACCTTACTTCAATTGAATTATTTGAATTTCTCAGTTCTAACTGTATTTTTACTCGAACAGGCATCCAGACGGCAGCTGTACATTAAGAACGCACGTGTGTGATCAGTGTGGCAAGGCATTCTTCCAGAAGAACCACTTAATGCTACATCAGAGACAACACATGGACTTACCACCTAGAAATGTAAGTATACATTATTGTGTAACTCATAATGACTATGACTTAAGCTGTGATCCTTGATCGTATTACGTACGAATATGAATCTGTTTCTGATGATATGTTAATTTTTTTTTTGTTGTATTTAGGTAACCTCTGTCCATAATTCAGCATATGCACACAAAGCATATTTCTATATTCTTTTATATGACGTAAAGTTACTTGGTACATGTCTGATATTGTTAATCCCACCTAGCAGCTTATTCGCTATCTCCAGTTGCCAACAAGGTATAAAAATGCTTATCCAGTATTGGCTAACGTCGGTAACGAACTACGTAGTAGTAGATCTAGTTGGTCATCGAAGTTACACGATAAGAAATTTATGTTTTCACTGTCTTTATATAAAGCAACAATCGCTTTAGTTGACAATCGCCATTGCGAAGGACCCTGCAGATAGCTAATATTGTCATGGATCATACGTCACTACAACAACTTAATAATATGTAATTGTCTCCCAGACTCAACCTGTAACGCAACAAGCTCAGCAACAGGCAGCGCAACAGGCAGTACAACAGGCGCAGCAGGTGCAACAACAAGTGCAGCAACAAGTCCAGCAACAAGTCCAGCAACAACAGCAGCAACAACAACAACAACAACAGCAGCAGCAGCAACAACATCAACAACAAGTGCAACATCAAAACAGCTTAGAGTTAGACCAGCAAGACCATCAGGCGACGCATATACAAGTTGTAAGTGTACTAATATCTTGTAAAATCTCAATTTATATATAATTATCTTTTTTTTTTAAGTATAATTAATGCATAATATGTAACGAACGAAGTTTCAAATGCTTATTTAAACTCTACCTAGTTAATATTGTGTCTAAAAGCTATTCTAAATTGCGTTTGACTAACAAACTATGTCTATGTTAGCCGCATGCGCAGTGACCGCTGAGCAAAGCTTCTACACAATGGGTGCGTGCAGTTGGGCAACGGTTAAATATCTGTCGGGATCACTTGAATGTGCATCCAAAAGGCTGGCGAAAAGTGGAGTAGAATAGATTTGTGAGACATGAGACAGTATAGGCTCAGAATATTATAGGATATAATCCATAATAACAACATAATAACAACTCCTAACGGTAATTATCGTTCTCCTTACTATGTTAAGAATAGTGTAGATAATTAGTTTCCTTGTCGCAGGTGACGAACAGGTCGGGCCAGGTGATCGGCAACCAGATCGTGGTGGGCGCGGGCCGGCGCCTCGTGACGCCGCAGCTGCACATCGTGGGCCGCGACATCAAGCCCGCGCTCGCGCACCTCGCGCACAAGCACCACGCCCGCCACCACACCACCAGGTAACCACCGCTTGCCAACTGCTGGCCTGAAACTGTTACCGGCCTTCACTTCCTACGGCAACCCGGTCGATAAAAAACTAATCAGAAAACATCGATAGCCATCCCAAAATATCAATGGACAACCCAAAACTTCGATCGGGAAACCAAAATGTCGTCTGTCAACATACTTTTTGAACACAAAAATCTTATACCTCAGTTATCTATCAGTAGTTAATTAAAAAAAGGCCGTCTCCCTTTACCTAGTTTTAACCTAACCTAGTTGGAGTATAGTTTCTGATTTCCGATCACAAAAACTAAGAATCCATTTGTCCACAGCGGCGACGCGAAAGAAGTCGGCGGTTTGGTCCTATCGGCGGGCCGTACGGGCTTAATAAAGTACGAGATCTCTCTCCCGCCGCCGACGTCCGTGGTCCAAGTGCAGCAGCTCGACTGAGTGAAGCGCGAACCAGACGAGCCTATGGTCGTCTGGCTCAAGAAGTGATGTGTCGGACTCTAGCGAGCGTTGGGTATGCTTGTAGATGTAGTGTTGTGTTAAACATTATGCAGTTTTAAAACACTAAAACAACTGTACGCACATGATGTGTGAGGAGAAGCTAATTTGCTGTTAAAAAACGTAACAAAAATAAAAATTAATAAGACATTTACAGCTACTAAAAAAAAAATCACGGTACCTACATATAAAAGTCAGTCCGAAGAAGACAGTAGCAATAGGAGATGGCTCAGCTAATGCTGTACCGGGACGAGCACGACCCGTCACAGCGCTGATTTTCAGCCATTCATACGCCTTAAGTTGTAATGCGGAAGTTGCAGGATTTGAGAAATTGTACTTAAAAGGTAAAGCCGAAGCGAGTCCTAATACTACCGTGAATCCAGCTCATGTAATACGGCTAGTAACTGTCACACTGCTAGATAAGTTCTTCCACATACAGAAAAGAAACTAGCATTGATCATTAAGCATTCAGCCTATGTCTAAAATGGCCCCCATTAGTCCACTACAACCATAGACATTTTAAGTACCTGTTTGCTAAACTTATCAAAAGATATTCTTCTGTGTCTAGTATAGGCAAATCTAAGTACTAATCAGGCATTCTCCAGCATATCCTATGAGTACAGGCGTTGGTAGTGTTGTGCATATTACATCACACGATAGTTTATAAACAATTAAAAAAACATGCAATAAAATGTGTAAAGTTGTGATATTCTTCTGTATGAGTTGATTATTGATTGAATTTGAATGGTATAGTTGAGTGCATGTTAATACGACTGTAACGTAAAAGGTTTATTTAACACAACACAATATTTCGTAAGTACATGCATTTTATTTATTTTTTTAGGCTGTGACAACAATATTAAAGTAATGGTAACGGCTTTTCTCCACTCACCAATGTAGTCACAGCATTAAAAGTATAAACACTGCCATGAATATATTGTATAAAGATCATGTTGCCTTAAAAAAAATACTTGTCTTAACTTGGTATTGTCGTTGATATTGTAATGAGGTTATAAGTACAATTTATGTGGTGGTGCTTAATTGGTTAAAAAACACATCCTTAAATATGTATAAAAAAATATTAGTAATTTATTTGCCATGTGTTTCATTTGACATTATAAACTACAAGCATACTCAATACACAATAATAAACCATAGGTACATTGTATAAAGTTGAAAACAGTGCGACTGAAGGCGAGTGTATATGTGTACAGTTATAAAGTGAAGTGTTGGTTAAATTAATGTCATTTTGGTTACGAGGGCTTTGGTACAGGTGAGCACATTGTTACGTGTGAAAATTAGGTATGTTATGGTCGATTTAATACCAGCATTAGTTCATAGGTTTTCTGTTACTTTTCCTGTAGAAAAAACTTAAACATATTGGTTTTTTTGTGTGACTCTACTCCTTGTTAAAGTACAAGTATGGGTTATGATTGAACTGACATTGTTTTGTATGTACTTGAAGAAAAGTCAGATACTGTTACCACAGAACAATGTTAAATCTTTACATAGGATAAAAAAGCTCGCTCCAACTGTTTGTACGCTTATATCTTTAAAACTACGCATCTGATTTTAATGCAGTTCTCAGCTATAGGTAGAGTGATTCAAGAGGAAGGTTTTTGTGTATAATTTTCGTTTTGTTTTGTTAATTTAATTTGTCTAGTTAATGTTTTGTCTACCCGTGCGAAGCGGGGACAGGTTGCTAGTTAAATATATATATATATAGGTATGTTTTAGTTACTTTCTCATTGAAACATTGCCCAATAGAGAACTACAGATATTATTGTGTGGTGACACTATTAATATATATTTTTGTTTTGAATTTCAACTACAATAGAAAAACCAGAGACACATTTTTCATGCCTAATAATCACAGGTAACAATCGCCATTTGTAACCACGCGAAAACTAAAATGTAAGCCTAAATTAATAAAAAAAATATAATGCCAATAGATTGGAAAGCTTTATTTAACGTATAGACGTCTGCCTTACAATAGAGCCTTAATTTTATCGTTCTTTTATTCGATAGGTTTAAAGGACATGGGATCTACTTAATTTGATGGCAATAATTGTAAAAAAAAACTGATCGACTCATTCGTGTAATATATAGTAAATGTTCTAAAATTTAGGACATTACATGGGAGTGTAAAAAGACAGGTTAGCGACCATGTTTTTGTGTAATATAGCCTAGACATAAGGGCATCTTAGTATAGTTAGTAATCTCCTGTACATATCAAACACGTTTTTACGGCACTGAGCGGCGGATTTTGTAATAAAATGTACAATTTCTATGTAGGTTTCAGCATTTAAGTTTTGGTAAAGGTTGGCCCATATTTATCAATCATGTTACTCGTCAGCATTTCAAAGAAAGTTGTTAATACATCAGATAATGAGTACCAACTACAGCAAGATGGTTTGTTTATAATGATATCCATTCCGTTAGGCCTTAGTTGCATATTGAAAACAACGCACATTTAGTTAAGAATTAGCAAAATATTGGTAATGGTAATTTTAAATTCCCCATTAGTCACCCATCACAAAATCTACCAAACACCAATCATCATTGATAAAATCAATGACTTGTGATATCATTGATACATATATTTCGACCGTTATTATATTTTAGGCGACATGTCCAATAAGCTTTTTTTAAGTACATAAATAATCAGTTTCTTTTTCCTTATTTTAATGTACTGGCAGTAAGGGAGGTGTGTAATGTGCAATCAAAATTCAAGATTAGATGATTTATAGATCTGAGTTAATATTTTATACATGTATTAATCAGCTAAAGCTCTTGGGTTTACCCATTTGTATTTTCGCTTCCTTAAAATACATTATAACAACAGAATAATTTTAATGTGGCTTGGCTAAATAATGTTACAAAACATACCTACATTGCACAGTAGAATATTGTGTTCGACAAGTTGAATTTTTGAGTCCAAATAAAATTAAACTGTTTGCAGTACTGTTTAAGGTTTCAATTTATCTGTATGTTTGTCACAGATGTTTATAAAGTCAACTTGTGCTTTCTTCTTAATCCATGTGAAAAGTTTTGCAATAGGACTCTAGTTTTATAATTGGTCTGGTCATAGTTAATATCTTATGTACTTAGCTTCTAGTTTCCTAGACCTCGCAAATGATGCCTAGTTAGTCTTTACGCCTTATCTAAGCAATAATAGTGATATAGTATTTTAACAAGTATGTTCAGATGTCGTTAAAAGTCTTTAACATTAGGCAAGAATTGTCAGTGTCAAGGGAAAAAAAAATTGCAAAAAATGTTATTAATCATTTATGTCGTATTGTGGATTGTGAAAATATTTGTCTATTAGGAACCACAGAACTTCCAGGCCATTTCCATATAGGTAGGTAATTATCTATAAATGTAGGGTTTATTTAGCACAAGGTTTGTTAATCACCTTGAAGTCCTATTGTAGAACTTTTCACGAATGATATAAATACGCGTGTGGGGTGTATATGGAGAGATGTCTTCCAACCGTTGAAACTGTAATCAGCACTGCAACTCTTAAGATATTGTGTTTCTGCTGTATACAAAATTATTAATGACGGTCTAATTTATTTTCAGTAGATATCGGCCACGAATAAACAGTGTATTTACTGAATGTTTGTGTTAAAATGATCATCATTTATATTATGTATAAAGCAGAACAGAACAACTATACTTCCTAAAATAAAAAGTCAAAGTCTATTATTTTTGGTGTCTAAATTGAGTATCTAGTCTGTGATAGGGGGATTGTCTATTTCTGTCCGTAAAATGTTATGTTAAAGGTAAAATAACGTTAATGTTATGTATTTACTAGTAGAAATATGAGTAGATAACATTTATTTCACAGATATAAGTTATACACTGTTATAAAAACCAACTTGTTACTGTATTGCCCCACTGCTGGGCAAAGGCTTCCTTTTTATAGTAAAATACGTTTTTTTATAACAGCTCAATACGTTAGTATTATAATAATGAGCTAAAACAGAAATATTTAGTCATATTTTTTAGATTGGAGACTGATAAATGAATAAAAATTGGGATAACCAAACAATGCATTTTTAATTCATTTTGATGAGTTCAAATACTATTGTTGGCTTAAGGAGCAAGATAATGGTTAGGTACCTATGATAATTATAGTATCTCCCAATTCAGTAATTGAAAAGCTAAAGTCGATAACTAATTGTGTGTCCTATTGGTATAGGTACCTAAATTCTTGAGTTTACAGTCATACAAGATAAAAGATTATTTATTTGTTCTAAACATGAGTTAACATACACAGGGCATGCAAGATGTTATACATAAAAATAAAAAATAAAAACCAGTCATGTTTTGCCTTTACAATAATGAGGTATTCAATTAAACGTTTAATTAACACTATAAAAATCACTCCGATCTTCCATGATTATGTTAATGCCTTACAATTTTGAATAATGATTAGGTTGTAAGGTACAAAACAATTGCAAATTTATAAACCCTTATTGATAAGACTGCATAATGTAGGATATTTCAAATAAAGCAATGTTTTCGAATATAAAAATACTGCAAATACGACATATTACGGACAGAATCGTGGTGAGAAGTCTGTTTAAAATTTCATGTACAGTATTATTGTATAAAGAAATGTATTACATGAAATACACAGTGAAACACTTCCACAGTTTTATGTATTTTTCTTTGTTAATATTTTAAATCTTGACAAGTTGTTTGCCATTAACTTACATGTAAATATTATAGTAGATATCTATAATTTTTATATTAAATGATAATATACATACCGGAATATTGTTTTTATATTAATAATGCCTCACGCCTATAAATCCCTTTTGTCCGTGTAACTTTACTTTTTAAAGTTTAAAAATTATGGTAATAAAATGTTATTACGTACTTTTTAATGCTCTACTTTTTACCGTTTATACAACGTTTCGTTTTGCATTCTCGTAAAATTTCAGGAGGCTGTTATAAAAGACATAATTAATTAAATAAAATTACTATATCTGATCAATAATAATTAATACTTGTTTTTTTTTTATTATTTAAGTTTGACAGTATTTCTGAATGCACCACTTTTAAAGAACAGAATCGCCTCGTTGCGTATGCGGTAGGCAGTGTTTTAATGTGTATGTGTAAAAGAGCAGTTGCGGTATCACACGGGCCGCGTTTTTAAATGCTTGTCCCATATTAGAAAAATTTAAAACAAAAAAAAAATATTCGAGTCTACAATCATTAGCATAGTTACCTCCTTGAATTTCGAAATGCAAAACGACACGTTGTATAAATCATGATTCACCTACCTAGATTCAAAGACAGAAATAGAAAAGTTATGCAGATGGCGTACACCTCCTCATCTGCCTACACTGTTAGAGTGAGGGTACAACATTCTTGAACATCTTCCAAGCACCCAAGGGACTCCTTAAAGATACCTTTACATGAAACAGTCCCTCAAATTTTCACACAGAAAACCTGTACATTTTTCAAAGGTTTGTGTCCCCCGTACTCAATCCACTCGGGTGCTATAAAGTCGAAGTGTATTCAGTTGTACAAATTGTATCGTCCCTTTAGTATGTTTCGCGAGATTGCTAGCGTTTTTATGAAGGATGGCAAATTGGTGCGCAGTGAATGGACCGAGTATATTGTGCCTGGGAGGCCTTGCACATCGTCAATGTATCGGGATTGAATTGTGAGACAAATCAAAGTTGACTACAACGTATACAATGAAATGTTGATGCAATGAAATTTTCTGCAAGAAAAATATTATTGGGATGTACCGTCTTTTTCATTTTGTTTGAACTACCTTTAATTGCATGTGATCTTAGATTCCCGAAGATGTTTATATTTCCCTAATATCTATTTACTCGTGCTGTATCTGTTACTTTAAGGTGTTAAGTAACGACAGATAGATATTTAAGAATCTCTTAAAGTTAAGTAGTTTTTCAGTATTCGGAAGTAGGTTTACTTTTCTTAATTTTTAAGCTACCTTCACCTGCATTGGTAACCGAGTGTTAGCGACACTTTTTTTACCCGAAGAAATCCTCATGGAATTTTGTTCGCTCTGGGGAAGGCGGAAGGGTATGCCGGACTCTTACCGGCAAAAACCATCGGAGTGCTTCTCCAATCCCTTAGATTGGGGACGACGCGGTAAAAATCATGCAAACTACCGCGATGTGTTAGCAGAGACTACGCCAAGGACCAATAGGCAACTTCTTACGGGTCCACATCAACCAGGGGTAAGCGAGTGAAAATATTATAGGAAAAGTATTAAGTACCTAATTATCTGATTTTATTAGCGGATTCAGATTGACGGTTAAGTCACTATTAGGTACCGAATATTTATATATTATGTGGTTGGCAGCCCTAATAATACCTAAGAGCCAGGGACTGTTTACGAGATAGAATGCGTGACACTTTATGAGCGAGTTATTCCGAGGCATCGACTCCCACTAAAGCTTTACGTCAGGTCAACCGTGCTCAAAATATTTAATTTTATGACTATATAGATACTCATCGTGAATCGTTCCCGAGAGCTAGCCACATCTAAGGACCATAAAACCTTAGGTTTAACTCTTAGGTCGTCCAGTTTCTGATGGTTCGGATATGGCATGGCTTTTACAAAGATATTTTTTGCATATGATACCCACAAAAGAAATTTTAAGACGACCAAAGGAATTTTAAGTTTATTACCACACTAGCTGAACCCTGCAGTTTCACCTGCTTTCTTCCCGCCCCGAATAGCCTATGTCACTAAGAAATATTGCAGCTTTGTACTGGTGAAAGAATTTTTAAAATCGCTTCAGTAGGTACCTAAGTAGTTCCAGAGTTTACTTCCTACAAACAAACTTACAAACTTTACGTACCACTTTATAATACGTACTTACAGTACTTATAGACAAGTATGTAGGTAACTACGTAAAGCTACGTATCTTCGTCCTGTCAAGCATTATGTAGGTACCTAGGGTTTAAAATTCTAACAAAAGTATTTAACTAACTCTTTCTGCCTCCAACTGAAAAAAGGATTACCCTTCGTCTAATAATAATTAAGCTCCATTTAAAAGTCACATGAAAGATCCTCATAATTAAAAACCCTTCTAAGACCTCTTTGAAATTCAGTAAGCAGAAAAAGTGATTTATTTTTGTGACATTATCTGGTTCTGCGCATCCCTGAAATATTACGTTAATTATTTAAAAACTGGAAAACCGTACTATGAAAACTCTTAACGATAATTGTTCCGGTTTGAAAAGAGATAGAGCTATATGTTGTGTATTTCCATTCCTTTCTATAAGTGGAAGAATAACGCTTCTAAAATCTTATAATACGGCTTCATGAGATAATTGAAAGACCAAGGGAGACTTAAGACAAAGGATGTTGTGTAAATTAATAAAGAAAATGCGAGGCGAATAAGTTTAAATTAGGCTGAATAGATGATTATCCTAATTCGTGTTTAATAAAAGGATAAAAGACTTGAGAAAAAGAGGTCTTGTTGCGGCGAATTTTGGGTTTAGGTATAATGATTATTAACGATTATAATTAAACTCGAATCTACATACCTACTTGTAAATATTAAAATTAAAAGTTGATATCAAGGTCAATTCAAATCCTGAAATTATCTATCCTCCACAATCCATTTTTCTGGGTAGCACAGTATTCCATAGTAAGACTAATATAGGTCACCTGATACTCCTTCGGTATATAAGAGTCGAGAACTGTTTGCCAGGCGGAAAAACCCCACTTCAAATACCTGACGCTGCTTCACCAGTCACCCATCTATAACTCGGCCTTAGCGACCTCCGCTTGCCCTCAGCTGGCACTTGTACCTCCATACCTACTCGTAAAATGATCCATTCATATCCTGAAATTAAATTGTAAGGTACCTAAGAACGCCATAACATACCTTTACCTAACTTACATACCTGGCTTGTTAAATTTGCTGGTCTTTTGTTTATATCTTCAAAATATTATTGGATTTCGGCTTCAGCAATTTTCATCCTGTCTGCGTGTTTGACATAAAATCGCAATGCATTTTATTCCAAGTTAATCTATATATATCTATACTAATATTATAAAGCTGAAGAGTTTGTTTGTTTGTTTGTTTGTTTGTTTGAACGCGCTAATCTCAGGAACTACTGGTCCGATTTGAAAAATTATTTCAGTGTTGGATAGCTCATTTATTGAGGAAGGCTATAGGCTATATAACATCACGCTACGACCAATAGACGCAGAGTATAAATGAAAAATGTCGCAAAAATGAAAAACCGTTGAAACTAAAACACGCGGACAAAGTCGCGGGGGACAGCTAGTACTAATATATAAAGCTGAAGAGCTTTTTTGTTTGTTCAACGCGCTAATCTCAGGAACTACTGGTCCGATTTGAAAAATTCTTTCAATGTTGGATAGCTCATTTATTGAGGAATGCTATAAGCTATATAACATTACGCTGCGACCAAAAGGAGCAGAGCATAAATGAAAAATGTTACAAAAATGAAAAACCGTTGAAACTAAAACACGTGGACAAAGTCGCGGGGGACAACTAGTAAATAATAAATATAGTAACAATATTTCGAAAAACGTGTGAATAAAGAACACCACTTAAATTGAATACACGAAAAGCGAAGGAAAATATTATGACTATGCTGTAATCAGCACCTGAATTTACCCGCTATAATTAAATCTCGTGACGTCACGAGTCAGCCGTTCATCCAATTTACTTCGCCGCGTCTTCACCAGATTGTATAAAAACCTCTTCGTCATCCATTAAAGCGTAGTTTTTGTGATTAATGACGTCACGGGCCGCGATTGCCTGGGGGGGGGGGGGGGTACCAAGGGGTTTCTGATGCGCTCTTATCCGTCTTTTGTCGCGTGATCTCTTTATTCATGGGAACACATTAGGAGGTTAACTTATGTACGTAATGATCGTTCGTATTATTTATTACTAGCTGTTTTCCGCGGCTCCGCCCGCGTGGATATCGGTTATCGTGGCGAAAAGTAGCCTAAGTCTTTTCTCGGGCTCTAGAATATCTGTGTACCAAATTTCATTTAAATCGGTTCAGTAGTTTTGGCGTGACTAGTGCGTCTAAATATTCAACTTGGAATAGTCAATTGCACATTAAATACGATTGCCGAAAATAAGGTAAGTAGTAGTAGGTATGTACCTATGCGTTAACAAATTAAAGTATATTCTTAAGGATGCCTTTCCACCAGTGATGTGCGATGCTACGTTGCTATGGATGCGTTAATTATCCTCCAATCATATTCATTGGTCCACATAGCCTAGCACTGGTGAAAACGGATCCAATTAAGCTACGTTTTTAATATAGAAGGATGCGTGCTATGGATGGTCGCGGGTAATGTAACGCATCTACCTCGCACGGCTCGCACAGCCTAGCGGCGACGCATCTTTATAGCACATCTTACTGGCTCCTCTACATAGCATCAGTGGAAATGGTCACATGGTTTCATAGCGTAGCTTTTACATTTTCGCAGCATAGCTCCATAGCACATCTCTGGTGAAAAGGTAACCAGAGTAGTTGTCTCAATATAATTTTCGTGCGCACACTTTAAATACGTTTAGGTACACCCATGTGTTGTTCACCCATGAAGCTATCATAAACAAAAGAGAGGGCTCTGATCCCCTGTTAATTACCTAAAGTCCTAGATAATTGTGGTAAGGCCAGGCGTCGCCGTCGGCTTTCATAAATCTATCATTACTGAGTTGCCTTTATATTGTGTATTTAATACTTATTTTGAGAATATACTTATTTGATGAGGTTTTCGCCTTTCTAAGATCTTGGTTCTAGGTCACACAGTGGATACCGAACTAGCCTATAGATGTTGGCAGATCATTGTAAGATTAAATATGAAGTTGCCCAATTTTTTACCCAGATTCTTTCTATGCACCTTTACCCTAAGATCGGTTCAGTTGTAAAGAGTTCACTAATAGTCACGCTCTCGCATTGTTAAGGATGTGAAATAAAAGACAAAATTATAATTTGATGTTTATTCAAACAGATTTACGGCGAATTTTTCCAACGCCAGATAATTTTTATTCGTGGGAATAAAATTGACGTCTGACAGATTTTATCTGAAAGAACTGTCAAAAATTCAAAATTATTTCTCGGACAAAACTATATGGCGTTAGAAAAATCAGCCCTTAGAAAGTAATATCTAATGCTTTTAACACAGGTAATTATTTAAGATTAGAATAGCTTCTATGTTCCACGTAACGTGAAAATTACATACATAAAATAAAAAAAAATGGCGTCAAATTTTAAATAGAATGAATATTGATTATAATACTTATTATGATTTAATAGAATACATTAGATATTAATAAGGAACTTTTATAATCAATTACTAAAAATACTCTAAACGTAAAGTATCTTCTACAACGACACAAACTAAAAAGATAATTATAAATACTTTTAAAGTAGGTACCATATTTTAATATCACATTTATGCAGCATTTTGCAGCACGAAATAGTAAGGCGGGTGTAATCTATTCACTCCAACAGTAGCCACACTTGGCATCGGTCCGTGCCATTCCAGTCTGTATTTATCCAGGACTCTCGTTGTCAATGCCGCCAGCATTTTGCCAACGATGCCAGTCCCTGGGCAGGCTTCCCCGAAAGGCATGGATGCTAGGGGATGGGCTCTTGAAGCTTTAAGAGGCCCCCATCCTTCGTTGCACCATCTCTCGGGCACGAAGGCGTTTGCTCGTCCCCACTGCTTCTCAGATTTGCTTGTGACACCGTGTGCAAGCACAATATCCACCTGTAAAAATGATATTAAATTTAGGAAACGCGGTATGTAAAGAAAATGAGGGATTATGTAAACTTAAAGATACTGACAATCGATTGCCAAGTGTGATTTGGAAGAAAAGGTATTTCTGCTTATACTTCATATATGTACGATATAAAAATGAATGTTTGTATGTTTGTCCCCCATGCGTGCCTAAACCAAGGTGTGTAGGTAATCAGTTATTGATGAAATTTTCGCAGGGTCTTCTAACGACACCCGAGACAGTTTCTGATAAAAAAAAAAGATAATATGTAACTAAACAGCTTTTTACTTAACGTTGCAATTCATGCCGATGCAGATATTTCTTAAAATGTGATTTGTTTTAAGAACCCTTACATAGTCTAGCTTTCTTCGAACCGAGAATAAAAGTGTGTTCAGAGAAAATAGAAAATTACTTTTTCAATTAATTGTCTACTATGACCTAAAATATCGACCTGACTCAATCATTGCTAAGAATATGTGGCCTTAAAATTAGATAGCTACATTATTATTAGTTCTTGTATTTTTAAAATCATGCAAATCTCATCCGTCTTATGTATACTGAGACGTAATAAGTAAAACATTTATACGAACTCTATTAACTCAAAGAGATAAAGAAAACATAAAGAGAAATTTAATTTAGACGAAGACTGAATGAAGGTCGCTTCTTATACTGTTTCAACGGGATTGCATTGTTATGCAATGATAATTTAGTTTCATGAAATTTTTATGAGAGTTTTGGCAATAGAAAGATGGTATATTTATTATATATTATTTATTTATTATTATACACCAGAAACAGCATTTACAAGTGCAATTCCAAAATGGAATGCTGCCTGAGATCGTGGGAAGAATTAAACTTAGCTACTCTTTTTGAAATAAATTGGCGTATCATACAGTATGGATATGACATTATAGATAATAAAAGTACCACTAGTATCTACTAGGCCACAAAAGCAAAAAAAATGGTTTTTAAGTTAATAAACTCAAATTAAAAAAGCCTGCAATTTGTATTCTTTGATTGTCGTTTGCACTGCGTGGCTTCATCACTTTTCAATGTTCAAGGATTCAAATTCATTAAATAACTGACCAATTTGTTGAATCTCTCAAAATAAAAAATAATTTTCGACATAAACACTGCACCGATTTCGTAATTTTTTTGAATATCGACAGCAAGTACGAAAACAAGTACCTGTGTGGTTTCTTTTATTGCCCAAATGTCGAATCTATACTGTATTAATATAATTTAAGGTAACTACTAAACTATTCGGTAATTTTGAGATACCGATATGAATAGAAAAATCAAACATTGTTTTAAGGGCTGTGACCAGCTTAATTAATGTATAAAAGAAGCATTCAATAGCATCTGCATTTATATTAATTAAAGCTGAGAATAAAGAAGATTATTTTTGGCTCATTAATTATTGAGCATTCTTGTTTTTTAAAACTCTAAGTTCACTTACCCCAGCAGGTATTTCATAGCCCCCCACAACGATAGCCTCTCTATTCCGTCTAACCACGCCACCGGTGGCTGGATGTAGTCTCATGGCTTCTCTGGCGCAGGCAGCCACATACGGCAGGTCAGGAGTGTCAGCACCAGCGTCCCTGGAGGCGATGGACCAGTGGACTTCGTCGTGCGCGCGTTGCTGACGAGCCGCGTGGAGGGATAGCTGGTAGAACATGTGCAGAGCTGTTTGGGCGAGCTGGAAAGGTAGGAGACTGTTTAGTTTTTGTTTTAAGTCAGCATTTAAGGCATTTAAATAAAGATTAAAGAAAGAAATGTGACGAGTTCTAATTGTTGTGAAAAATTAGCCTTATGATATGACGTCTCATATAAATGTGTTATAAAGATTCCTTCTGTACCTAAAATATTCGAGACCTTTGACCTTTTGACCGCTACAGTTACATATACTACATCCCAAAGCAAAATGTGTCCAGCAGGCTACAGTCACCTCTACATGACAGACTTTTGAACACTAAGTTCCCCGATTATCGATATCATTTCGGCATCACTACTGTTTAGTATCGTATTAGTGTGAAACCGTAGCTTGCCTTTTGCTTGACGTGGCGGTCAAAAGGTGAATCAAATCTTAAGGTAAATCAAATCCTTTTATATTTGGTATATAAAGAAAGTAAGGAAAAGTACCTACCTATTTATTTATTTTAAGACATCTTTAAATCTTTTATACTCTTAAGCTACTTTGGGGACTTAAAATCTAACCATATATCCCAGACTAGCTGTCCCCTGCGACTTTGTTCGCGTGTTTTAGTTTCAACGATTTTTCATTTTTGCAACATTTATCATTTATGCTTCGCTCCTATTGGTCGTAGCGTGATGTTATTTAACCTATAGCCTTCCTCAATAAACGGACTATCCAATACAAAAATAATTTTTGAATTCGAACCAGTAGTTCCTGAGATTAGCGCGTACAAACAAACAAACAAACTCTTTAGCTTTTTAATATTAGTATAGATTTCTTAAATTTATTTTTAAATCCCTACTTATCAGAATGGTGTGAACGAACAGACAACATTTTCACAGAGTTCTTTTTATAGGAATTTTAAACGAAATATACTGTCTAGTTTAGATTCAATAATTTCACCAGACTTCGCAGTAAATCCTAATAAGATTTACTTTATCGGTTCCAATAAAATCAAGACCTAAGTAAGTAAACGATTTATAACGTTCAAATACTTTTTTGACTGATCTATTACGTATTTATGTTAAGTATTTCTCTAATAACAAGTGATGAAATAACCTTTTTAGATGTTTGTATAATAACTTTCGTGAGGAGTATTCATATTTATTTACACTCGCGACACCACCGCCGCCGCGTCAGCTCATGATTAGGGACTCCTATTGAGTCTGAAACTAGTCGGGCGATCCCGAAAATATACGTGAGTAAACCGTTTTTTAGATGTTGTCAATTATCCCTTAAATCTAAGCCTCAGATTTAATTCTATAAGCTTTGTATAAGAATATACTTAGTCATTTATAAAAATAACCACAACAAATGTAATTTTATATATTATATTGAAGTTCAAGATTATTTTCTGTAACCAATAATATCAGGTTTCATTTCCTAGAATAATGTGATATGTTAGATGCCATTTGTGCTACAATTATATTTTCACATTCGTGATCAATTAAATGATTCGTGCTGCTTTATGTGTTGCAAATCAATGTTTGGATCAGAAAATTGCCTTATTTTTATGGTAATTAGGTTATATAATCATTTTCCTTTGTTTAATCATCACGTAAGTATAAGAAATTAAAACTGACTCATATTCACTTTAATAGTGTGATCTGCACTGCAATACGAGAAGTCTAGAAATAGATCGGTCTCCTGAGGCCATTTACGCAACCAAATAGTGAATATTACTTACAGGATCAACTCCAGCTAGTAAAATATCAGCAGCTAGAGGCAGGATCCGCCTCTGCAGCGGCCTGAGCTTGTCCAGCAGGACCTGTTCCGGCCTCAACTCTCCAGAGCTGAGGGAGTGCAGCGCTCGAATCAGGAAATGTTCCGTAAGACTGTTGAAGAAATTGTATTCTTATAATCCCAAATGTTTATACAAAATAATCTGGTCCTTTTAAGGCGTACTTGTAGATGAGCTATGCGGCGCGAAGGACCTAAGTACCTCGCTTTGGTCCTTTGACTTTCGCCCATCAAGAGCTTTTACAAATTTAATGGGTCATTAGCTGACGAATATTTACTGCTGCCTTAAAGGACATTAATACTTTATATTATACATTTAATTAATAAATCTTTTATATACTCGGAAATAAGCGCTCTTATTTTTTTATCTTAGGCTTAAAATTTAAGAAATGTTTGACATTGAAAGGTCACATGTGGGTGGCTGATACAAAACTTGAATCAACTGCTGTTAAAACGGGAGCCGTAAACAAAAGCACGACTTTTATTCCAAAAAGTACAAGGGTCTTCCCTTTGCTCGGCTTAGTTTTATAGTCTCATTTATGTAATGGTTCAGCCTAATTTCCATCGTATGTCCTTGGTCACGGTACTTAAGTTAAAATACGGCAAGTTCGAAACGCCAACATCGTTACTAGAGTCAGCTTAAAACATCTGGTTTTTGTTCAGTTTATAGCGGTACTGTATTATTAAAATGTAACCTTAATTAAGTGTACGATATGTTTTTTGTTTGTTAAGGTCATTAATTCTGTACTGAGCAAGTATTTTTTATCATGTCTCGTAAGGAATTTCTCATTAACGCGGGTGCATTTTCCAACTCGCAAACTGGTCATACTTTGACTGCATATGTAGGTACATATGTGTTTATACATCCATGGTATGTCCCTGTGTATACATTAGCAAGCTGTTCATTAATTGGTTTGACAAAGTAATCTGTGCATGCCGTGTTAAGTGGTTTTTGATAAGATAGATAGATCTACTTATACAATATTCATCTTTACCTTCGTTTCAATAAAATTTTCATCTTTAGTTTTGAATAGCGTTAGTCTTAAATTTTAACTAAAAAAATCTTCTCAGAGTAGTCGAAAAAACGAAAGTTAAAAATCAACTAAAATTATTATTGCTAATACTCCATCAACATTTATATATCCACTATCAAATTGAGGTCCTTTTGGCGCACCATTTGTTTTGTTCTAAAACAGGGTGTTTAGCCCTTTATTTTAAAATTAGGGTAGAAAGAAAACAGGAATTGTCCACTATCTTACTGAGTCACTACTTCCTCGTCTTTTAGTCAGTAGGTGCACTATGGGCAGGTGAGGTTTACACAGGCGAATGTACGGTATTCTCCCCCTACACACACTTTTTTTTTAATTGAATGAAGAGAAAGAAAAACATTTATTGGTACATCAAAGAGCGCAAAAATTGTTGTAACTCACCTAAAATGTCTGTCAAAGGTCTTGAGAGCACTGTTGAAAGTAGGGTTGTCAGGATTCAGGGTGGCTTCGCTCCGGACCTGGTAGCTGCCGTCCGCGATCTCACGGCTGCACCGCACCAGGCGCTCTGCTGGAGTGAGCTCCTCCAGCGACCGCTTGGAGAGCGAGCACAGGTCGTGGATCTCATCGTCAAGGGAGGTCTTCTCTGGTTTTCTATGGAAAAGAACGATGTTGCATTGATTGAAAATGAAATTAAAAATATTTTTTTCTGTTAATCAAGTAAAGGGAGATGAATTTGTTGTGTGGTTGCTAGTTTCATAATCATGCAGTGTTAAAACAATTTATAGAAAATAGTAAAAAATAATCAATAATTGGAAATAACTTCTAATTACATACTTTATATACTTACATATAACTATTATTATTATTATTTTTGTTTATTACTTTGCTTTGTTTATTGGTCATCTAAGAAATTTACGATGCAGATCTTTATAAAGCAGTTTAAAAAAAGTGATCATCTCATATTCAAGAAAGTTTTATCAACTTACTGGTTATCAGGTGTGGGTATGTGCACGGCTCCATCCAGGCATCCCAGCCTTATACCGAAGATCATCACTCCGATAGTCTCAATAGCCCACCTGTAGATCTCAGTCTCCATCTCGTCGTTTAAGGCATTCTCAGCGTGTCTTAGGTCTCCTAATCTGTGACGACAAAATAACATTATTTATCGAAGGTATTAAATAGTATCATGCTCCTTTTGGTAGAATTTGTTTATAACCATACACTCAAAAGACCAAAAAGTTTTAAAATTATTCACTAGCGTCTGATATTTATCTTTGTTGATAGCCATAAGCACGAAGCGAATTGGCGTATGGTGTATAATACGCAATAAAAAAAAAAACAAATTAAAACCTTCTGTGTAAACGATGACCATGTCTTTACATGATTTGAGTCAGTGAGCTGACTGAGGTTTTATGCAAGCCTATACTACTGATAAAACCCACTGCTAGTTTACACTAATTCAATAATAAATAAATAAATGTGGACAATATCACATACATTGCTCTAAACCCAAAGTAAGTAGCTAAAGCACTTGTATTATGGAATCAGAGGCAACGAAGGTACCACAAACACTCAGACCCGAGACAATGTAGAAAAATGGTTTTCTACATTGACCCGGCCGATTGAACCCGGGACCTCAGAGCTGGCGACACCTTGAAAACCGGTGTGTACGCCATTCCACGGAGGTCGTCATATTTACTATACGTATATGTATAAGTTAACTACAACACTAGTTACCTTCGTGTGGCATCAGCAGCAATATCATCAAATACTTTGTCGTAACTTCTGAGAAGATTGCCGTCCTGAAGGAGCGCGCGTATAGCCGCCCATATCGCTTTGGTTTCATCACTGGAAATATACATAGAATTATTTAAAAAGCTTTGATATTCATTTATCTAGTACATTCGGGCTTCACTCACCGCAATCTATCTATCTATCCATACATATTATAAAACAAAGTCCTCCGCCGCGTCTGTCTGCCTGAACGAGATAAACTCAAAAACTACAGAATGTATTTTCATATGGTTTTTACCAATAGATAAATTTTTGTGTATACTTTATTAATATTTTGTCGACCCGCGCGAAGCCGATTCGGGTCGATAGTTTATAATCAATCAGAATATTTATCGTTACTTTTTTAACGTTCTTTTGTTTTTTTTTTTTTTTTTTTCTCGGCTAAGCGGTGTGTTAAACAGCTTATTATATATTACATCATAGTAGCAATTATACATATTTTTTGTTAGATATTATTAGGAGAGACTTTCCAACTGCAGTCATTCAGTTTGCATTATTGACACGTAGGATAGGATGACTAACCAAGTTTTGAGAAATACTTTTATGCTTCCATTGTAAGATTCAATAGTCATAATATGAATTCGTATGGCTCTCACGTCTTTATACAAAGACAATGTATGCCGGACGAGCCTATGTAAATCCATTCTATTGTATCTTCGATAAAAACAAATGACAAAAGTTTTTTAAACAGGTTAGACGTTTTAGAAACAAATTGTTCAGCGACAAAGAGGGATGGGGCTATACAAATATTGACATGATATTGCGCTATCCCTTTTTAACAATAGAAGAATGATTGATAATATTATGATTGCTTGGTGGACAGTGGACAGTTTTAATAATCTATTAATACTTAATTATAATTGTTACTGTTCTAATGTTATGCATTTGCGGTTTATTTTCCTGTTATGTGAGGTAAACAATTCTCATGCATACCTAGCAATCGACAGAGTATAATTGTATTTTATTTGAACACGAATAATATGATACAAACAATAATAATATATAATGATATTACGAACAGAGGGAACTATAATTGCACATCCATTTGAAATATATTTTATAACTAGCTATTTTCCGCGGCAAAAAGCCTATTTTCTTTCTCAGGATCTAGACTATCTGTGTACCAAATTTCAGTTAAATCGGTTCAGTACTTTTGGCGTGAAAGTGCG
The DNA here is from genome assembly GCA_932294365.1 of Diachrysia chrysitis. NCBI lineage: Eukaryota > Metazoa > Arthropoda > Insecta > Lepidoptera > Noctuidae > Diachrysia > Diachrysia chrysitis. Next base: position 10,590,922 of record OW028654.1, on the reverse strand, counting down.
ACAGATAGACCGACAGACAGACAGAGTTACTTTTGCATTTATAATATTAGTAAGGATTTTCGACTTTCTAATTTAGAGAGTGATTTTGAAAGTGAAAGTTTGTATATATTTATTAATCTTATTACGATCATTGTACTGTTATTATGTCACTGCAAAGCAGGGACCTAACTTTTATTATTAAACTTTGATCAGCGAGTTAAAACAATTACAATAGCAATAGTAAATACAGCGAATTTATGTAAACTAAAAACATAGTAGCAATGTCATGTCTGTGGTACCTCGATTTTCTTGTTAAAAGAACCAGAGCCTCTAGACAAGTGGCATTTCGACAAGCGTTAACGATGATAGAAATCGCTTAAATGACATTAAATGTATCGAAATGACATTTCATTTCGATAAGTCACGTGACTTGGACTTGTCATTTCCATACATTTGAACGATTCGATCAGCGTTATCGCTTGTCGAAATGTCACTTGTCTAGGGGGGCAGTTCTAAACCTTTTTCTATGTAAGTTTCTGTTCATTACTTTAGGGACCTAATATGATGTAAGGACTATTAAAGGAACTAGTACATACCCATGAACAGGACAATGTCCCACGCCCTTTCTGTGTTGACACAATGGCGATTTCTCAAAGCGCGGCGGTTCAGTAGCGTAGCTTTCGTATACCTGTGACAATAAAAAGGTTTTGTTAAGAGCAGACAACAAGATTTTTAAGGTTTACAGAAATATATAAAGAATATGAATAATAATACTATTTTCTATATTGTCTCGGGTCTGGGTGTTTGTGGTACCTTCGTTGTCTCCGATTCCATAACACAAGTGCATTAGCTACTTACTTTGGGAGCAGAGCAATGTATGTGATGTTGTCCACATTTATTTATTATTTATTTAATAATACGGATCTGCGTAGCCTTTTCCTAAGCTACTTTGATTCAGTTTTAGCAGTAAGTACCTATTATACATGGAGCGACTACCCATCTGACCTCCACGATCTATTGACTAGGTAAATACAGTTTTCTTTTCATATACATATTATATTCCCGAACTTAGAGTATACATAGACAAGCATAGAGTGCGCGCATTACTAGTAGCTTGTGCCGAGCGTAAGCAAATTTGAAGCTGTAAGTACTACGCTCGTTTACTGATTTAAGTGATTTTCCGTGTGACGACAGACGTTTATGCGAAAATATCGATGGTTTCGATTATATTTGGTTTTGAGATAGTTTTAATAAACCGATACGTTATTTTTTGACACGAATCTTACGATTTTACTTGTTCATACTAGTGTCTACAGTTCATACTTGTTACTCGCTCTCTATAGTTTACTTGTTTTACTCTAAGTCCCCGAGGTGCCGTCGCTTTTACAAAAACGGTAGCTGTTAGTCTGTACAGCGTACATCTATAGGTATATAAGTAGTTTATATATAAAGGTAGTTAAAATAGTCTGGTCATGATTGCTGAAAAGTTATAATTAAGTATACTTTTTAAGTATATTTTTTAAGTATACTTTTTTTTAAGTATACTTACAATTTAGACATAACAAAAATCTTTTTGACTTCTAACCTACAATAACTTCCGTTTATTGCTATGCTTTTGGGAGTACGTTTGATACACAATACATAGGAAGCTGCCTCATTATGTAGTATACGGCATACAAACATTGCTTGCGGAACAATGACACATAAATTGAGATAAGTCAACAGCGCACGTGGTCGGGACGTGGCCGAACCGCCTGTCACACCGTTACGTAACACTGTTTTTATTAAGCGATTATATTATAATATAATATTATTTATTATGAGTTGTAAAAGTGCAGTGTATTCGTGATTTCGATCTCAGTAGTTGATGGTTTAAAATAGTGCGTTATTATCTTGTCACAATAAACTTGATTAAGGATTATTGTTTTATTTTAAATGGATAGTTTTCTGATATTGTTTTTGTGCTTAGCATTCGAAGATTTAAAAGAATTATTGTTTTTTTTTTATATATGTTTTACAACATTGGTGTTTCAATGTAATATAAATGTTCTTACAGGTATGTATATAAAGATTATTAAAATCTAGACTTGAAAGTGACCGAGAGCGAACCGGTCATTGCTCTATAAGACGGCAGTAAGAGATTGCATAAACAGGCAAATTAAATCCTTCCTTGACGTATATAAACATGTATTCTTACTTCCAAATTATCTTGTACAATTTGCAAGTCAATTAAGTTGACCCACATTATCGCGAATAAGTAGGTAATATAGTCGTAAATTGTGTTTGTAAACAACCAGCACGGTGTGACAGAGTGATCAGTGACAGACGTCAACAAACCCGTTATGTGTTTTGCTTGAATGGTAATTCGTCAAAATATTTTACTGTTGCAGATTTTACGTTGTAGTTACGTAATTGTACATTTACTTACGATAGTTGGTTTGGTTTATATTTAAGTAAAAAAGAGATTATTGCGTCTTGCCGAATATTTTAAGATTTTTTCCTAAAGCAATTAGTTTGAATAATATAATTCTAAGATAATAAAGTATTATATATAAGTATACCTATGTAGGTATGACATACTACTAGACAAAATATGTATATAAATAAAAACTATATACGACGGAATATCACTTAAGTTTGAAATCGTTTTTGTAATAGTCAGGACAGTCCGTGAGACAGGTTTGTATGAATAAAAAATTGCAAAAAGGACATAAAGGAAATGTCGAAAACAGGCGAAAACGGTATTCAGCTGAATCTGGTAACACTCTGGATGCCGACCCAAATATAGCTTGAAAAAGGGCTAGGCAGAAAAATATCGAAAACACGCGGACGAAATCGCGGGGTGCCGCTGGATAAATAAATAAATGTATAGTTATTTAAAACAAAGTATAAACACAATAAAATAATTTAAATGTCGGTGTGATAATTAAAAACTGAACTCCAAGTGCATTGCTCAATAAGTGTTAAATCTATTGACCACTTATTGTGCACATACTAAGTCTGTCGTAAAGTTGTCAAGGATTTATGGTAATCTGATAAGAACCCGCTGCTTTGATAACTAAGTAAGTTCATGCCATTTACGGTTCACGAGGTTCATGACTGATGACTTCGTGGTCTACAATTAAGTTGTTAAAGTATTAAATATAGATTAAAGCTATACTATATTGCATGTAGGAGATATGACCATAACATAGGTATATACTACAATTACATGTTTTTACATTCAGCTCTGAACGTGACGTCAATCTTACCGTAGAAAATACAATAGTTTTATGATTTCTAAAGTTTATTCGACTATTCAATAACTTGAAATTAAAACATAATATTATGGCCGAGCTCAATCTTCTACTTCTATTATATCTTTATATATAAAACAGAGTCGGGTTTCACACTATTTATAACTCAAGAACAGGTTGACCTATTTTCATGATCTTTTTATTTTTGGATTCGTCTAGATTTTGAATAGGAGAATAACTATAAAAACTTAGGATAAAGTCATGAAAAAAAAGATATCTTACGGAACGGGGACTACTTACGGGGGTTAAACCGCTAGTTTAAATATAAATTCGTAGATAGAAATGGTAACACCATCATTTCGATACTACAAATAAATAAAAACAATAAAGTTAAAATGTAAAAAAAAAACATTATCAGCATAATCATTCAAGGGTCGAAAATAAAGTACAAACACTATTTTAATTCCTAAAAAAATATACGCAATCTGTTACTTTTTTCTTGTGAGCTATACAAAATTTTAGCGTACTCTACATTTCTATACTTTGAAGTATTTTCAAGCAAAAACGATTCGGACTAAATTAACAATATCGACACTTAAACAGTAGACATTTTTTAACTTGCTTAAGATACTTAAATAGAATTACCATTCATAAACATAATCGCAACGGATTTCAATTGTTTTTGTGTTATCAGTAATATTTATCTAGTTATATATGGTACTAGCTTTTTATTATAAACTGTCCTGTTATCCTATAATTTATTGTAGGTGTAAATTTGTGGTCCGTTTGTCAAGGTTTTTTTTGCAGGAACGCGTGGAGGTTTTAGTTGATCTTAACCTAGTGGCGGTGACCCGTTTGCGCCTTTTTTTTTCCCGAGGAAATCCTCATGGACTTCCTCCGCCCTGGGGAAGGCGAAGGGGTATGACTCTTACCGGCTAAAACCACCGGAGTGCTTCTCCCTTCCCTTACACTGGACTACGGGAAAGCGGTGCAAATTACCGCGATAGCCCGTTTGCGCCTAACCTAACTGCGATTATCTATCACTCATTATCATGTTCGATAACAGTTTCCATATTATGTTATTATTATTATAAAAATAGCTTTTCATTTCGTCCTCCAAATATTATTTTTGTTGGAAAACATGTAGTATCATCGATGGTCTGTTTAATTATTATGACCTTTGCGTGCGTCATAGATATATATTTATTGTTTAATGTTATTAGTTTTGTGTACAAAATAATTATGTTACTAAAGATAACACATAGTTTTTAAGTGTAGTATTTTACTGTTTGTTTATTTTCAAATAAGTACGTGTCGATTTAAAGAGTAGATAGTTGTTTTGATAAAGAGATGAAAATAAACAAAGCTTTCGTATTTCTTTTGCCGTCATCATCGTCATCATCAACATCATCATCATTTATCATTATGATTATGTGTCTTCTATATTAACAGTTAGTTGCTGTTGATTCAATTCAGGATAAAATCTATTACATAGTTTTTAACAACTTTCCTCCTTAATTCATTTCTTAATATTTAAATCTTGTAAAGAGTAAAAAGTTAAATTTAACTATTATTTATTTATCTTCTTGTCAGCAGTTTTTTTTTTTTTTTTTTTTTTTTTTTTTTTTTTTTTTTTTTTTTTTTTTTTTTTTTTTTGGGACATCTCACACACGGTCATCTAATCCCAAACTAGGCAGAGCCTGTGCTATGGCAACCAGACAACTGATAAACATACTTATATATTTCTAAATACATACATATTATAGATAAATTACACCCAGACACAGAACAAATGATCGTGCTCATCACACAAAGATTCGTCCTGGGTGGGAATCGAACCCACGACCTCCGGTTTAGCAGTCAGGGTCACTAACCACTAGACCAACAGGCCCGTCAAAAGTTGCTGCCCCGATGCAAGCTACAGACCTCTCAACCCTCCTTCACTGTCCGATTTTGATGCGTGATTTTATCATCAAGTTATCTATCAGTAAGTAGTATAATAACAAAGAAATAATTGACAAGATAAGAGGGTTACTACCCAAATGCACAAAAAATGTAGATATCACTATTCGTTACACGTGACGCATGCGGAACATTTGAAAGTAAGTTACTACCGTTAGATAAGTGACCTCGATAAGTGCTAAAAAATTTGCCCAAATGTCACTACTTAGTAACCTATACTTGTAAGAAGCCTTACTTAATTCATTACAAAATATACATTTAGACAAATTATTCAAATACATTTAATCGCTCCTCATTTGTTTTTTATGTGCATATAATACAGGTTACAATTTTAAATATCTTGCTTTTTTCCATCTAGTGCTAGCATTATAAAATCGAGTTCAATGTATAAATGCAATGCAAATTCCTTAACCAAATATCTTTATACTGTCTTACCGTCACTTTGGTATTATAGAAAGTTGGTTAACTGCTACAGGAGAGCACAACATCACGTCAAGTTTTTTAACTCAGCGAATTATACCGCTAATTAGATTTAGATCTCAGTATTAATTAAAAAAGAAAGTCTGTGTTTGTTTATATATTTTTTAATTTTGTGGAGTTTATTAATATGTAACTGTATCTTGTTGTTTTGTTATTGAATCCTGTTTTGAAACCAGTCGTTTGTAGCCTAGTTTTATAGACATAACACATGCAAATTTAATAAACATTAGGTATTAATTTAAATTGGTTGTTTTATAACGAATATGTGATCTTAAAATTGCGATTTCCATTTCTGTTATAAAAACCAATATAAAACAAACCGCTCTAGTTATTTAATAAACCAAATATCAAAAGTTTTTGAATTAGCATTCTATTTATACTTTAAATTACATAATATTTTACTTAATAATAGCGCTGGGATAAAAATAGCAGCAACATGAAAAATAACGATAAATAAATGCACAGTTCGTCGCGTTCTAAGTGATTCAGAGTTCATGCATATTAAAAGTGACATAAATGATTTAATTTATGATGTAACGGATAGATATCATGAGGTAGATGCATGCACATATTGCGCAGTATGCAGGTTATGGGCAGATGATGGGGGCATACAATTGTGAGTAGAATTGAGTGGTTGCAACAAAGAGTTTGTAGTTAAAACTCGTTAAGGTACTTCCCGTTGGTAAATACGTTTTATTTACATTCATCAGAGGTGTAGGTATATGGTATAGTTGTTCCTATTCCTAACTGTAGGTACTACATCCATACCAATTAATTATATAAATGCGGAAGTAGCTCTGTCTGTCTGTTGCACTTTCACGGTTGAACCACACAACTGAGGTACTGACCTAGCTTGAACTTTAAGAAAGGACATGAGCTACTTTTTTTCTTGATAACCGACATCCACGCGGGCGAATTCTTTTAGGGAATAGGTGGATAAGTTTAATTGTATGTCACTTTTAGCAAGAAAGCCCATTAAGATCATCAAGAAGTTTGTATCTTAAAGTAAACAATAAATGCTAAGTTCCGTCACCCAACGGGTGCCAACGAGACCCTATTACTAACCCTCTGCTGTCTGTCAGCGGGCTGTATCTCATGAACCTTAATAGATAGAGAGTTGAAATTTTTATTTTCGCTGTCAATGAAACAACAAATTAAAATAAATTAAAAATGAAAAGGGGATTTCCAATTGAAATGATTTTGACTATATTTTAGCGTCATAAATATTGTACGATGGCATTGAACCCTTCTTGCGCGAGACGACTCACATTTGTCGGTTTTTTAAATTAAGTAATTCGAATCCATCTATCTAAAGAGGTTTTTAAATACCTAATTAGCTTATAATATGACTAACTGAGATAAATTGTTAATTTTAAACCATTTACGTCTATATTAGCCACATCTTATCGCCTAAAAAATAAAAAAAAAGTAAATCATTTGTTTGATACCACGTACCTCTCTCATCATCTCAGGGTCGAACACGTACAGCACGGGTCGTGTCCTGGAAGCCTTAGCGAGGCGCACGAGGTCGCCGTACTTGTCACGAAGGCCCTCAAGCAATCCCAGCCCAACGGTGTGGTGGTAGCTGCCTGCAGAGTACAATATTATGAGAAATACTGGACTTAATTCGAATTCTTTACATAGTATGAAACCAAGTCGTTCCCGCTGTGTGTACGCTTAGATCTTTTGAACTACGCAACGGATTTTAAGAAGGGTTTATATGTATAATACACTAGCTGTCCCCCGCGACTTTGTCCGCGTGTTTTAGTTTCAACGGTTTTTAATTTTTGCAACATTTTTCATTTATTCTCCGCTCCTATCGGTTGTAGCGTGATGTTATATAGCCTATAGCCTTCCTCAATAAACGGACTATTCAATACAAAAAGAATTTTTCAATTCGAACCAGTAGTTCCTGAGATTAGCGCGTTCAAACAAACAAACAAACAAAAAAACAAACAAACTCTTTAGCTTTATAATATTAGTATAGATTACAACTTTGCGAAGCCGGGGCGGGTAGGTAGTAAGCTGTAAGTAGGTCCTGAGTCCTGAAAGGCTCAACTTAAACTGTAATCAAATCTCCATGTAGACTAAGTCCTGAGATTGACTCTCAGTCACGGCATATGAAAGATGTTGTTAAGGTTTCGTTACTAAAGGGTACTAATGGGACCCTATTAAGTCTCCACTGTCCATCTGGCTGACAGCGGGCTGTATCTCATAAACCCTACTAGTCTACATCTGAAAATGTCACAGAGTTACTATTTCTGTTGCCGCTATGACCACAAATAGAAAAATCAAAGGGTCCACATATAAGGGACTTGTTTTAGAGTTTTTTTTGCTCGATTTAATGGCAAAAAACTTGTAAGATGATACGTTAGCCTTCATGCGTGAGTACGGTTTGCACTTGTCAGGTTTTGTTTATACTGATCGGGATGTTAGATCGGGGGACAGTTTTGTTAAGTTCTTGAGTAACGACGGAGTACATGCGATGGTGTATGGTTTTATTTATAACAAAGGTATATTTAGACCGAAAAAGAGATGGATGAATAATTATTTAAAAACAAAACGGTTTGCTCACGCATATTCTCGGGATCGCCCGACTAGTTTCAGACTCAATAGGAGTCCCTAATCGTGAGCTGACGCGGCGGCGGTGGTGTCGCGAGTCGAACGATTCGTTCGAATCGAGTCGTTTTGTTTTAAATAAATATAAATACTCCTCACGAAAGTTATTGTACGAATTATTATTTATAAAATAAATAGGTATTCTTCTTTATTTTTTCTGATTTTCGGAAATTGGCATGTATGGGACAAGCATTGCAAAACGCGGCCCGGATGTATTAATATTGAGCAGATATCGTAATTTTATTTTATTAATTAAGTATGTCTTTCATAACAGCCTCCTGTAATTTGACGAGAATGCAGAACGACACGTTGTATAGGTATTATGATGCATTAAATGGTTTGCGCATATTATGCTGAGATGCCCATCATAGCTATGAATAGCTTTGTCAAGGATAATGTAACTTTAACAATAGTCGGAAGTCCCACGATATTTTTCTCACAGGATAATAAGAAGCCTAAGTAATTTTCTAAGTTCCAGGCTATCTGATAATTTTATTAACATTACTATTTTTATTAACATTGGTTCGGTCAGTGACATTGGCGTAGTGAGGTTATTACCTCAGACAGACATATTTTGCACTAAATAATTAAAGTGAGCAAGCGTTAATAATCTTATGTAGTATTGTACTATTATATTAGCAATTTAAAAAAAAAAAATTTTTATTCTCTATATAAAAAAATCTCGTCTGCCAATTACTGGCTGATTTTATATAATAAATAATTCGATCATAAACGTTATAATAGGTGCAGGGAGAAATAAAAACTATTCAACTTTGATAGTGTCGTAAGATACAGAAGTCGGTACCTAAGCCACGCCTAAGCTCTCAGTACACAAAGGCCTATAAAAGCTAAATAACTATAAATCTAACAGCCAGTACTGGACTCACTTTCCCTAGACCTAATATAGACTGGAACCTACTTTCATTCCGGTTTATATCGTTTACGCCATTTATAGATTTTACTTGTGTACCTTATACTAGAAATTTTCGAAGTTTCTTTGATTGATCAATGTATCGTGTTCTGCAAGCGATTGCCTTTCAATTGTGTAATTGTATGGTGGTAAAATCATTATGAAATTTTGTATTCATTATAATTCCCGAGACCAATGAGTTATTAAAGAGTAGACACCTCTAAATGTAAGCGAAATTTAAACAAGGCTATAGACATACTGGTCTTAAGATACCTGTCATCATCATCTGCCCTGTTACCAATTATTTGGGGTTGGCGCTATGCATATGTTGCTTCTACCCATCTCTAGTAGGTACTCGTCATCTCAGCATTCACTCCTTTCTTCCTCATATGATTTTTCACACAATTTATCCATCCTTGTATAATAACTTTCGTGGGGAGTATTTTCATAATTATTTAAAAACTGTTCGACTCGCGACACCACCGCCGCCGCGTCAGCTCATGATTAGGGACTACTATTGAGTTTTAAACTAGTCGGGCGATCCCGAGAATATACGTGAGTAAACCGTTTTGTTTTAAATAAATAATAATTCGTGTCGAGAAACATTGGCATAGAATTGAATTTTACGAGAATGCAAAACGACACGTTGTATTATGTACCCACCTAACCAAGGTACTAGATGTTAGCTGCGAACCAGACAAGCAGCTCACCAGATCCAGACGGTAGGTAAGTAAACACTGCTTCGCATTTCCAACCCCAGAGCTTTGGGTGATACGAAGCCAGTTTTAAAAAATGAGTTCGGTCTTTCGAATTCCCATAAAATAAAAGAAAACGCAGCGAAGAAGTATCTACTATATTACATGGGAGTCTACTGTATAAAGTGAGAGTGGTATCTATGTACTAGTGATGACAACGATACATTTCTCCAAGCATTAGAGTCTAGTGTTTTATTAACAAACATTAGTAGTGGTTCAAGGCGTTAATGAAATTGAATGTGTCTCATTTACACTACGTGTGGTGAGATACAGACGATGAATCGTTTTGGGAACTTATTGTAGTCGTTTAAACTATTAAAAGATTTCATTAAGGCCGTTTGGTATTTATTGATATTGTCTCTGATAGTTTTATCGTAGTAATGACCTATGTAAGTATGAAAATTCTGGGTGTAAGACTCGTTCTTAAACAAATGTGTTCTTAAATGATTGTACGCATTTGATACTTAAAAAAATTGGATGCCTTTTATAACATTGATTAATATTTTTTTTTCAGTACATGAGTGTAGTAGGTATCTAACTCTTAAAAACAAAAGAAGTTTGTAGTGGTCAAAGTCATAATAAAGAACCAGATTTTATACACAACCAAGATTTTATACACATTATAAAAAAAAGATAGAATATTACATACTACGACAGTGATAAAATGAAAGTAATCATCTCAAATTGCAATTTACAGCGGAAGTCTGGCGCGACGTCGCGTCGCCGCGCCGTCGCACAGCGGGGCGGCGGCGGGGCGCGATGGTGGCGGCGCGAATGCGCATGCGCAGCTCACCGTATAAGGACGCAAATACGCAGTCCAGCTCACTTAAAACGGGTATTGGGATTGTGTTTTATTTTTAGACATAAAGTCGCTTCGGGACGTTAATTCTGAGTTCATTAAGTTCTCGGGATGCTGACTTGGAACTCAACACGAAGAATCAATTTAAAAATACGCTTTTAAAATATAAGAGCTTGGGTAAAACTACTTTTACTACAGTATCCGTTTCTGTGATGTATTGGAATCAAAAATATCCCATGAGGTATTAAGTATGTGTGCGCTAAAGTAAAATCAAAGCCGTTTAGCTGTTAAAATTTTTGGAAAGGATTTTAAATATAAAAAATAATTAGGAATGCACGACAGCCCATTTTAAAATTAATCACATTTATTTGCGTTTGGTTAGGGGTGGTACTAACACTGACTTATTGAACACTGTAATTAAATCCTAATTAGGTACACAAATACACGTAATAAGTCAATTATAGCTTCTATGATGTTAACAGCAATGCTGACCGCGAAGTACCTAATTATGTTATAACCGCATAGTAGAGGTTATTGACTGCGTGACGTTTGTTGTGACTAGACGTGTTTTATCGACTCGATATACGATATGAAATAGTAATTATTGCAAGATAAAAGTGAAAGTTTCTATTAATATTTAAAAACAAATTATTTTTTGTTTTATTTTTAATTAAAAATAATACATAACTACTGCAGCTACAACTACTGCTTCATTGCCTGAAAATGTCACTAAAATATTTGGTGTAAAGCAAATCACACTGGTAATCAACCATATACGATTATACAAGTAAAGATTTTTATTCAAAATCAAAATCAAAATCAAAAACTCATTTATTCCAACTAGGCTACAAAGTAGCACTTTCAGAACGTCAATACAATGGACAGCACCCTGATTCGCCCACCCTTCACCGCTTCCTAAGTGCTCTGGCTGTGGAGAAGAAACGGCGCAACAAACTCCCCAGCAGCACGCTGTCATTTTTTTTATTTTAGATTGAATATATTTTATTCTTATTTTTTTTTTATTATTAATAAATATGCACCTGCATATTTTTTTTACCAAATACAACGAAGGCAAAAATAAACAGTTATACTTCATGTAAACAATTACTTAACAATGGTTTTCGTTTTCCGCTAGTAGTTTACTTGTAGGTTATTATAGAGTCGAAGGCCAAAAGTTATCAGTCTAAACTAGTACCTAGTAGTTTACATACTTGACCTTTGAGCTTACGTTGCTATTTGCACATTGCAGCGATAAGGATTCTGCGTACTGCGAGTTCGTTACGAAAATATACGTAATGTAATATCATCCAGTTGACCAATATTGACCGAGTTCTCCGAAAGTCTTGGTGGAGGTATGCTTTTGTATCTAACCTGTCCTGTGAAGCAGTCAAAGCCCGCGCTCAGGCTTAATACTCATACCCAAGACAAGTGGTATTTAGACAAGCGATAACGATGATAGAAATCACTTAAATGACATTAAATGTATGGAAATGACATTTCACTTCGATAAGTCACGTGACTTGGACTTGTCACTTCCATACATTTGAGCGATTCGATCAGCGTTACTGCTTTTCGAAATGTCACTTGTCTAGGGGGGCAGATCTCTTCCGAAATTAAGCTTTTGTATCTATAGACGTGTTTATTAGTGTATAGAAAACTAAAGAACAATTATTTTGCATCATCTAGAAACGAGAAACGAAAATAGCATTTTAAAAATAAATCCTTTATTATCTACATGTACCACCGCTATTTTACACAAATAAATAATAAGTACAAATAACTTATGCAAGTTACCATTTTCAAATTACTTTGGAAATTTAAGAAATTTGTTTTGGGAAGCAAATTCGCTTATAAATACGACTGGCAAACCGTTTTTTAGAATATTTTTTACTGTAATTTTACGATTTTACTTGTTCATAGTAGTGCCAACAGTTCATACTCGATATGCGCGCTCTATACTTTACTTATTCTTTTTTCTAAGATGGATGGAACAGTGCAGTTGGTATTATGTATGTAGGTATACCTTCTTATAATACACTACAAAAAAGGGCCAAATAGACTCACCAATCCTGGGCAGTACATGAGCTGAATGCCTCAACATGGGCAAGGCTATCGGTCCTGGGATCTCGTTGAAGGGTCGAACAGCCACCTCCAGTTTTGGAGCAGCCACATTGCTGCGCTGCGGTGACGTAGAAGTCTGCTGCGACGAGGAACCGGCGATGTGCCGTCGTTGCCGGTGGAACCTGGTGATATAATGAAAACCTGGGTTAGTAATGAAAGCTCGGGCAATGTTTTATTTAAAACTAGCTGCTGTTTCTGGCTAGCTGTTTCCCGCGGTTCCACCCGCGTGGATGTCGGTTATCGCGGCAAAAAGGCAAAATGCCTATGTCCTTTCTAAGGCTTCAGAATATCTGTGTACCAAATTTCATTTAAATCGGTTCAGTAGCTTTGGCGTTAAAGCTCGACAGACAGACAGAGTTACTTTCGCATTTATAATATTCGTAAGGGTTAGAAAAGGAAAGTGATATGAGTCTCTATCTTGAACGAGAGGGAACGAGGATCTATTATCAACTTTGCTGACTGTGTGGTCGTTCATATTATGGTCGTTAAAATAATTAATCCAAGTTTCCTTATAATGGGAGGTTTGATGCGCAGAAAGGACATCTTTTCTACAAATCTTTGATACAATTTACATTGACGCTCGGTTGGGCTCGATTCTGAACCTTTGTGTATAAACTATTCATTAAACCATTAGGCTCCCATGACAGTAAAGCATTTTTTTTTTTTTATATAAAATGCGTCAATATTTTGATATAAAAAAAAGCACAGCACAGTTTTGTTTTTGACTTTAATAGTCCTTTAAATTTATCGACTAGGCACTATTTTATTAGTTGTAAATCTAAAACGGGATCGCGACAACTGTAATTATGGATTTAATTACTGCGACCTCATTTTTAGTTTGTCATTTATTGTTTTTTATAATGGATAGGAATTATTTTTTAATAACTTATTGAGTTTCCTTGGAAAAGTAACTAATACTTTTAATAATTGAGACCTTTTTATTATTTTAACTGTAAAAATAATACGAGGACAAGGAATAACAGTTGAGCGGGTTTTGTTCATTGAAAATATTGAACTTATTTAAGTTAAATGAAATCGGTCCTGAATTTAGGAAGATGTAATCGCATTAAGTCTAATTTAATCAAATTCAGTGACTGAATTAGGTTTCAATTTAGGATAGTGTAATAAAAACATATGATTGTAATAAATTAATTTGTCCAACTAGTTAATTAGAATCTGTATTATATTTTTCTTAAGTGCTTTTTTACAAGCGTTTCTTTAACTTACAAAATATATTTGTTTAGGTCAAATCTTGCTAGCTTATTTAAAATCACTTCTCGACATCCGACGAAGCTGAAATTTTGCATACATATGTAAGTTCGGTGACAATACAATATTATGGTACTTTTGAGCTGATCTGATGATGGAGCCAGAAGGTGGCAATAGGAACTCTGTAACGAAACGCCGCAATACCATCGTGTTTGGGTTTGATCGAATTGTCTTGTATTTTAAGCCTGGCTGATACTGAACTTGTGTTTAAAAATACATTTCTAATTATAACCTATATTGTATAGTATGTTCAACTAAGCATACATACGAGTGAATACCTAAGTATAGAATTAGTTAATTTATTTTTAAATTTCATCATTCACTCACACTTTTCTTATTATTTGACCTTAAAGCTCTGTTTATGTCTAGCTCTTGTTGTCTGTTGCGATGTAAACTTATCAACATTTATAACAGAACTTTTATGAGTCTCATTTTTTAAATGTCGGTTTCGTTTACGACGCTCGCCTTTTGTTTTGTTTTAACTTTGAGTGCGTATCAAGTACATTCAAAATTAAACCTTATAGGCAAGCAATAAAGTTATGTTTATTGGTATTTTTAACGTGTAGCTTAAGTCCTTTAGATTTTTAACGAGAATTTGCCAAGCAAGAATGCGGCGGGATATTAAATGCGAACTTGATACAAATGCACCTACGTAAGAAGTTCAAGGGTAATAAAATAAATTGCAGCGATATAATGTGTGAGTATCAATTACTTTTGCAGTTAGCCGTTATAGAATTAATTTGCATAACTTTGGTACGTAACCGTCAATGTATATTATATACTAGGAAGTATTCGCAAATTTGACGCAAGATTTACGCTTCGCATTTATTTTGCTTTTTTTTATATCAGGAAGAGGTTTTTTATCATCGTGAACTTATTTTTAAACAGGTTTTATTGTTGTATGATATTACGTGGTCGTAAATTATTTTGCAATTGTCTGACGTCTTTTGTTTTGATTTTTAATTCTTAAGTCAGACGTATGACCTGTGTATGTATGTTTAGTGAATGTATAAGTAATTGAAATCGCTGTCCCAAAATTTATTCATACGTTACCTACTTTAGTTTTTTAGTATTAGAAAGCGAATGATTGATTAGACAAGTAAAAGTAAAGCATAGTGCATGAAATCAAAACAGAATTGAAATGTTAGATAATTTAATCTTCAGTAATTTTCAATTGATTTCAGTTTTGCCATACTTTTTAACAAGACTAATTCAAGTAAACAATAGTAATGTCAGCACTTTTGTGAAAAACACAATAATATTTAAAAATATCTTCTTACTGACCTTAAAACAAATACGGAAAGAAGCCCTTTTTATCATTCTATTTATTCTCAGCATATTTTATTTTTAATTGTCTTATTCTTTTGTTTTAATAAAAGTAGTATGTTGCTAAATGCCAATTTCTTATTACTGAGAAATACCTATGCTTGTATTCTTTATTATATTGTTTCTTTTTTGTTTATTTTAAAACTTCACAATAGAACATTAATTTTTACTTTTCGGCCAGTGTGCCAAGGTTCTGACGTTTTTAGGAACGTTCTCCAAAGAGGTTTCTATACAAAGTTGGGACAATGAACAATGCACTTATGAAAACCTATGATAGACTTTAATTAGGATTTAAGGACCCTGATATCATGAAAATACATTAGGTATATCTATTATTAATATACTAGCTGTTGCCCGTGGGTGTCGGTTATCGCAGCAAAAAGTAAACTATGCTCTTTCTTAAGATCCAAATTTACCCCATACCAAGTTTCATTAAAGTCGGTTTAGTAGTTTAGCCGTGAAAGCGTAACAAACAGACAGACAGACTTACTTTCGCATTTACAATATTAGTATGGAACTGGAACTAAGGATATGGATGAATATATATTACTTTTCTCTGCCTTTTTGGTAAAGTTGCTTAATTTTTTAAGGTTTGATACCTATTGAGATATACAGACTTTTGAAAACATATTGAAGTTAAGTTCTTTAATTAGGATATACTTTTGAGTACTAAGTAGATTTAAAAATAATTAAGCAATGGCACTGATAAACTTTTGATTTTATATAGGTAAGTTAATAATGTCAGAAGCAGGCTTTATTAAAGACTTCCAAAGTCTGGTTTTAATTAAATTTAAGTGTTTGTGAACTTCAACGCAGAGCTCAACTCAAGTTATATTAAGTAGCTGCAGGAGTTAATGATATTATTCTAAACTTAGTCTTATGCGCGTTAAGGACAGGTGCAGTTTGAGAGATTTATTATGTAGTTATATTATTAGTTTAATGGTTTTTAGAGAGAAGATAGTTGTCTGTATGTGTGCGTAGTAAATGTTAATCATACAGCATCAAGATGTATCTTATAATATAGGTATAAAGAGTGAAATTTTATAGATGGAGTTTATTTTAACGTAGGTTTAAGATAGAGTTGTAATTAAAAAAATCAGTGGCACTCCGAAAGTGGGGACAGAAAATTTGAACAATTAAAATATATATGTAAATACTTATATATAGAGGTGTCGGTAACGGTGACAGTGTCGCAATTTCGTCTAGTTTCATTTAATGGTTTTTTTTTCACCTTAATAAATGCCTAATGCGCCTAAAGAAGTTTCATCCAAAAATTCTTTGCCAAAAATTAATATAGTTAACAAAGACATCATTTTTTAAACCAACCAGCACCCAGAAGTTCTGCAAAACGAGCATACATTAAAAATAAATAAGTAAGAACCCTAGAAATCCTATTGAAAATAATAAACAACATAAAAAATATTTTTTATTTTAAAGTTAGTACGTAGTTGTTTACATTCATATACCACCTACCAATGTTTGCTTATGTAGACATATCGTAGGACGCAATTTAAACCTACCTACGTATGGACTTTGGTCTCGGCTGTTGACTACCAATTTAAACGAGAAGTCAGGCGGAAACTACTAGTTGTATGTTGAACAAATCAATCAGATCTGCTGTGCCTAAAGAGGTTATGTATGCCATAAAATCGTTAAGATTTTTTATGAATTATATATGCTTGTTATCCTGAAAAGAGAAACTATGCAAGTATTGCTCGGTACTTATCATCAGAACCATCGTATGGCGTTTATTATGTGTAGGTATTATCTATGATTTTTAGGGTTCGGTACACGAAGGGTGTCGACGGGACTAAGACTGGCAGTCCGTCCGTCTGTCTATGTCAGCAAGCGGGCTTTATGTCATGAACCGTATTTGCTGGAGAGTTGAAATTTTTACAGTCTGTGTATTTCTATTGCCGCTATAGCAATAAATAATAATAAAAATAAAGTAATAATTGAACGGGACTCCATAAAATGGTACGGAACCGACTCGCAGTTACATTTTCTAGTCACAGATAATGATCAAGTTTTTGAGCCAGTCCTTAGCTTAAAAAACTTTTCATATCGTTATTTATCAGGAGTTTACAAAAATAAATATAATTTTACCGTCTCTCAGTGTAAATATTTTCTAATTTAATACGTAGTTTTAACATTTTTTTAAATCGTTCGCAAAATCAGCCAAATTTTTGGGCATTATGTTTATATTTTAAAATTAAAATAATATTTATAAATATTATAAAATTGTAGTATTATATATAATACAAATAAATAATATAAAATTTAAGTATTTCATAGCAGTAAATATTATAATAAGTAATTAGTGTTCAATTAAGGAGGTCTAGATAGGTACTGAACTGTTTATTTTCTAAAAATAATTATAATTATTGCCTTGTTCAAAAGGAAGTCGCTTCCTATGCAATTACTTAATTAAAAACTGAGCATCGTTACGACACTCGCGAAACTGTAATCCAATGGGGAGATACATTTTTTTTTCTTTTCATTCCAATTCTATCTTTGTATTACTCGTAGGCTTTGAATAAGAAATCTAGTAAATTCTCAATCTACCCTCAGAATGCAATAATCCTATGTCGAGTTTTGCCTCTACATTTTCATTGTATCTACATTGTCAAAAAAGAATATTTAATAAAATACCTTCTCATTGCTTCATTCTCAAGCTTTTATTAAAATATCGCTCCTTGGCCCTTAGTTAAAATTTGTAAAAGTCCATATTGAAAAGTAAAAAATGTTATTAATTCTATTTTTCACATATTAAGTAACGGTATAATTATAAAAAAAAAAAACAGTTTAATTGTTATTTCTTATTGATGAGATAAGATGGATTATGTGCTAGTATAAGTTCATCCCAAAAAGTTTACTTGAATAGCCATTATAAGCTATACTTTTATTTAAGTGTTATCTTAATAATAAAACTATTTAATTCCTGAATAGGTAGGATAAAGTCGAAGTTAAATATAAAAATAAATCAAACATAAACAAATAAAATTAAATAACTTACAAGGATTGACGAATCAAAAAACTAGATTTCGACATTGTCAAATAAAACACTTTCACTCAAGTAACAAAAAAAAAACACAAACAAAACAAAAGTCTAAAAACCAAGAAATCACTTCACACTTTCGCGATCATATTGTTTACGATATGAAACAATTTAAAAAAGTTTTATTTACGAAAGACAGTGTAGTCGTATGCCCGAGCTAGTCGATAATGCATTCAGAGATCGTACACTCGGCGTCTATACGATACTGGTTTGAGTAGTGATGTACCACTATGTCGATAAACTGTAATATTTATTAATGAAACTTTGTTACGTAAAATTTTGACGTCATTTGTTATTTATTGGCTATTGTTTGGGAAATAGTTAATTACGTATGTTCATGTTTTAAACATATTGTAATTTAAAGTTTTACCTAGTAAAAGAGCATACTAAAATATTTAGTAAGTATTACTACTGACACATACTTTTCTTCAATTTTTTTTTAATTTGGCTTTCTTTTTATTTACTCTACAAAATTATTTTAATAAAAAATTATTAAAATAACTAATTTTATAATACACATATATTTATTTTTAGTTTTAAAATTAATAAGTGTTCACTAACTTTTATCTAGTAAGAATGCAATCGTTTTAATAGCAATACTATGAAATCAACTCATCAATTAATACAATGATGCATTTATCAGTAAACTACTGTTGGTTTCTATAATGAGTGTGAATTTGATGTCAATACACGCTTTCTTATCACTTACGCTTGTCGATATAAATAATTTACTACGACAGATTTATCTATACGAACTAAAGGTTATTTTAATTATAGACACAATGTTCTCTTATGGTCATCATAATGCTAACGAACGATAAGTCGTTCAATAGAACATAAATTAGTTTTTTTACTAGAAACGTCACGCAATAAATAATTTTATATCGACATGTAATAAAATTCGCCGCTACGTCACTACTTATGAAATCTATAGGTCAGCTTTGTTTACCTTTGACTCGGCTACTGAGGCTATCGTTTGCCGAATTGTATTTGTTTAGTTGATCACAACACGCTATTTTTATTATTGTCACGTTTGACTAGAGTCTCAAAATACTTGGTGTCCGATTTCTGCCTGAATATGACACATATTTGAGACTAATATTTTATAGTTTGTTATTGTAAAGGTGTACCTACTGGCTTTTTTGTGATGGTACATTCGGTTAATAGTGTATTCGAAACGAATTGCTTGTTACTGATTTGTTGAACTCTCCGATAAACTGTTTTCGACTACTTTTTTAGTAAGTGTTAAGTTTATATTACTTGTGGAACACGTGTCATGTAATGTGTTGTTGAAATTGATTTATTGGCAACACGAGGTGGATGAACTCATCCTAAGAGCGTCACTTTTATAACTTGTATTAATTACTTGTAAAAATAGGAACAATACGTCGTTCAACTTATAATGGAAGGAAATCTCCAGCTCAAATAATTATAATTTTATTGATACTTGATTTATTTTCTAGAAGGTACTTGTTTAATTTGTACAAATATTATTTTGATATTTATTTCGTGTCAGTTTTTTTATCACTGTTCTTAGAAATACTATAAAATAACAGCTTTTCTCATGTATCCTTATCGGTTATAATGATTAAAGTGAAAATTACTCATATTGTGCAAAACAGTGCACATTATAAGTAATTTTGTCCTAGTGTCAATCAATTTACCTAATGAACACATTAGGTAGGTATATTTAATTTTTTAATTAGAAAGTTAACGTGTACATATCACAAAATATGGTGAGCATAGCATAGTATAATTATTTCAAAAACTATTATATTTACACGATGTTCGCAAATATAAAAGTTGACTGTGCATTCGTTCTCCACGTGATCAAAATATCGATATGTAAACAAAACAATAGATGTACGCGCATCACTAAATTGCGAACTCTGTACTCCTTACATCAGACTTGGTCATTGATTGGACAATTGAATCCAAGGATGTGATCAATTGGGGAACATATAGAATCTATATTGTAGACATTGTTTATGTTGTTTAAGGTTCCATATCTCAAGAATGGAACTAAATACCCTTATAGGATTACCATACATAAATAGGCGAGAAATGTCCATTAATTAATCAATATTAAATTTCCTTATAAGTAGTTAGTACTTGCTGTCCCCCGCGACTTTGTTCGCGTGTTCAAGTTTCAACGGTTTTTCGTTTTTGCAACATTTTTTTTTATCTATACTAATATCTATACTAATATTATAAAGCTGAAGAGTTTGTTTGTTTGTTTGTTTGAACGCGCTAATCTCAGGAACTACTGGTTCGAATTGAAAAATTCTTTTTGTATTGGATAGTCCGTTTATTGAGGAAGGCTATAGGTTATATAACATCACGCTACGACCAATAGGAGCGGAGCTTTAATGAAAAATGTTGCAAAAATGAAAAACCGTTGAAACTAAAACACGCGAACAAAGTCGCGGGGGACAGCTAGTAGATTATAAATTAGACTCTTTACTTGAATATTAGTTAAAATTTAAGAAATTATTTATTTAAGACTACACGTAAGCATACTTTACTTCATCTTAACCAAGTACTCTGTGCCCTATTCTAATTTCAAGGCGTATGTGACTAAACTCGCGTTCGAATTTTAAAAGAATTCGGTAGTGCGGTGCCTACGTGAGATGAACAACGTATGTCGGTGCACTCGGTAGTGAAAGTAACAGATTATAATAACTGTTACTGATATTAATAACGTTAAAATATAAATGTTACGATTCCCACGCTGATTTACTTTAATACTCATAAAAAATTATACATATCGATGCCCCCAAGCAATAAGTCGGTAATGTGCTATTATGGACTTAATGCTGTTATGTCAAATTCGGCATCTATGGGTTGGAACACACCTTAGTATTTTTTTTCAGATTTTTCCAAGTGATGTTAACGAAGATATAACGACATACACTTTTATTGTACGGTAATATACAAACAAAATTATGACGGCAAAAATATTGTTACACATCAATACAAAAGTTTATTTCTTATTTTATTTTGGTAAGTCGCGGTTACCGGATTATTGGCGTAAATAAACTTCATAGAGGTTTTGGTAAACGCTAACACAGGTTTCTTGTCGAATTATTTAAAATATATTTATTCCGTAATTAACACTAACAATGTTATTAAAGTAAATAACTGGCTAATAATTATGCGTAACATTTCAATACGTATCATTTTATACCAAATTCGAACACGTTTAAGTAAATCGTTGGCGGCATGATATAGATGGAAATGTAATCCACTGGGCTAATGTAATGGAGGTTAATGTATCAAATTTGCAAGACAATAAGCTGTTCTTTAAATACCATTTTGAAGATACATATTCGGAGCTAGATATAAATAATCCACATTCTTCTACCGTGAGTAGTAGAAGAAGAGGAAGAAAACGTAATATATCTGTTGGTCTAGATAATGTACAGTTAAAACCTGCATACCACCAACCCATTCCGGTTAGTAAAGCTTTGCATACAGACCTACTTTTTTTTTTTTTTTGACGGTGTGAAATCCTCATGGACTGCCTCCGTCTGGGGAGAGGCGGAGGGGCGTGCCGGACTCTTACCGGCTAAAACCCCCCGGTGTCTCCTCGCACGTGCGCGCGGGGCCGCGGGAATCCAAATTCTTCCGCAGCCCCGCACTAGTGCCGGCCCGGTCTGCCCGGGCCTCGTCTCCTGCACGGGGTAGTGAGGTGTTAACTACCCCGTGCATCGCCTCAGAGGCGCGCGCCGACACCCGCGCGCGCCTCCGCCTTTGGTCCATCGAATAGGGGGTGGGGACTTCCCCAAGTCCCTCGCCCCTGGACCCATTCATGGGGGGCGGAAAAGGGCGTTGTCCGCCCTTCTCCTGCGCCCGGTGCGCCTTCTGCGGCCCGGGAAGGGAGTCGAGATCTCCCTCTCCCGTTCCGCAGTTTCCTTCTGCGACATCACGTCCTCACAGAAGGACACCACCGCGTCCCACGAATCTGCACTGCCGACCATCCTCCGCTCTACGGCCGGCAGCGACAGATCGCCTCCAACTTCATTTGTGAGGACACGGCGCTGCTCCTCCCAAGCTACACACTCAGAGAGCGTGTGTTTCGCCGTGTCCTCCCCGCAATGGACGCAGTGGTGACACCGAGCGTCCGGCTCCCTATCTATGCGACACAGGTACTTGCCGAAGCAGCCGTGCCCCGACAGCACCTGCATCACCCTGAACGACAGGGAGCCGTGCCTTCTCCCGAGCCAGACGTCGAGTACCGGCCGGATCGCCTCGACGGTAGCGAGGCAGGGCGCAGAAGCCTTTGCCGCCATTCCGCCACCAGGACCTGACGGAGCTCATCCCGGCGCAGCGCGATCTGCCGATGCGCCGGTCTCGAGCCCCGTGCCCGCTCTTCCTCGCGCCATCTATACAATGACGCGAGTACTTTCGCCTCTAGGTCCCAGGGCGGGGATCCGGCCAGGACGCAAGCCGCCTCGTAGGAGATCGTGCGATACCCGCGGACGACCCTGACGGCCATCGCCCTCTGCGGTTTGCGCAGAGTGGCGAGTGTGCCGGCCGCAAGGTCCATCGCCCACACAGGGGCCCCATAAAGGGCCATGGATCGCACGATCCCCACGTACAACCGCCTACAGGCGGCGCTCCACCACCACCACCACCATATCAGCCAATTGCCGTCCACTGCTGAACGTAAGCCTCCCCTAAAGAACGCCAACCATCCCGGTCCTGAGCAGTCCGCATCCATCCGCTGCCAGCCAACTTCTTCAAATCAGGCGGCGCTCGGGCCTCCCAAATTGCAAATCGCTGCACCCATCAGCTTGGGCGCCAGCCGCCGGAAGTGGGGTCCGAATTCCCATCGGCTGTCGAGCACCAATCCTAGGTACTTCATGGTGGACTCGACAGCTATCCGGGCCCCGCTGATCACGATGTGATACAGACCTACTTAGTTTATGTAAAAGTGGTGCAATACCGCGATGTTACCATCCTTTTTTTGAGTCGTTGACGTATACTGAAGCAACGAACGAAAATATCAGTGATACGGATGAAGACTGAGACTACAGTGTTCAATTAATGGGTTTTACTGTGATTTTTATAATATTATCTAAATTTATATATTCTTACAACCTAAGGTGATTCAGTAATGTCATTTATTATTCTGTTTCATTATACTTGCCATATATTTAATATTTTATGAACCTTTTCTTTCCCCCCCGTCCCTAGATCAAGCTGGCCCGAGCCGGCCAAACTAGCAATAAAAATATGTCCCTAAATAATAATAACTCAGATCCAGCCATCCCTTGCTGTTTTAGCCTTATTAAGATAGTCAGCAACGCACTAAGTCGAGGTCCGAACCCCGCAGGGGGTGCCCTTAGTGAACGTTGCTGACGTAGTTAGTTTATTTTACTTGCTCTGGCTGGAGGCCTTACGGTTCTCGCCAAAAGTCCGGTGAAGCAGTCAAAGCCTGCGCTCAGGCTAACTGCAGTAGACCTCTATATATAAAAAAAAAAAAGAACCTTTTCTAATGAATGACGGGTTTCCTAAATCAAGTTTGCTATAATTGTTGCATTCGTTATCTTGATCTAATTGATATTTTTAATACTAAAATAAGTCTGAATACTTAAAATTTAATTTGTCTTTATTAAACATTATTAAAAACTGATCATCTGTTTTTTTTCTAATAAACCTTGACCTATTGCATTTGAATCAATCCGATAACTTTATCGGCATCGAATGGTTACATAAAATTATTATAATGAAATTATCCTGGCAAAACAATGATAGGTAACAATACTGTTAATATGTCTATTAAAAACTTACCACAATAACATCGTATTAATACGTTACGCATCATCTCTACTATAATAAATAACGTTGTAGAAATCCGTAATATAATATAACTTATTAAATTTTTTGACAAATTTACTGCAATAATCCCGTAAGTACTATTGGTAAAATAATGAACCTGTCATATTTCCTGTAATAAATATTTTTTTAGATTGCTGGGTTTAGCGCTTACAAAATTCCATGTTGATAAGACAATAAAGTTCCACAAAAAAATTGCTTTCATTTGACATATCAATGACGGCTGTACTCCGACTCGTTGGAAAGATATTTAATAAAAACAGTAAAACAATTCTCCTGTAAAATTTTGATTTTACAATTACCGACTTATTGCCTGGAGGCATCGATATTAAGTAATTATTGGTAGTAACTACATTATGTTAAGCCGTCAACTTTTGATGAATTTAAATCAGTTTGACAATGTGAGTGTGATAGAAAATTGTTGTTTTTATGTGGTTAAATTAACGTTACTAGATTTTTGTATATAAAATGCAATGCTACAAAAGTATTCACTTTCGAGATTTTAGTACTTGTCCTTAAAAAGTTTGGGTAAGAACATCAGTCTATTTTAAAACCAAAACTAAAAAATCTAATAATTGTAGTGTTAGGTACTATTACCTCCGTGGGTTTGATTCCCACGCAGAACAAATCTTTCTGTGCTGAGCACGATCATTTGTTCTGTGTCTGGGTGTAAGTAAGTTTATCAGTTGTCTGGTTATCATAATACAGGCTCTGCCTAGTTTGGGATCAGATGGCCGTGTGTGAGTTGTCCCAAGATATTATATTATATTATATTAAAAAGAAAGCTGGGAAATTGGCATTTATTAAAGGTCAGGAATAACTGTGGCAAAATTGTATCAATATGTGATAATATCTTCGGCTCCTATTACGTATTTATGTAACACATTTCTGCCCACCCCTGGGAAATAAAGGTGTAATGATATCAAGCATATGCTAGACATAATAATGTTATGTATATTGTCTTATAAATATTATATCCTGATGTAAATTGACTTTACGGTTAGTCCAGTGGTACCTATAGGTGTACACGTAAATCCCTGCAAGAGACAAACATTTGTGTTTGAGACAAATATTTGCTCCAAGTCTGGTTGCTCTTTAAGCATGTGATTTGAATGTTTGTTTAACCCCACAACACAGGGATTAAATTTCCTACTGCGAGAGTAGTTTTTATTTAAAACTAGCTTCCCGCCCGGTTTCGAACGGGTGATGTGTGATATTAAAAAGAAATAAAAAAACTACTGAAAATATTTACACAACAAAAAAAGAATTAGTGAAATTGTTCCATCCGTTCGCGTGATGCGATGACCAAGGTAAATAGAGGTTAATTTTTATATGTATTTACAGATAGATAGGAAAGGGAAAAATATTTTTGTTTATATATTATAATTGTTTGAATAAGTCTGTAGTGTAAAATTATATTTCTCGTCTTATTTACAAATGTTTGTTGTCGTTATTTAAGTTTATAATACAGTTGAAATTTCTTGTTTTGATGATAATTTGTAAAACTCATTAACGATAGTAGATAAAAGCCATAGGACAAACTATTTTTAGAATAAGTGTTGTTAGCAATGTTAAAAACTACTTAGGTACTTCAAGTTGTACTCTTTACGCATTAGTAGAGTAAATAATAATATTTTTATTGAAAACATACTTTATGTTTTCGACTAAAACTATTTAGTAAATAATATTTTTGTAATTTGTGTTGTGCGTTTAGGAGATTAAGTTATACAAAACTATAAAGATATACCTAGGCATTGCGCAGGGTCATTCATTTTAATTAACAACTTTTTACCCTATTCAAATATTTATCATATTATTAAGCTTACCTTCATTCTTCAGAAATACTCAAACCAGCGTTTAAGAAATAAAAAAAGATTTAATATTTGAATTAAGAACACAACAATTCTATTTCTATTGTGCCAGTTTGTCACCTGAAGTAACATCTTTATTCTGTCGTCCCGCTATGCCAATACCTAGGTAATAAAATTTAATTAATATGCAATGCGTACGTGAGGTATCACCGCGCATACCGTGTGCAACAGTGCAAGTAACCTCTGTCTTGTGTCTGACTCATCGGCCTTCGCAAAATAAAAAAAGGATTAGCATAATTTGATTCATATTTTTTTATATTTTATTTATGAGTTCTTTTTAAAAACAATGGACTGACGTATTATTGTTATTTCACGTATTATTATTACCTTGTGAATTGTATGCAGTTTCTTTACAATGACTTTACGTTAACTGCACGTCATTAGAAACTAAGAAATACCAAACTAAACCTTCATGTTATGATTTATACTTTGTTTATTCCCAAAAATCGCGGATTTTATTTTCAACATTGAATGTGTGTAGAAGCTGAAATCGAAGTAATTAAATTGCATAATCGACATAACCCATTAACTGTTAAAGTATGCCGGTCACTCACATTCGCACGAATACGAAAACCCACAAGCGTAGCACGATATTTGCAAATGATTTCAATTCCAAGCTGTGTCAGTTTTTAAACAGATATGAAAGCGCGCGAACCTTTTTCGAATGTTTGCGCGCATGTGAGTGAGTGGGTAAATCTAAAATTAATTTATAAATTACAAAATCCCATTAACAAATTATAGCTTCTCTCTGTTTTCACATCCCTCCGCAATACGGGTGTTAAAGTACCAATTGTTTCCTTATCCAAAAATAACACAACACTTAAACCATGAACATTGCTAACTTTATTCCTCGGTATATTTTGAGAGTCCGAAAATTCTTAGTTTTCTCTTGAGACAAGACCTATATTCTCAGGCCTTTTGATAAAAGAACTTAGTGAGGAAATATCTGGAACATTGGCTGTTGAATCCCCTGTGAGGTACCCAATGAGTATGTATTAGACGACGTATACCTGCCGGCAGTATCTGGTCATAAATATTGCACATCGACTTACACTTTGCAAGTTGTATAGTTGTCCTTTTATAGGCCACCGTCACGTTAACTTAGATCTTTAAACACGAAAAAAAAAATATCTATATGGATGAATCCTACATACATTTCCCGCAATACAGGAAAAACTTGCAACTTCCCTAAAATTAATATAAACCAATCATTTACTTTCTATTTATTTGCCAAGATATTATTAAGATAATTTGGGTACTATTCTAAAAATAATAGCTATCTGAAGTTATATGAATAAAAAAAAAATTTACGTTTTTAAACATTTTAAGGGATATATCGACTCAGAATTTTTATACAAGAAATGTGAATACAAATCATTTAAAAGTTTCTATAGTATAAGCTTACTCCACTTATTTAGTAAGTACCCACCTAGTAATGGAGTTTATTTCTGTCACCTAATTATTGTAAAAGTTCTGTAATTATTCCGGTTCGTGACGTCATATACAAAGTACTTATTTATTTGATTATGTATGTAGGTAAAGTTCTTGTAAAGTGTGTCTGTTATACCCATAGGCTCTTTTTTCTAGCCATTTTTGTCTCACTACAGGGCAAATAGCTCCTTACCATCCTTGCATCTCTCTCTGTCCAGGGCTGTGATGTGCCAGTCTTTGTTGAAGGAGTCCAACTCATTCCGCCATCTCCGTAGGCGATAGGTATAGATAATAATAGAATTTAAAGTAATAGTGCCGTTCAAAAAATTCAAAAGACAATAATTAAACTGTATTTAATTAACTGGATTTTATAAAAACAAAATTGTAACCAAAAAATCTGATGTCAAATGACTTTACTTTATTTATACTCAAAGGTATAGAATTTATTAAGACCGTGCCAACAAGCGGTATTGTCGCAATACAGCCTAAAAGGGACTTATCGTGATAAGCTACCGGTTAAGGAAATTCAAGAAGGTTCTAACCTTTGAATACTAAAGTATCAGTTTATTTACAAAAATGTATATGATGTTTGAACATCTACTGAAATTAACAGGATCCGATTTCTCAAAACTTTTGTGTCGTTTATAATGCTAGGTTCCGCATTCGTGGATTCCAATATCGCAAATATGCTTTCTTAATCGACTTTAAAAGGAGAAGGTTCTCAACTTGAGTGTATGTTTTTTTATGTTTGTTATGCGACATCTTTGGCAACGGTAGTTCGATTTCAAAAAAAAATTTTTCATCGATATTGTACCTCTGATGTGTCCATATAAATTTCACCTAAATCGATTCAGAAGTTGAGATAATTAAATCAAATTAATAGTAAAAAATTACCAAGGATGTCAAAACGAAATTGCGTATTTTAGACATTCCTACAATAGGCATGTTTCCTATTTTTTTTTAATGTCCGTCTTGTAGATTAATTAATTTTATTGGACACGTATTTTTTCTTTTTTCCTGCAAACAAAAAATGATCAAAATACAGAGAACGGAAATTACGCGTGACGTCACTCCTCGCTACGATTTTTAGCGAGGCGTGGCGTCATAAGCCCCCACTCCGAAACTTTAAAGCGGTGTATCTTTGTATTTTTTTATTGTTTTGATAAAAGAAAAAATACGTGTCTAATATTTTTTTATTATCTAACTGACGGACTAAATAGATTTTAACTTTTCATACCCAGGAAACATCCCTATTGTTTTTTTTTTTTATTGAAGACTGCTTGTTTTTATATTTTTAGATTAAAGCTTACTACACACGAAATTTCCTCAAAAATGTTTTTTTAGCCTTGATATTGTAACAAACAGCAGAGTTTCTATTGAATTTAATGTCGATTCTAGCTTTATAAAAGCTGAGAAAAATCTAATTGCAAAAAAAATCGTTTCTTAATACAGTTGAATTTCTAACTACGGGTAGTTAATGTAAGTAGTCCCCGTGTCCGTAAGTAATTGTTTCCCCGGTTTTTTAATAGTTATTCTGCTATTCGAGGTAGAGACGAACCCAACAAATCAAAGATCGTTAAAATCGGTAACCCTTTCTTGAGTTATAAATGGTGTAAATTGTGACTAACCCGACTTTCTGATAAATAATATATACTACAAACATACAATTAATGAGGTTATTGGCAAATCGAAACATCTAATCATGATTCAAATTGTCTGTGATGTCGCAAAGAATATTGATTGCATCCAAATTCCCCTTTGTTCATAGAAGCAGACCTTGTTATGCAAATGTGATCACGAAATTGTGAATGTATCGTGCATATTTTTTTATTTGATTATTTTATAGTATTTGCTTGTCGTAGTGGCCTAGTGGTTCAATAAACGGATTTGTTTGCACAAGGTTGCAGGTTCGAACCCACTACAGGCAAGTACTAATGTGACTTTTTCAAAGTTATATGTACTTTCTTAATTATTTTAAGACATCATTGACAATCGGTGAAGGACAACATGGGAAGTCACAACAACAAACCTGGATTCCAAAAATAGGAAACTGAAATCGCCAACCCGCAATAAGCAAGCGTGGTGATCAATGCTCGTTCCTTCTCTATATGAGAAGAGGCCTGTGCCCAGCAGTGGGACATTTATAGGCTGGTATTATTATATTTATTATATAAGCATTTGCTATTAAATGATTCGGATATTTTTAATGCCTTTTCCTTTTTTACCGCTTTTAATTTGATTTCAGCTGCAATTATTGTGTATCGTTGTGATTATTATATAACTGTTATATTCGTCT
Source organism: Diachrysia chrysitis (assembly GCA_932294365.1). Classification (NCBI taxonomy): domain Eukaryota; kingdom Metazoa; phylum Arthropoda; class Insecta; order Lepidoptera; family Noctuidae; genus Diachrysia; species Diachrysia chrysitis. Next base: position 10,560,969 of record OW028654.1, on the reverse strand, counting down.
CATGAGTTTTATAGTATTTTTTACAAAGACTTGAAATTGGTAATTTTTCTAAAATCCTTTGATTTCGATTCCAACTCACAGTTAAGGAAATATTCTCAAAATTACACCATCATGCAACAAAAGAAAACATTAAACTCGAGAATCTTATTTTTGAAGTTGGTAAAAGAGCATCGTAATAATGAAAGAATTCGAGAGGCTTCCAACGAAGGCTTTGAGATGAATTCATCGCTACACGACAAAGCTTTCATGATTACGTTCAGTTCATCTTATAATAAACTGAAGCCAATCTCTTAAACCCAAGTTCAACTAAACTCACTCGATTCTTATCTCATTCGATTAGTCTTACTCGGATTTTTACTCGATACGATGTTATTTATGTGATGTTTAACGCCTACATTTGTAAAGATTTTCTTTTTTTAATATGGGTGCCACTTAGTAGGTTATTTTTTGTTCTTATAATACTAATTACAAACTAAGAAACTACGACAGGATTCGGAAATTCAACTACATATATTATGCAATTCATTGGTAAATTGATATACATATTAATTTTATATAGAACTAGCGACTCACCCAGCTTCGCACAGCAATATGTCCTATTTTACTCTAGGTTGAAAGAATTTTTAAAATGGTCCAGTAGTTTTTGAGTTTATTCGATACAAACATGCAAAAATACAAATATTTCCTCTTTATGATATTAGATAGAAACATCGATGTAAATTAATTTAAAGTTTTAACTATTATAGCCAAAGGTAGACACATGTTATTACTTAAAATATCATTATGATATGATATACTAGTCTTGAAACTTCCCAATCCGAATAAAACAAAAAGCGACCGCTTTATTTTATTTCTGCCTATAAGATACGTAGAACCCGCGGTGTATATTTTGTTTTTCACGAGCCAATCAACACGGCAAACAGTACGACCAGAACAAATATTTTTATTCATGTAGCCGTTGGGAATGGTTGCAGCTTAACTGGCTATTTATCTGAAAATCCTGCGAAAATGAAGTGAAATAAAATTGGTCTGTAACAGGTTAAAACATCTCTTCGAGTCCATGTTTTGAATATTAAACAATTGTACTCTCGGGGTTTACTGTTATCGGATGTCACACAAAAGTTTCCATGTAATATTTTTGTCTTCTTGTTCTGGCTAGCCATTTCCCAAGCTATATTGGGGTTATTTAGAAACATATCAGTTAAATCACGCACATTCTCGGTATCGTCCAACTAGTTTGGTGTTAGTAGTGTCGCGAGTCGAACTGCGATACCACCGCCGCCGCGTCAGCTCATGATTATCGACTCCTATGTAGTCTGAAATTAGTCGGGCGATACCGAGAATATGCGTGAGTAAACCGTTATGTTGCTAAATAATTATGAATACTCCTCACGAAAGTTGTTGAACAAATATATTGGGGTTGGCTTCCAGTGTTGCCAAATACAGCTGAATTCTATATCTTGTGTAGAACGACTGCCTGTCTGACCTCCACAATCTATTTTACTGGGTAACACTACTGTGTTACGATACTTCGCATAGTAAGATGTGGTTGTCAGAATAACACCAGAAAATTATTCCGTAACTGTCTTAACAGCAGAAAAGAGATCTTTCGTATAAGAAAGAACGATCACTATACGAGTTTGTATAATAAATATATTATTATTCATCATTATTTTCATTAAAATTGAAACCAAAAACAAAGAAAAAAAGAGCAAATACTATACTTTTATGACTTTCAATATTTTCTTAATAATGAATTCCATACTATGTTGGAGTAGTATATGAAATCTTTTTTCTATTTCATCTGATGGCAGGAAGTGGCTCTTCCTAGTGTCGCGACATGTCTTTACTCCCACTTTTATTGGAGATACAATATAAGTTATTTGCTTTATTGCCATCATCTTAGAAATATATTATTTTATAGATGTCATGTCATGTCATACCAGCCTATAAATGTCCCACTGCTGGGCACAGGCCTCTTCTCATATAGAGAAGGAACGAGCATTGATCGCCACGCTTGCTCAGTGCGGGTTGGCGATTTCAGATTCCAATTGTTGGAATCCAGGTTTCCTCACGATGTTATCCTTCACCGTTTGTCAATGATGTCTTAGAATAATTAAGAAAGTACATTTTATAGATAATAAACACAAAATAATCTGTCATTTCAATAATTCTGTCCTATACACCGATAGACAATTTGGAATGATTTCTGAATTTGTTTTTAATGTAACCTAATTATAAGGCCATTAATACTTGGCACGTTTAGTAAACTTTTCAATAAACGTTAACTACGCAAAAAATAAATAAAAAGTAAGCCCAAACTTTATGTTACAAAAAAAATGATGTATCTTGTAGAAATATGTATAACTTGTTTCATGTCACTGATATTTAACTTAAATCTTAAACATAACAAAAAATATATATACGAAGGCCTCTTCAAACAAAATCTTCAGTATAAATCTACGTGAATTGAGGCATTTTTTTAGGGTTCATGCTACGTTTTACCGTTTTATTCTTTTAGTGAGGCAAGCAACGCGTCACGCATACATCATGGTAAATTCAAAATACTACCTACATGCCTGCGTAGTAACAAAGCGTTGAATGTTAGAATAATTTATTCCAATCTTGTGTTTTTCTTCTTTTTGCGCCTAAATTATGCTGGGAATGACGCTTGAGATATTCAGGGTATTATGAGTTTGAATGACAACGTGTATTAACTTTAGAGTAGATACATAGACAAGCATATAGCCCCCTTGCGCAGAGCCTAAGCAGATTTTTTGCTGTAAGTATTAAGCTCGTTTACTGATTTAAGTGATTTTCTGTGCAACGTCAGCCGTTTATGCGAAAATATCGATGTTTCAGATATTATTACTGACTAGCTGTCCCCCGCGACTTTGTTCGCGTGTTTTAGTTTCAACGGTTTTTCATTTTTGCAACATTTTTCATTTATGCTCCGCTGCTATTGGTCGTAGCGTGATGTTATATAGCCTATAGCCTTCCTCAATAAACGGACTATCCAATACAAAAAGAATTTTTCAATTCGAACCAGTAGTTCCTGATATTAGCGCGTTCAAACAAACAAACAAACTCTTCAGCTTTATAATATTAGCATAGTATAGATAAAACGGCGCGCTCTGTTTTTACATTAATTTTACGATTTTACTTGTTCATACTGGTGCTCACAGTTCATAATATTACTCTGTTAGGTGCCCTCTATAGCTTACTTATTTGTACTTTAAAGGGATTAACCGTTTCGTATTGTATTAGTTGGGTACGAATTCTGTAGCAAATCAAGGAAGACTGCTAAATCTTCTATCGTAACCTCGAGCTTCGATAATTTTAAGATAATGTGTTAATCATATATTGTTGAAGATATACATAATGTTACTGTATAAAAAGTACATACCTCATTAATTAGCCGACACGAACAGGCAATTAATACAATTACGTCGAGATAATAGCGTTTAACGTAATGAATGTACGCCAGAGTGATTGACTAATGTGTTAGTAAGATCGAGATAGTGCGGCGATCGTTGTCCGGATAATTCGAATTATGGATTTCACACTGTATATCTATGGTCTGGTATCTGTAAATTGAAATTAATTTTATTATTTGTATCATCGCGCTAGCATTTAGTAAGAAAAACAGCAAATAATAATATGATATAATAATAATATGTGGACAGCATCACATACATTGAGCTGAACCAAAAGTAAGTAGCTCTAGCACTTTTTTTTTTTGTTTGGGCGGGGTAATCCTCATGGACACCCACCCGCTCACTCGGGGGAGCGAACGGGTAGTGTCAGACTCTTACTGACTAAACCTGAACCGCCGTGCTACGTCATCCGCGTTTCGTGTTGGTGCGTGGTATTGCATGTGTTTTAGAATCCGAGACCACGAAGGTATCATGAACACCCGAGACGATAAAGAAAAGTGGTTTCACCCCCAAGCTAGGTACTTTTTAGTTACTCTTCTCTTTCTTAATATTATCGTGGGAATCTGAAATCGTCAACACGCAAAAGGGCAAGTGCGGTAATCAATGCCCTTTGTATGAAAAGAGGCCTTTGACCTGCACATAAAACAATACAATTAGCACTAATATATCTTAAAAAAGTTAAAGACATAAAGTAAACATAGACAAGTTATTAATATTATGTCAAGCGTAAGCACATTTTTAGCTAAATGTACTACGCTCGTTTACTGATTTGTAATGTGATTTTCCGTGCGACGACAGACGTTTATGCGAAAATATATCAACGGTTCCTATAATATTATCAGGGTAATATTACGTTTTAAGATAGTTCTAATAAAACGGTGCACTCTGTTTTGACACTAATTTTACGATTTTACATGTTCATAATAGTGCCAACAGTTCATACTCGATATGCGCACTCTATAGTTTACTTAATTATTCCTCTAACGTAAAAGATGAAATAACACGATTAAAAGATCATCCTAAGAAGACTATTAACAGAGCAAATAAATCTTAAAATTGCTTTCTAAACATTAAAATATAAGAAGTGTTCATCTTTATTATTACGACTGGCCATAAATCCTAGGCCAGGGGTGGCAAACCTTTGTCGATTAACGTGCCATTTATTTTAAATATTTATTTAAGAAGGCTGTAGACGTGCTGTCAAAAAGTAAACTTTACTACCAAACACTACATTTTGGTCTGTATTGTAATAAACGTTACATTTAATCTTGTAATTCAAATAAGGTTACATTAGTGTAACTACTTTGTATTGTATATTATAGTTCTGAAATGTTGTTTGTAAACTAAAATGCAAACCGTGCCCAAAATATTGTGTCGCGTGCCATAGGTTTGCCATCCCTGCCCTAGGCAGTAACACAGTAAGACATGGCGTTATGTTCGCAAAGAGAAATAAAATGGCTACCACAATCGACCGCACTTGCAGATGCCCGCACTTTTATAGTCCTTTTTATTTGTTTTGCAAATTAGATTATGATTTTGTGGATAAGAAACCTATACATCAAATTCTTGTCGATTTTAGGTACCATATAAATTAGTATCTACGTATAAATTAGTATCTAGTATAAATTACTATCTATTAGTATCTATATAAGAAACTCAGTTATAACAATAGGGTAGGAGATTCATTTGTTTTAATATTCGTCGGATAGGTTAATCTATACTTCTATATAATATATAAAGCTGAAGAGTTTGTTTGTTTGAACGCGCTAATCTCAAGAACTACAACTGGTCCGATTTGAAAAATTCTTTCAGTGTTGGATAGCCCATTTATTTAGGTAGGCTATAAGCTACGTTGCGACCAAAAGGAGCGGAGCATAAATGAAAAATGTTGCTAAAATTAAAAACCGTTGAAACTAAAACACGCGGACAAAGTCGCGGGGGTACAGCTAGTTAAAAATATTGGTCACATATTTTTTGTCATTTTAAGTAACCACAAACAGACCACGATACATTGTTTTGAAATGTTGCATGACGTTAATATTTTGTAAATTATGTTCACAAACAAGGCGTTATTAGGCCCCACTAGTGTACTTGGATTCGTTTTATCTAGTTAGTTTTAGTTTACTATTTATTGTTTTGAAAAAGCAAAACCTACTTGGCTAACATTTTTTTTCTTATCTAACTGACGGACTATAAGATTTAAACTTTTCATACTCACCCAATGCAAAGACTGTTCACTGTTTGTGATATATAAATAAATAAATAAATATTTTATGTTATAGAAAATTTCTGTTTAGTTTCAATATTTTTCAGATTACTCAGTAGAAGTAAGTAAAAAATATAAAATTGACTTACCTTTGTTATGAGACCCATGAGCGATACGTTATTAACACATCTTTTATTTTATTTGATTTCAAACATTAGGTACATATCCATCTTTGTATAGTCCAGAGTTTTTCAACGAATCTATGTAAAAATGTAAGATTTGAGGGACAACGACGTTAATTAGAAATTACCGGGATCGGAGGTCCGATGGGACCTCAGGCCACAGGGGCTTTTTGTGACCTCTAAGGGACCCTTGTCCGGGTCGCTATCTATCAAGCTGTCATGTCGAATATTGAGATAAGCAAGATTTTCTTTGTTATTAAATTTTTTGCAACTAACAGCAGTTAAATTGGCATTATATCTACTATTGAATCTGTCCTGAAAAACATACCAAAAAATCAGGTATCTGAAATTTATTTGGGCGTTATTTTGTCGGTGACTGGGGTGTATAGGTTGGTATATCCAAGCTATGCACATATCATATATAATATATATATGTGTCCGAATTTCATACAAATTCTTATGTTAGTACCTACCCATATGTATACAAATATAGATTGCTAGCTGTTTTCCGCGGCTCCTTCTGCGTGGATGTCGGTTATCGCGACAAAAAGTAGCCTATGTCCTGTCTCAGGCTATAGACTATCTGTGTACCACTGTGTAATTTTATTTAAATCGGTTCAGTCGTTTTGGCGTGAAAGCGCTACAGACAGACAGAGTTACTTTCTCATTTATAATATTAGTAAGGATAGGTAGTAAAAATAAAATAAAAAAAACATTAAACAGGTTAGCAATATCTCTAAAAACATATTGCCCAAAATATATCTTCATTAGACGTATGTATAACCTAACTGTCACTTGTCACTGATATCTGAAATATATACTGGATGATAGTGCAAAAGCATGTAAGCCCAACACATTAGAACTTGTGCAAACAAAAATACACTTTGAGACGCCAAACACTCAGAATTAGATTGTAAATATATTTGTGTAGACGCTACTTTAGGTTCTATATTGATACACAGAAAGCTCATTCGTAAATAACGGCTTATTGTAGAATATCGTACAGTTACGTAGATTCTAAAATCAACATCTTAAAAGCTGCATGTTTTGAGATATCTATACTAATAAAGCTGAAGAGTTTGTTTGGTTGTAAGCGCTAATCTCAAAAGCTACTGTTTCGAAATGAAAAAATATTTTTGTGTTGGATAGTAATTTTTGAGGAAGGCTATATAACAACACGCTACGACCTATAGGAGCGGAGCATCAATAAAAATGTTGCAAAAACGGGAAAAAATATTTCCTTTAAAGAGGTTCTGTTGCGTGCGTAAACAGTGAAAGTTAGTGAGATTTCTAGTGTTACTGAAAGGTTATATCTATCCAAAAGGGATGAAGAGTTACATCTGTCATAGAGTCAGTTTACAAAATTCCAGCTGAAACTAAGTTAATCAAATAATTGATATCCAATTTTTTTGCATTCTTATTCTTATTCTTTATTGTACACACATACACAATTTACAGAAATACAATAATTTATAATTTGCATTAATTATTAGACACCAATAATCATAACAAACGTGTCCCCGCACTACGATGGTCAATACCTAATTACGGCGCTCGCTAAATGTTAAGATACATCGCTTCAGCGATAATGATTTCGACTCACACAGCCTCGCATGGCAGTAACTCGCATGATGCGGTCACACTATGCTAGTAACTGAAAAAGTCGCACATTTTGAAAAATAAAAAATACGTGACTAATATTTTTTATTATCGAGTTTACGGACTAAATAGATTATTACTTCGCATACGCAGTCAACATTGTAACCCTATACAGTGTTGCCTTGAATTTGGGTACAAACGGTAAATATGGCCTCAGTATTCTATCCTAATTTCTTAACTCCACATTATGTAGGTATCATTAGTATAATAAATCCCAATTATTTAAGACCAGTAGGCGTTATATGTGACTCGGTTCATTAATTACCTCCTCGTGTTACTAAACATCCCTTATTTATCTACTAATAAAATAGATGTCGGATTGTTTGTTCCGTCCTGTCAGAGCGTCCGTTGTCATTCTATCCCCAAGTAATTACGCGGCCGACAAATTAATTATCGCAGTTCACTTAAAAAGATAAATTAGCCTTTCTGTTGGTTACAGCTTCTTCACGTTTCCTGGACTTTTAGGCGGTTATAAGAGTTCGATAGCGTCATTTGTGCGGGATTAAAATGTTTTTTTTTTTTTTTTTTTTTTTTTAACGTGATGTATACAGGGTGTTACTGAAAGGGTATATCAATCCAAAAGGATTGAAGAGTACATCTGGTATAGATAGAGTCAGTTTACAAAATTTCAGCTTAAAATGAGTTAATTAATTAAAACGTCACAATATTACACAAAACTTACGACATTGTGACGTCATGCGACATTTGAAATCGATTTACCGTCGCATGTGCTAGGTTACGTAAAAAACTAAAAAATACGTGTCTAATATTAATATTTTTACTAATCTTGTCCACATCCCTCTTACAAGATAGTATATCGCTGTAACCTGGGTTTGCACTTATTACCAAAACTGTATATAATACAGATTCATTAATTACATTCATTACAAACAAATGAAACAACAAAATACATTTTTTACAACATTTTAGTGTTACTACAATTTGCAACGCAGGTATTTTGATTGAACGAAGACACTTTTAAATATTGTAAGTAACACCTCTGGCTTTAGGCATCTTCAATACCAGGGCTCTTGGAGATGCTTTGCTGGTCTTAAAGTTCTTGGTAACATACACAAAAACCTAAAACGTGGGTCTGTGAAAAAACATCATAAACATTACCCGATTTCAGGAAGAAAACAAGATGATACCTAAATAAAAAGTATTGTCTAGAGAGCAAACTGGGAACTATTTCTTTTATCTTTTCTTTTTATCTTAGGCGTCCTAACAACAGTAGTAGTAAACGGCTATATCCTGGCAACACAATTTTCATTATTACGGTTGTAACTAGCAACATTGAGTAAGGAAATTGGATGCTCCTTTATGGAATCAGCTTGATTGATCTTATACGACTTCAAATAATGGAACCCTCTTAATTATGTTAAACATGTATTACTTACTTTTGATATGGTAGGCCAAGGAATAAAAGAAATCACAAAAACGACCTTACCCCCTTTGACTTAAAGGCGTTCGCGATGTCAGTGTTCAAGAATTTCAAATAGGAACACATTTCGTTTTAAAAGACGATAATAACCCATGTAAAAAATCAGGACTTATTATAAAACAATAAAAATAAAATACAATTATTTATTGCTTATAGAATAAGAATAAATTTATTTGTTTAAACATAGGTAACATAATTATATAAAAGCTCTTAATATTTATTCCTATTAAAAGAACAGTAATAACATATTATCATCAGTCTTACAAAATGATTAGAAAACAGAAGGAAAAAGAGATGGCTCAGCTTATGCTGTACTGGGACGAGCACAACCTGTCACAGCTATGATTCAGCCATTCCTACTCCTGAACTTGCTATGCGGGAATTACAGGACGAAACTGACTCTAAAATAGACTTTAATTTATAAGTTTGTCATCGTACTAAAACACGTCATAAAGTGGTTTATTATATTAAGTTTATAACAAAAAAATATAGTGTAAATAAAACGCGTTGCGACCTTTTTACCAATATTTTTTTAACTTTTTTAAAATAAGGTAAGTATATAAATAAACGCCAAACTGCTCAAAGTAGGTCTTAAATGCATTCTTATTACAAAATGTTGTAATGAGTTTTACGAAAGAACAAATTGAGTTTTCAAATATAAATGACTGTTTTGTTTCTGAGTATTTTTTACTGTAACTTTCTTTTGATAACTTTTTGACACTCATTTCTTACACAAGGACAAAGTTTTGTTATGTCTATTATCAGATTAAATATTTTCTAAAATCGTCTGTTGAAAAATCTTTGTTAACCGGGGTCTCGAAAGAAAACTCACAGTACAGCAAATTACATGGTACCTTTTTTTTTTTTTTTTTTTTTTTTTTTCGGGGTGTAAAGCTAATGGCTTCGACCCACGCCGAGGGCACGACGTGGGGATATGTCGGACTTTCACCGACTAAAAACACCCCGGTCCCTTGTCTGCCTTTACCGGAACGTGGGATCGCTCGCGCACTCCCTGCACGTTTCCGGCGGGCCCCAGTCCTGGCGGACTCCTTCTCGAGAAGTGGGTGTAAAGAGCCCACTTCTCATTTCGTCTGAGAACGGATGCGCGGGACGGCGCATCCGTCTCCTCCTTGGCCTTTTAGCTGGTCGGATGACAGGTTGCCCCCCCTGTCACCCGCAGGCCCGACCTTAGGGTGGTCGTAGGTCTCCTGCATGCGCCCTACGGCGCCCGAGGCGTCTGCGGCGCGAAGGGAGTTCGCTTGTTAGCTCCCGCTCACGTTCCGCTGCCTCCTTCACCTTCATGACGTTTTCACAAAACGTGACAACCGCCTGCCACGCGCTCTCACTCCGGACCATGGCTGAGATCATAGCCGGAAGTGAGAGTGCTCGCCCCTCAAGTTGTGCGACTAAGTCGCGCCGGTCTGTTGCCCACGCTGGGCAGGCCTGCAGTGTGTGCATTGCCCCGTCTTCTGTTGCCGCACAGTGGTGGCACCTTCTTAATTGTTCACGTCCGATCTGACACAGGTACTTGCCGAAACAGCCGTGACCGGTCAGCACCTGCGTCAGTCGGTACGTTAACCCTCCGTGCCGCCGCTCTAGCCACTCCTTGAAGACAGGGCGAATGGCAGCAATGATATCCTGCCCAGCGGTGGGATTTTCTAATTTCTGCAGCCATTCATTCAAGGCTACAGCTCTCAACTCCTCTTTCTTTTCTGTCAGCGACAGAGCGCTACCCTGGGTCTGAACCTGACAGCGCCAGTTGTAAAGCTGTGCCAAGATTTGCGCTTCGAACTTCCAGGGTAGCGTCTGCGCGAGAAGCGTCGCCGCTTCTCCGGAGATCGTGCGATACCCCCTGATGACTCTGACGGCCATTGCACGCTGCGGTTTTTGAAGCAGGGCAGCGTTGTGGGCCGTCAGGTTATTCCCCCATATCGGGGCACCATAGAGGGCCATGGATCGCACGATCCCGGTGTATAGTTTCCTGCATGACGTATTTGGACCTCCAATGTTAGGCAGCACTTGGGATAGTGCTCCTGCGGTCCGAACCAGTTTCGGCGTCAGAACCAGAAGGTGGGGCCTAAAGTTCCACCGGCTATCCAGGACCAGCCCCAAGTATTTCAGGGTGGCCTGGATCCCAATCCGAACGCCGCCGACCATGATGTAGGAATTGGGAGGTGGCGCCATTCGAGAACCATAGAAACAAATGGCCTCCGATTTGTGAAGCGCCACCTCTAGCCCCAATCTTCTGATTCGGGCGACGACTTGGGCTACCCCAGCCGTTGCCAGAATGGAGCAGCTTCGAAAATTTGGGGCCCGCGCAGTGACGAGTGTGTCGTCTGCATAGCATATGCATTCAACTCCTCGCAAAAGCGCACCGCGCAGGACCCAATTATACCCGATGTTCCACAGGACTGGACCCAGAACCGACCCCTGTGGAACACCGCGTAAGACCTCATGTCTTCCCCAACGTTCCTGGCCAGGGAAGACGACGACACGGTCTGAAAAATATGCACCAAGAACCCGGCGCAAACAAGGTGGCACTTCATGGTGCATCAGAGCCTGCTCGATGCAGCACCATGGGATCGAGTTAAATGCGTTGGCGATGTCTAAAGACACCGCCAATACAACCTCTTTTTGAGCAACTGCCTCCTGGGCCATGCGTTTTAGTCTCCAGACTGCGTCAATGGTGGAGCGTCCACGACGGAAGCCAAACTGGTTGTCGGCGAGATCCGGCCCCACGTGCGTCAGGTGGTGGACGAGGCGGTCTGCAATTATCTTCTCAAAGATCTTGCCCACCTCGTCGAGCAAAACGATGGGGCGGTAGGCGGATGGCGACTCCACGGGACGTCCTTCTTTCCGCAGCAAGACCAGCTTTCCCGACTTCCAGATGGCTGGGAAGCGGCCCTGCTGCAGGCATGCTGATAAAAGCCTCCGGAGGCGAGGACCCAAAGTCTTTAGGGCCAAGGCAAGTGCTCTTCCAGGAACACCGTCTGGTCCGGGAGCCGTGTTTCTGGCTCTTAGCCTGGCGACTGCTGTAAGTAGTTCTTCCTCTGTTACCTCCGGCGAGCGGTCCCCCAACTCATCTGTCAGGACAAAAGAACGGTTTGTCATTGGTGGAGGGGCAAAATCGGGGATGTCTCCTGGAAACAGAGCCGATACAACCTCCTGGAGGAGTTGCGGTCTCATAACCTGTGTCAGTGGGGGGGCCCAAGGTCGCAGTTTTCCTCTAACCATGCGGTAGGGCGTCCCCCACGGATCCCTGTCCAGAATGGACAACAGCTCCTCTCGGGCTCTTTCCTTCGCGGCCTTGATTGCAACCTGCAGGGTTTTCTTGGCAGTTCTGTAGAACTCGTACAGTTCGGCTTCACGGGCTGATGCGCCGTCAGGGCGGCGTCGCCTTCTGCGGAATCTGGAATACTGGCGGCGCGCAGTTACGCACGAAAGGCGCAAGCGAGCGATCTCTTGCGACCACCAGTACACCTGACGTTTTCTTTTGCCGTTAGCACGAATACGAGGCATCGCCACATCGCACAACGCCGTAAGAGACTGCCGGAACTGTATGGCCTCATCCTCTATATTGACGATATTGGCCTGCGACGTAGGAGCCCAGTCTAACACGATGGCGGCTTCCTCCAGGAGTTCCCGATTGAGCTTTTTTAGAGCCCAACGTGGACTCCGATCTATGTTCGCCCGTTGTCGATTTCGCCCGCTGGGTACCTGGGCGGAGACGCTGAATCGGATATATCGATGGTCTGATAAGGTCTCTACCCCTTCTTCGACCCTCCAGTCAATCGTACGTCGCCCAACGACCGGACTCACGAACGAAAGGTCCACGATGGAGCCTCCATTGTGACGCACACATGTAAGCGCTCTTCCTCGGTTGAGCAGAATCAGTCCGAGTTCGAGCGCCCACTCCTCCACTAGCTTTCCCCTCGCATCCGTCGCCGGGGAACCCCACGCGGTTGATTTCGCGTTGAAGTCTCCGGCGACGATAATGAGCTGGGAGTATTTGCTGACCAGGAAGGTCCCGAGCCGACCAAGGAAAACTTCAAACTCTGCCAAAGGTCGGTTTGGCGAGAAGTACACCCCGACAACAAGCAGTTCCCCAACATGCGCCGCAACAAAGCCCCTACCCCTCGAGATATTCTCCAGGGAGGTGCCTGATGCAATGAGAGCGACCAGGCCGTCCTCATCTCCCACCCAGTTGTTCCTGGGTGGGATGTAGTATGGCTCGGCCACCACAACGACATTTATTAACCACTCTGCCATGGTCTGCAATAGCAGATCTTGTGCTCTGGCAGAGTGGTTGATATTTGCTTGGAGAACTTTTAACTCCATCACTGGGCGTCGGTCTCCATTTCTCCTTCCTTGTCTGGCATCCGTGCAGCGACCGGTGCCCGTTTCTTCTGGGGTCCCATGCTGGCTTTACAGGCCTTGCTACCAACTATGTGGTCAGCGGGTTTACCCGCCCCTGCGCACACTGGGCAGTGCGAAGCAGCCGAGCATGACACCTTCTTGTGACCCTGTTGACCGCACTGGAAGCAACGGTCTGCGAAATCAATCTCTGAAGGGCAGGAGACCCCAACGTGGCCGTCGCGCAGGCACTTGTAGCAGCGCATTGGCCTTACTTTCAGGAGCTTAACCTGCGCCGATGTCCAACCCACCATCAGTCTCTTGTCCTGCTCCTCCACTACTACTAGTTTCTCCACCGCGGCCACAGGGCAGGAAACAATAGCCGTACCCAATCCAGTACGGTCTCGGCGGATGACTCCCACCTTGACCTCGTTTGGACAGCAGCCCCCTTTTTTCGCAACGGCAGTCGTGATTTCCGCTTGCGTCACGGAATCATCTAGGTCCAGAAGCCGTATCTCGGCGCATCTCGATGGTCTAGAGATACGTACGTCCTCTGGATTTAACATTTCCCTAAGTTTTTCAGCCAGAGCGTCCGCTTTATCGCCACTATTGGCTCCTGGCACCTGGAGCATGCGGGCACCCGTGACCGTGATTTTTGGTCGGACTCCTGTAATGCCCAATTCTTGCAGGCTGATGTGTTGCTTAGCCTGCATCATTAGGTCAGTGTACGTGACGCCCTTCTTGACAGCGTCTGGCTGTAACGTAAGGACGACCGCCGTCGTGCTTGGTGGTTTGAGACGGGCTTTTTCCCTGGCCTGCTGCTTTTCCTTCTTCTTTTGAGCCTTTTTCTGGGCCTGCTTCTGCTTTTTCTTCTCCCCTACAATCTCCCACTTTCCATCGCTAGGCTTAGGTCCGCTGGGTACATGTAGAGAAGAGAATTTCTCGGCTAGTGGCTTACCCTGTTGCGACATCTGAGTCGAAGGCGTGGAGGTCAAGGGGGTGACCCTTTCTGCGCTCTTAGCTGTCTTCTTGGATTTGGTCTTTGCCGCTTTGGCAGCGTACGTCCCCGTAGCCGGCTGTGGTGCTTGCACCGGCCTACTCTCTGAGGCCAAAGGAGGTCGTAGGATTTTGCTCTCGAGGAAAGAGACTCGGGCTAAAACCTTCCCGATTTCCTCCCGGAAAACCTGGACTAGGTCCGGCTCCGTGGACCCCAGTGTGCCTTCCACTTCTTCGTGACCTTTCCTCAGAGAGGCCATCTCTGTCCTAATTTCCTCCACCTCTTTGCGCAAATCCGCCATCTGCGCTTTGAGGCGCTCATTCTGCTTGCGCAGCCGGCGTGTTTCCTCCGAAGCTGTCCGCTGCATTAGGACTTCGGTGGCCTCTCCAATAAAGGCCGCCGCGTCTTTAAGGGTCTTCTGGTTGGTGCCTTTTAAGCCCTTTGATATTTTTGCGACCGACTTTATGGATGACACGAAGTCCATAACCTTCTTTTCAATGTCCCCGGCAGTGAGCTGGTCTATATCGGGCTCCGACGCCGAGGACATCGAGGCTCTGGGCTTTGCCGTCTCAGCCACTACCGCAGAACAACGATCCTCGTCGGTGATTTTCACCTCTTTACAGGAGGCACGCTTCTTCGCGTTGGCCTCCTGCCTGGCCTTTCGGTAGCCGACGTACTCTCTAGTCGTCGGCGGCCGGCCCCTTAGCCTCCTTACAGGTGACGCCTCAGCGTCGTCCCCGCTGGACGCCGATACTTGCGGCTCCATCTCTGCCTTCCGTTTCTTTGTCTGACGCCAGAATTTCGACGTCAGACCTCTCCCACTCGATATGCTGAGCATATCCACCCCGTCCGTTGAATCGGACACGTCACCACCACCCACAACGTCGTTTTGGTTTTTATGTTTTGTAATATCCATAATGTTCCCACGAGTATAGGAGAAATATAACGTCATTCCCGAGCAGCGCTCCCTGTGCCCGGGAAAAGTCTTGCGTGACCCTTCGAGGTTTCGACCGGTGCCTCGTCGGGGATTGGCACTAACGACTGAAGACCCTCCAGCCATTCATCCTCTAACCGTGCATCGCAGCTTAGGATTAGGGGTTTTTTCAGAGGTGTCCTTCCTCGCAGCCCAACCAGTTAAGGTCAGACCCCCGCTCCTCGTAAGGTCCACCCGACCTATCGTTGAGGTTTACGGGTTGGCCGGCGGTGGCCTTGAAAAGGCCTGTCCGAAGGCAGGGTAAGTGCTCTCCGGACCCGCCGCCCCCTCCTCGGTTTTTGCAAGTGGTTGTCTCCACCGGACAGGAAAAGGGAAATTTTGGGTAGGAATAGGTAAGGATAGAGCAAACTGCCCTTTGAGGATGGAAAAAAGGAAAAGAAGGAAAGGAAAGGAAGACACTGGCCGTTTGTCCGCCCCATCACGGGACGCAACGGTACGCCCAAAATTACATGGTACCTACTTTTTTTTGTTTTAAATTTATGTATAAAGAAATCTCTTATTTTTCAAGGGTTATCCTCAGTAACGAGAGGGTCTGGACCGAGTAAACCCGGTCCTTTGAAAGGCTTACGCGGGGACACAGGTCCGACACGCAGCGGGCTCTTGTTGAGAACATCACTCTAACGTGGCATGGGGTATCTACCAAGGACCATTCATCCCTGCTATATGGAAGAACAGACATAAAAGGTCTATTGTTATGTTTTGTGGGATGGTTAGTTAATTTTACCGGAAAACTATGACGCCTGCCCTTATACACACTTCCACCCCTGAGTATATAGCTCTAGCGAACCCTGTCTAGTCAGCCAGTTAACGCAAGAAAGAGCTAATAGTGAGAGGTCCGCGTAGTTTGTGAACTCCTAAGGCATTCAGGTCCATTGTGTCGTGACTCATAAACAGTTTGCCACAAGCTGACTTGTGAATGTATTCTTCCACATAGACCTTCAGATACAGTTTTTATTATATCTCAAGGTTTAAAAAAGCAAGTTAATATGCCCTTAGGTATTTCGTTTTCCCGAAGGGAAAAATAAATACTATTACGTATGTGGACTTTATAGTACTGAAAACTACTACACCATATTTTTTTTTACTATCGACTTGCGTTTGCGACATCAACAGCATCTGTTTTCAAAGTTTATTTTACTCATTCTGCGTAGAATAGTTTATTGTAACACCTAATAGTACTAGACTGTAGTGTTACAACAAAATCATAACACACTATAGTTCCCAAACCTATTTCCTCTTATCTATAAATTCAGAAGTGCAAAATGGACAGGCCAGATGTTCTAGTGACACATTGTATACCAACCGGGAAACAAACTACATCTATCAGATAAACTGCAGCATTACTCTTAAGATGCCTTTTCTAAGGTTTAAGAAATTGGGTGATTCTTATTGTTTCAACCTTTTTGGAGCAATCTTGTTTTTTTTTAAGGCTGTATCTCAAGAATCATAATTTTTGCAGAGTGTGTATTTCTGTTCCCGTTATAAAGCCAAATAATAATAATAATAAATTAAAAATAAAAGGGCTCCATTAAATAGTACGGAACCCTGCAAGCGCAAGTCGACTCACACTTGACCTATTTTATTTATAAAATTTTATTTTAAATAGGACGTGTTTAGCTTCTGCACTAGGGCGGTATCTTTAAAGCTACCATAGATAATCGTTGCTTATCTACATAAACTCAATTCAATTCTGTTATTGTTAATTAGTTGGTTGTTAAACTTTATGTTACAGGGATTTTATGTGTCAATATTCTAAATCATCACAAGATGTTGTTGACCTGTAGTTAGTAAGAAAATTGGTCTAATACAAGTAGTAATATGTACATATACAAAGAACAAAAAAGATATACTACACAATAGTGCCTTTAGGCATTATCTTTGGCTCAAATATTTATCGAAAGAAAGCAGTCTAGTTTTTTCTAGGAACTGTATCGACAATATAGATTGTAATACACCGCTTATTTCTCCCACGTGACTTACAAATGTCAACTGAAGGACAAATGAATGAATGAAATGTCAAGTGTTGATGGTAGGGAGTTATTTATAGTTTGGTTCTTTTAAGCCTAATAAATATTGATTGGTATTATCAACTTTATGTTGTAATAGGTCTACACGTCACTTTGAAAGTGATAACACCTGTTTTAGAAGGTCAAATTATCATTAACATCAGCTTTAATATGTATGCTTTAGTTGGGTATTAGTCTTATTCCTAAACGACACTTAGATCTGTTTTGTTTTAAAGGACTGTTTATACTTTTTTTTTTTAATTAAGTTTACTAGCAATGTGGGTGGACTTCACATTACTAGCAATCTTATTAACCTCTCTACCTAAGCTAAACATGCTTGTGTCTGGAGTGGGTTCACGTCAATAGTACAATGGGTGGGGTCCGAACCTGCGACCTCTCGATCACAAGGCTGTCACCCTAACCATTAGGTTATTGCCGCTTTATAACTTATAACTAAATTATGGGTGCCAGAAAACGGACGATGGTGACGCCACCGAGGCCGGCCCAAAAAGAGATGGCAGGACGACCAACAGCCACAATGCGAGGGTTGGTTTAAGCACGAGAGAGAGAGAACTGTGAAATATTTTTACTAACAGTACTTTCCAGCAGCAAAGACTGAAAAAAAATCTCTATTACCATGAAACGTGTGTGGGTGCCTAGTGGTTCAATGAACGGATTTGGATGCACAAGGTTGCTGGTTCGAACCCATTGCAGGCAAGTACCAATGTGACTGTTTCAAAGTTATAATATGTACTTTCTTAATTATGGAAAAGGATATCTTAAAAGACAACATCGTGAGGAAATCAAAAACCAAAAACCGGAATCTGAAATCGCCAACCCTCAATGAGCAAGCATGGTGATCAATGCTCGTTCCTTCTCTAAATGAGAAGAGGCCTGTGCCCAGCAGTGGGACATTAATATGGTAGTATTATTATTATATTATTATATATTTATACCATGAAACCCCTCTAGTTAAATACCGCAGAGACAAATTTAGAGTTCGTCCATATTTTCTGTTTTAAAGATATTACATAACATAACTCTAAGACGATAATTTACTTACCAACCTTGTGAGTAAATAGTGTTAAGCCCAAGGTCTAAGATTTGCGACTATTGTTTTAGACAACACTTGGTCCACTGGCTTAGTAAGCTAATTCTTTAATCTCTGCGGGGCGCGAGTTATCATCCCGCTGTGCTTGCTAATTTGAAGCCTCTTTTTACCCGACTGCCAAGGAAGGAAATGTTTTTTACGCGTATCTTGCATGTATCTATGTTTGTTATCCAAACGGCGGGACGGATTTCGACTGTTAAGGTTTCTTTAGACTGTCTCAAAAACCCAAGTGTTATTAGATTGCCCCTGTACCTCTTGCCCCTGTATCAGCTGTAACACAAAATACATAGATTCACATTTTCTATTTTTTTTATTAATTAACCTAACTACAATTAATAATTTTTTTGAATATGTGGTGAAAATCACCCCCTTTAACCCTCGCCGAGGGCATGATGTGGGTTTATATCGAACTTGCAACGACTAAAAACACCCCGGTCCCATCCTTGTCTTTGCCAGAGTCGCAGGTTCACTAAAACATGCTCGGCGGGGCTCCGGCGGGTAGATAATTGAACCTAAATAGCAAACTGATTGACACAATTTTTTCCATATTTATTCGCATGATTCTCTTTTCAATAGCTTTCATTTTCAATTAATTATAAATTCCACTCATTTTGGTTAATAGCTTTCGACATTGTACCTCGACATTTAATCCCTAATGGGTCTTTAATATTTAATCACTTCGCTTTAGTGACCTAAACCAGACTTTAATATAAGCCTAATGTTGATATTATGCTGATGTCATTACATTATACTAAAGCTGATGTCTAGAATAAGGCAGGAATATTTTCTTTTGTTTCTATGGACGCTTATATGCGAGTATTGCCGGTTTTGTAGCTAAGTGTACAGAAGGACTTTTTTTTTATCTAACCATTTCTTTCCCACTGCATGGCAAAGGCCTTTTCTCTCCTTCCATGTCTCTCTGGTTTAGACTGCGCCAACTTTTATCTAAAGAAGTGTAGCTCATCCCGCCATCATCGTCTGGGTCTACCGCGATGTTTCTTGCCATTTAAAGGGACCTATTGGGTCGTTAGTTTTGCCTACTAGTCCAGCCCAGTTTATTTTAGATTGGTGTGCTTTCCGCGTGACGTCAGAGATTTTTGTGGTGGAACGGATTATTGTATAATTATTATAGGAAAAAATCCATTTGCACAGATGGAACAAAGATTGATTGGTCTACTACTGCAGTTGCTCACTGCGGGTTCGCGTATTAAATAATTATAAATTAAATTTATTGTCGACACCTGCAAACCGGACTGTTTTGTGGTTCTCCGGTACACAATAATTTATTGAGACCGCAATTATGTTAGCTCGAAAATTCGTTATAACAATAATTAAACGGGTCTAACAGAAGAGTGGACATTTGTGATTTTTTATTTAATGTAGTTTTTAATAATTTCATAATTGGTATCTTGATATTATCTTCAAAATTTGGACAGTGTTATCGAATAAAGTATTACATCTGTAAAATTCACACACACATTCACAATGGTACTAGTTTAAGTTCATACTTGCTACGACCTAAATGAAATCTCATTTTTAAACAACCACGGCACTGTATATACACACATGGATATTAAACATGCGAAACGATTATTCTACTTTGTTTAAACATAAGAAACAATGTTCATCCTTATCAACGTCCCAGTTTCAGCGCCCCTGGGACCTGTCACGAGGTTGTGCTCCTAATCTTCACGCTTATTGTTCCTCGAGGGGAAATCACAAGCAAGTAACGTATTTTTGGCAAATTACTTTCTTATCATACAGAGGAAAATGTGGCCTGACCTACTTTAGTGTCATGTGAAGGTTTATTCTTAACTGAAAGTCATATTACGGTATAAGTTTTAACATGCAGTAAAGTTTTAAATTAATTTCTGATTTTGTCCTTAAAATTATAATAAAACAAAAAAAGAATTATCTTTAAAGATTTATTGCAGTAGTTTGAAAGTTATGGCGTGACCACGGGAATTATTTATATATATTTTTTATTAAATTAAAAATTAAACTTTGGAAACTTAGCCTATAGGGAGGAATCGGCAGAAAATAAAGAGGATTTCTTCAAAAAAAAAGGAAGTATTTGTTCTAGTAACACGCACCTAAGTTGTGGGCTAAAGCTAACGTTTAATATTGTAATATATCTCTTCAATTAAAAACAAATCGTCTAATTTAATCTATGAACATATTCAAGCAATAATCACTCGTACTTTCTGCTGTCTGGTAATTGCTATCGAATTATAAAATTCGGTGACATGTAATACAACTCTTCGTGTCTCAATAAATGGTGTAATCTGTATGCTGTTCCCCAGGGTAACGGATTAGGCCACTTCGGGAAGGTGAGTGATAAAGTTACTTTATTTATCACTATGTCCCGACACAGGTGCTTGAGTCAATCCACTCTCTCCTCATCAGTACCAGTTTTATATAGGTATTCTTCGGGTATTTATAGGTGTATAAAAATACGTTGTTTCGAGCGATAGGAAAAGCGAGACTAAATTTAAGAAAAAGAGTAAAAGTTTTTGTTTTTGCGTTGCTTTAAAATTATTATGGATTTATTAAAACCACATATTTTTACCTTTAGTATTATGTTGTGGGATTAATTGTCATAAAATTACGAGACAAAAAAAATATCTTTCGATATGTAAATATATACTTAGTTAAATGACAATAAAATATAAGTTTATAATAAAAAATTCAACAATTGCACTGATCATAATTTAAATGTTACTTAACTTGTTAAAGATAATACACATGTATTCAACATAATTGCAGTAATCGTAACATTAAAGTAGAGGAAAATCCATGTTTCAAGAATCATGGAAACACACGTAAGAAGTTTCACCAACAATCCATTTAATATAAACAAGGGTATGAAATTAAATCCAGCGGTAGAATATACAATCACTAACAAGGCACACGTTCACTTGGAAAAACTACTTAATTTTTCATTTCCGTATGTGAGCCCACCTCGGGTATAATTAGTATTCACAAATATTTCATTACAAGCATGTCCTGAAAACATCCCGTAATTACTGCTAACTGTACCGAATTGTCACTTACATAAAGGCACAATTGTTTTTTAGGGACAGATACAGTAATAAGATATGAAAACAAGCCGGTTATAAACACCACATAGTATAATATATCGCCGTTCATTTACATTTTCAGGAAAACGCGACACACAATTTTGGGAAGACAGTCGCTAGTGATCAAAGGCTCGCAAGCAGTCCACGACTGCTCCAGCTGCGGAGCATGGTGAACTATATACTTATATTTTGACGGCCTCCGTAGTCGAGTGACGTACACACCGGTTTTCATGGTGTCGCCAGCGCTGAGGTCCCGGTTTCGATCCCTGGCCGGCCCAATGTAGAAAACCAGTTTTCTACATTGTCTCGGGTCTTGTTTCTGGTACCTTCGTCGTCTCTGAGTTCCATAACACAAGTGTTTTAGCTACTTACTTTGGGTTCAGAGCAATGTATGTGATGTTGTTCACATTAAATGGCCCACGGACTGCTTCAAGCAGGTTCGTGTACGTTGATCACTAAGGACTTGTTTATACGGGGCGCTCGCCAGCGCTCACTTGTTTTCATCTATTTCAAATTTCAACTCTATTGACCATGACATTATGTTCTTAATACCTCTCAACTATATTAAGACCACCGTAAAACTGTCAGCCAATGTACTCCGATATGACTATTCCAAAATTAAAGAAGAAATGGAAATCACAGACTTCAGTCCAGTTTTAAACGAACCAAATTGTAATCTGGCAGCTGATCTCCTGATTTCTGTTATCCAAGATATCATGAAAAGACATAGCTATACCATTCGAGTACCCAGAAGATGCCAGATTCTCAAACCATGGATGACTCCTGGCTTAGTTCGCTGCATTAGAAACCGAGACAGGCTTCACAAAAAGTCCAAATCTTGCCCTGAAAACAGCATTCTATTAACAACATATACTCGATACCGAAATTATCTTAACAAACTTCTAAAAAAACTTAAGAGATCCTACGATAAAAACGAATTGGTCAAAGCTAAAAATAACTCTAAGGCCACATGGAAAGCAATTAAATCTGTCATAAATCAAAACTCTCCACCACTGTCCCCATGTGCTCTTCTCGGCTCTGCTGATACTAAAACATCAATTAATGAGGTTAATAACTTCTTCGTGGGTGTAGGCAAAGATCTCGCCTCCAAAATAAATCCTCCCTTAAATAGTCATATTGATGTCCCTGACAGAGCTACGCCAAGCAATTCCCTTGTAATTATGCCGGTAGACGAAGAGCAGGTAAAAAGGGAAATTGATAACCTGCGGAGTGACTGCGCTACTGGCTTTGATAACATCCCAGCTAATGTCCTCAAACAGTCTAGCTCCACCCTATCAATTCCCATAACACATATTTGTAACCGTGCAATTGACTCTGGATCTTTCCCCAGTGCTTTCAAAAGGGCTGTCATTCACCCCATTTTCAAGAGTGGGGACAGATCTATTGTTAGTAATTACAGGCCGATCTCGGTGTTGAGTTCCCTGTCTAAAATACTAGAAAGAATACTTAATAAGTGTCTCACCTCTTACCTTGCCAAATATAAATTACTGGCAGACAACCAGTACGGCTTTAGACAGGGTATCTCCACCGAAGATGCGGTGTTAGGCCTTGCCGGTTCTGTAGTTTCCAGGTTGGACGATGGGCTCAAGTGTTTCGGCGTCTTTCTTGACATAACCAAGGCGTTTGATTCAGTCTCTGTAACGACTCTTCTATCGAAGATGGAAAGAGTTGGAATACGGGGAATGGCGCTCAAGATCTTCGCAGACTATTTATCCAATCGTTTGTAATGTGTTAAAATAGATTCCACTTACAGTGATGAAAGAAACATTGAATATGGTGTCCCACAGGGTAGTATTCTGGGTCCCACGCTATTTTTACTCTACATGGACGATCTGTGCCGTCTTTCACTACCTAATTGCGATATATTCACCTATGCTGATGATACGGCGCTGATCGTTTATGATACTAGCTGGGATACCGCGAGACTTAGGGCAGAGCAATCTCTTCAGTGCGTAATGACTTGGCTCTCGGATAACTTGTTAACATTGAATATTGGTAAGACTAACATTGTTCGCTTTTGTCTCCCCCATTCTGGCCGACCCCCGATGACATCTAACATTATAAAAGCCCATACTTGTCAAAATTTTCTGGATCAGAGACCGGATGGATGCAACTGCCTTTCTCTCTCCCTAGTCCCAAGTGCAAGATATCTTGGAGTGCTTATTGATGAGCATCTCAGCTGGCGCCCCCACACAGAAGCACTTTGTGCACGAATTAGGAAATTAATATATATATTCAAAGAACTGAGACACTCCGCTGATCGTGAAACTATATTCCTTGTCTATCAAAGTCTGTGTGTATCTGTTCTTACTTACTGTATTTCTGCCTGGGGAGGTACCTGTAAAACCTACCTTATACACGTTGAACGAGCTCAAAGAGCTATCCTGAAAGTTATGCAGTTCAAGCGTAGAGATTACCCCACTGCCTTGCTATACTCCGAATCCAGTGTTCTCACCGTCCGTCAACTCTTCATTCTACGCGCTGTTTTGCGTCGTCACTCTTTGCTTCCTCTCGACGATAAAGTTTTAAAAAGACGCAAAGGTCTTCCGATTTGCAATCCTCTTCAGTGTCGTACCACATTTGCAAGCCGCCATTTTGATGTTCTTAGTATTCGAATTTATAATAGAATCAACCGCCTTCTTGGTGTATATAGTTTGAGCAAACAAAAACTAATAAGTGCCCTTACCAGTTTTCTGCAAAAGTTGTCGTATGATTCCACCGAACTTATTCTTGCAAAAATATCAAATTAATCACTACAAACACACACTTACACACCTTCACCTACACAACACACTCACATACTACATACTTCACTACATTTTACTGTTAAAAGTTAAAGTATAACTTTGTTTACTGCATTCGCCTTATGTTTACGGTGTATTGTGCTAGTACGCCCCGACTTTGTTACTAGGGGAGACCTGGAGTCCTGAAACACAGGCCTCTGGTCTAGCTTAGGCTCCAGTCTCCCACAATATTGTAATTGTATCGATACCGACAGCATAATTACTTGTAACATGTAAAAATATTGTGGTGAGAAAATAAACGTTTTTATTATTATTATTATATTATATTACTATCCAAAAGCGCGAATGCCGCGCGTTCGCCGCGCTTTTTGGAAATTTTGTGCGCGTATTAGAACGTTGTGGCATTTTGTTGGTGTTGAAATTTTATATAAATGAAAACAAGTGACGGCTGGCACGCGCCACATATAATCGCGCCCTAACTACTCGACCAGTTCGTGTACGGGCGGAATTATACTTTTGTTAGTGGTTGATAGACAGATATATTTTTTTTAACTCTATTTTGCTTCTCGATTTCATTAAATTACATGTGAAATAAAAAAAATGCCTAGTCTATCTATTATAATATAAAATGAATAGCTGAATGTGTTGCTAAGCGCAAATCTCGAGAGCAGCTGAACCGATTTTGCTAATTCTTTTTTTAGAATATTCCTTGAAGTACAAGAATGGTTCTTGCGGAGAGAAAATTTAAAAAAAATAATACTTAATAAAAGAATCGACTGTTAGGCGGTACGAAGTTCGCCAGCTCAGCTAGTTATAAATAATTTCTTAGAGGTCTTTGTCAACATATTAGTTTATCTATTATTTACCGCATGACAACTTACCTGTTAGTTAAACCTTAAGTCATGGCTTAAACACAAGGTTAGGAGGAAATGTCCTTCGATTTCATTGCCGGCCGTGTTTAGAATATTGTTTGTAATTCGAACACGTATGGGTTATCAGTCACGTTCAAAACGACTATTTATTTTCACCATTATAAATGGAGCTGTAAATCCTCATTTATTATTAACGAGCTTATCTTTTTAAAGTAAATTTAAAATAATATTTTTCCTAATCGTTAAAACCAAGCAAGTGACTATTACATACTTAAAATAAAGAGTGATCTTCTTTCACGGAAATTCTTTCTTATTGAAGTGAAAGCTTCTTTAGGCGCGTTAGGCATTTTTTGAGATGGGAAAAGAAAAACCATTGAATATGCGACTTGTTACGGTTACTGTTACCGCGACCGACACCTCTGTATATAAGTTTTTGCATATATTGTGATCGTTTAATACTTGTCAAGTCGAAGTCAAGTCATATTTTAAAGAAATTGAGTTTTTTTGAGACGGGTAAAAACAATTGAACTAGCAAAGTTTACCTGCCGTTACCAACCTCTGTATATAATATATATTTTTTTTAATTTTTAGTTTTCATATTTTTTCATTAATTTGGTCTTGTAAGATGTGGTCATGATTGTAAATTAATCTTACTGGATATTATTTATGTGATACTTAATTACATATCAATAAGTAAATAATAATTCATCATCATCATCATCATTTAGCCTTTCGTAGTCCACTGCTGGACATAGGCCTCTCCCAATTTGCGCCACAACACCCGGGTCCTCCGCCTTTCGCATCCAGTAATTCGTAACGAGGTCATCCGACAAAGAACCAAAGTGACCGACATAGCTCGCAAAATAAGCTCGCTGAAGTGGCAATGGGCTGGCCACGTCTGCCGAAGGACCGACAGCCGTTGGAGCAAACGAGTCCTGGAATGGAGACCGCGTCTCGGCAACCGTAAGGTGGGACGCCCCCCCGCCAGATGGACTGACGACCTGAAGAAGGTCGCTGGAGGGGACTGGATGCGAAATAATAATTATGTAGTAACAAATAATGGTTCCGACATTGATGATAGATGTAGTGTACATTAAGAGAACAAGTTGATCGGGCTTCAATCGGGCAATTCGGGAAGCACCTTAAAGGTACCTGAATCACCTGTTTGTCAAAATTGTAATGTATAGTTTCATCAACTTGCGTTAAATTGCTTTCGTATAAAGAGGTTATAAACATACAAACATTAATAAAAACACTTAAATTGTACTCACATTTTGAGTAACCCTTAAAAATCGAGCAAATTTTCTGCGAGTGCACTTCCAAATTACTCTAAAAGTCTAAAACTTGGTACCTCGTAAATCAAACTGCAAATTAGCTATTAGTCTGACGAAAAATAAAAATAAAGAAATCTTTAAAGCATAATTACACTTTGATCAGTCACGTAGTTAGGAAAACTTGAACGAAAACTTTTTCTTTTTGCAAAAGATTTTTTAACTTTAAAAGTTTTGTAGTATTTGATGAAAAGAGTCTGTATTATTTTATTGACGTGCCTGTTGGTCTAGTAGTTAGTGACCCTTACTGCTGAACCGGAGGTCGTGGGTTCGATTCCCACCCAGGACAAATCTTTGTCTGATGAGCACGATCATTTGTTCTGTGTGGGTGTAACATATCTATGTATGTAATTAGAAATATATGTGTGTTTAGCAGTTGTTCGGTTGCCACAATACAGGTTTTGCCTAGTTTGGGATCTGATGGCCGTGTGTGAGTTGTCTCAAGATTAAGTACATTATTATTATGTATTAAATAAAGACAATGTTTAAAACTGAGTTGATTTATAAATACATTAGAGGAAAACGATGTCGTTACACAAAAGAAATGAGGAAAGGAAAAGACATGCAACTCTGGGTAACTGGGAATTAGGGCGGCAATGACAGAGATGTGTTGGATATCAAATGCAGGCTATTAATCTGGAGCAGGGGGGCGTGAAAGTGGAAGGTATAGGCCTTTAAAAACGCGGTTTTTCTGGTGATAATTGTTTCTGTGACATTTGGTGACATTTGAGAGCTGAATGTAGTCTAGATATGGTCTAGATTTATCGTTCAGCGTCGTACAGTCACGTGGAAAATAAAAGAAAGGTATTTCTTAAACATTATTTAGTAAATATTTATTGCACCAGTTAAAATCTAAACCAGAATATTTTTGAAAAAGGATCTATCATCCTCAAAGTTTTTACTCAAAATAGCAGTAACCTGCTTACATTTTTAAAGTAGCTAGACGATTTCTGTATTAACACTTAATAGCTGCTTAAAATTTGACTAAAGTGTTAATGAGTACTGAAAAAAAAAAACGAGTGTGCTTTAGACCACACGACAGATGAAAAACTTCTCTATTCATATACAAAACGTAACTGGCTGTGAAATAAAGAGAGAAAGTAAATGTGTGCTTGCACCTCTCTCTCTTGCCTGTAATATACAAAACGTAACTCATTCTCTTTCTTTGTTCACCAACTTAATTCTTCCTCTCAATTTCCGTTCGCCTCGCCCGATCACACTTTTCGTAACGCCCTCGTCACGCATTCACCAGCTTACTCCTATTTTAAAAACACTTTAAAATATTGTTACGAATAATTTTCATGGCCCTATAGCAAGGCGGCAAATAAATTGCCCACGCTGCATCTGACGCTAAAGTAAAAAAAAACACTTCTTTGCGTAAAAATGATTTATAACATATTTATATCCCGTTTATTGCAGTTTAATATCTCGGATTACATTTCAATTTCTTTTGATTTATAGTTATTTATACTGACTCGGGTAATTACTGGGGAAAACGGTTTAATTGGTTTTGAAACCCGGCTCCTCTCAAGTACTCTCAGATTTGGAGGGTCCTTTTACTAACAGAAATCTTGTGTAAAAACACTTAACATCAACGCCATTATTCACTCAGCCTTTTAACGCGTTTTTAGCTTAAATCATGCCATTGACACCTATATTTATTTACATCAGGTTTCTTGTAAAACTTATTGACGTACTCAGAGTTCGTTTTTTACTACATATACTCTTATGTAAATTATTAAGGGATTCCTAATTGTTATCGATTTTGATCTTATCAGGTCACCTCTCAGACTTCTGAGAGTTGGCCTACTTAAATCGATTTAAGGAATTACTTAGTCTCGTGTTAAGCAAGTCAACTTTTAAAAGTCAGAGAGGGTGATTACTTAAATCGATAAATAAATTAGGAATGCCTTAAGTTACCATTTACGTCTCCTATTTATTTCTTGTGTAAGAGATGTTTCCCGAATATCTAACGTGAATAAAATGGGTTAAATTTTAATAGATATATATATTTTACCTTATTCATACAGTTTAAAATAACAAAAACTTAGACATTTAACTAATAAAGTTTTTGTTATTGTAAATGGAACAATTTGAGTTCCAGGTCCACCATATAACTTCTTTTATCATAAAGAATAGAGGGCTATAAATAAAAGTATAAAGAATAAGTGCTGAAAACAGTTGAATTAATTAATACATTCGAGCTGTAATGATGAAAGAGAAGAGAAGCGAAGAGAAGACAAATATACATTACGTCGACCCTTATCGCCCATCTTAAATAAAGCAGAAAAAGACTCGCATCTACTTAAAAACTGTCCTGAATTTTACAGTAACAATTTTCGTGGTTTCACCAGCCTCTGCTTTGTTTTTTTGTTCATTTTTTTTATTTTCCGTGATCATCCCATTGCAGGGCAAAAGCCTCTGCTAACACCAGTAAAAATTACGCTATAAAAGTAATCTCATGAGACAATTTTAACCTTACAAAATCGTATCACAAAATCATAACCCATAACAAAATGGTACAACAAAAATAGGACGATATTTTTTGAAAACAAGCCGCGTACTATTTCTGAAGGAATCGCAATATGTTGAAGTTGGAATACAAATTGGGTGTAGGTTTATAAACCGAGTATAACAGTTGGGATTCGACCCACAGGTCATACTCAGGGACCCTGTTTTGTGATTCGAATGTTACATTTGAATTTTGGGCGTTTTATTTGAATTTTGGAGATGATATGATTTTGGGTGATATTTTTGTAAGCTTAGAGGAATAAATAAGTCAACAATAGAGCGCGCATAACGAGTATGAACTGTCGGCACTAGTATGAACATGTAAAATCATAAATTTTTGTCAAAACAGAGCGCACTGTTTTATTAAAACTATCTCAAAGGTTTCGATATTATTTGGGTAATATTAGGTAATATTACCCAAATAATATGGAAACCTTTGATATTTTAGCATAAACGTCTGTCGTTGCACGCAAAATCACTTAAATCAGTAAACGAGCCTAGTAAATTTAGCTAAAAATGTGCTTACGTTTGGCATAAGGGTCTACTAGTGATGTGCACGCTCTATGCTTGTCTATAATATGAACTCTCATGTTGTAGGTAAGACTGACTTATTGACAGTGAACATAAGTTACCATTTGATACTTAAAAAAATAAAAAATAACGTAATTAGGTGTTTTTAATTAAAGAGGTTTTCGGTATTCAATAAGTTGCGCGGTAAAATATTAGGTAATAATTTAAATCTCAATACCGGACTTGGTGTATGTAAATGGCCACCCCATTTATCTACACAAAGTCCGGTCTTGAGATTTAAATTATTACAACCTAATATTTGAATGTATGACTTATTTTTTTAATGTCCGTCAGTTAGATAATAAAAAATATTAAGATACGTATATAACAAAAAAGTTACTACAATACATTGATTTTAAATGTAGCATGATATTAACATTTTGTACATTTTGAACTTTAATTGCTTACTTAGTTTATTTTCGATTTTGAAAAAAAATAAAAAAATAAAATAATGTCTAATATTTTTTTTATTATCTAACTGAGAAATTAAACGGATTTTTCCATCCACCGTATTAGTTATATACGTATTTAGTATATAGTTTATTCCTTTTTTTCACTTTGTGTAAGACACTGCCTGAAATAAAGAAATGCATAAAAAAAAAGAATATTAAACACACCTTGTATTAGTTAATCAAAGCTCAAAATTTTCTGAACAAACTAAAGACGCGAGCATTTATCTCTTACAAGTACTACTTATAAAGATAAGGTCTAAAAACCTTTTCTAAATTGTTAACTACTAAAGTTATCAACACCATTAAGTCTAACTATACTAGTTAATGTTTCAACGGCTCCGCGTTAAATTAGCTTCATTCGCAAAACACGAATAGTCCGTAGAGACAGGTGTTGTTACAATTTTATGCTAATCTTCTCAACTCATACGAGAATTTCGTAAGCTGTTATATCCATTGCGCGCTGAACTCAGACGAGTTAAATGTGTTGCTGTACTAATGTTGCTATGTAACTTGAAATGCTGACGTAATTTTTTTGGACTAAGTGATAAACGTACGTTTTCTAATTATAAATGTGTGGGTTCGTCCTAATTACTACATTGAATGGTCCTTCAACTTTGTATATTGTGTTTTTCTTATAAAATGTTTAGTCTGTAAAGTAAGAACAGTCGATTGAAATAAAAATAATTGAAAAGATTTGCATCGAATTTTCTTATATAAACTATAAAATCATAGTGTCACATAACGCCATTTCTGAATAAATATTATCTAACTAAAGCATGGTCGAGCAGGGCCCTTACTCTCCAATTTAATTTTAATTCTTATACAATGCCAATGCAAAATTGATATTAGTTAAGCTGGCAGGACATTTAGTTTTCATAAAAAATAATGCTGGCAATGGAAGGAACTGACGTGAATCTAAACATTAGGAGTATTTTTTGTACTGTGTGTTGTTTGTGTGTCTGCTCAATGAATAGCTATTTTGCATTGGCATTGTATTAGAATTAAAATAAAATTTGGAGAGTAAGGGGACAGTATTGTGAGAAATGACCTGTCCATTCAATGAATACCCATTGAGTTACCGTGATTCACCTTCAATTCATTCATTCATTTATCATGCCATGTAGGATGTAGCCTGTACCTATTGATTTTTGTTGTAACATATGTTTATTTTTGCCTTATCATTTGGAAACTCAAAATCAGTCTCATTATAAAAAGAAATACATATATTAAAAAATACTTTTACAGGGTATGTTTCTATGCGACTGTCCCGAATGTGATGCAAGCAGGATTTGTCATACAGACTTTTGCTATTGATAATCCAGTTCCCTGGGAAAGTTAAAATATTTTTTACCAAAAAAAAAAGGCTGGTCAGACTAAAATACTAAAATCATCAAAAAGTACTTACTCTGCAAAGATTTACCAAATATCTTTATTCATTACCAAATACAAAAGGTCTTATGAATACAACCAAACATTTGTAGAATAAGGGCAAAATTACTTTCCAATTTAGCTAACAATGCGTGCTAGATTGGGGCCCGATATAACAAGGGTACAATGTACCACACATAATTGGTAACAAATTGTATATAAAACCGCCTTTATTTCGTAGCGTTAAGGTCTTGTTTCGTAATTGATTGATACCACTGGCTTGTGATTGACAGTACCAACGCTATCTGCTAACCTTTTGATTTTTTGCCGCAAGTTCAATAGTAATTGTATAATAATACCATACTTATTTGATTAAATCGAGATTGTATTAATTAGATAATGTTTATAAATGTGGATATCAAGCGTTTAGAAGTAAAATTGCTGCCTTTTTTACGTTTTACTTTTATTGCAATAGAATAGAAACCTAATTTTTGTGACATGGATTCCTAATAGGGTTGTAATGTTGTCAATTTTATTAATTGACTTGATTTTGTTATTAAAAAATACTAGACACCTTTTTTTCCCTTATTAAAAATAATGAGAAAATTCTCCCGGCTTGTGAGTTTAATAATTGGTTTTGGTTAAAATATTAGTGTAATAATGACGTCACGCGAAGTTTCTATTCACTGCCTCTTCGTATTTTTTGTTTAGGAGACTAGAGAAAATACGTGTGTAATATTTTTTAATTATCTCAAAGAGTCAACATCCCGATTATTATGTGTGGACCATTTACATTCAAATAACTCGCGACCCCGCCGCGACAGCTCATGATTAGGGACTCTTATTGGGTCCGAAACTAGGCGGATGACTACAAAGAAATGATCATGAATAAAGTTTTTGAGAAAGCAATGAGTTTTTCCAGCATAAATAATATAATTAGGATATTAACAGGCTTTTATTGTTTTATACCTTACTCTTGTACAAAAACACTGTTTATCAGCTTACGTCTTTTTAACTGACTTCAAAAAGAGCAGGTTGTCAATTTGACAGTATTTTTTTATAATTTTTTTTTGTATGCTTGCTACGCTATATCTTCAGATATTATGGATAGATTCCAAAAATTCTTTATGTTGTCGATAGGGTAGGATATAAGTACCGCAGCCCCCTAGATATGTGGCATTTCGACAAACGTTAACGATGATAGAAATCGCTTAAATGACATTTAATGTATGGAAATGACATTTCATTTCGATAAGTCACGTGACTTGGACCTGTCACTTCCATACATGTGAACGATTCGATCAGCGTTATCGCTTGTCCAAATGTAACTTGTCGAGGGGGCAGAAGTGGTTCCATATAATTTACATTGAAGTCCTACATTAAAGAATTACATTCCTTTTTACAATAATTATAATGTGTAACTAATTATTATGTTAACGAACGACATCCACTTATCTTCAATCATTCTTCTAAGTCATTCATTCATTCTTCACGTTTCTCCAAACCATAATTACAGTTCATTTCATTCGGTCGCGTGATGCACTCCTCCGTCTTCCTCTAAGCTTCTCAGTTCCGATCTTACATTTCCTGGGATTTCGTGTTCATGTACAATGTACATTATTCAGTATAATGTGTGAACTCGGGCTTTGACCTATGAATAGTGTGCATGCAAGATTTTAACAGGGAATCTATCACACCGAAGCGTTATTGTAATTAATGTAAAAAAAATGTAAATAAATTAAAAGTATAAAAAGGTCAAGTATAATGGAAAGAGAGTAGAGAGACCTTTGCCCTGCAGTGAAATAGAAATGGCTGATTTTAATAATAACGTTACACTGCATTTCTATGTATTGAAGTAGATTGTGCAAGTATAGTCAAGTACAGTGGTTGAACTCCGACTCCGAACAAAAATATTAACCAGTTTTGCTTACGCCAAACTAATTAGGAAAATCCATAAAGTATCTTTTTTATAGTTTTGTTCTTTACAGACCCTTTCCTTTACAACTTTTTCATAGCCGAGAAAATCCCAAACTAATTACGTTTGCGAACTTCGGTGTGAATGAGGATTGCTTGGTGAATGAAAGCTCGGTAGGCGGAACAAATGTGTTCATTTTGCTTGAGTGAAAGAGCGTTGTTTTAGGGTCTAATGTGAAGTGGTATAAGTAGTGTTTGAGGTCTCTGTTAGGATAGCTGTTATATTAAGTGTTTGCGAGATAAATGTGAAATTGTTATGGGCAATTACTGATGCAATAAAAGTTGGCTATCTAAAACTTTTACAAAAAGGTTTCCAGCGCTAAGCAGTGATTGATAATGGCTTGATTAAAAACCTAAAGAACTATCTTTAAACCTTAATTTATGTCTAAGAGGCATTATTATCTTCCGCGTTTTGAGAGTATGTATAAATTACGAAAGAAATATCTCGGACTTACTCGGCTCGACAAAAAGATCGAAGTAAATATACCTACTGTCGTTTTGCTAGAATGAATTGAATTTTGCTTGAATGAAAATTCAATTCACATACACAAATAACACCCATACTTGGAACACGCATTTGTGAATCACACAAATGCTTGTCTCGTGCGGGAATCGAACCCGCAGCACGTCGCGCACAGTGGTAATTGGCGTCGTGACATTTGCCTCACGGCTATCCGTGCAGTGAAAATGCTGGCTAAAACGCTCCCGTTTATTTTGTGTAATAATGTAACTATCAATAGAATGTTCATTACAAGTAAATGGTGAAGTCTATCAGCACCATAAGTCTGTATTGTAATATACAAAACAATGCCGAGGTTAAACACACACATTAGGCTAATGTGTTCTGTGAAAAGTACTGAAACATTGATATGCTGTTCCCATAATTGTGTGATAGTAGCGACTGTTCTGTAATTATTAGGATGTATTCTTGTACCTATAATAAGAGACTAGAAAAACAAAACCAATTTCATCGAATCATGTCTATTAATATTGTAACGATCTCCGTGGCGAGTGGCGTACGCACCGGTTTTCAAGGTCTCGCCAGCTCTGAGGTCCCGGGTTCGACCCCCGGCCGGGTCAATGTAGTAAACCCCTTTTCTACATTGTCTCGGGTCTTCGTTTTCTCTGAATTCCATAACACAAGTGCTTTAGTTACTTACTTTGGGTTGAGAGTAATGTATGTGATGTTGTCCACATTTATTTATTTAATATTGTAAACGTAAATAATTAAAAAGATAAACGAGTATACGAGAATTTCGAATGTAAGTTCCTGTGGTGTAACCAGTGAGTGGTGAAATACAATATTCAATAAGAAACGTTTTACATAGGTTTAATTAAAGGCCCTGTAAACGATCAAGCATGCTTGACAAAAATGTTAAACAAGCTTGTCAAGCTTTACGATTTTGGTCAAGTAATGGCGTCAAACACATCAAGCAAGAGTTTCATCAAAATTGACAAGCACGTAGATGCTTGACCAACGCGTCAAGCAGAGCCGCAGACGATCAAATTGACAATCACGTAAAGTTTGACACGCAGCTTATAGTGTCTAGATGTATTAATAGTAGATAAGCAATTTGTTAGACTTGGGTTGAATTTACTAACGCCAGATAATTTTATCCGAGGAATAATTTAGAATTTTCGACAGTTCTCCCATACATATATTTCAGCCGTCAATTGTATTCCACGAATAAAAAATATTTAAGATTGGTAAAATCAGCCAGTGGTGTAAAAACAAACTAATAAGCACTATGCAAATAAAAAGATTGTAGCAGATAAAAAGTATGGATAAAATGGGAGATTTTAAGATATCAATCAGATATTCATATCTATGAACAGCTTCTACTTAAACAAATAATGAAAATCAACATGAAGTATGTAATTTATTAATCTAACGGGTTATGTATTCTTTATGCATGTTTTATTTTATAAATATCGCTCGCGCATACCTAAAATTGTCTCGTCTGGCAAGCTCTACCACTGAAGCTACATCAATAAAACCACAATACTACTTGGTCTAAATACCTCTTTTATTATCATGAACAAAGTCGTAAAATCGCTCCGCTTATCGCTTACCATAACAACGTGATCACAGCCAAACATTCAAGAGGGCAAACGGTTCATGATTATAATATGAATATTGATTCTTTAAAGGAAAGTTTACACTCGTTTAAATATATGTTTTTATGTATATAGCTGTGCCTCGCGCACTCGCCTTGCTCATCTCCCAAGGTAAATAGCCTGATCTAGCTCAAGAATAGGGCTATCGAATTCAAAAGATTTTTTTCTAATCCGACTAGTAGTTTCAGAGACTAGCGCGTTCAAACAAAAAAAATACTTAAGCTTTTTTATCGGTTGTTTAATTAAATTTCATCAGTCATAGCTAATAGTAGTAGGTAACTATTGCTACACGTCTGGAAAAATAATGTCATGTCAACTTGTGCAGTAATATTTTACAATTATATTTTCGTTTAAGGAAAATGTAACAAAGTAGTTTTTTTAAAAGATAGATGAGAATACTTTTTTTTTTAATTACTGCAATGTCACTTTTTACGAGCTTTTGAGTGACTAAGGTAGTTTTACCTAATTAGTAAAATAAGTAAAGGTATATTAGGAAGATATTTCTTTTTATGACTTAAATTACAAAAAGTAATCGTTATAAAAATATAATTAATTTAAAATAATAAAAAATACTTTACCAAAAAAAATCAAACTGCAAACTGAATAATTTGGCACATGCAAACTGGCCTTAAGAAAAGTCGCCGCGTCGCGGGCCGAAACTCTATTTACGTCGTTTCCACGAACCGGTACGGAATCGAACCCCGTACTCTAATTCTAACTGTTATTGAAGTCAGTAATTTGGTTAACATTGCTACTTAAATAAAAGAATACGTCTAGTCTGTAATTCATATGTCATTTAGATTTGACTGTAGGTGAACGAACTATAAGAAAGATGTTTTGGATGATGTATGAAAAGACGTAATATAAATAGTTTTTAAATATATCTTACCATATATCTCATAATGGGAGAGACAGCGTGCAGCTGGGGAGGCTGTTACATGGTATAGGTTTTTCCTGTTTAACCACTAGATTCCGCTCGCGGCTCCGCCCGCACGTATGTCAGTTGTCGCGGCAAAAAGTAACTTATTTATATTTCTTGGAGTTCAATGTTCATCAAAATCGGTGAGTTACTTTCTTCGCATTGACGTTTCCATACTGCGGCAACTCTGCGGAGGTATCCTTACAAAAAGGATATCACAGCATATAGCATAGAGGAACAGGGATTATTACTTCTAAAGGCCAAAAACACATCAATTAGGTACATAATATTTATGTACATAATAATATATATTTTTATAGTAAAAAAAAAAAAAAAAAAAAAGTGTTAAAGTGTTTATTTCAGTAAATCTTTACAAGTAAGTTGCCAGGGCTTCCCAGAAAGTAATCAACAGATACTTGTGTTGGGAAAACCTCGCTCTTCCTACGTGAACATATACTTAGATTTACATCACTATAAATTTTACTTAATACAATTTTTTTAATAAATAAATAAAAACATCGTTGTCGAGTAGTTGTGTGTGACTACAGTGAGTAATTAGTTAGGTGTGGTGTGTGTGGACGTGTGTGTGTATGTCCGAAGATGTGTAAGTGCGTGTATGTGCAAGTGAATGTGTGTGTTTCGTTTGCATGTGTGTGTGTGTATAGTAATTTATATATATTTACTAGCATAACTAACTCCGAATGATTTAATTTCAATTCCAACAAAATGTCAATACAAAATTAAAATTAATTTAGCAGACACGTGATTCCTGTTTAAAAAATCAAAAATCTTTTTTTTTTTATTCCAGTTCCTCCTAATCGACTGATAATATTGAAAAAATAGAGCGCTAGTGTTAAGTTCAAGAGAACGAACAGTCACACTTACAATATTAATCGGTTGGAAGAGTAACCCAGCAGGTCATAAGATTGTTCATCAATAAAAAAGAGACGATCTCTAATTACCTAGGCCTAGCGCCTGACGTTTTAATGTGTACGTTACTGGCTCTATTGGCATAACCTCTCTCGTCATAATTAAAACAAAATAACCCATTCCTCATTACACAAAAAATATAAAGTTGTGTATTATGTTTACGTAAATTATATAGCTCTTATTTTCCCGGGATTTTTAACTGTAGATAATTGGACGAGCTCCCCGAGGGCTCGAACTTAATGTTTTTAAAATGTTATGCTTTTGTTGTTTAGCTTGTAATTATCAACTTAAAATTATTCTATTATTTTGACATTTATTTATATTTAAATTAATCCAAATATATTGATCTGGAATAAGAATATCACCTGTGTTGTTAATAAAGAAGAACGAAAATAAGCTATAATGCTTTGGAATACATACGTTGTCAATTTCTAAAAGTTACCGATGAAGAGTGTCATAGTATAATTGTATCTGCAAGGGAAAACATCACTTCAATTTTGCAAATCACTCAAATACTCCATAATGGTGAAACTTGTCGATATATCTCAGTTCCACATTTACGACCACAATTTAAAAAGGAGATATTTAAAAGTTAACTTTGAAATATTATTGCTTTCTGAGATATACGCGAATATAAGCATGAAATAAAACTACTTTGAACAACAGTGTGCTTATATTGCGTAGGTCGAAATACAAATAATTTATTTAAATATGAAGGTAGAACGAGCAACATCAACTGTCAAGACGAATACCACCTCAGTCTGCCCGTGACCATGACACCTGCAAAGGCGTTGAAACGTCTGAACCAAAAATCTAAATACAAACCGCGATAAAATCCGTTTAAAGTAGTTTTTAAATAATACTTAATATTTTCTCACCTCAGCAGGTATTTGAAACTGTCCGCCGGAGCCCCGCCAAGCATGATTTAGCGAACCCGCTGCTTCGGCAAAGGCAAGGACGGGACCGGAGTGTTTTTAGTCGGTGCCAGTCCAACATATCCCCACGTCGTGCCCTCGGCGTGGGTTGAAGTCATTAGATTTTCAACCCGTAAAAAAAGGTATTTGAAACGGTGATAGATGTACTGTGTAAAGCAGACCAAACGAACAATTAAAATAATATTCCTTATATCGAATTTCACATTTTTAACTGAGTGGAGCGATGAAAAGTAATATAAGTAAATGTGGGTTCGTTAGAACGTCTAGACATCAAGCGATATCACATAGCTACCATTATTGCAAACACAAGTACGTCACAGCAATGTTTCTGTGGATTATGTGGTTGAAACTAATTATTACGTCAAAGAGTCTATCTTACCGAGAGTTTCCAAGTTTAAATTTGCGGTACGTAATTTTTTATTTACTATTGTTTTGAATATATATGGTATAGCCAATTAAAATAATAGCTAATAGTTTTATAGCTTCTTATCATAAAAACATAAGTAAATTACCGTTTTTTACACTGTTAATTGCCGTAATTTCTACACGGTTATAAAGAATTTATGTGTCTTCTGAAGACAAAAATAATTCTATACGACCAGATAGAAATTAAACACAAAACACCTGGACGGTAATATCTAAGAAAAAATATAAGAACCAAGATTTATGCTTATATAAATATGAATTTTCTGGGTGTTCTTTGTAAGTTCATGTGATATGAATGTGTGCAATCCCTCACGACACAAGGATTTAATTCTCTAATGGAGGAGTCGCTTAAAAAAAGTACAGTACTTAATTGTAAATCAGTGGAGATGTCCGTACTGAAATTTTAATTTAGGTATAGGCATTTTCAGTACAATAATAAACATCAGTCACAGCCCTAGAATTTTCTACAAACATCTGTACCTATAAATATACGCGTTAGTTACAAAAATAGCACATATATATATATTTGATCTTTAAAACAATCTTTGTGGGTGCAAAAAAGTCGAACACCAAAAATATCTTCCCTATAAAATTCGTAACTCACTCATATTCAGTGCTTTCATGCCCAATAATATAAAAATTTGCATGAATATATAAGAAAGGCGTTATTCTGGGCCTCACCTCATTGAGAATCGATGTGCTTCCATCTTCCTCGAACATTTATTATTTTATAACCGTAAATAAATTGTTCCCGTATTTTTCTTTATCGCGAGGTTTTAATATAAAGAGTTTTAGCTTTTTTTATGTTCATTCTCTTTTCTACAGATATGTTATTAGCGCTCGCATTTTGAGGGCTCGAAAACCTCCTTATTTGGATGTTTTCAATGATAGCCTATAAGAAACCTCTTGGTCTAGTGATTAGTGACCCTGACTGCTAAACCGCAGGTCGTGGCTTCGATTCCCACTCAGGACAAATCTTTGTGTGATGAGCATGGACATTTGTTCTGTGTCTGGGTGTAATTTATCTATAATTTGTATGTATTTCGAAATATATGTGAGTTTATCAGTTGTCTGGTCACCATAATACAGGCTCATGCCTAGCTTGGGATCAGATGGCCGTATGTGAGTTGTCCCAAGATATTATTATTACTATTATAATTATGTAGGTAATATACAAATTATTATTTCAGTAATTATTATATTATTTTATACATTTGTGGGCAATAAAATCTTACTTGTATTTTACTCAAACTACTTTTCTTGATAAGTGTAAGTACTCTTAGCAATTTCACAAAATACAATTTAAAGGAAAACGTGTGACAGTGAGTTGACATGCCATTTTCCTTTTCAGATTTGAAGAGACACTTCATTATTTGAAACCGAAATTGAAATTCTGTTTAAGTCTTGAGTCTTGTCTAGACTTAAGACAACATTAGACAGTACACTCTAACTTATCGTTTTGTAATAATTAATTATCTCGTTGTGAGTGTAAAAATTAATACATTTGTATATAACCCAGTTGTCTTATTGGATTACTATCTTCCCGCCCCAGTTTAGTACTATAGACAAAAAATTTATGCATTATACACACAAACCTTTCTCTTAAATAACTCTACTCATTGGTAAAAACCGTGTGAAAATCCGTTAGGTAGTTTTAGGGTTTATCGCATACATACGGAGAACAGACGCGGTATGGGGACTTTGTTTTATAATATGTATACTGTATAGATAGCTAGGATAGATTCATATTTAATGTTACTGGCATTGCTGTCAGCAACACTAAATACATTACTTGAGTGAAAAGAGTTAAGTAAAAATAAATACCTTATTTTATTTCTCTACACTATATAGACTCCTTTGGCCTTATTAATAAAAATCTCGACTGCGATTAGCAATAATTGCTTAGCAGATTCTATATTTAATTTTTCTATAGACAATTTAAAATAGAATTTGTTAATCCGTTGTTAAGTTCCATCGCGATTTTTATTAAAAGGCCGCTTGTGAATGTAGGAAGCTAAGCTTCCATGTTTTGTGATACTGGCCAAATACTTCCACAAAAAATAGTAATTAGGATATAACATTCAAAATATAATAATAAAAACTTACTTAAATGGTTTAAACTCAGATTAAGACAAAAATAAGGTAAGTACTTCCTCAAATAACTCCAGTTAATATGACCGTTTTACTCAGACTATAAAATACTAAGTTATTCAGCTTCATAGCTAGAATCCGTAAGTACGGTTGTAAAATGCTTTGTCTTTGGATATTACTTGAATTTTTAAAGGTACTTATTACGTTTCAAAACTTTTCGTTAAAAGAATTAAGGCGTGTAATATAATACTTGTCTTTGTCCAAAGTTAGCTTAATTTAAAAATTCATGTCTAACAGTTGAACATAATATTCTGTAATCCTATATATTTTTTAAGGAGTGAAGAAAATTCGTGGATTGTTTTTTGTTTTGTTATTATTATATATATATATATATTATATATTTAATTAGTGGAAAATTTTTAATTTCAGTCAGGACTAAAACTTGCGACTAAGCGATGGGGCGTTAAACCGCATCAATCGCTACTGAGGTCACTGACTGATGATTAAATTTCTCCTTCTCTTTGTTATGTCTTAGATTACATACTTAAGTTAAAGTAAAAAATTCTTATACCATTTATATTTAATTATAAATATTCTATTTACTTACATTAATGCGTAAAAGTAATAAATAATCTAGTGTAATTTTATTTCTGTTAAATAATTTTAAATGGCTGCCAAGTTGTCAGGTTTTAGCGGTATTTTATTCCAATTTAAAAGGCTCGAAAAGCCGTGTATAATAAGCCTAATATTTCTTCAGACATTTCTTTTTAACCGACTTCAAAAAGGAGGAGGTGTAAGAAGGTTCTCAATATTGTTGGTATTTTTTTTCTATGTATTTACACCACAGAACAGAAAAAATACAGTAGAAGTCGCATAGCGCTTCATTTCTACCGAGACTAGCGTACCCAAACCACACCCAAACTCACACAAAGATAGGTATATTGTATTTCGTAACACTAAAAAATCCTTCACGTCATTGGGCATTTTGAAGTAGGCGGTTTATCAAGCGTTACTTAATAGAATAAAAACCATGACAGCATGTTAACAGTGTTGTTTATTGTATACCCTTTATCGTACAGAATAGTTTGAAGAGAAAGTTATGCTACTCGCTGCTAGATGGCTCTATATTAAATTCATTCAATTTAGCTGTATTCACACACAAATAAGATTGATATTTCTGGATCAAACTTATTACTAAATGTGTTTTGCTAGGTATGTAACATTGGCATTGCCTTATTTTATCGACATTACTTTTTATTCTTAGACTAGCATTTGCCCGCCACTTCGTCCGCGTTTCCGTCGTTTTTCGTAAAAAAGTAGCATATGTCACTCACGGTTCAGTGGTTTTGATGTAACAGACAGATTAACTTTCGTATTTTAGTAGGGAAATATAATATGTCACGTTACACAAAAATAATCCTTATAGCATGATTCAATATTCACGCGCGACGGGACGGCGCGATGGCTTATTATCGTATTTCATGTATAAGTTTGGTGTTTCTATACTATATATAACTATATATAACTTTTTTTTAATTAGGGATGAGTGAGAGTATTATAAACGTAAGAAAAAACAAATATAATCTACACTACTACTATAGCTATCGGGAGTTACACGTGTTATTGTGAGTCAACCATAAAAGATAGACATGTTGAGGGATATTTTTTAGACAATTTTCTGTAGAACATTTCCGTCATACATGATTTCTATGTAGCTTTAACCATTAAGGCTGCAGACGCGACTGAAGCTTGAAAAATGGAGTAACTTCTCCCGTTTTCCCAACATTTCCCTTCCCTGCTCTGCTCCTATTGATTGTAGCGTGATGAAAAGTATACTATAACCTGCCCAAGAGTATGAAAAATAATTGTACCAAGTTTCGTAAAAATCCGTCGAGTAGATTTGGTTTCTATAAGGAACATGCAGACAGACAGACAGACGAAAATTTAACTGCTTGCATTTTTGGCATCAGTATCGATCACTTATCACCCCCTGATAGTTATTTTGAAAATATATTTGATGTACAGAATTGACCTCTCTACAAATTTATTATAAGTATAAATAGATAAATTAGAGTTAAGGCGCTACTCGAATAATTATTTCGTTTGCCGGTAAGCGACGATAAGCGGAGTGGAGAGTCAACCTAAGAGAATAAAAAAGAAATCAAATGTAAGAGAGAGATCATACTAACTGCTTGCTAACGGGACGGAAAGAGCTAAACATATGTTAAGGTCGCGAAAGATTGTCTTAGAAATAATAACGCAAGCGAAAAAATGGAAAATCTTATATTAATCGAAATTAATCCGATGGAATAAAGAATCAATCCACATTAATCTAGATATAATGATAATGCATCAAATAGTGTGAAAAATATATTATTAAGTTAAATAGTTTGGTAGATTGAGCAAAAAAGTGTTTTTATAGAGCCGATTTCAAAAAATTTAAGTATCTAGGAAAGTTAGCTAGGAACCAAGTTTCATGTCCCTAACTTTTATAGTTGCTAAGTACCTAAGTTAATTAAGTAAAAACGAAATTAAAATAACTAAAAAAAATGTGTAAGGCCTTAACTACTCGAATAATTTGAAAACTACATTTTGAATCTGTAAAAATTTAACTACGTGAAATTTTCCTTTTTTAGTAGTTCAACATAAATAAAACGTCTGTATTTTAAACTATCGATAACTCATTATCGATAACGGTAATGCCTAAATGAGTAGCAGAACTTGACATTGTGCATTGTCGGAATGTTCTAGAATAATTGTTTTCCTTTAAAAAAAAGTGAACCTAACTGCCAACAAAATAAAGTAAATTTTTATTTGCGTGTTTTTACAAATTATTGTTTTTCAAAATTTTATCAATAGAAAATAAACCAGGACTAATCGATAATGGGAAATTCCACCATTTGATAAATTTTTGGCGCTGCTATCTAGCTAGCACTCTAAAACAGTACAAAACGGCATCTTTGTATTTATTAGTCGAGCTTGTTTCACCGTGGCGATCGTAACTAGACTGACGTGCGCGACGTGTAGCGCGGTGTATCATACGCGTGAGCCCGCTTATGTCGGGGTACGCGCGCCCCGCCCACATGCGACTTCTACCTTATTTTTTCTGTTCTGTGATTTACACCGATTACGACCGATTAAAACATTTCTGATGATGATAATTTACGTGATTCTTTTTTTTTCGATGCGGAGTAGTTGCTATTTGGTCCCAGAAAAACAAAATAATTTGGTTGAGTAGTTTTTATTGCTATTGGTCGTTATTGGTTAGTTTCCATTCAGGTTAACCGTTTGTCTGATATTCAATAAGGAAATAATCAATTTTATTGATTATATAAATATATTTTGAGCTATAACATCACAAAACCTTTGAAATCCCACGTGTGCGAAATTTACGAGCAGAATCCATGATTTCCTTCAGTTAAAGTGCTTTTATGAACCTTAAATGAACTCGTAAACGATAAAGTCGAGACAGATTCTATGGCTAATAGTCTCGAAAGTGGATTACTATCTAGTTTTACTCTCCATCCCGATATAAAAATGTTTTATAACTTATTTTATAGCGTCCGATGAGGAACGATGACCTATGGATAGACTTTAGTTTCCCAAATTATTATCTATAAACATGATATGGATTAGTGTTTGTGTTAGAATGATGGCATTTAAGAATAGTATTGCTTTTTAGTAGTTGCGGCTGTCATGTCGCAACCAAATTGAGCCCGTCACGTCTGGGAAGTCACAAATCACTCCAGATTAGTTAGAATTTGTGGGGACCCAAAGAATCTGGTAACTGATCTGAGAAGGAAAAATCTCTGGTGTTGGATAATTTGACCAAGGCCGTTTTCCTATTATAAGGTAAGCCACTTGACAGCTTTTTCTTAATAATGTGTTAATGAATAGAAAGCTTATCCTCGAGAACACATAGTTCTAATAAATATTTGCGTGACTAGAAATTTTAGAATTTTAATTATCGTACCAGCTTATAAATATTCTACTGCTGGGCACCGGCCTCTTCTCTTATAGAGAAGGAACGAGCATTGATCACCACGCTTGCTAATTCCGAGTTGGTGATTTCAGATTCAAA
Source organism: Diachrysia chrysitis (assembly GCA_932294365.1). NCBI lineage: Eukaryota > Metazoa > Arthropoda > Insecta > Lepidoptera > Noctuidae > Diachrysia > Diachrysia chrysitis. Next base: position 10,516,160 of record OW028654.1, on the reverse strand, counting down.
TTTTTGGAATCCAGGCCTTCTCGTGATGTTTTCCATCACCGATTGTCAATGATGTCTTACAATAATTAAGAAAGTACATATAACTTTGAAAAACTCAACAGGTTTGAACCTGCAACTTTGTGCGCACAAATCCAGTTTCAGTGAACCGCTAGGCCACCACGACACGAGTCATTTTCTTTTGATTGTTAAATAATTCAGTTATCACGATTTGAAATCGTTCAGTTCAATCTTAAGTCAGATAAAATAACTGATGTTATCGTGAACTTACTTAGGCAGTGTCTACAATATCCTACTTACTAGTATTATAAATGTGGATATTTGTAAGTTTGTCCAAATTATTAAAACAAAATGGATCGCCCGACTTGTTTCAGACTCAATAGGAGTCCCTAATCATGAGCTGACGCAGCGACGGTGGTGTCGCGTGAGGAACTTGTCTTTTCAAAATTGGTTGAGAAGTATTTAACCGACTCCAAAAGGAGGAGGCTCTCAATTCAACTGTTGGTTTTTCTCGGTATGTTTGTTACGCGATCTGTTAGCGACTCTCCAGCAATTGTGGTATTTCAAAAAATCTTTCAGTACTCGATATTCCTCAGAAGTGGTTATATACAAATTCCAATTCATCAAAAACGATTTAATAGTTTGGATTTTAAATCAAATTATCAGGAATGAATATTTTTTTTTTATTGTGCTCAGTTTATTTTATACATTTATATTTAATCACTTATGCGTAAACTTCTGAACCAATTTGGATAAAGATTTATTGAATTGACAAATATACAAAACACATATCCTGTTGGGTCAGCAGCAACGGTAACTACACAGGTAAAACCGCGGGACACATGTGTACTTTTCTATATAAAATTATCATATTTTACTGCATACCATTAAATTCTACTTAAAGTTTTTAGTAACCTATATATAATTTATTATCAAGCGTTATTTCATGACTTCGGCTTAAAATCATATTTTAAAATATGCATTAGGATCATATAAATAACGTAGTTATTAGGATTTTATTTTATTAAAGCGCACATAAATTTAAGTTTTTAATGCCCAATAAAATAATAATTTATTTCAAATATATTTTCAGAACTCCGTCCATTTAACTACATATTCACCTAAAATTAGATATTCAATGAAGTTTTAACTCTTAAATAATAGTTTAAGATCGCAGATACATCATTAAACGTAAAATTAATCAAAATAACAACAATTATAAATACTGAAATTAATACAAGTTAGAACACTGTAGTCTAAATGTAAAAAAAAAAAACATGCGTGCGTACAAAGTACACATGTCAGAAGTGAAACTTCTTTTTGGCATTGCAATCTGAAAATGAAAAGTTATTTGAAATTAATATTTAATAATAAAAATAATTAAAGAGAATTATTAAAATAAATTTATTTTATATTGTTTGAAAAATAATATAGTCAAATCTCAGATGTTGAATATTAAATTAAAATTCCTCGTGATTTTTTGTAAATATTAAAAATACCTAATCCAATTTAAATATATACAAAATTTTTGTAAATTAATGATAACTCTAGAAATTCCAATTTTTAAATTAAAATTTCGCCAAAAGAATTTATGAAATATTGTTATTAGTATTTTATGCACAATGATTTATTGAAATCTCAAATGACGAATTGTAAATAAAAATGCCACGTGTTTTTTGTCAATATTAGAAATTATTAATTAAGTTTTGTTTTTGAATTCAAAATTTAGAAAAGCGAATTTATGAAATATTTTTATTTTATGGTAAATGATTTATTAAATTATCAAATGACGAGTGGCAAGTTGAAATACCACATGTTATTTGTAAATATTAAAACTACCTAACCTTCAAACCAATTATCATAAAAAATTGACTTCCGTTGCATACCGGCGTGACGTTTCATCTGTAAAAATTTTACCCTCATGCGCCTAAAGAAGTTTCACTTCAAAAAACCTTTTTTTCTTTACATAGTTTTTGCTTTATCGCAGGAACATACTTGATTTTTAAATGCCAAAATACATCTTCAGGTAGTATTACAGTGGGTACGATTCCTTAGCCTGTCAGATATCCATTGGATACAGAATTGAAAAAGTTTTAATTGTTTCCATGATTGCTGATGTGCCCCCAGATTCAACACCCACTTCTCTTCTTCTGATAACCACTTTATTATGGCATCAGTAGGAAAAATAAAAATAATGGGAATTCAGAAAATGCTTTTAAAACATGGTATATGTATCCAATACTCGAATAAATATTTTGACGAAGCCTCACATTCTCAGAAAGCGTTCTATAGACTTTAAATGTATGTTCGGTTTGCTTTATGTACAAAATAACAATGTCCTTATGTATTTTTTTTTAAATTCTGTTAGCTGTTTCAAACACACACTTCGCCTAAAATAACATTTTAATCAACGCCGCCTTTTACGTGCCTTTCCATAGAAACCTTTATTAACGATGCCTCTAAATCTTTACCCACCTCAAACTGATATTGCCTACTGTACCTATGACTGTTATGAACGACTCAATTTCTTCTAAACTAAACGAAAGACACTTAAATAAGCATCCATCTTTTTTTTTGTTTTACGGGGTGAAAATCTAATGATTTCAACCCACGCCGAGGGCTAAAAACACCCCGGTCCCGTCCTTGCCTTTGCCGGAGCCGAAATTAGAAATTATCTGACCATGAATATAAGTACAAATAATTATGTATAATAACTATCGTGAGGAGTATTCATAATTATTTAAAACAAAACGGTTTACTCACGTATATTCTCGGGATCGCCCGACTAGTTTCAGACTCAATAGGAGTCCCTAATCATGAGCTGACGCGGCGGCGGTGGTGTCGCGAGTCGAACTGACTTTTCGCGACACCACCGCCGCCGCGTCAGCTCATGTCGTGGTTCTTAATATCGCCATTCTAAGTTTCTTGGATTTAGTGGTATTGTGGGTGTTATTTATATACTCTTGACAATTAATTAGGTACATTTATTGCTAATCTTTGAAAATACTGAAATAAGTAAAAACGAACCTACTTCAATGAAATTTATATGGGACTATCTCTGACCAATCGATAACGAACGACATTTTTTTTTAATCTATCGCTTATTCTGGAGATTCATCGAATTGAGAACCCTCCTTTTGAAGCCGGTTAAAAATAAAAAAGACCACGTATTTAAAAGCTTCAATCGTATTTAGTTTTTGTTGGTAAATATTGTATCCAGTTGTATCCCAGTGGTCATGGACAAGCTCCTATTACATAGATTAATTACTAATTGACCATAATGTGCATGTGTGCTCTTACCTGCAACTCTATGTACAATTTGTATTCATTAGGAGTTTGCATACTCAGGAGGATTTTGCACTTATAATAGCGGGAACAAAAAAATCTAATCTACTACTCTCCTAGTTTCACTATACTACATAAACTCAATTACCTAACAACCACTCACTATATTTACACCTTCTGAATGATAGTTTTACTGAAGCTTTCAGGAAAAGCTTTTTTATGGAAGATTCTAGAATCATTTAAAATCTTATTCTATCATAAAACCACTTTGAAGAAAATTCCAGTGCATTTAACAGCATATGGCAATATTATTATTTTCATGTGTTGCCTTAAACGGCCCCAATTTATAAAATACTAGCTTCCCGCCTCTGCTCCGCACGGGTAGATAAAACATTAATGAATAATACACATAAACCTTCCTCCTGAACCACTCTTATCTATTGCTGGATCTGCATTAAAATCCGTTGCGTAGTTTAAAAGATCTAAGCATACAGACAGCGGGTGCGACATACTATGTAAAGATTTAAGGCTCCGGCCTTGAATCGGACTTACAGTACATTAGTTGCAAGCTTAATGGTTTATAGTGTAACGATAATGGTATGTATTCATGGTATTACTATTGTATAAAAGTAACCTAAGTTTAGTGTTGAGTATACCTAATGACCAATATGGAGCATATTTCAGCATGGAGAAAAATCTCGACCTATATCCGGCATTTTAATACCCAAATTGGGTTATCCGGCAAACAGACAAAACTAAACATAAATACAATGTACTAAACAGTTCCAAAAAACCTGCGTCATCCATCATTAAAGAGAAAGTAAACAGGAAAGTAATACAATATTGTCATCGACTATGAGCTCTAAGGGTGGCATCACACAAACCTGCCACAACGCTACAGCTTGTGTGTTCGTGTGTTTACAAATTTGTAACCTTTTCACTTGATGAAAACTACGCCTTGTAATGAAATTTTGCACGAATGTATTCCATAATCTGGGTTAACATCCATATCCATACTTAATATTATAAATGCAAAAGTAACTCTGCCTGTCTCTCTACGCTTTCACGGTTAAACCGCTAAACCGATTTTGATAAAACTTGGTATAGCCTAAACTTGGATCCCAAGAAAGGATATAGGCTACAGCTAATATAGTATAATTTTTATCTCAGTTGTACGATCCCGTGAGATGATTGAGTATCCTATATAGTCTGAACAATGAAGTCGCTGGCAAAAGCCAAATAATATTAAATCGCAAGAACTGGTGTCTTCAATGACAGCTACGTACAATACACTACGAAATATATATATGCATATCTACCTGGTTATGAGTGGTTCGTATGCGGCGACCAATGATATTATACACAAGATATGCTACCTTCATAGTTGCCGTCGTTTAAAATCTGATAGCGCTGGTATACGTCAAAATATTGTAGTTGCTCTAATGAATAGCAAAAAGATAAGAAAAGCACGTAAGTAAAATTCGTTAATTTATAAAAAAGAAGGTGTTTAAAGGTTTTTTCTCCTTTATAATTTCAAGTTTTGTTGTTAATTTTTATTTTCCGCGGTAAACACTTGTTTTTCTAACTCTGACATTGGCAGAATCGTTGTCGCCCCGACGACGGAGCTATACAAAACAAAAACTGAACTGAACTGAAAAGATATAGCTATCACTGAAAACTTTCTAATTTTGAGGTTTTCGAGTCCTCAGCAGCATGACATATCTGCCTCATTTTCATATAATAATATCATTTGCGGCGACTCAAAAGTTGACTCAATAAGAAACGTTCATTTCCTTTCGTAGCAAAGGTTGATAGGATGAGAAAGCTCGCTGATTGAAAAGTTTGTGGCGCGCAAAGTTCTGAGTCGACATGATGGAGCGATAATCCGTGTTAGAGCTTGGTATGACATCGTTTTGTTTATTATTTTTTATACAATATTAGATTTTGTCTGCTCAGTTTACTGGTTGACTACATGTCAATGTGTAATGTAGTCTTGTTTATAACAAAGATTTTTTCTAAATAGGGATGTATTCCACAATTACTGCTGTGAGAGAGAGAGAGAGAGAGAGAGAGAGAGAGAGGTTGTTTTTTATTAGTAAAGATCACGACTCCTACACTAAGGAGTTTAATCCTTGTGTCGCGAGGGGTTTTACAAATATTCAAATCTACTAATACTAAATTATTTATCTTAATAATATTTACTACTTCTGATTAATTTCGTTGCGGGTTGCAAGACAGTCAATCGTTTCCCTGGGACACACCGAGCTTAACTGTTTCGGTGTATTCATTAGTTATCATTGTAGATCCTGTCTTACAGGAGTTGAAATGATGAGCATGAGCAGTGGGCTAGTCCCTTTTAAAAAAAAAACACATGGTCAAAGAACACTCACACACTTGGAACAAACATTTGTGGATCACACAAAATATCATGCTTGTCTCATGCGGGGATCGAACCCGCAGCACGTCGCGCACAGTGGTAATTGGCGTGGTGATCTATATCATTTGGCTATCCGTGCAGTCAAAATAACAATGATTATGTTATGATAGATGTAAGGTGTATAATAAATAGATAAAATAATAATGTTTAATAAATGAAATGAATAATAATATTATTGTGTAGTGTGTTTCGCTTCTGGGATCAACGTTAGGTACGCCCTTTTCCCTAACCCATTAGGCTATATAATATATACGCCAAAACACTCGCTAATCTTTTACTACTTTTGTCAGCTTACAACCGCCATTGCCAGGATAACATTACAGTTAAATCGTCTGTAAACTATTTACGTAAGATGGGTTAGAGTTATAACATTGCTACATTTCGTAGCGGTTATTTGCCTTTTAAGAAATGTTGGTTATTAATTAATGATTAATGATTAGGTTTATTAGGTTATTAATTAATGATTAGGTTTATTAGGTTATCAATTAATAATATATTTTGGAAATTAATTAATAATATATAAAGGATTGGTTATTAATTAATAATATATTTGGACGTTTTAAGTCAAACTACCATAAATGAGAATATTTCATTTCCTTAAGTTGGGTTAAGATTTCAAATCATATTTCTTTTATAAAACGCGATAATGTATTTTTTTTTATTTTTTTATTATGTACAAGCTTTTGCCAATCATGCCATCATCAGCTGTGAACTACAGGTAACCCGCATACCATGTACGTCATACCATGGAAACATCAGTTCCAGTGGATACTACTTAAACCATATATAACCACATAAGAATACCTATGTGGTAAAATCCTATTCGTAAATCCAAACTACAAACTACACATTTGCCAAATTGCACCGAATTCTAGAGTCCTTGTGACGCGAAGAGGTACAAAATATATAACTTTGTTTATTTATAGTATTGGAAACTTATTTTTTCTTGTATATATAGGTATATCAATGCCAAGGACAACGTAAGCTTGCAATGTTTGAAATGGATGACGATTATGACATGAGATGTGACTTTTTTGTAATTTTTTAATATGTTTCACGAACTGACTTTATTCTTTGAAGAATATCTAAGTACCAGCACGGTACTTATGTATTCAAGAATAAAAGTTTAGTCTCAAATATCCTCTTTCTCAAAAAGTTCACGCACGCAAAAGTTCCAAAGAAACTTTGTGAAGCAATAAATCATGAACAGTTTTAATGTGTTGAATATGGGCGTCTATCATCGTAGTTAACGTCCTCCTTTAACTTCTGTTCTTTGTTTTTGGGGTGAAAAACTGCCAAAATTCTTACCCTCGAAAACTCAAATGCATGTTATCTTTTAAGACGTTTTAAAATGTCTGTCTGTCGTTACTTTATACCTTAGGCGTTTGATACGCTAGAGGTCAAACGGAGCAACATGTTGCAGAACATGTCTTTCAGCAACAACGTAAAATGTCCCGAGATAAATGTCGCGGTACATTTCGCAGGCCACACTGGTGAGTCCCACAACAAAACATGACTCTGATAAAGCTTAAGAAGTAAAAACACGGTTTCGTTCCTCCACACTAGTTATAGTTACAAGACAGGTTGCGCACACGACTACGCCCGGTAACAAATGTAGCGACACTGACGCGGGGCACATGTTTTTCCTCTCTAAGCTCACGGCAAGCAACATGGGGCATCTACACGTAAAATGTTGCGGGACACGTTGCGTGTCACTGGACAACACTGATTTGAGCGATGCACGTCATATTGAGGAATATGGCTTTAAACAATAATGATGTCCTCCAAAAGGAACTTTCTTCACGGCGGCCTCTCTCAACAGAGATTCATCACACACATCTGCGCGGAAGATATTTTAGTGAACGAGTGTGTGTGCGAACTTTGTTGCACTTTCTATTCCTTTACTTTCATGGTCCTATGGGACGGCAATCCGACACGACCGGAGATGAGATCAGGCGCAGGACCAACGGCATCACGTGCTTTCCGAGGCACTTCCTGACTCCGAGCTGAACTGATTTCTAAAAGAAAATTTTATTAATTATTTTTGGCTCGACCCGGGATTCGAACCCGAGACTTCATGTTCGGCAGTTGCGCTTGCGACCACTAGACAAACGAGGCAGCCAACAAATTCTTGGCTTTAAACTGACAGGGACAGCATGATTCTTAACAGCGACTCAAAATTGGGTTGCATTTGTGTAGTCAGCCAATAGTCGTTTAATATTTGAGTTGGCGTATGGATGTTTTATGCAATGGTACTTGAGTGCACAAATGGTAGCTCTGGCTAGTCTGATGACACTCCTTGCAGAAAATATTTATTTAAAGTTGTTTATTTGTTTTCTTCTTGAATAAGTATTTTAAATGAGTTTGACTAGACTCAACTTCCAGCGAAGGAATATCATTATATTTTTTTCACAGACCTTATAAAACCTATTTCAAGAACTTTACTTTTAAAATAGTTTTGTTGTTAAACTAAAAACGAAAACTATGTATAATATTAAAATGAGGCAGATATGTTATTAGCGAATACTTCCTATTATATACCGTATATATATACCGTACTATTCATTAGTTCAACTTTGAACCATTCTGACATGTACTAGCGCGATTCCATTTTAAATGTCAGCAACTATGAAGGTCTCTTTTTATATATCTTGTGTATAATATCATTGGCATAATTTTTATTAAATTACATTTGGCAAATTATAATAAAATATAAACAAAAAGAACAAAATCATAATTAATGCTAGTTCTGAGTACAAGATATCTTATATGCATCCAATCAGGTTATATCTAAGAGAGGAAGCTGTCGGTTTTAGTTTCCAAGACGATAAAATACAAAAGTTTTACAAGATACAGAACTAAAGCAGTATGGCGGCGCATCTGCAGTCTTCGTGATCGTGTGAATTGAATACGAACACAGATAGTCAAGTTTTTAAGTTTCGTGTGAATAAATTGTGTTCCTTTGATAGATTTCTATTCTACTATATATTGCTCAGTGGTAAAGTTATTTGGATCTTTTTGTACCAATTTTCAAAGAAATCTGGACCTTTTTTAATTAAAGAAACAAAAATCGGCTATTTGCGAGACGGGCATGATGGGTTCCGTCCAATTTTTATGGGGCCCTCTTTAATTTTTATATGATTTTTAATATTTGTTATATTTATTTAATATAGCATCAACAAAAATATACACTGCGAAAATTTACTATTACAGTTCGAGATTAACTTTTATAGTATGAGTTAAGGCCCGTTGACAGACAGATGGACGGATGGACGGCGGATGCTTAGTCATAGAGTCTCGTTGGCACCCTTCGGGTACGGTACTTTCCTATAACGACAGAGTTTAACTGAAAGCACAAGATTGTTTTAATTAGAGTGACATCTTTTAAAATTATGCAGACAAAATTGGCATGAAAAAGACTGGATGAGAAATAGATTATGTACAAACATACCACGGTTCTTAAAATACCTGTTTTATCCAGTCCAAAGTACTCTAAATAAAAGATAAACTCATTGAAAAGAAATCATAGCGGGTAACATGAAATTATCGGCTATCGGCGCGGCGCGTAATTGATTCTGAGCGAAGGGCCGCGCTGCCTACAAAATGTACACAGAAAATAAAAATAAATGATTCTCTACCGTGCTATTTACAACAGAGCAGTATAAATACAGAGAGTTGATGAATTGAATTAAAGATTGAAATCCACTTAATCTATATAATTATATACTTACTAAGATATAAAGCTAAAGATTTTGTTTGTTTGTTTGTTTGAACGCGCTAATCTCAGGAACTACTGGTCTGATTTGAAAAATTCTTTCAGTGTTGGAGTCCGATTTGAAAAATTCTTTCAGTGTTGGATAGTCCATTTATTGAGGAAGGCTATAAGCTATATAACATTACGCTGCGACCAAAAGGAGCGGAGCATAAATGAAAAACCATTGAAACTAAAACACGCGGACAAAGTCGCGGGAGACGGCTTTTCTTTAATAAAGATAATGCAGATCACTAAATATATAAATAAAAAGAGATTTTTGTTAATAGTATCTGTTATGGTTATTTTGATCCTTGTTATATTATTTAAAGGGAGCCAAATAGATATATATTATGATAGGATTGTATTTCTTTCCCGCAAGAATAACATAAATAGTCGTTATAAAAATATCATAGACACAAACTTTACATTACGGTACAAAAAGTGATAGATATAATAAATATATGACACTAAAAAAATAAAAATTACATGCCTTTTTAGTGTTTCGTACCTCAAGGCTACCAAGAGGGGCCTATTAGTAAGCGTCTGTTGTCCGTTCGTTCGTCCCTCCATCCGTCCGTCTGTCTGTCAACGGGATCTAACTCATGAACTGTTATAGGTAGACAGTTGAAACTAATACAGAGTATAAGTATATCTTGTACGATGGTACAAAACGCTTTGTGTGGAGGATAACTCGCACATGACCGGTTTTTTTCTCCTTTCAATTTGCAATTTTATTAAAAGAATTTGAGGAAAGAATTGTAAATAATCCTATCCTTGAAAACTGATCTTCCAAGTAAACGTGACCATGTACTTGCTTAGAGGAAAAAATACATTTAAAAATGTTTTGTTTCAAGTATCCGTATAATGGTTCTTTGTCTCTGTAATGTTGTGTACTCTGTGACAAAACGAGATATCTACTTCAATAAAGTTGAAGTTGAACTAAATTTCAACACCGATTTGTTTGTTTTAACTACGGTAGGTATTTACTTATTATGTATTCTTTAAACTTTAAAAAGTATTTATTTTAATGTACTATTTTGATCTTATACAACATAATAAAAATATTTTTTTTAATTTATATATTTATAATAGTTAATAATATTTTATGTCATTTTAATGTCAATGATTAACTTAAAAAAATGTCAACTTGTATTTTCACCTTTTATTAAAACAACTGGATGATGAATATACTATTTCTGTGTTAAAATAATTTGATAATTTTAAAATCGACTTGTGATTTAGAAGAACTTCACTTATAAAGATTTTTATTTGGACCGAGTTCAATTTAAACTTTGATTGTTAATCACCGTTTTTTTAATCTCAGTTACCGAAAACTTCTAGGGTTTATATGTTATAAAAACGTCGCGGGGGACAGCTAGTACCTATAAGATAAAAATATATATCAAAATCAATCTCTTTTTTTATTATCAGCCTGGAATCGTGCGTTCGATTTATATATTCTCAAAAGTCTATCAACAATTCTACGCATCTGAAAAACGAAAAACAATACAAACGTAATACATATTTAATTGTATGGAGCCCTACTCCATCGCCTAAATACAACCTTTTTGAAATATTAACTATGTAATTAATCCTCGTTACTTGTGTGGTGCAGCCCGCGTCTTGCATCATTTATGCGAATAGTCGAAGACTAACGACCTATTCATCGGTCGGTATTGATTACTATACTTTTTTGATAGGGGCGATAACTGAATAGGCAATCAAATATATTTTTTTACCCCTATATCTATGGGTTATAGAAATATCAGCATTGATATAGCACACATATACCTATTTTCGATAAGAATTCATAGAGAAATTAAATTCAAAACTTTTTTAAGTGTGCTATGGTTGGCCACTAATAAAAAAAAAAAAGTGATATTTTTTTTGCGCGCTATTTTAAATTAGGTATATGAAATTTAAACATAGAATATTAAAGTTATGATTCTTCTTTTGTCTTACAATATGGATCATAATATTTGAAACTCGACTTACTATACACGACCTACCATACTTTAAGTCAATACATGACCCTGTATTAATACAGTGAAAGCGTACAACCTTCATGTACAACGGTATTTGAATTTTGATCCACCTCCCCATCCCCAAGACCCGCAAGTAATTTAATTCAAAGCCTAGATCACGGATAAGATCATTTCCGGGATTAAAGGTAATATTTAAAATACCAATTTATTTTATCTACAAACCATTTTTTCGTGTTATTTAATATAGGTTCGTAGCAGCGTTAAACGGATTTTGAGTACCAGAGTTTCAAGAACCTTGAATTATATTTTATCAAAGGCATGTGAAAACCTTGAAAATGTGAAATTCAATAAAACGATTTTTTTTATGTTACGCAAAATAGTTAACCAGACCTCAAAGGATCGTTTAAAAATACCATTCCATTTTCAAAATATCCAACAGCTTTTAAGGGCAAAAGCAGCACACAAAGTGACAGCTGCGGTGCCCATTCCAAATTTAAATTAAAATAAAACCATGTCCGTACCATCCGGCAAGTCTTGTGGTATACGGTATCTACGCCAGTGCTACGTCGTAGGCCGGCGGAGCCACACGCTGCGCTCCGTAGCCGAGTGCTACGATATATCATACGAAAAATTCGGTGTTGTGCCCAAAAAAAATTAATTTAATTCATGGAATAAAATCATGATTAACGAAAGTAAAAAAGTGAAGTTCGGGTTTTAATGTAAAATAATATTTGAAAACTTTTTAGTTGATAGTAACTTAAATGGTTTATTTAAAATGAGTGTAGAATTAATAAACATACTTAAGTATGAAGCGAAGATTGAATATGACAGTAAACGTAAGTAACGCAGTTTTTTTAGCTTATTTTAATGACTATAAATAAAGTTTTAAAATGTTAAATAATAAATATATAATTTAATAGTTAACAAGTGCACATTACGCCAGTGAAGTGTTACCAAACCAAAAAATTATCAAGGAGGATGATAATGATAACTGTAAATTAAAATTGGGAAACAAATAAAAATCCTACGGAATAACATAACAATATTCATAAAATTATTAAAATCTATTTATCCCTGTCTTACTGATAATAATTTCTTCATTTCTATACAGAATGGAATATTATACTTAGAGGACATATCACAAAAAATATCGACAATTTCTCTCATAATTTTTTTACATAATTATTATTATATAAAGTAACAAGTATACTCTAAGGTCTTAATTGGTATACACAAATAAACACAGAATGGTAGTACATACATGTTTTTTTTTAATAAATATAATTCCCGGAACAGTGCCTCGTACATAGTAGTAAGTAGGCACGTTAGAGGAAAACTCTGTAGTTTAATAATGTAGATATTTCTAGTTATTATTTATATAGACTCTGGTACTGGCTCTTTTGGTTTTTAATACTTTTACAAGTATAAAGATCGTTGTCAAACTTCACTATGTAATCAAACGCGATTACACGAATGCTATGTTTTAAGGCAAGCACGCGATGTTTGTATCAAATCCTTTTTATTGGAGTACATAAATCCTTCTTACTTGAATATTAATTTATGATGATTTTATGATATTGCGACAACCAACAAGAAAGGCCCTCGGACTCCTTGAAGTATTTCGACTGCTTTGAGCGCTCGACAAAACAAAAGCATGCGAGGACGCGCACGTGACGCGGGGAGCGGGTGATAGCTCGCGCAGTCCGTGTACGGTGATCACTGACTACGAATAGTTCATGTACAGGCGGCTTAACTGTTCCAATTTTGGGCAAAGGCGTCTTCTTATAAAAAGAAAGAACGAGCACTAATTATTAGGCTTACCGAATTATTACTTAAAAAATTTGCTAGTTCAAGATTGTAAAATTTTGTGATGACTTTATAGGTATATTATATACCTATAACTCATCATCATCATTATCATTCTCATCCGGAACCGTCATTTTTATCTAATTATGTTATCAAAATTGACTTAGTCTATTATTAAATAAATAGCCGGGGTTTGACTCAGCAAGTGAGTGGACACAAAAGCAGTTATCAAAACAATAGACCACTACAATTTTATTTATAAATGGAAATATAACCGCGGAGATATTCTACTGCAGAGCAAAATACTCTAGAACATTCTAACTCAATGCGGTTGTTCGGGTTACACTTGATTTTCCTCACGTGTACGTGCCGCGATTTGTGATTTGTGAAACTGCGAAAAAAATGAAAGAGTTGGAATATTTTTTTTTATATTTGTTGCAAGAAATAATTAATAATAGAAAAGAAAACTAAGCCTTAGGTACTATGAAATGAAACAATTATATACCTACATGTTTACCAGGAAGTAATTAATTATTAAGGTTTCTTGCTTATTGACATTATTGTATGTATAAATCCTTTACAGACGCTCTCGTATGTATTGCCTCTGAGTGGTGAGAGTACCTTCGCGATTTATATATTTTAAGGATGAATCGAACCCAGTGTGGACGAAAAACTCAAGGATACAGAGTTCAGTTCTTATAAAATTCAAAAAGGTGCTTAACGTTAAACTTACAAATCTAAACAATTCAAGATGTGCGGCTCCAAAATGTCCTTCCTATGGAGAAGAATCCCATAGATTACTAATATTTATTCATTATTTACTGTATTATATAAATATATTGGAAAGAAGTGGCGCAGAACCGGGACTGATAGAAAGAATGGAAGGAGGCCTTTGCCCAGAAGTGGGAAAACACAGGCTGACAATAATAATAATACCAATATTAAGCAACCACAACTGTTCAACAAAGTACAAAATATCAAACAGTCTCAATAACCTTACACTGATATGTTTTATTCAATACAAATCGATATACCCACAAGCTATTGAATCGCTAGAAACCCCCGATTACTATTGACATGTCCACAATCTGTCAGAATCATCAAAGCGAACGGAATCGTAAATGAATACTCATTAATGTTTTATATAAACATTGATTTTATCGTTAGGGACGGTTTACAAAGTTTGTAATGTGTTTTAAATAGATTGTTGTATGTTAAGAATGGTAGACTAACAACAGATTAATTTGTAATAAGTTTATTTTGTTGCTAGGCAAGCTTAGTGCTTTGACCTCTCTTAACACAATGAATGTTTAATTAAAAGTTGCTTTATTCTATTAAAAATGTAAAACATAAGTATGCAACGTGTCATTTTGCAATCACATAACGACTGTTGCTTCAAAATTAGAGTGTCAATGATTATCTATACTAATATTATAAAGCTGAAGAGTTTGTTTGTTTGAACGCGCTAATCTCAGGAACTACTGGTTCGAATTGAAAAAATCTTTCTGTATTGGATAGTCCGTTTATTAAGGAAGGCTATAGGCTATATAACATCACGCTACGACCAATAGGAGCGGAACATAAATGAAAAATGTTGCAAAAATGAAAAACCGTTGAAACTAAAACACGCGAACAAAGTCGCGGGGGACAGCTAGTGTTAAATATTTTTACAACAAAAGATATATGGCAGCTCTTTAAAAAAGTAATTTATTACATGACACCATAAGAAAGGCATGCGCTCTATAAACCGCAGCAAATAGGCCAGGGTCGCATTCCACCATCCCTCATGACCTCTAACCGAGATAATGGAATATCCTCTCAAAACGGGAAGATGTTTGTTATGCCTTGTTTGACTTCCATACGGAAATAATACTCTAATGGATGTGGTGTAGAAGTTAGAACTAATGCATTCAGATTCTAATGTTTAATCTTTAATGTTTGTGTTTGGAGATGTGGGCGTACTGGGTACTGCCAGGCTTTTTCCCAACCTATGTTACGGTCGTTCCAAGTCATACCGGTTTCAACTAAGCCCTCTTTCTCTCAATTTTTAATTCTCTCAATTTTTTATTTTTGCGTGCCCGACAGTGTCCACGATAATCTCATAGTTTTAAGTTACCACCTAAGGTTCACATTGTGGAAAGCAAATAAATATATATTGAAAAAAATATATTGAACTAAATACTATATTTTACTCGGATCGACTGCTTATCTGATCTCCACGGCCCATTAAATACTGAGTAACACAGTATTCCGTGGCAAGACTGGTTGTCAAAATCTTAATAACTTAACAATTACAGAAGATCAACGCATGACAGTCGGGACCAACGGCTTAACGTGCTCTCCGACGCTCGGAGGGGTCTCGGTATGATTAGGGATGGTCACCCATCCAAGGAACAGCCGCAGCGAGCGCGGCTTAATCTTTATTATCGGTCAAACCATACGGCGTACACCTAGCCACGAGCTCCCCACGTATCTGTGACTATTTAAGTAACTTGACGTAACTGTAAAATAGTAAATTAATTAAGCCTAGAATTCCTATTGCATGGCCTTTTATTCCCCATTTCAGCAGTCGATATAACGAAAGCGTTTTTAGTTTATTAGATTAACTAATAATGTACTTATTTTTAATCCATCTTTATTACTATAGAAATCACGTATGAAATTTACAGTGCTCTATTAAAAAAAAAAAGTAAACAAAAATTCGTTAGGATCGTTCGAGACCGCGTTCGCACTAATCAACTACATTGCTTTTATGCTAAAATATCTTTTAAAAACGATGGGAGCCGACAAAATTGCCTAATAATTATAGTAACGTTTATATTCATTAAAACATTATTTCAACTAAGCATGTTGTTATCTATGAAAGCAAAATGAACCGAACTAATTATTTTCCTGAATCTTAATATTTCACCTCCTAGGCAAAGATAACAGATTATACCTAGATACTAAAATGATATTTCTTTTGATAAAATATGTAAATGGTTATAATAAGAGTCTAATACAGCAAAAGTCCTAATTTAATTTAGAAGGTATATTTTATTTGGTAAAGGTAACCTTTTATATAATGCGAACTGTTTATCAAAGAAATGTTTAACTTATAAAAACATCTTAACTTTGTATTGCTTTTTCTTCAGTCTTTGAACTAATCGTAATTGACATTATACGTTTTTTTAAGCTATATTTACCCTCAAATGCAAACATGATAAACTACAGTTAGTTATTTGTCCTATTGTAAAAGTATATAATTTTTTAGCAGGCTGTGTTTGCCTGTAATTGGTTGTGCAGAACTAAATTAGACACAATATGTTGAATTGTTAACCATGCATCTCTGTAACAACTGTTGGCAGACCTTAATTAAATTAATAAATATAGGTATCATATAATTCACTTATTTATTAAGTAGGCTTCCCGCGGTGCGCGGTTTCACGGATCACTCCGCACGACCAACGACCACAGACAGTCAAACACCGATCATTGAGTGTTGAGAGTCAAACCACAAATTAACCTTCTAGATCTAGCTATGCCTGCAAGTCCTTTGACCGCTCTCACCTCAGAATACTGCGCCATACCGCGCCAGGCGAAATATATTACAGTATACTTCGCCTCGGTGTATTGCAACGGACCGGGGCAGACGCGTCTGCGCTATTACGGAAGAGGTGATTCTCAATATCGCGCACCGTGCGAAGGCTTTAATGGCTTTAGGTATCGTAGGATAACCCCCGGTTTCGGAAAGGCTGATCAACTTAATCTGTCGTGACTGTGATTTGTGGTATTCATTTTCGTGCACTTACGCTCTCGTAAGTACCTCTGCACGAAAACAACATTTTTACCTACATTACAAAAAAAAAATCTAAGAAATAAAATCTACGTGATCAGACTTGATTGGACTTGGTCCTTATGCTCAAAAAGTAAACAAACATAAATAAGAAAACCAAAGGAATTGCTTACTAAGCTATAGTAGAGATATCACCCTTTTTTGCTCAAAAACGTATGGAAAGGACGAACAACGTTCACGCCTCTATCACACTGTTTAGGGTTCCGATCAGTGATAACAAAACCCTTGTGTCATTTTGGCTGATTTTTCCTTGCAGTAGGGCCAAGAATTACGTTTAAAAAAGTCCTATGTAATGTTTGTGTTGTGTGTTTAGAGAGAAAAATAACTAAAAAAATGTTTGCAATTAAATTATATAGATTAAATTTAAATTGTATTATTAAGTAATGTCATTGTTTGGAAAATAATAAAAAAATATCCAAAACAATAAAAAACACATTGTAAAAATAATAATAACTAATTATTGTATTGATAAAGTATTTGAAAGGCAGGTGCCATAGTTTTCCGTTTTTGTTTTATGAACTTATCCACATAATATATCTCAATCAATAGCCTATGTAATTTTCATATACTATAACATTTACAATAGTTCTGCATCTACTTGGGGCCGTTCATGTCTGTTCTTCTATAGAGCAAGGATAGATGGGCCCTGGTAGATGCCCCATTTCGTAGTAAAGTTCACAACAAGGCCACTGCGTGTTAGACTTGCCCCCACGTAAGCCTTTCAAAAGATCGGGTATTCTCGTTACTGAGGATAACCCGTGAAAAATAAGAGATACTAATAATTTAAGAGTACTTATCTACCTTTTATATTACTATATAGCAATAAAATCAAAATTGTTGAACCCAATTCTCAATAATCGGGACTACATAGTGACGAACCACATTTATTTTTTGTTACACACAAGTTTATCGAACTCGAAATGTTTTGGACTTCATTTGACTTTCATTGAAGAAAGGGATGTAGTCAATTCGGGAAGGGAAATTCGTTGTTTGCATACTAAGATTACTTCTTACAAGAACCGAATGCTGTTTATTATTTATTTATTTTCCTATTTATTCATCCTTCCATTTTAATAGTATAGTGATCCTCTAGTCCTGTTGTGCGGTGTTAGAAACTAAAAAAGAAGAAAGGTATAATTCTTTTATGGGTTAAAAATGGGTCTTAGAGTAAACATAGACAAGCATAGAGTGCGCGCATCGCTAGTGAGTCAATTTTCAGCTTTAAGTACAACGCTCGTTTACTGATTTTAGTAATTTTCCATGCGACAACAGACGTTTGTGCGAAAATATCGATGGTTCCGATATTATAAGGGTAATATTCGGTTTTGAGATAGTTTTGATAAAACGGCGAGCTATGTTTTGATACTTATTTTACGATTATACTTGAACATACTAGTGTCTACAGTTCTTACTCGATAAGCGCACTCTATAGTTTACTTTTTTTTCTAAGGAATCAGTACATAATTTTATGTACTTTTTTTAAGTGTCAAACATAGTTGTATATATTAGTTAATTAATCTGAACACTTTGTTTAGTTTGAATATGCTAGTCTCTGGAGCTAGCATTTGGTTTAAAATTTATATTATATTTGTGCATTAGATAAACAATTTTATTAAGAAGACTATATACTATATTTATCTTCACGTTACGACCCGTAATAGCAAAAGGAGAGGCAAATACAGTTGTTCTCTAAAGTAATACTAGTCTCAATGAGGTAGAATGTAAAAATAAAAAAGATATTAATAGTCTACAACTACTGCCAACTACGTTTTAAAGATGAAATCTGTTTGTTGCTTCCCTGCGGTTCAGAAAGTATGAACATTTCTGCTTAACATAGCTAAGCTCGGCTCAATGATTTTACTAAGGCGTTCCCCCGGAAAAAAAACACCCATCGTAATCCATACCTCGGCTAGCGCAGCTTAACCTCTCAATAAGATAATCCCCGCAGTCCATGGTAACACTTCAACAAAAATACGTATGAATACCTAACAATCTATTTTAAAGTAGGCTACAAAAGCGCCGAATAATTGTTAGTTAAACCCAAGGGAACTTCAATTGTCAATTCCATTAACTTACCTCTCATTAAACTAATTGAATCTATTAATAGAGCCTACCTTTAAATATGTTGTAAATAACTTACGTAAACAAACACGTACCGCAATTTATTTTTCATTATTTACGCTAATCCAAAACTTGAATAAAGCCGTAAAATGTTTGTTTATGTTTCATAAAAGTTTACAGTTTTGTTTTGGCAGGTATTCAAGGTTCTTCTTCAGTTTATGAATTCAATTTATGCAATAAAGTAAGCTTATTTAAAACACATTAAGTGGTACGCAATGTTTGTTTCCTCTCTATATGAAAGGTTTATAAGATAAGATATAGTAGCCGAACCTACATGTAGGTACTCTTACCGCCTCTCCTTATACATATTAATATCACAAATGCGAAAGTAACTCTGTCTGTCTGTTACACTTTCACAGGAAAACCGCTAAATCAATCTTGATAAAACTTGGTATGCAGTAAGCTTGGATCCCATTAAATGACATAGGTTACTTCTTCACTGCGACAATCTACACCAACGTGGGTGAAACAGCTGGTTTCTGAATAAAATTCAGTTATAATATAGTCTTTTTAAGGAATTCGTTGCTGGATTTCCAACGGAACCCCATTATTAAGCCACCACTGTCCGTCCGTCCATCTGTTTGTCATCTCATGAAGCGTCATAGGTAGACAGTTAAAAATTTTCCGAGTGTGTATTTCTGTTGCCTCTATGATACAAAATAACAAGACGCTTGACATGCTAAAAAAGTTTGTATTGCGATATTCGTGAAAAAGTATTATATTACTCCCATTAATAATAAATTATTAATGGGAGTAATATTATACAAAAGTCATAACTTTTAAAGAGGTCGAGTTAAGGCTCTGTCACAGAGACATTTTTCATTGCAAATAACCCCAACAAACGTCCTGCTTAGTTTGATCTACGGTTTTTACCCACCCTGTACATAAAAGGTTATAGAAATATAACTATTTCAACCTTAGAGCATTACGTTATATGTTATGAACAGCTGCTGAGTCAACACAGGTGGAAACAGTTTAACTAGTTCTCAGGAGTCTAAAAGATCTAATAACACACAGTTTAGACTCGCTTGGAAAAAGTTTGCTGACGTCACAGTGTTAAAGTCAAAGAAAACTCACATTTTTAGATTTTAGTTTTCTTATAGTCAATTTAAAAAAGTTTTAATTTTAGTCAAATCCTGTTATAAATTAAAATGTCCATCAATATAAATGTTCTACTATTTACTAACTTTTTAATCACAATTATGTTCCGTTTTCATCAAGGTTTCATTCTAGATCATTATTATTTTTATAATCTATATGTGTTTCTAGTAAACTTTTCTACAAAATCAACAAAAATGCTAAGTTTAAAAAATAATTGAAAACATTGCAACAGCACGTAAAAAAAACACGAATTTAGGTATTCACGTGTGTGTTAACATTATTGGTATTAAGTATCTAGATGACAACCGTTGTAAACCTACATTTCCTAACTCTCCAGTGGCATTGAACTAGCATCAGCTGTGAAGCATTACATTACATTTCTTGCTAAGTAAGTGAAAGCTCTTTACCCCTGACATACGTATAGGTCGTATTTACACAGACATATCACAAAACGGTAAGTAAAATAAATTTCTTTTTGAGCCTTAAATTGCGCCTAATAGTAATATAGCATCAAAAATAGATAATCGCAACAGCAGTGCAACTCAGACTGGGATAATATGTCCTTATTCATAATGTTAAGTAATAATAATAATAAATTATAATAATAATAATAAATCTCGACGGTGTTAAGCAACTGCTTTTAAGAATCTGTAAAAGAAGTTGTTTTTTTTTTATTATCCTTTAGGTAGATTAGTCAAAAATATTAGGCACGTTTTTTTTTTTACGTAACTAAAAACTTACGACGATACAATGATTTGAAATGTCGCGTGACGTCACGATGTCGTATGTTTTGTATAACATCACGATTCGACGGGCCTGTTGGTCTAGTGGTTAGTGACCCTGACTGCTAAACCGGAGGTCGTGGGTTCGATTCCCACCCAGGACGAATCTTTGTGCGATGAGCACGATCATTTGTTCTGTGTCTGGGTGTAATTTATCTATAATATGTATGTATTTAGAGATATATAAGTATGTTTATCAGTTGTCTGGTTGCCATAGCACAGGCTCTGCCTAGTTTGGGATCAGATGACCGTGTGTGAGATGTCCCAAGATATTATAGATATTATTATATTATAACATCGTAACGTAATTAGCCCGCACTCCTGAAATTTAAGTAGCTATACCTCCTTAAGTTTTTAGTTATTTTGAAAAAAAAAAGAAAAATAATCTAAGTCTAATAAATAAAAAAAAACTAATAAGTTTTATTATCTAATTTAAGGACTAAATAGATTTTTACTTTGTGTACCCAGTCTACATCCCAAGTGTTAAACACCGATAAGATTTTTATAAATAAGGCCGTTAATTTCCTTAAAACAAATAAAAAAGTTTAACTTTAAAATTCTAATACAATTCTGTCTTAAAACGGAATATTCTATAATGTCAATCAAAACAAACTTAATTTTATGACGTTTAAACCAGGTCAACTAAATAAAAACGCACCCGGTTACAAACTTTATCAATAAGTACCGGAATTTGTCCACAATTCCGTTCGCAGGCAATAAAAAGTCGTCCCCACTTCAAGTAACTGTTTAGAGGTCTAAGCGAGCGCCTCCTTTATGAAACGAACCTCCATTTAAAAGTTTGTTAGTAGAAAAGTATAACTTTCTCGGCCTTTTTTGAGGTCAACAAGAGTACTGTTTAGATGGAGGGAGCATCCCCAAGGTACTGTTTATATAGAAACATTTGGACTTGTACCTCGGATTTGGGAATTGGATGGTACGAGTGCAAATTATGTTTATGTGGACCAATTGGTAATAACAAAGGAAGATGTTGTTTTTTTGGTAAATTATTATGTAGCGAGTCCACTTTGTAGCGAGCATCAAATCAAATCAAATCAAAAGTTTTTTATTTCTCATAAACCTCAAAAAGGCGCTTAAAAAACGTAATGTTACAGAACTAAATGACTCTAGGTGCGCGGTCGCACTTAAGTGTTGTCCCATCTAAAATAAAGAAAATGGTTTAAAGGCCTGTTTAAAATTGTATCATATTTTTTCAACAGTTTGTGATTTGAAAGAAAGCATTTTCATCTCGTACAAGATGTGTACTATCTTAAGCATGCTTTCCACGGTGTGCGATATCTCGGATGGTGATCCGTACCGACGACTAAAGACAACCACGCACCGCGCAGTAAGTGTTAAGAATCCAACCCAATTTTAACCGACTTAGGGTATAACTTCGACTCGCGGTAGTTTGCGACGGACCGGGGCACACGCGTCTGCGCTGTCACGGATGTGCATCTTCCCGCCGTCGGCGGTGCGGGATGATAGCCGGCTTTACATGCCAAACATTAACAAACAACAAGTAATGTCGAATTCATTTTCACGCAGTAAATTAAGCTTCAAATTTGTTTTTAACCCCTCGACGCATAAAATAGGGTTTTTATAAGTTTGACGTGTCTGTCTTTCTGCCTGTGTGTCTGTCTGAACGGCTGTCTTCGACTTTGCAGTCGAATAGACCGATTACGGTTTTTTTGTTTAAAAGCTGACGTCAGATCTGTCCAGCATCTTGAAAGTTATCAGCGATTTGCTGAAATTGTCAGGGTTTTCTTGAATTTTTTAAATAAATTGTTATAACTTAAACATCTTCTGACATCCTTGTCCAACTTATACAGCTTCCATTTTATCGCGGCATCCAATCGCTGTTATGATTCACAGTTGTGTACTTTAACTTGGGTTTCGTCCTTTTCCCGTACTTAAGGTTTATGGTACAGGACATTCAAGGATTATTGCTAGACCGTCATTTAAATTTGTGTTTCTGACAACTGCTCCTTGTAGCGGTTGGTAACGAGTTCGTGCTTCAAATGTTTCGTATTTACGAGATGGTTTCAATGAAGATTGTCGCAGTAACACTACGAAAGAAATAGAATATATTATGCAAGAGTTTCAAGTATTCTAAAGGAAGCATAGAAAGTTGTTTGATGAATGTTAATGGTAATTCTTATCTCTTAATTTTTTGTATAAAAAAATTCCATGTTTAATTTCTGAATAATAAATTTTACTGTTGGAAATAAATCTCTTATTTAAAATTAATTGCCAATAGACAAATAAAAACATCAGAAATCCAACCCTCGACATTCGCTTTTATTGAAATATCCTTTAGATCAAAATACAACTAGGTATTGCAAATCCAAACATACAATATTGAAATATCTGTCTGTTTGATGTGAAAAATGGCCTGAAACACCGATATACAAAATTAAACGATGGCAGATCCCAAAATCCGTTGAAAGGAACCAAGTCGTTTATCAGCAGTAAAATATGGCGGGATGAATTTGAAGTAACACCATTGTAGTTTGAGTTGGACGTCAAAACGTGTGAAGTTATACTGAGGTTTTATAGTAAAAGAGATCGGTCTAAAACGGATTTTGGTTAAGCCATCCACCTATGAATATCTATGTAAATATTTACACAGGGTTAAACGATCTGAACGACCGACATATGATTGTTAGAAGTCAGTGGATAGAAAACAGTTTTAAGAAACCCATACATAGTATAATATTAAAAAAAAAAAATCTTTTAGGGAACTGGATTAACATTGTTATTTTCCGTAATTTTGCACTGTAATGTATTCCTAAAAACCTTTTTAATTATACTTATAAACTCGTCATACCCTTAACTACTACTCAAAATAGAGATAAATTAATCAAAATGGATCCTTCAGCTCATTAAATTAGGTACTTATAGCGCAATTACGTCGTCTCACACAATACAACACACACAATATAACAACAACTTTTTTTTTACGGAAATTGTGTTGTAACAATGCCACAACGAAAAATTTGTATGTATCCTTTCACCGCACAACTCCGTTTTTTTTTTAAATTGAAATTAATTTTATTTCTTTTAGATCTTTATTTTTTTATGTACCTATGTTTTACAAATAATAAAATGATTTATGATTTATGATTCTTTTGCTTTTTAATTTTATAATATAAATAATACACATACCTACTGTATAGTTACAATGTGTATGTACATTACAATAGTTTTTATAAGATAATCTAGCAAATGCTGAGACTGTATGTTTAAGAAAAGATTTGTCATTTTATTAAAAGTACTGCAATATACAAAAGTAAAGATAGAAGTTGCAAAGGACATAGTATATCTCATATTTATTTACTTGTACAACCTTGAAAATGCCATAAATTTTGCTGCCTGAGTATTCTGCTATCAATCATTTAATGGTAGCAGAACAGACATGGAAGGCTTATGGAAGTATGATCGTAATTATAAGAAGAAAACTTTACATCATTTATCATCGAAACCCCTGGGTGCTTCTGGATTTTCTGAGATATTTACTAATCGTTCATTCTCGTCGAATGAAATTAGCTTAAGACATGCCTATGAAAAATTTGAAATACCTTATTTCCATCCTACTGCTAAGTAAGTGTCTGTGCCGGTCCGGTCCGTCTATTTGCTCGTGACACTTTTTCGAAAATATCATTTAAAAAGCTAACTGCTGACTGTCAGACAGTCTAATAAAAAAAGCAAGCTTATTAGCGCTTCGTTTCATAAAAAAACACCGTATCGTCTAACGTCGATGACCAACTAGATCTATTAGAACATAGTTGGTTACCGACGTTAGCCGTAAACACAAAAATTTGCGTTTTTACCTTAGAGGAATAAATAAGTAAACTATAGAGCGCGCATATCAAATATGAACTGTTGGCACTATTATGAAAATGTAAAAACGTAAAATTAGTATCAAAACAGAGCGCTCCGTTTTACTAAAACTATCTCAAAACCTAATATTACCCTAATAATCGGAACCGTCGATACTTCCGCATAAACTTCGATCGTCGCACGGAAAATCACTAAAATCGGTAAACGAGCGCAGTACATTCAGCTGAAAGTGTGCTTTCGTTCGGCATAAGGGGCTACCAGCAACGCGAACGCTCTATGCTTGTCTATGATTACTCAAAGGTTTCTACAGTTATTTGTATCGGGTGAACATCACTTGGGTAGTCAGTTGAAGATAGGAAATAAACTAACTGAACTGAAAGTCTATTTTCAAGATTACTAGAGTTCGAACTTTTATCTTTACATCAATTATTTGGAGTTGACTTATTATTATTTTTAACCCTCTTCCACGTGGCAGTGTTGCGTCACTATTCATTCAGTGACTGACGGTTTTTAACCCTCATGGGGATATTCACATGGTGAGCTAGGTTTGTTTAAAAGCAAGCGCTATGTGTATGCATGTATTCGTATAATTATGTAGCTAACTCAAAGGTATTTGGCGGAAATGTATATTATTAAGTTTTTATTTAGATGAAGAGGCCTTTGCCCTGAAATAGTTCTCAAGTTTTTGGGGCGTGGGTATTGTTATGTAAGTTTAAAATTTATTAATCAAGCAAGTATTTAATCAGGCCTCCATTCACTGTATTGGTGGGCAGGAATATGCTTTAACACGTAGGTCTACTTAAGTTTAACAAAGTAAATAATGTTTTGGAACTACTAAGCCCGTTAGGAGATCTGGTCTTATCTTAAGAAATCCTAGTGTAGTTAGTTCGTGTGGTGATAGACCTAAAACCACAGACGTATATAATTATTATATGAGATATACACGTGTATAGTTTTTAATGGGCACCCAATGGCCCTGATTCTGTTAAACCCACACTAAACTTATTTTAGTCAATCGGTATGTTTTCACTTGTATAAAATAGAAAAAAACAAACGAAAATTAAAGCTGTCAAATTTAGTTTGAACTAAAATCCTCATACAAATCTACCGACCCACAGAAACATGTGCACAAAACACAGTGATGTTCAAGGCGAAAACTGGTTTGACATTTCTCAGTTAGTTGTTATCTGTTGCCGTCCTTTTCTCACGCTACACGCTACACGTATGTTAGTAAAATATAGCAATGGTATAGTTTTGATTTAGTTAGCGTACAAGGGAATCGGCGTCAATATTTAAGTAATAGCTTAAGACTTAAGCTTGACGTAGCATTTACTCGATACATAATTTAGACCCACGAATATGTCAAAGTTTATACATTTCTAAGATGTTTGTTTTCAGTGCTATAAATAGTTTTAGTATTGACGGTTCTTGAGTAAGGGTACTATTATCGTAAGTAACCTTTTTAAACGTAGGCTTCGTTTTAATCCAATGAATGGTGTATATATTTTTAGATCGAAACGTAATAACAAGACTTAATACAAGGTGATTCTGTTATCGTTGTAGGTACAAACGAAAAATGTGACCTCTATATATCTAAGTATATATATAAAAAAGAAGCTCTATTTCCCTTGTTATAGCAACACGCGTGAAGGGATAAAACTATTTCGCTAATTCTTTATTTCTATAATTATGGTCAGGAGAAGGTTTTTATATGAGAAAACAAAAAATGATTTAAAAATCTCACATCACCCGTGTAAAGCCGGGGCGGGCAGCTAGTTTATAAAAACGATTGGTATTAGAAATTAAAAATAATTAATAGATGTAAAAGTTTTTTTTAAAACGAAAATAGTACTAAAATTCCAGTTCAGGCATTTTTTAGATGAGGACAATGGGCCTGTTTCCTATTTTTTTTTAATGTCCGTCTTGTAGATTAATTAATTTTATTGGACACGTATTTTTTCTTTTTTCCTGCAAACAAAAAATGATCAAAATACAGAGAACTGAAGTTACGCGTGACGTCACTCCTCGCTACGATTTTTAGCGAGGCGTAGCGTCATAAGCCCCCACTCCGAAACTTTAAAGCGGTGTATCTTTGTATTTTTTTATTGTTTTGATAAAAGAAAAAATACGTGTCTAATATTTTTTTATTATCTAACTGACAGACTAAATAGATTTTAACTTTTCATACCCAGGAAACATCCCTATTGAATTCGCGACACTGTTACCCGTTACCGACATCTCAATATAAGATTAAGCATATATTGTAATAGTTCAAGTTTTCTCTTCTCTCGCCACTACCAGAGTGCCACATTCTTTTTGTATTTTTTTCTTCAAATTTTTGATACCAATCGTTTTTACAACTGCCATAGAGGTCACAGTTTTCGTTTGTACAACGAAAAATAATCACCTTGTATATTGTTACTAAATATACATTTCAGTGGTGTTCTGGTACAAATATGTTCCTTGACATTTACACATCTGCTTAAAGAGCCAATAATCAATTGATTTCTATCTATTTTTGAACAAGTTTGTTCATATTGTTGCCTTAATAGATGATTAAGTTTAGCTAAATAAATCAAAGATACAATTATGTATTTATATTTTGCCGTCTGGGGTCGTATGATACAAATAAATATAGCTACACTTGTAACAAACAGTCCCACGCTGCGTCTATCTGACTGTAAGAATGCGATAAACTCAATAAATGCTAAACGGATTTTCATATGGTTTTCACTAATGGCTAGAGAAATTGAAGAAGGTTTGTATTTATAATTCCTTAATGTTTTGTTTCGATCCGTGCAAAGCAGTCGAGTCGCTATTATAGCTATAAAAATAGCACCATCACAGTATATTTGTGATATAACAAAGTGACTTTTGCTGACAAGAAAGTCGTATTAAAATGACATTTAATAATACGAGAAGCAGAAGAGTTTTCCATTCCATTAAAACTACTAGCATGTGTCTTTATTTTGTAAAAACATCAGATTTGTAATTAAGAAACCCAGCATTGTGTTACAACGACACAGAACAAAACTGCTACTGTGTAGTGTTATTTTTAAATGTTATTTTAACCACATTTTTGTACTGTTAAGCTATCACACTTAGTTGCGTACGTGACCTAAAAACACAGCAAAAGTTTTAAAGACTTTTTCATTTAAAAGCTACGTGCTGCACACAAAAACTAAGGGATTGTCACGAGAATGAAAAGCACAATCCTGAACCGAATGTCATACAGAAATTATCTGTGAGACAATCGTGATTATGACACTATTTCCTCGTGACTTTGTAGACTTCAATAACGATTAACGGAAAGTACAGCTCTATTCTGGTTTGTGGTTAAAGGGTATAAAAGCCGACGAGCATTTTCGTCGTGTCGTGAAATGTTCAAGAGCCTCAGTTTTGATTGTCGTACAGACAATTGGAGCTATATTATTGCACATGCTAAAGTAGTTTATTTTATATTTATTCTAAAGTTGATGTTTTAAATTTTTTATACTAAAATTTTAGATGGCGGTACATATTAGTGAACTAAGTTGCATTTTGAAGTAAAATTACAAGGTTATTTTGATACAAAATTTTCAGTGCAGGTCTAGAAAATAAAAGCACGTATATTAATTAGGTTCTAATTTTACGCTGCGTAACCGTCAAAGGTAACTTATTTTATGAATACCGCCTCAAGAGACCTTCTCGACTCGCCGTATGACTTTATAAGTACCTAAGTGTCGCTTTCTACCTGACTTAAATCTGTAATTTGAAACTCAGTTATTACTCAACTTTTAATCGTTCCGAGTTTACCCAAATTGATGTCGCACACTGGCCGCTAAATTGGAACTTCGAAGTGCTAAATTAACTTCGATTTCAAATCGAATTACGAATCGAATCATTCATAATGTTGAGTTTCGGGATTTTCGGCGATTTCCGGAAAACGGTATGACATCCGAAACGCTGATGCATCGTTACACATTAATCTGATTCAAATTCAAATAATTGATTCTGATTAATGTATTATTTAACGATAGGGACTTGGCTTTATAATTTGTTTTTTAGCGTTATGTTTTGGAGAGAGCTGGAAGTTTAAAAAAGATATTTTAAAGTTATAAATACACATTTTTGCGTCCAGAATCAGACAAACCACTTTGATGCCAACCAAAAAAATTAATTAGTTTTAACGAGATTTTATCTAAGTCTAGTCTTTATGTACACACAGCAAACTAGATAGGTTTGCAGGCCACACTTATATAAGCGGAATATATTAAGTAATAAAAATGTTAGTGTATAATATAATTTAATCTATATATACTAATATATAAAGCTAAAGATTTTGTTAGTTTGATTGTTTGAACGTGCTAATCTCAGGAACTACTGCTCCGATTAAAAAAATTCTTCAGTGTTGTATAGCTGAGGAATTTATTGAGGAAAGGTTATAAGCTATATAAATTTCCGGTGCGACCAAAAGAAGCGGAGCATAAATGAAAAATGTTGCAAAAATTAGAAACCGTTGAAACTAAAACACGCGGACAAAGTCGCGGGGGACAGCTAGTATAATATAAAATGTTAGCGTCTCATTGACACGAGAAAAAGAAGAAGAATGTAAGTGAATCAGTATTATGATGAAATTGAGCTGATCTGGATTGTTTGAATTTGTCTGACCCTATAATAGAAAAGGATTTGCTATAGTAATTAAAAATGCTTTTCAATTTATGAATAAAATTTGTACCATACATAAAACAAAGTATTTTATATGGGTAATGAGGTGTCGATCAATGTTTGCAATATTTGGAGTGGATGAACTGGATTGGAAAACTGATGCATTCCACTGATTCCAAATTAATCTGAATGAGGATTAGAACGGCTTTAAATTTCGGTTGGTTGATTGAAATGAGCAAATTCAATTTGGGTGTTAATGCGAATAGTTACTGGAATGTTGTATTTGCAGTAGTCAGGTGGTTTTATTTCCTCGCATTTGCTCTTTTGCATACTTTCAAAAGGTTTATAATTAAAACAGTTCTTTATTTATTTATTTAATAACAATTTATGTACACGCAAGAATATATAGAGGACACAACAATTAAGTACAAAAGTACTGCTTATTACTTAAAGAAATTTCTTCCATCGGACCTGCGAAAGGAAAA
Source organism: Diachrysia chrysitis (assembly GCA_932294365.1). Lineage (NCBI taxonomy): Eukaryota > Metazoa > Arthropoda > Insecta > Lepidoptera > Noctuidae > Diachrysia > Diachrysia chrysitis. The sequence goes on along the minus strand of OW028654.1, from coordinate 10,486,085 downwards.
ATATATATCAGAAATAGAGACAACAGTATGTAGAAGATAAAAAAAACAAATAGTGTAAATAGAATATTATATAACTAGCTGTCCCCCGCGACTTTGTTCGCGTTCAACGGTTTTTCATTTTTGCAACATTTTTCATTTATGCTTCGCTCCTATTGGTCGTAACGTGATGTTATATATCCTATAGCCTTCCTCAATAAACGGACTATCCAATACAAAAAAATATTTTTTCAAATCGCACCAGTAGTTCCTGAGATTAGCGCGTTCAAACAAACAAACAAACAAACTCTTCAGCTTTATTAAGTAAATAATATATTAAGTAATAGATTGTACATATACACGAATAACTACTATTATACTTATTATACTGTTTGTTTGCTTCAATTATTTATTTTGCCAAGCAAGGATTTGATAATAAACAATGATAATATACACAAGATATGTTACTTTCATCGTTTAAAATCTGATGACTAGATGATATGTCAAAATGTTGTCAAGTTGCACTAATGGGTAGTACAAAAGATGGGATAAGCACGTTAATAAAATATATATTTATCATTGAAAACTTCCTAATTAGAAAGTTAGTTGGTTTTCCTGTCCTCAAAATGCGAGCGCTAATAATACATCTGCCATATTTTTATATAAATAATATCATTGATAATGAGGTTATTTTACTAAACAATTGTCTATTTTTGAACATTAGATAACCTCTATTATTATTTAAAACTGAAGACGTATAAAAAAAGTAAAAATGGACCAAGTATTTGATTTGATTTTATAAGTACTACATAAGATGGAATAAAAGCCACTGGCCAAGAAGTAGTTACTAGAGACTTTCAACTTAATACAGCAACACCTAACAATAATGTACAATAGCAAAATAATACAGATACTTTAAAAGCCCCCAAAAGCGTTATGAACGTCGCTGAAGCCGAACACAGAGCGGCGAATGCAAATGCATTTAATGACCCATTTGTTCTCACACTAATTGCGTCGGTAGGCCCACGTATATTGTAGCCAATTATCTGCTTTTAGAATTCAAATTGTACTAATTGGACTTGTGAAGACAAATCTCTGCCTTGTATGTAGATTTTACGTGAAACTCTGCGGCGAATTTCGAAACATTTGGATATGATGGTTAGTAAGGAAATTTTAATTCATATTAACGTTTTTTAAGGGGCTCATTGCTAAGTGTAAGCATTACAGTTTAACTGATAATAAAGTCGTGGTTGGTCCGTTGATGGGTGACCATTTGTAAACATAGCGAGACCACTCCGTGCCTCAGAAAACACGTTAAGCCATGGGTCCCGAGTGTTATTCGTTGATCTTTGGTAGTCGTTACAATTCTGACAAATAGTCTTACCCTGAGATACTGTGTTACCCAGTAAAATGGGTTTTGGAGGTCAGATAGGCAGTCGCTCAAAGTAGAATATGGTATTCAGCTGAACCCGGTAATACAGGAAGCCAACCCCAACATAGCTTGGGAAAAGGCCAGGCAGAACATTAACGTTTACTAAGTCTCGTACTTCTGAGCTTGAGAATTGCTGATAGTTTTCGAGCCAATTGAGATCATTAATGAGAAGTAATAGTGTGGGTGATAGTTAATTTAGATTATAATAGTTCGAAAAAATTGATTACGTCACTACTTTTAGGTAAATTAAAGCAATTACTTTTTATTAAAATTCATGAAAAAGTGTTTTTCGGTTCAGTGATTTTCTTGCAGACATTGTTGCTATTAGTTTTAAGGTCAGACGAATGCAATGTCCTTCTTGTTCTGAAAATGAAAATCTATACTAATATTATAAAGCTGAAGAGTTTGTTTGTTTGTTTGAACGCGCTAATCTCAGGAACTACTGGTTCGAATTGAAAAAATATTTTTGTATTGGATAGTCCGTTTATTGAGAAAGGCTATAGGCTATATAACATCACGCTACGACCAATAGGAGCGGAGCATAAATGAAAAATGTTGCAAAAATGAAAAACCGTTGAAACTAAAACACGCGAACAAAGTCGCGGGGGACAGCTAGTTATTAATAATACCTTGGTACAATAGTGTGGCTACCTCGTTGCTTTGGTGCCTTGCACGAGGTCTCGGGTTCGAATCCCGGGTCGAGCCAAAAATAGTTACTTGATTTTTCGTTTAGAAATAGTACAGCTTAGCTTGAAGTCACGAAGTTAGATGGTGTTTACACCCCCGTGCCTCGGAAAGCACGTGAAACCGTTGGTATTGCGTCTGATCTCTTTCTCCGGCCGTGTCGAATTGCCGTCCCATTGGACTTTGAGAGTGGAGGAATAGAGAGTGCAACTGGGTTCGCGCATACACTCGTGCACTAAAATATCTCGCGCGCAGATGGCTAATCTCTGCTGAGAGAAGCCGCCGTGACCGAAATTCGGTCAGGAGGTCAATATCACATCTACATTTACTTTATAAAATGTCTTACTAATATTAAACGTGTAACCATAGACTATTTTCTACAAGAAATTAAGGCACAAACACATAATCATATACTAACTAGGTATAATATCTATAAAATTACTTTGAATTTACAATTTCTTGCGCCAAATTTCGTACGAGAAATAATCCGCTCAAATATTTAGCTTTACACGCCGGCTAACACCCATAATGTCTGTCTTTGGTCTACCGAGTTTCATTAAGGCATACCACACGCAATTTCTGAGGTAGTTAATGTGAATATATGTCGGTATCTAGCTAATAAACGGGGAGGCACTTAGAAGAATGTATGAGCGTTATAAAAGGAACAGTCTGCTATGCGGAAGAATGTCGCCTAAGTGGAGTATAACTTCATTGTTTTTTATGTTCTTTTGTTTTTAATGGACTTATCATGAAGAGATAAATAATTTTTGTGCCAATAATTTAATTTTCTTTACACGTTATTAATTTCGTGTTTTTTTTTATTAAAAAAAATTGTTGATAGTTGTGTACCGAACATGACACTAGGGTATCTCTTATACTTTTATACAAATGTTGACTGTTATGTCACATCAGTAAATATTTATTCGTGTTTAACAAATTACACCCATTCTACAGACCACGCAATAATTTTCCTTGACAACACGAATAACTTGCCCAAAAAATCAAATAGACACTTAAAATTACAAGATCAATTACTTACGAGTTGAACCCGAAGCTTGTAAAACATGAATGTTCTATTCAAGTAAAACTGCGGGCTCATAAACCATCCATAATTCCTTACTAATATTATCACAAAGTAACTCTATCTGTCTGTCTGGCTGTTACGCTTCCACGGCCAAACCGCCGAACCGATTTTGATTAAACTTGGTATGGGGTAACCTTGTAGGTATTCCAAGAAAGGATATAGGCTACTTTTTGCAGCGATAACCGACACCCTAAAGAGCGGAGCCGCGGGCAACAACTAGTTATAAAATAAATACGAAGTAGTAGTCACTGCGATGCAAAACTACAAGCAATCATAACTTTCATGTTTACTTACTTTTGTTTGTAATTCTGTGAACTGTTTGTTCGCCTACATTATGTAGTGATGTTTATTTCATTTGTTTTGTTTACTTTTTCTTGTATTATTTAAATGTTTTTGTTCGTTGGTGATGTACCTACCTCGAAGTTCTGCTTACTTGTTTTTTAATGTTACTAGAATTGTGGGTGGAATTCACATTACTAGCAATCTTGTTAACCCCTCCAACTGAGTTAAGAATGCTTGTGTCTGGAGTGGTTTCATCTCAGTAGTGCAATGGGCGGGGTTTGAATCTGCGACCCTTTGATCACAAGGCCGTCACCCTAACCATTAGGCTATTGCCGCTTCGTATTATATTATATTATACGTAGTGTTGCAAGTACTTTTAATATGTTTTTCAGTACTATTAAATTCGATCTGGCCCTTCCCTTTAAATAGTAGTGTCTCTTATGTGTTTGTGTGTGATAATTTTTAACTTTTAATATTTTATTATTTTAAAATCATTAATGGCTTCTGCCGTAATTTTTATTAAAATAAAATTAGAGTTATCTCCAGTCTGTTTACCACAGTAATTTTCTTAAAGAGTCAATCGTTGTAAGAACTTTAATGGTAGGTACTAACAGTTCTATCGAGCGTTGTCGGCGCATCGTATACTGGCGTATTTGCAATGCAATGAGACGAGTGCATCGCACATATTGAGTGGCCCATTATCCGGATGAGATCATAACTACGTAGCGCAATACACTTTCATTTGTTTCATAACCGGATATTAATTTCGTTGATATCTATCAACGAAATAGAGCGTTGCATGTTTGAATGGTTGTTCTATTATAGTGAATTGTTTTTTTAGTAGTTTTTAGTCTTGGAGTATACATAGACTAGCATTGAGTGCGCTCTAATAGCCCGTTGCGCTGAGCGTAAGTAATTTTTTACTGTAAGGACTACGCTCGTTTACTGATTTAAGTGATTTTCCGTGCGACGACAGACGATAATACGAAAATATCAATGGTTTCGATATTTTTAGGGTAATTTTAGGTTTTGAGATAGCTTTAATAAAAGGGCGCGCTCTGTTGACACTAATTTTACGATTTTACTTGTACATACACTCTACAGTTTACTTATTTTTTACTCTAAGGGCTAGACAAAGCAATCGAAGATACGGGCAACCTTAACCTCGCGTGGTTTTTGGAGCCTTATTTGTATGTATAACTTAGTAAACATTATACACCGAGAAAATTGTATTTATAGGTCCAAGTGCCTAAGCCATAGACCTAAGACGCTCCGCACGTAGTATCTTAAGTATTATATTATTTAAATATTTCAAGTTTATATGTTACTGTGTTATGTATTTTTTATATTTTATTATTTTATCATTAAATTACCAATATTGTCACACTCACGGTCACACGTGTTCCGTGTTTATTAATCCGTCTATTTACACGTGTCACAGCTTAACGCGGTGTACCTACGTTGTCATACACATAATAAGGCCGCTTTTGACGATCGATTTCTATTAAAATAATAATGTAATAAAGTTGTTAATTTTCGACAATTAATATGTAATGACTTCCTAGTTACCGAAGCGACAGCCTACCCCAGGAATTTCTGGTCAATGACATTGATAAAATTAAAAACACAAACATGAACACATGTACCTAAGTAAGTTATTTTTATTTTAATTGAACGTTTTCCGATCATATATTTGAATTGTAAAAATATTATTACTTATTCGAAGTTTTAATAATTTGTATTTCACCACTGTAAAATCAAACTTGTGTTTAAATCAAGCCTTGTATCAATACTAATTAATACTACAATAACTTCGAATTTATTTATACAAAGAAAGTTTCGTTAACGTTTGGGGCAGATTTTTCCACCGCCAAATAATTTTATCCGAGGAATAATTTTAAATTTTTGACAGGTCTTCTATACAAAATCTCTCAGACGTCAATTTTATTCGACGAATAAACAGGCGTTGGAAAAATTAGCCTTTAGTCTCATTACCATTTATTCGTACCTACATGCGATAAAAAAGCAGGAGAATGGTTACATAAAATAGAAAAAACACAGCACAAAATGTAAACTTGAACATATTATAAACACAAATAGCTCTGTTAAGCGGTGTGATCAAAGCGGCTATGAAGCCTTTTTGTTTTGTACCCATTAACTTACTGAAGGCACGTCATGTGAAAACACAGGTTAAAACTTAGTAAAGGCCTTATTTAGAGCAATCTCGACGGTGTACCTATTTTATTATTATGTATCTCTTACTTTAGATCTTTTAAACTACGCAACGAATTTTTAATTGCAGTTACAATTACAATGTACACGCATAATATTATCTATATTAATATTATAAAGCTAAAGAGTTTGTTTGTTTAAACGTGCTAATCTCAGGAACTACTGGTTCGAATTGAAAAATTCTTTTTGTATTGCATAGTCCGTTTATTGAGGAAGGCTATAGGCTATATAACATCACGCTACAACCAATAGGAGCGGAGCATAAATGAAAAATGTTGCGAAAATGAAAAACCGTTGAAACTAAAACACGCGAACAAAGTCGCGGGAGACAGTTAGTAGTACATAAAAACCGAGGAATTCACGGATTTGTAATGTTAAAAACTTAACCTTGAAAACCGGAGTGGGTCGCTAGTTTTATAATTATTTAAACATTAAAAATAAATATTTTTATATGTTTACAATAATTGTTAGTTACATTTTAAAATACTAATTCATACGTTTATTAACTACATATATTTTATATACCCATTACATTTACGCCCCCTACAATTTAAATACCATTTACAAACCTTATTGGACTTTAAACTATAATCTGTAAACTATAGGATACAGATTTGAATGTACTATTATTGTCAGTATTTATTTCTATGGTGATTGTCATTACTTAAATGATAGCAGGTTCGATTCCAATAATGTTTTGTAGATTAATGGGCTTTATCGATTATGTAGTGTAGTGTCGCCATGTATTATATAATAGTAGGATTGGACTTTTTGGACATCTAGAAAGCTTTTTAGGGTTTCGGACCAGAAGGGTACCAACGAGACCCTATTACTAAGCTTCCGCTGTTTGTCCGTCCGTCAGTTTGTCAGCGGGTTTTATCTTCTGAGCCGTTTTAGCTAAAGAGTTGAAATTTTCACAGTGTGTATTTCTGTTGCCGCTATAACAACAAACAATAAAAATAAATAAAAAGTTAAAGGCTAAAATAGTACGGAACTCTTTATACACAAGTCCGACTTGCACTTAGCCTGTTTTTTTATGTACCGTCAGTATTATTTTTGGTGTTATAGATTATGATGATTGACTATGAGATTTTCAGATATCGAACTTGGTGGATATTTTATACAAATGATCTCTTCTTACTCGACTCTCTTGACTAATTATATAATCTAATTATATAAATTAATCTTATAATGTTGATTTGGCTTGACTTAATCACTTTCATTTGTATACTTTTGGTATTGAAAAGTTAAAACTTTTACGAAAAGTTAGTACCTTTTCTTTTTTACTTAATAAATATTTAATATTTGTTCTTTATAAGGACAAATATTAAACGAGGAGGGGTATGGGGTTCGTGGCTCAGTGTCAGCCATACGGTTTTACCAATAATACGGGTTAAGCCACGTTTGCCGCGGTCGGTCCGTGGATGGGTGACCATTTGTAAACATACCGAGACTCTTCCGTGCATCGGAAAGCCATCGTTCCCGATTGTCATACGTTGATCTTTAACAGGCCTTAAGTCATTACAATTCTGCCAACCTGTCTTACTATGGGATATTGTGTTTCCCAATAAAATTGGTTGTGGAGGTCAGATAGGCAGTCGCTCCATGTTAAATACGGTATTTAGCTAAATCCGGTAAGACTAGAAGCCGACCCCAATATAGCTTGGAAAAAGGTTAGGCAGAAAATTTGTTCTTTATAAAATAATGCTTAACGCAATAATCTTAAAGTTATGATAATATCCTGATATATTACTAAAGCATAGTCACTTCGTTGTCCATTTGTAGCGTGACTCGTGTACATGATGGCTTATGTGAGGGAACTAATGATGATTTGGAGAGCGGCTTACCGACCAATTGCGCTGTTTATTACTCAGGAACTAATGACTAGTTATTTATGAAGTCATAAGTCATATGCCTGAAAATTGTCTTTTGGGATCTGTTGTTGCTATTTTACTGGTGGTTTATCAACTGTTTTTTCGTTCTGCTATTTTTCTCAAAGCATAAAAACGACCTCGCGGCAGACCCAGAAGGAGATGTTGGGACCAACTCGACAACTTTGCGCGGAACTGGCCCCTGTTAGCCTTAAACAGAGATAAATGGAAAGAAAGAAGCCCTTAGCCCTGCAGTGGGACATTAATGGCTCGAAATAATAATAATATTATGCATACTTTCCCACATGACGGTGTAATACATAACGTTAAACATTACTGTAAAACAATAAGAAGTGCTTATATAAAACTAGTTTGTGCCCGCGGCTCCAGCTGCAGCAGCTGTCAGTTATCGTGGTAATAAGTAGCCAATGTCCGATCTTGGGATCCAAGCTTATCCCATACCTGGTTTCATCAAAATCAGTTGAGCGGTTTCGCAGTGAAAGCATAACAGACAGATAGAGTTACTTTCGCATTTATATTAGAAAGGATAAGTTTTAAAAAATCACTTAAAGGAAACAGTTTTAATCATAAAAATTGTCATTATTCTGATTTAGAGTATATACTTGTCAAATCAAACGAGTCCGACGTAACAGTTTTTTTTAAACTAATTTCGTCTCCATCATCATACCAGCTTTATGTCTTATTCCCATTTGTATTAACATTTCATATCTGTGCAAAAGAGCTGCAAAACCACTGTACCAAAGACCGCAAAGAAAATTGAATAAAAGCTTCTAAAATATCGATATTAAAAACTTTAATCTAATCACTTTAGAATTTGGAACTGAAAACAAAAGCCGACTACTAATAAATTACTAGAATGTCGGCTTGTTTTCAAAGCCGCCCACTATGGCATTGTTTTACTGTACCACTGTAATATCCGTTAGTAATATCTAGATTTCACTGTAACCCAACTTTTTTACTGAATATTTTTTATGGCTAGCTTTTTTGTCGTTTTGTAACTATAAATTGTGCTGCATGAAACTGTGTTGGTTAAGCAACGCAACAAAAGTACTTTATTTATTACTGTTACAAGTTTAAAGTGTGCCCTTACTCTCCAATTTAATTTCAATTCCAATAATAATTCAATGCCAATGCAAAATTGATATTAGTTTAACAGGCAGGAGATTTAGTTTTGTTTTAAAAAAGGCTGGCAGTGGAAGGATCTGACTGGAATCTGAACATTGCGAGTATTTTTTTTCTGTGTTATTTGTGTGCCTTCTAAATGAATAACAATTTCGCATTGCAATTGTATTACAATTAAAATTAAATTGGAAAGTAATTGCACGGATCAACTCAGACTATGCGTATTGCGTGTATAGTAATTATTAAATTATCTTACATATCTATACTAATATTATAAAGCTGAAGTGTTTGTTTGAACGCGCTAATCTCAGGAACTACTGGTTCGAATTGAAAAATTATTTTTGTATTGGATAGTCCGTTTATTGAGAAAGGCTATAGGGTATATAACATCACGCTACGACCAATAGGAGCGGAGCATAAATGAAAAAGGTTGCAAAAATGAAAAACCTTTGAAACTAAAACACGCGTACAAAGTCGCGGGGGACTGCTAGTGTATTATAAAACAATGTCCCCCCCCGCGTCTGACTCTGTCTGAACGCGATAAGCTCAAAAACTACCGGACGAATTTTCAAATGGTTTTCACCATTGGATAGAGTGATTCAAAAGGAAGGTTTTTGTGTAAACTTCATTCATTATTGTTTTGTCTACCCCTGAGAAGCCGCGGTCGGTTCACTAGTTGATCTACAAAATGATAAAATGTAATTAAAAAATAAAAATTACCAATCCACTTATTGTACCTCACAGAATCAGCGTAATGATACTCAAAATAGGGTCATATACAATAAACAACTGCTATCATATACCAAAAACAAAATTATTTATACAAACATATTATTATCATAATATTTGCTCACAAATAATATTAACATTTCCCATTTCAGTGTTCATTCAAAATAATATGAAACTGACGGCAAGTAATCCGCGAATTTACCGGGACATGTACGAAATTATCCCGGTATTGTTCAACTGGCACTGTTCGCTGCATGTTATGTAGCTTCCGTTAGCCAGAGCAAATGATGGTACGATTGGGTTTGTTTAATTTAATGTTATTTGCTTTTATTTAATGTAAATCTTTTCAATCTTTTACGGGCTATCCGCATTAACGAGAATACCGGGTATTCTGCTTTGAAAGGGTTACGTGGGGTCATAGGTCCAACACGCAGTGGCTTTGTTGAGGGTTATTGGGGTATCTACCAGGACACCATCCACCCCTCTATAGAAGAATAGGCCTAAACGGCTCAAAGCAGAAGAACCTAAAACTAGAAAATATAACTTTAAAAATATAAAAATGAGATACCTACAATGTTAAAATTACCATTAATTTTCACATAAGAATTTCATATGAAAGTGCCATCTTCTCTGCCTCTCAGTGCGTCATTGAATTATTAAAAGAAAAAACTAATGAAAATAGTTTATAAGATCAAACGGAATAATGGAAAATCGTATTAATTCAATATTGTTAATGAAGACCTATTAAGTAGTCGTTATTTACCCGATAAGTATTATTTCGAAACACAAGCGCCTTCATTTCTTGTTGTCTTTTGATTGTCAAAATTTATTTGTTTCACAGTTTCCCTTTTTGCTTCATAGTTTTCAAACAGATATACCAAGACATAGCCATTTTACGCAATGAATTGCATTGCGTAAAATGGCCTGCTGCTGTGGCCTTACATACTAAGCAATTTGACTTTAAATCACAATATCTCGACCAAGCCACATATTTTGACTTAAGTGTAGAGTTTGTGAAGTTAGGGCGTGTAGAGTTAGAAGCTTGGCTCTACATGAGATCTGATAACATTTTCTTTTTTCTCGTCATGGCTACATTTTACTTGAAAATGTTTTTGGTAGGATAAGCCTTTGCAGAAACAGATGACTATCTAAGCTTCACGTTTGATTACAAACAAACCATGAGTAAGAAACCGCTAGCGAACAACTTTATCTTTACTCGTTCAAAGTGAGGATAATATTAAGCATTCAGTGTTTCGTGGTAATGCCTAATTTTTTAAAGGATCAACCCAGACAGAAATTATTTACAATGAAAACTCAACTGTATCACTAATAGTTTAAAGTACAAAATGGTCTGAACGTTAAATCTCGCAAGTTTTGAACACGCGCAGTATGTTTGGTGCTCACACAATTTTGAACTTTAATTTATCGGAATAGAATTTAGTTTACAGTGTTTAACAATCATTCGGTAAAGTAGAGCATTTAAACTGCACGTTTATCAGTTTACCTAGGAATAACTAACTGTGTTGGTTTAATTCTTATCGTGGAATTAACGGTATTAAATGAAAACATAGATTACGTTCCGTACTTAGTTTTCTCGTTAATTGTTTATATTCGAGGCAAAGGAAAGCATGTTAATATTCCTATTTTGTCAGTTATGATAAATTGGATAATTAGATATACAATAGATAGGTACAATATAACTTGTTTGATGATTAGAAAGAGTTTTTACTTAAGTGCAAATACAATTTAATCATGTTATTTTCTTATCTCTTGTAGGGAAATCTATATTTAGAAATGTTATTAAGAAATAACCAATGGTGGTCTACATATACTTCAGAATATAAAATATACGGCAAAAAAAACACAAAAAACTGTAATTTAAAAATTGAAATATAATTTTTTTTTTCAATGTCTACTTTTTCTTACATAATTAACACAAATTACTTTAAATATTTAATAAATTTTAGAGCCTTTTAAGTATTGTTTCTTATAATAACGTTTTTTATCTTGTTTTCAGCTGCCGGGGGCCATTGGCTGAGGAGGAAAGAGGCCCTTCGTGCGAAGAGAGGCCGACATGCTCCTCACAAAATTAGGGCAAGAAGACAAATTGGTAAGATTTAATTGGTACTGTTCTTATGTGATTGGAGAATGATAAATAAATTGTACGAAATTAACTTTGTTAATTTAAAGATTAGTATGAAGTAGGTTAAAAATAACAAAGAGAAAATATTTATACTTTGCCTTTAAAACAGCTGTTCCAATAATCAAATTAGAACCTATGTAATAAAAAACATTCTTTATATTTTTTTAAGTTTATTGTTTTAATAAAGTGGTGTACTTAAAAATAACAACGATTTGAGTCGAATTGAGTCTATTCTTTGGATCGGCAGTCGGTTTGTTTAAAAATCATAATATAATATAAAGAGAATATTTTGCATGGGCCCAACTGTCTACAATAAATTACCTAGGGAAATGAAAACTTTAAATACGGAAATGTTTAAGAAAGAATTAAAGCTTCTATTAAACACCAAATGCTACTACAGTATTAAAGATTTTTTAATGACTCTTTTTAAAATTGTAGACATGTTTATTATTTAGTTATTTTTTATTTAGTTTTACGAATTTATGTCACTTTATTTTGTATGTAATGTTTTTTTTTTTTTCTTTTTATATTTTAATTTACATGGAGATTACTCACAAAAATTTGTACACCTAATAAGGTAAAACATGTAGAACTAGGAACCATTTTTTATAACATCTAAAACACACATGTTTAATACAAATAAATGATTTTGATTTTGATTTTGATAATTATTTAAAATAATAATTATTGTTTGGGTCATAACGATTTTGAAAAAAAACACAATGACTATTTTTTTTATCTTATAATATAATCTAGATTCTAACACAAACTAACATAATATTCTGCAATTTGAAAAACAAAGAAGTTCGTTTTTTTCTCATAGAAAAGTGGATTAAATAAAAAAAAATGTCTATTTAAAATTGAAGATATTTAAAAATGCTTTTCTATATTTTTGTAATATTGTAAAACTATTTTCGATGAAATGGACCGATATCAAAAGTATCGAGTAAAATGGAATACATTTGATAGATGGATGCATCGTCTCGAATGAAAGGCTTGATAAGCATTCAAGCGAAATCGTTGGCAACATGAAAAGAGGTTCTATTAAACACCTACGTTGCTTATATGTACAGTTTGTATATTATGTATAATTAGATATAAAAGAAGTACCAAATTGTCTACAACTATACCTCTTCTTCTGCCTTCTGCCTAGCCTTTTCCAAAGCTATGTTGGGGTCGGTTTCCAGTCTTACCAGATTCATCTGAATACCGTATTTTACGAGAAGCGACTGTCTATCAGACCTCCACAACCAATTTTACGGGGTAACACAGTATCCCAAAGTAAGACTGGTTGTCAGAATTGTAATGACTTAACGACTGTCAAAGATCAACGTATGACAGTCGGGACCAACGGCTAACGTGCTTTCTAAGCCACGGAGTCACCCATCCACGGACCAACCGCGACGAGCGTGGCTTAACTATACACTATACCTAATATGGTGAAAAAGAATCTCTAAAAATCTATTCCAAATGAAATGCTGGCCCAAAAAAACAAGTAACATGTATAATTCACCATCGTAGAAGTGTGCGCCATCTCGCATATTCATCATTACACGACGTATTGAACAGTTTATGCAGATTTCTAAGCGAACACGAGTCTGTGAGGACTTCTGTGTGGTGGTTAGCTTTTACTAAGTAATAAATATTAAACGGGTTTCAAACACTTTTATGACTTCAGGTATATAATGTTAGGAACATTAAGGTATTATAGGATTGTGCATTAGATTCACATTGGGGTTTTACGATTTTGGGTTATGTTAATCTCAAAATTGTCTACTGTACACAATATTATTGGTGGTTTAATTTAATGGGATGTCATAAATTATACAATGTACGTTATAGCCTCGATTGGATGATTTTGTTATAACAAATGCAAATCGTTCTACAACTAGAGGGGTTTCACTCCGCAGTTTAGAGATTTTCGGCCGACGCGCCTCTCGGGCAGGCGAATGGCAGTTAGTTGCCGATAGCCTCGACGCATGTTGTCACAATTTACAAGTCTACAAACGTAACGCGCAGCGCCATAGAGAGTTACGCGTTAAAAGAGAGTGTCAATATTTAGGTAAATATCGCGTTAAGCATAAAGTGCTTATGCCAGCTGTATTGCACTTTGTCTCGTCGCAGCTGCAGTCGCTATTTATATAAATAACTATTATTTTTTACTCTCCACGTAGTACTATAAAGTACTATTAATTATTCTGTGCTTTGACACTATAAATAAGCAATCAGACTAAATAGAACAATAGAATAGTTCAATGTAGTGTCACACGAATCGAAAACAAAAACTTATTTATTCCAACTAGCCTACAAAATAGCACTTTAGGAACGTCAATTTTGATGATTGATTTGCCCACCCTTCACTGCTTCCTAAGTGCTCTAGTTGTTGAGAAGAAACGCTGCAACAAACTCCCCAGCAGCACGCTGTCATTCCGTTTATAATAATAATAATAAATATCATTTAGGGACCGCACCAAATAAACAAATGACATTAAAAGTATTATCTACATAGCCCAAGGTTAGCAGAACGACCAGTCACCGCAAGCAGCACCTGGGTACATGTTACACGGGTGGTTGATTTGGCGCGGTCCCTAAATGTTATTTATTATTATTAATGTAAACGGAATGACAACGTGCTGCTGGGGAGTTTATTGCTGCGTTTCTTCTCCAGCCAGCCAGCCAGAGAACTTAGGAAACAGTGAAGGGTGGGTAACTACACATTAAACCTTTAGTTAAAAGCCTAACAGATCATCTATGAGGTAAACTACTAGTCAAGTAGTAACAGTGATCAATCACGCCGAATTTATCCGGGATTCTCGTACACGTCGTTATGAATGGTAGCCATCATGTGACGTCACGAATAATGGATCGCGTCGCTTCAATAGATTTTAGCTTACATGGAAATTGTGGGGTAAGGTGGCTATGTTAAGTCTACTCTACCCATAAAACCGTTCATGCTACGTGGTAACTCACATAATAGATTTTATAGAAATTTATTAGAATTCTCTAGCGTAGTTTTTTTTTGTAATAGTGAGTGTGAAAGAAGCAAAGTGAAGAACTAAGTTGTAAAACGATCTATTACTGAATGATGGAGAAATTTTATTGTCAGGTGTAACCAACCATTGTTAAAAGTAACCACGCTGAAGACTTTTTTATTACCTAATTGGAGCTAGAGTGAGCCTTCACAAATTATAGACTATTATTTAAAAAAACAATTTGAGCTGAAATTGCTTTATAATTTACTTAGTTTTAATAGCTCCTAATTTATACGTTACCCAGAATTATTGATATTTGATAACCTAAAACTATTTATAAACGGTTTTATTAACAAAGTTAAATAATATGCTTGAACGAGCAGTTGTTATGTGTAATTACTATACTTGAGATAGTAGATATTGCCATAAATCTCTTATGAATGGTAACATTAAAATACTTTGATGTTTAGTATTTTTTTAACTATTTGTAAATAACAAAAAAGTTATCATATTAAACTAATTCTAAGAAACTTAACTATGTACACAAAACAAAATCAAAACAAAACCTAAAATATGTCATAAAAAAATTCGTCCACATCGCCGTTTACTCCCACTGGGGGTGCCCTTAGTGAACTTAGTTGATATAGTTAGTTTTTCTATTGCTCTGGCTGGAGGTCCTTAAGGCTCTCACTTGGAAATGTCCGGTAAAGCAGTCAAAGCCTGCGCTCAGAATAAATGCGTAGAACTTCTCCCAAAAAAAAAAATTTTTGGTGTACACAAAAATATTTTTCATGAAAAAAAAAAGAACAGGTCTTGCAAAATGTCAAATCATAAAGTCTTGATTAATAAAAACATATTTTATTTAAAAACTTTCACTTATGTACTTGAATATTCATAGATTTTCCCAAACTATTTCAATATCAGACACAACAAATATTATTTTGTTATGTTAAATAATTTATTCTATTGTTTAAAAAAAACTATTATATTATCTTTTGTTTAAAGGTCTTTATTATAAATACAAATTAAGACAGATACAAGACTTATTAGACAGCTGTGTAAACAAAATGAAAGGCTGAATATTTTTCAAACCCAGATTAACATAGAGATTAGTTTAACTCATACATAATTTAAGGTTTTCATCTTTGTTACATGGTTAAATTATTAAATGCATAAATTTTAATAAACATTCGGGCGTTTTGTGTATTTGGTACATGGATTAAGCAAAGTTTTGATCAACAATATACATGGGCTTATTTTGATTTATTAATTAATATTTTGGTTTCGCTAGAAACTTGCAAAACTACCACGTAATTCAGTATATTAACAAAAAAACACCGTTTTCTAAGTTTTTTAATTCTGATTTTTATTTCGTAAATATATGCTTATAATATTATTACTATTTAATGTCGAGGTGGCCTAGCGGTTTAATTAACGGATTTATGTACACAAGGCTGCAGGTTCCAACCCATTACAAGCAAGTAACGATGTGTCTTTTTCAAATTTATATGAACTTTCTTAATTATTCTAAGACATCGGTGAAGGGAAACATCGTGATGAAACCTAGATTCCAAATTGAAATCTAAAATCATCTACCCGCAAGTTATTAACGAGATCCGTTTCCACATGAGAAGAGGCCTAGCTAGGACTTTTTCAATTTTATAGGCCAGTATTTTTATTAGTACCTATTATTATATTTACTGTGCAACTACCCGCCACCGGACTAGCTATACGTAATCGAAGCTCCAGATAATTTATATAAAATAAAATAGTTAATAACGAGTTTTCAATCTAAATATTAGTTTATTCTGTAACCAAAGTATTGCTTCGTGTGTGGAAGTGTTTTCAAACATTAATAACCATAAACAGTGTCAAACGAAGAGTATTAATAACTGAACGATAAAACGTAAAGTGAAGTGATAAAAACTCGTACCAGCTATAATCTAAACTAAAAAGTGAACATACAGTGTCAGAAAAGTGCTTAATTACCTTACAAAAGTGATATATTGCACTAAACAGTGAACCTAACTTGGAAAAAATTCTTGACACATGAATCATAATAACCGACTTATTGTATTTAAAAATAAAAACTCATAAAAGCCATACCATAATTTCGCCTACAAAGTTAACTGCTCCGTGGCTAAGTGGCACAGAAGCGAAGTTTGTCAGATCGAACTCTGTTGGGCGCGAGTTCAAATCCCGTCACCACTTGTCTTTTTATGTTTAATTATCATCATTATTGTTCACTTAACATATTTAACATATTTAATAGTGAACTAAGGATTACCCTGTCACATTAACCAAAAGTCAAAATTGTACACAACATTGCTAACTAATTTCAACAGAGGGCGCTGTGGTAGATACGCAATCTTGCTAAAGATGGATGGACAATACAATAACATAACATATCGTAGACCCTGCAGAACAGGTTCAGTAAATGACATCACTAACATGACAAATACTAGCGAGAAATCGTTACTGGATGCTACAATGATGAGTTTACCCGATAGCCTGCATGACCATGACCACACTGACGTAATAAATAATTTGAGCGAACGAGTTAAAACACTTACCGTAGAATTACAAAGCGCTCATCAAGAAATCGAGAATTTAAATTCAGAAAACTTTCGTCTTAAATCCGATCTCCAAAACATGTTAATGACTGTCAACACATACAAAAAAGTGTGTTCAACACCTGAAAGAAAAAGTCCAATAACACCAGTATCAGCAAGTAAAATCAAGACTGTCTCAAATAACGTGTTAAGAACCCAAAATAATAATTTTAAAAACATCTCATTTCAATCCCCGAGGGATTGTGCCCAAAAATTGACCACCAAGCACAACAAAGAGACTCAAACAATTTGTTACTCCCATACGCAGGCAGTAAACACGCCCACTAAAGAATCTACATCGTTAATGAACAGCGGAAAAAAATCTCCATATAGTGAAGTGGCAAATAACATGAAAGCTCAACGAAAACAAAAAAAGAAATTATGCATACTAAGTACTTACAAATCCAAGTGGTCTTTGTCCCTAACTGAAGACGTATTCTCGGATTACTTTAATTTCTGCAATTATGTAAAACAAAACGGAACTATTAAGGAACTATTGGGAAACATAGAAAACAAATTAAAAGATTTTACATTACATGACTATTGCATAATTTTTATTGGTGAAAATGACATTAAATCTGAACGAAATCAAATAGACGTAATAAACATGATAAGAGAATCGCTAAAAAATGTGACCCATACTAATAAAATTATATGCTTACCGACATATATAGCAGGGGCACCTATATACAATTTTAAAGTCGAGATGTTCAACAATCTTCTCCATTTGGACATACAAAATAATGACTACGCGTACATATTTGACAGTAACTGTGACCTATCGATGGAAATGTTTTCTCAAACAACTGGGAAAATTAATAAAGCCGGAATGAAAAATATATATGACTGCATTATGAACAATTTTAAAGTTGATTGGTGCACATTTAATGAGATCGACAAAAACGAAATTAACTGTGAAAAACTCAAAAACATTACGACAAACTCTCTCGAAATCAATGAAAGTCCCACAACACGGTTTTTTCTCTGAGAAGTATCTACATATTCTACATCAAAATATTGCAGGGCTTCTTAATAAATCAGATGCATTATGTATAAATTTGGAAGAGCTCAGAGTCAAGGAAGGGCCTGTAGACATTTTATGTATATCTGAGCATTTTATGATGGCGGGACAAGAGATAAGCCTTAATCAACCTAATTATACTCTGGCCTCGTCGTACAGCCGGACCAACAGTAAAAGAGGAGGAACATGCATTATAGTAAAACAAGGACACAAATTCAGGGAAATTTGCGAAATCAGCAAGTTTTGTCTCTCGTGTATATTCGAGTGCTGTGCAGTTGAACTTATGGACTATAACATTGTTATTATCTGTCTCTATAGAGTGCCAAAACAAAATAACATGTATACATTTTTTAACAGGCTAGAAAAACTGCTTACTTATATTGCCAAACGTAATTTTAATAATGTTATAATTGCTGGTGACTTCAACATAGATATTTTAAAAAGTAATAATGTTACTTTAGATTTTGAATGTTTGTTGTTAAATTATAATCTAAAATTAGCATTGCATGAACCGACGAGATTTGCTAGTCAAACTTGTATCGACAATTTTGCACATAATTTCAATAAGGGTTGTAAAACCAAAACCTTAGAATTAGGTCTGTCTGACCATACAGCTCAATTAATGAAAGTTCCAGTGAAAAAAATGCCAACACTTAAATTTTGGCGTTCAACTAAACGAGATTATAGCATAGATAATATTAAAAAATTTAAAAGGTGTATTGAAAGCCTATCTTTCTCACGTATTTATCAGACGGAAGACCCTAACATAGCTTATCAATATTTTATAGATGACTTTAAATTGTTTTATGACCTTTGTTTCCCTCAAACTCAATTTTTAATAAAAGTCTACCAGACACCAAAATGGGTGTCACGCGGAATCCAAGTATGCAGCCGGAAGAAAAGGGACTTGCTATGGAATTTGAGACTAAAGCCTTCAAAAGAGAATAAATCGAAGTATGTAAACTATTGTAAATTATTTAAAAGAATCATATCATTGACAAAACGTGCACAAAATAATTATAAAATAAAAACATCAAGTAATAAAAGTAAAACGGCATGGCGAATAATAAATAAAACTAGACTCAACCTACCAAAAGACTCTATTGACAGCATAAAAGTTGATGATAACACAATAATTAATAATCCTACACAAATAGCGAATGCATTCAATAATTATTTTGTTGACAAAGTTATTCCCATTCCGGATGTTGGGAATAATGTAACTTCATTAATTAATCACCGTGTTAAATCAATGTTTCTTGCACCATGTTCACCCAATCAGATAAAACAAATCATAAAAACCCTGAAAAACACAAACAGTGTAGGATACGATGAATTCTCTACAAAAATTATAAAAACTGTAAATGAGGATATCTGTCACCACTTGAGCCACATAATTAATTTATCTATATCATCAGGTATATTTCCAAATGACCTCAAATTGTCTATCATAAAACCTTTATTTAAAAAAGATAATAAACAGTTTATGAAGAATTACAGGCCTATTTCGTTAATATCAATATTCTCAAAAATTTTTGAAAAATATCTCTATGGTGAAATTAATTCCTATCTTGAAAAAAATCATATTTTGTGCACTGAACAAAAAGGCTTTCGACAAAATAAAACAATCAATATGGCAATTTATGAATTCATTCAAAATGTAATATACCACGTTGATAAAACAACTCCCGTTTGTGCTATATATTGCGATATGTCACAGGCATTCGATTATGTAGACCCTAATATATTAATCAGTAAACTTGATGCCTATGGTATTAGAGGTAACGTTTTAGATTTAATTAAATCCTATTTAACAGATCGACACCAAGTAACAGTAATTACTAAAGTAAACCCTAAAACTAAAAGTGAAGAAATATACAGCTCAACGAAACATGTTGTAAAGTATGGTGTTCCCCAAGGTAGTGTCCTGGGGCCACTTCTGTTTATTATATACATTAACGACTTACCAGAGGTATCGAATCAACCCATGACATTGTTTGCTGATGATAGCACTGTTACAATTGCATGTAAGGACGCTAATCAGTATAATCGTGACATAAATAATTCTTTGACATCTATAATTTCTTGGTTAAATAATAATAATTTAAAAATTAATTTGACGAAAACAAATATAATGCATTTTGCACAAAGACTGCAAAATCCATTAAACATACAATTGATCCATGATGATTACACTGTACAGGAAACTTCTGCTACTCGTTTTCTCGGATTAACTATAGATAGTAGACTTAATTGGAAAGAACATATTGGCATATTATGTAAAAAAGTCAGTAGTCTATCGTATGCATTATATAAACTTGCCCCCACTATTAATCTTGACGCGTTACTCTCGGCATATTACGGCCTTGTTGAGTCTGTCCTCAGATACGGCATTATTTTTTGGTGTAATTCAACCAATAAAGATATGGTTTTTAAAATGCAAAAACGATGCATACGTGCTATGTTCGGTATCCATAGTACTGACAGCTGTAAACCACTTTTTGCTAAACACAAGCTTCTTACATTACCGTCTCTCTATATCTTTGAAATAGCTTTATTTGTCCATAAAAACCCTTATCTTTTTCCTCGCATATCTGATATTATAGTACGTAATCGCCGTGATAATAGCAGACTCTGTGTTCCTCCTGCTAAAACAGCGCTAATGCGTAAAAGTGTAGTATGTAGAGCTCCAACTATTTATAATAAAATTCCAAAGCATGTAAAGCAATTAAATACAAACCAATTTAAAAAAGCATTAAAAAAAATATTGACCGAAAAATGTTATTATAATATTGACGACTTTCTTAATGACAAATCTTTTTGACTGAACAGAATTATTCCAAATTGTATAGATGTAATTACCTGCTGATATATTTTATAAAGTTGTTATCATGTTATTATTGTGAATTAATTATTATATTATTCTATTAATTAATGTAATTAAAATTCATATCTGTTAGTAAATGTATCCTAAATCAATCTTATTAGCTTCTAAGTATATTTTTTGTACGCCAGTCATGGTCAAACATGTTGAAACTAACTATCCATTCCACCTGTAATGATCATAGCCATGTATTATTATCACCTACACATGTTTTTGCAAATAAATCTATCTTTATCTTTATCTTTATCTTTATCTTTATTGCAATGAGCTATTCACCGTATTGCCATTATCCAACTTGTTCATTCAGCATGACTGGATATTTTGAATAACTCCCTAACTTTCACCAAGCATTATGACATACTGACACTGTTTAATATAATTATGTAAGTCCATATGTAGCGACAAACACCCAACTAATTAATACTGAAGTCCCACGGGACAGCCGGCCTCGTCCTTACTTAATATGTTCCACAAAATTGACCTCACTCTAATATGTATGTAAATGAATATAGTGTACTACTACCTAAATGATAATGAAACAAACAAACAAATGATCATGGGAACATACAGGATAAATACTCGGGACAGTTTTTTTAAAAGAACGTGCAAAAAGTTGACGTTGAGAATTATTTATGTAGAAGTACCTAAATAAAGTACTGTGAAGTGTTACCCTAATACCGATCAGGAGTCGAATTCGTTTGTTGTTTGATGTTTCCTGGGTATGAAAAGTTAAAATCTATTTAGTCCGTCAGTTAGATAATAAAAAAATATTAGACACGTATTTTTTCTTTTATCAAAATAATAAAAAAATACAAAGATACACCGCTTTAAAGTTTCGCTGTGGGGGCTTATGACGCCACGCCTCGCTAAAAATCGTAGCGAGGAGTGACGTCACGCGTAATTTCCGTTCTCTGTATTTTGATCATTTTTTGTTTGCAGGAAAAAAGAAAAAATACGTGTCCAATAAAATTCATTAATCTACAAGACGGACATTAAAAAAAAATAGGAAACATGCCTATTGTCATTGCCATTCAACTACAATTTGCCTATTTGGCGACTTTTTAAAATAAAAACTTTATGATATGCTGTAAACTTCCTTAAAATAACAAACGTTACTTAGGCTTTGACTAAGCATTATTTTTGTCTCATACTTCATTTATAAGTGTAATTTATCTCGGTCTTAATCATCCCTAAACGTTTAAATAAACTATACTTTAAATTTGATACGCCCCAACCGTTGCACCACGGAGTACTCCGACAAATATCGCCCACAATTCAATGCCGAATATAGCCCAAATGTCGTACATTTCTCCGTCATGTATCACCATGGATATGGCCATAACACACGCTTCTGTAATAAAATATGGCTGCCTATCGATCGTGAAGTCTTTCGTGGTATTGATCTGGTACTTAGTGTTTTGGATTTACGTGGTATTGCTTTTTGTTTGTCGGCTCAACGCTAGCTTTGGTTGTAAGCTTGCAATATTTACTTTTAAATTGAAATTTGGGTAAGCCAGCAAACATCAGGGCTCATGCCAGGACATAGGCAAATTGATTTTGACATGGAGAAAGAAAAATCATTTGGCGTGGTTGGTTGGTAGACCTTTTTCAAATGAGTAACCTATGAAGATTCTTGCCGGTTCTTCTATGGAAAAGAACCATACCGCGGTTCCAAAATATTCCTCCATAGGCAAGAATCTGCCTATGGAGGAACATTTTGGAACCGCGCAACAAAAATCATTTAACGATTTGAAAGTGGCTGAAAAGGCCAACTTACAATAAAAAAATTTTGATTTCGACCAATTTGAAACGTGCAAGTTACCACAAATTTTTTACGTAGCAAATATCCACAAATTTAGGTTGCAAATCTAGATGTACTCGGTGTATGCCAATAAAATGTTATTGATACTGATAATTCTCTAATACTGGAGTTTTTTATGTAACAAAATTATAAATATTACACTGTCGATTGTTGAATTAATAACTAACATAGGACATTAAAATATAATAACAACTTTAACGAAATACAAGCTGGTTTCTACAAAATGTTCTGACAGAAATGTTCATAAAATATTTTACTTCCTACTTCAATTTGTCAGTATACTTTTGTTAACGTTTTATTATTTGCAACGGCAGTTGGAATTTAGTTCAGTAATACATATTTAATTACTTTACTGAAGCCATTAGATTTAATTTTCATGATGCAATAGCTAAAAAAGTTCTGAAATGCTTTTTCACACATTTTGGCTTCATAATTACCGTCTGCCGTGTACTTTTATGTAGTTTCTACCATTATTTGGTATTTTAATTAACATTTTATAATCTACTTGTTGTTGGTAAGTATTATAGTTATTCATTATTTATTAATTTTTATTTTAAGCCTGAACTGGACCACTGGAGGTCCTTCCTTTGCTCTTTCCACACGTTTCCGTTAACCGCTATTTGTTGCCACTCCTTCTTGTACGCTTCCAGTTCATCCCTCCATCTCTGCCTGGATCTTCCTCGCGGCCTTCGTCTATTTGGAACCTAGTCTGTAGAGGCTTTTGCCCAAGTTTTGACATTTGGGGCACGTGTCCAGCCCAGTCCCATTTCAATTTGGCAGCTTTTACCGCAACGTCCTCTATTTGAGTCCGCTATTATAGTCTGTAATAAAAGCAAAAAAAACTGCTACGATATAATGTAAACAAATTGAAAATATTAACTTTTAGTATAATTTTGTCTTTAATTTAATTGTATTTTAGAGCTTAAATGCCTACAGCCAATTGTAACTCTGGTTGGTATTGGTTTTACTGGGACTTTTTTCACATCTAGTCTCTTAATTGGGCCATGGTGCGTACAATTGTAACCCTTAATAAAACGGAATAATTAAGCAATGCTTGTTAAGATTCAGAATTGAGGGATGTGAATTGTAACAAGCCATATACACATGCTTTTCTCACTTAAACTCGATGTGTCAGAGGTAAAGGATCAGCTACTTTAGTTTAGACAATGACGGCTAAATCGAAATCTGATACGAATTAGTCTGAATTAATTATTCTGACTAATTCGTATCAGTACCGAACATTTTTAAACGTGTAACAAACTGTCAGAATATAAGACACGTTCTTTCTGGAGTAAGATCGTTTTGGTTGTACTTAACACATTCGTGAAATTTCGGCCTAATTAGAAAATTCTGTAAAAGCAAGGAAAACTGGCAGAAATGAATAAAAGTATGAAGACTGATGTTAATTCTCAGATTGATCAAGAACAGTTCAATTATATTTGTGGCATAGGTAACTTGTTACAAGTCAACTTGAAAATTTAAAGCAAGATAAACGAAATTATGATCATAAAATAGTTCAATGACATATACTGTCTAGATTCTGAAAGACAATAGATAGCTCATAAATCGTCTTTAAGTCCATATTGTCCATTTATAAAAGAAAAATAAGCATCAAACAACTTCAAGGAGGTACACAGACTTTAATACCGGAATGTTTGTTCGTGTGTTATTGTTATCGATCTACCTAAAATCGTCACATGGCCTTCAGTTCCATTGATTGGACTTTAGGCTTAGACTTCAAAATTAAAAGTTTTACTGAGAACAACATCTGCTTTTTTTGTGAATTATTGATAAATCAGAAAAGAAAATCAGAAATTGATTTATCAGAAATCAGGGTAGAAAGATGGATCATCTAGAAAGCACTGCGCGGAGACCCTACTTACGAAAATTAGCGCCTTCTAGAGTACTGCAATGAGGTCTAAACTCAAAAGAGGTTTTTTTAAAATTTCTACTAGCAGGGAGAAAATAATCCTAAACTCTAAACTCCCTTAAAGTGAAAAGGTTCAACAGGGCCTTAATAGGGACCTTAATGGCAATTTCAGAACCTTCACAAAATGATACTTTCTTCGTAGGAAATTAGGCGGCCATATCTACCAGAAGTTTTAAAAATAAGACGCAGTCTTAAGAAACATACTTCCGAATCAAAGTTAGCTTCCATAAAATACAAGAAACATAGGTCGTTAAAAAAGCCTCGTCGCTTACGAGGTTTTTGCGCAAGGCGTGACTTATCATAATGTCCAAAGTTTTGAACTTTGACCACCAACCTTCCTTCCTTTTTCTGGTCTCAAGAGGATCCAAAATTTTGATGGAGAAATCACGTAGACTTTGGTTTCTACTGTAGCAAAGTTATGTTATGCTAACTAAATCAGGCAATAAAACCCAGGATGCATCTTTAGGTCTTCGGGAAGCTATTTTTTCAATGTAAGTCTTGATGTCAATTTTCAGTCATCTTAATTTTTAATATTCCTTCAAGATGTTATCTCAAATAAAATGTAATTCAATATTTTTGTTTGTCCCAACTTTAAAAAAAATGGCTTGGAATTGTTAAGTTGATTTATGTCAATGTCAGTACCTAAAATTGAAATTAGTCCAGACCTTCTGTCGCAAGTATTACCTTAGTAATATATATTTTACGTACTCAGTATGAGAGTAGGCGTAACAAAATTACAGGGAAGGAGTTCGCCTTTCTCTCATTACTCAATAAATGCCTGCCTCATGAAATGTAATTAAAAATCAATAACAACTTAGTCACGCGTATTCACGCCAACTTTTGATTTACAGTGTACAGTTGATAACCTACCTTAAAAACATGAACATAAAATTGAAAGTTCAGAAATTGAACCGAAAATATTTTAAAGAATATTGGGTGGATAACCTAATAAAAAGTTTATAACTAACGGCTAGACCCGCTTCCCATGTCTATATAATAGATTAAATTGTTTAATAAACCTACCCAAAATTTTGCTTTAATTAAAAAATAAGCTTTTTGCAACATTCTGCTTAACTTGAAATAAATTTTTATTATGTGAGTGTGTTAAAATATAGTACAATTAGTGCAAATGTAAGGCAATTGGCATGGTTGCTGACATTTGGCACAGTTTGCACTGAGCTACAAGCCAAGCTCATGTCTAAGGATGTTTTTTATTGCCAGAGAGTTTGGCACTAAACCTTTGATTCATATCTCCAACATTCTCACTTAATAGGTTTGATTATCTATCCACCTATTTACACCATTGTTTGGAGATAGATAGCATTTCTTTAACTTTGGGTGAAGTGCCAAGTTTGTCTAGATTTTCATTGACGACTTAGCTTGGATATTGGTGCAGTGCAGCTATTGCTAACAAGTAACGAAATTCGCAGATTTTTGCACTTGTAAATAGTTGGTTTTGTACTACACTCTAGCTGTTTCTTCAATTGGGGATCCAGGGCAAACAAATCTGTGGTTTTCTAAAAACTGGTAGGGATTTTTTGCTTCGCTTAGCATTTTATGACATTCTTTTATGCATTACCATCTGCAGCATCTGACACTTAATCTTTCGGTAACCACTGATGTTGGAAGCACAAATGTACATCGTTTTTTTTTTCAAATAAAAAAGACATTGTTCTGTTGTTGGCCAGAATCGAAAATTGAGCGCTAATAGTTTGTACAGAAGGTCTGCCATTGAATATTACCTGCCTTGATAATTATGTCGTTTCTATTTATATTTCCCTACACATTTATTTTTCCCAAAGGGAATACTGAACATTGCGTAATTAAATGAATTTATTTTGTACAATGAAAATATTTTTAAGTTAATTCATTCCCGTCCGTTTGGAGAATGGAACGGTGTGGAGCCAATTAGTAGTTTTGTTTATTGAATAAATGATAATGAAGTTAATTAATTGTATTTTAATTAATTCGGCTTAGTG
Organism: Diachrysia chrysitis; assembly: GCA_932294365.1. Classification (NCBI taxonomy): domain Eukaryota; kingdom Metazoa; phylum Arthropoda; class Insecta; order Lepidoptera; family Noctuidae; genus Diachrysia; species Diachrysia chrysitis. Next base: position 10,459,289 of record OW028654.1, on the reverse strand, counting down.
TATTGATTGCGTTTGTGTAGGTAATTGTCAGTTAAAGCCTGCTTTGCTACGGGGTTTCTACAGGTACTAAGCTTTGACCTAATTTCGTATAACTTGATTTAGAAAGAAGTATGTATCAATAACTTTATACTCATTACCTAATTAAGTACATACCTTTTTACTGTATTTGCACAAATATCATTAAGTTATGTTATTCGTGCAAATAAAACGAAAAAGATATCGAATTTTCTTTTGAGCAATTCTCATAAAAATAGATCGTTAAGTTACCAAACAAATATTATAAAGATCTATTCAAAAAGTTAACAATAACATATTTAAGTTGGTAATTATGTTTATTCTTGGAAGATATCTCTACTTAAAACGGAACTCTATATATATAAGTGTATATTGTTGGTGTCTTGTTTATTACGCGGATCTGTCTAGCATGAGGAGTCATAGTGCTAATCAAATGAATAAATAAATAAATGTGGACAACATCACATTGCTCTGAACCCAAAGTAAGTAGCTAAAGCACTTGTGTTATGGAATGCAGAGACAACGAAGGTAGCACAAACACCCAAACCCGGGAGAATGTAGAAAAGGGGTTTTCTACATTGACCCGGCCGGGGTTCGAACCCGGGATCTTAGAGCTGGCGACACCTTGAAAACCGGTGTGTACGCCACACACACAGTTGAATATACAAATCCCATAATTATGATCCGGAAGCAACATCAAAAGCCATGCAATAATGTATACTTTAGCAATTCATGCAAGACAGCATAGGTATTATGAACAACATTAGAACTCCGGCTGTAATTAGCGTCGCATGCTCACGTGCACCACAATATCGGTGTTATGTAAGCCAATTACGGCGATATGCGGTCCTCATGTAATTACTTTTTGAAATTTAACTCCTAACATTATTAAAGTAGTTAAAATAATCTAGGGTACCTAGTAAATTTTTGTATGTTGAGATTGCAAGGTCGCAAGGCAGGTCGTGGAGAAGGTGGAGAGACTAACTTGACTCCTAAGTACACCCGAAAGGAATGACCTATCCTAGCTCAGGACAGAAGTGTGTGGAAGAGGGAGAGGGAGGCTTTTGCAGTTCGACAAGTCGGGCTTCTTAGATTAGATTAGATTAGAGTTTAGTTGCCAGTTGCTGATGTAGAAAGATGTAGCCTCTGAACCACTTCTGAGCCCAGGTACCATAGTTATTTTATCAAGCGTCCGCGTCTACCTAAGAAGCTTGCAATTTAATTCCCTCTTTCAAGTTTTAGTTTATTAGTAAACTGTCTTTTCCTCCTATCGACTTCAGAAATTTCTATTGAAATAAGCAGTACCTTGATATGTAATGGTGTTTCCATTGCGTGCATAAATTGTTAAATATTTATTTTTATTTATTATAAAAAAAAATAAGCCTGGGAACCACCCCTGAGCCCAGGTACCATAGTTTTATCTGGTGTCCGCGTCTACCCAAGTAGTCCGCTATTTAAATCCCTCTTTTAAGTCTTAGCTTAATTTATGATTTAATTTCAGTACGTTTATTATTAAATTGTAAATAGTGTTCTATTTCTTGATTTTAATAACCTTTAAACCGAATCTTTCTGTAGTGTTAAAAGATTTTGTTTATCTCCTTTTAACAATTCCCACAAACCACGTGCTAGCCCAAAGTACTACCACGTGCATGTGTGACAATTGTTAGTTCTTCCTGGAATAGAACTTTACCATAAGGTCCATAATTCTATGGTCAGATTTTAATCTGCGATAAAGAAACTCACTAACGGGTACTTTATATTCATTTAGGACGCAAATCATGTTCGATGTTAAATAAGATTGCCTGATTTTAGATAATGTTGCAATGAACGATGCCTCTCTTAATTTTTTATTTCACACCTACCTTCTTTATGGCTAATTAAGTCCATGGCAAATTCCTTAGTGCAAATAGTGCACAAGCCCACACTTGTCTTTAAGCCTTCAAAGTCTGCATTTATAATTAAGTTCGTGATTATCTTACGAAGCTCTTTGATCTAAATTGCGTTAGTGTCAAGTCTCAATAATTACGAACGTCGATTGGTAGAATATACAATCATAATATATTGGATGATACACAGAACAATGGGCAACCTACTCGAACTGTTTTACTTGCTGTCAATAGAATAAATTCGTTTGAGAAATAGATGAAAGGTTCACCTAAATGTAATCCATACTTCCATAAGTACTAATTCAGACTAATAATATAAATGTGAAAGTAACTCTGTCTGTCTGTTACGCTTTCACGGCTATACCGCTTAGCCGATTTTGATGAAACTTTGTATATGGTTCTTGGATCCTAAGAAAGGACATAGGCTACTTTATGCCGCGACAAGTGACACTCACGCAGGCGGAGCCGCGGGCAACATAGTATATAATATACCTATATTGGTAGTATGATCTTTGAACTCTTTACGTTTCGTAGCCATAGAACAAAGTAAAAAAGCAAACCAAAGCAAAAAAAAAGTAAAATTCAAAAGAAAAAAAAAACAGAAAATCTCAAAAAAAAACAGAATAAACTTTTAAACATTTTCTTTAAGATATAACCTTTGATACACGAGTTATTAATTAAATTGCGTATTTGATAAAAGTAAAATAAAAAATAAATGAATAGGGAAAAATATAAAAACTTTCAAGACCAAAGTTAAAGAAGTTTTAGTAAATCCTCGTTAAAAATGTTGTAAAAGTATTTATTATATCAAGACACGCTCTGATAAATGTTTGTGATAAAACACCACTTAAATAGGCGATTACTTTCACTACTTTTACTACTAGAATTGGTTGCTACCCGGGTTGGGTTATTTTTAGGTGTAGTGTTAGGTTTATTATTATTCATCGTTGGAATAAAGTTGTTGTTTTTCTATTCAGCTTTTATGGACAAGTGGTATTTCTAACAGTAATAGTTTTTTTTTTTTTTATGTATTACTAGAAATGTGGGTGGAATTCACATTACTAGCAATCTTGTTAACTCCTCCAACTAAGCTAAATATGCTTGTATCTGGAGTGGGTTCACGTCAATAGTGCAATGGGTGGGATCGAACCTGCGACCTCTCGATCACAAGGCCGTCACCCTAACCATTAGGCTATTGCCGCTTCTAATAGTATCTAATATACAAGTCTAAGTCACGTGACTAATCGAAAAGAAATGTAATTTCGATACAAAATGTCTTTGTAGAAATTTGATTTGTCTACGGGGGCCGGTCTTATTATTATTTTCAATAATAGAAAAAAAGAGAATGCTAAATGGTCAAATTAACGTGCTTGATTTTTTTTATTAAACAAGTTTATCAATGGAATTTATCTGAGGTCTCTGCGTTCTTATGTATCTATCTCTCTTTGAGCATTAAAAAACCAAAAACAGGCAAAAAACAAAATTGACCGCTGTTCTCCAGTTAGTTGGAGGGGTTAACAAGATTGCTAGTAATGTGAATTCCACCCACATTGCTAGTAACTTTTTTTTTTTAAATAAAATAAAATATATCTAAAATAAAATTACCTACTTATTCTTAAAAATAACTCTTACAAGTTATTTAGGATGATAAACTCGTCATGAAATAACTGTTAATAAATATTTAAGCATCAATTCTATTCCATGCGTAGGGATTATTAAGATACGTGAGTAGGTACTTAAAGGTACTTGATAAGCCTCTTTTAAGCCTTCAAACGTTTTTAAGCTTAACTATACTTAATAAATATACAGTCGAGTATTTCTTAAGAGGCTTTAATAGACCAAAGAAAGACTGCTACCAACACAGTTGATCTTCAAACTGCTCGTCAAAGATACTCGATGTTAAGCCGCCTTTTATCTGTCCATAAGGACTCTTGGTGGTACGTACCAGTGAAACCCTAAAATATCTAAAAGAAAACAAAAGAAAGTGGCAATTTTTAAAAAGTAACACCCAATATTTTTGAATATTTTTTTAGAACAATACACATTTTATCGCCTTTACTAAATTAGTACTAAATAGAACAAAATAAAACAGTACCTTTGTATCTATTTTTACATTAATTAATAAAATTAATACCTACCTACGCGAAGAAACCTACTAGTACAGTGGTGGCAGTGAAAAATGTAGGTATTTAAGCATGGTAAAGAAAAATCTAAGCACATTTAGGTACATTGGAACTAGTTTCACTCGTTCCCAGATTTACCTTAGTATTTACCAATCATGCCCAGTTTTCTTAGATCTTAACACAGCGAAAACGAAAAATAAAATCCTTTTAGGAATCTTATTAACGCATGTATCTAAATATCTTGAAAACTGATAAATTATTATGACGACCTCCGTGATCGAGTGGTGTACACACCGGTTTTCAAGGTGTCGCTAGCTCTGAGGTCCCGGGTTGGATCCCCGGCCGGGTCAATGTAGAAAACCCCTTTTCTACATTGTCTGGGGTCTGGGTGTTTGTGGTACCTTCGTTGTCTCTGAATTCCATAACACAAGTGCTTTAGCTACTTACTTTAAGTTCAGAGCAATGTATGTGTCTCCGCATTTACATTTATTTTTGACAAGTAACATATTTTGAAATTCAATTTATGGTTTAACTTTATTTTGAGCGGTCGACAAAACAAAACACAAGCGGGCGAGAGGCGCACGTTACGCGCGAAGCGGCCGGCAGTCTGTCCGTGTACGAGCGGCCTAAGCAATCCTTCAAAAGGAATATACAGTGTTTTCTTCAATATTGCTCATATTAAATTCCAGTGCGGGTTTTACTGTATTGGGGAATTCTTTGAAATCGAAACAGGCGAGAAACGCCACAGGCGATAGAACATCATCATAAAACCTTTATGATTATAAAATGGCTACTAAATATTTTTTTTTAGTCTTTGTAGTATTTTTTTTCTAACCGAAAACGTTTCAGTGTTTCGGTAAACCATTAACCGCAATGGTATGTACTGTAGTATAGTTGTGTAAGAATGTGTACGCACTGGGCGTATTTATCACCCGGCAACACGCGACTGTTTTCTATACTTTATTAATTACATAACAATATTGGTCGAGGGGATTCCTATTTATTTTTGAGTGGTAAATGGGGACCGTAAAAAAACAAAAGTTATTAACTTTTGTTTTTTGATCTTAGTAATGTCTGTATATCTATGTGTGTGACGCTCAAAAACATAGGCATATTAGATCTGTAATCAAAATGACTTTAGCTGAATCCATTAAGACTGGAAGCCGACCCAACAAAGCTTGGGAAAAGACTAAAATAACTTTTAAAATGTTTTGAAAGGTCATTGTGACATAAAAATAGGGCATTTAAAAAAATATGCGTAAGCCAAATTATCGAAACAGTTATTATTAAAAACTAGCAGTGCCCGCGGCTTCGCTCCCGTCAACTGACTACCTACCCTATCTAGCTACCGTTTTTTTTATTTAGTGTCGCATTATGAGATCAATATATTGTTATTTTTATATAATATAATAATTTTGACCTAAAAATAACGAACACAATACATAAAGAATTATCCACCTTTTGGTGCAGTCGTTCGGCAGTTATGCGCGTACATTCATTTTGGCTATTTATTTATATATATATATAAGATTGTATTGTCTGCAATATTATATGCTTTGTTCCAACATACATTCCCCTTAACATCAAACAATACTTAAAAACCAATTCCTCGTAGTAGTTCGTTCAAAGTAAACGCTACACGAACGATTTGAAAATCAACCTAGTGAGTTGACTCCAAGGCAATTCGATTCTGAGGGTGACCTAGGGTCAATCGATATAGCGGCACAGCCCTAAACGACTATTCCCATTAAGTAGACATGGTTCTAAGACCTATGTCATTACGACGAAGTTCAATAACCTTGGTAATTAAATAATGTATGACAGATTGTAATAATTTATGTCTGGCGACGATTTCGATATGTATGTGACCCGTAATTGCTAATAATTCGAAATATTTCTGAAATAAATTTTGTATTTAATTTATGTATTTGTTGGTACTTAAAAATTCTTTCTATTTTTCTTTTAAGTATTATTTGATTAGTGTCGAAGTAAATGTCGAACGTTTATCTTATAAAAACGCTTTGAATAAGTTTAGACTATTGATATTGATAATATGGTATAAATACCTAGAACCGATGTCATGTTTATTTTTAATTTATTTTACGAAAACGAAAAAAAAAAATATCGTTGATATAATAATTAATATGCAAATGCATATTGATTTAATTAAATTGTATTAATTTAATTGTATGTAAAATACTATTAATCAATTAAGGAACTAGAGTTTATAGTTTTTGATTTTCAAACGACTTTTTCTCTTGCCCCGTAGTCGCTCTTACCCCACATGACCTTACTGAAAAATCATGTTTGATGTTACATACAAATAAACAACATGAATCTAAATGCTTTTTAAACATTTAGATTCATGTTCTACTGAGTTCTCAGGGCTTCTTCAGGGCTACTGAGTTGATAAGTGCAACAAAATTGTTATGAAAGACCAAATGTTCACTTGGTATGCAATGAAACTTTGACTTTGACTTTAGCTTAACATGAAGTGGTTTTTCTTGATTTATACTTAAAGAAAATAAATGTGAAGGTAAAATAACGCCTCATGAATCGTATTAAAGCGATAAATCAAATTGTATCTTCGTCGCGGTGGCCTATTTATTATATCGAGAACGTTCAAGACACCTATAAATCTTAGTAAGTGATAACTGGACTGATAAATAATGAAAATCAACATGGGGGCACCCTGTATATTGATCTAGGATGTTTTTTAGTCATATTACATATTTTTCAGGGTTATACCTACACGTGAAATTGGACATCTTTCTCTAAGGAACATAGGTCGAAATGTGAAAAAAGAATTCGGATTTTCGGATTTGTCTGGGAGGTCCAAATTTTTTTTTTCACTATCTCCCTAGACATTTTGGATTATGGAAGATGTGGGCGCGCATCGTAAAAATGTACTTTCATCAATTACACCAAAATTCCCTAACGGTCCAAAAGTAGTAAGTAAAATTATAAATCATTACTTTATAATACCAAATAACAACACAAGAAAGGATATACTTCGACTTCGCTAATAACATCCACGCAGATTAGTGATTGCGGAACATAAAAGGATGCCCACTACCCCAGAATAATCCTTTAATCGAGTAACACGACACCCCCGGGAAATATGCACCGCTCTACAACCATAAAGGTTCTATCAAAAATATCGCCCTACGAGCAGACATTGATTGCTAAAACTATATAGAAAAGTGATTACTTATGTTCCAATATAAAATGATTGGGCATAATGTTGTTATTTGATTTAGTGGGACAATATTATTGTATATGTGTCGTAAATACAATAGTGCTTTGATATTGATTGTAGAATTTATTTTTTATATTATTACTAGTTGACCAGGAAACTTTGTTTTGTCATATAAATTAAAAATAGGGTTTGGTGATGGATGGGTGAAAATTTAGGGTTATGAACGTATGAGTATTTTCTGAAGCTAAAACACAAAAAAAAGCTCAATCCCTTATCACCTTGGGATATAAAACTATATAATAGCGTACGACATATTCTCAGACCCACCGAATTTAAACAAAAAAAATCATAAAAATCGATGAAGCCGTTTCGGAGGAGTTCGATAACAAACACTGTAACATTTTTATATGTATATTAAATTAGAAGAAGAATTTTGATGTTGCTTTGCAAACTTTGTAACAGATAGCGTGGAAACGTCTGTAGTTAAAAGAGAGAGAATAAGAAAGTTATCTCTAATACTTATTACATCGTGTAAGTTACTTTAGGCGGGCTTGCTGTTGTTAAGGTACTCTTTTTCTCTGAGAACACGCCAGTTCCTAACAGGAAGACAGGTTCTAAAAATACATACGAATGATATGATATACAAAAATGAGGCAGATATGTTATTAGCGCTCGCATTTTGAGGATTTAAAAACCTCCTAATTGGGACGTCTTTAATGATAACTATCTCTTTTACTTACATGCTTTTGTACTAATTATTAGCAACAGTTGCAACTTGACCACATCTATATGACATTAAACAAAGTCGGGTTTAATAAACCATTTATAACACAAGAAAGGGTGGACCGAATTTAATGATCTTTGATTTATTGGATTAGTCATCGCCCCGAATAGCAGAATAATTTCATCTTCGTCTTCATACTCACAGTCGACTGTGTAAACAGTTTTGTGGGGCATTGCGTTAGTAAATAAGGTGTATTGTAAAATACTTTATATATAAATAACTATCAAAATATGTCTCACGGGAACGGGAACTACATACACAAGTGAAACGGAGGCACACAGCTAGTTTTGACATATTATACCAGCGCGATCAGATTTTAAACATCGGACTATGAAGGTAGGATTTTTTATGTATAATCTCACTGCTGCTTGTGTGTATTCCTAAGTGGTGGTAACACCTGTATTTCGACAGGTGTTACCACCACTTAGGAATACACTCAATAGCAATCTGAGTACGTCCAAAGGACACAGAATTTAGTCTCATGTCGCAATGCGACCGTTTCAGGCAATTAATGTATGCCTTTAGGCTATTGGTGATAATATTTAGTACCCATTAATGGTGGTAATATAATTTTGACTTATCGCTTTTAACTTTTGTATCAGTACTAGTTTAGACACTCTGTCCTAAATAGTTTGTCAAAGCACGCAACAATTTACTTTGGAGTTTTTAATGGTACGTAGGTACACACTGCAAACTAGACAGGTTTGCGGGCCACACTTACATGTAATATTTATATTATACAATATTTTTTTTATTAAATCAATTACTTAATTACTTTTTTAATAAATAAAGCTGAAGATTTTGTTTGTCTGTTTGGTTATTTGTTTGTTTGTTTGAACGCTCTAATCTCAGGAACTACTGGTCCAATTTGAAAATTTCTTTCAGTGTTGGATAGCCCATTTATTGAGGAAGGCTATAAGTTATATAACATTACGCTGCGACCGAAAATAGCGGAGCTTAAATGAAAAATGTTGCAAAAATGAAAAACCGTTGAAACTAAAACACGCGGACAAAGTCGCGAGGGACAGTTAGTATCATATATAATCCGGTTACATAAGCCGAATATATAATAAAAATGTTAGTCTATAATATAATATGTTAGTATGGCCTGCAAACCTATCTAGTTTGCAGTGTGTAAATTTTGCCTTTATACCAAAAAATAATTCTTTTTGGCTTTGCCGTAGCCAGGTAAAAAGTATCAGTAGTTCTTACTAATAAATTTGGGAGAGTGTTGGTACTTAAAAAAAACACTTAACTTTTTTGATTAAACCTCTTAATGGATTTTAGGATAGAGAAGAACAAAGACTTCTCTGCTCTATAGTTACTGAAAATGTTAACTTCTCTTCTATAATTCTTGAGCTAGTTAAGCAGTTAGCAACAAACATAAACAAAGCTGAACTTCGCTTAACTTAGGTAAGATTATGTAATCACTTGATCTCTCCCAACTCACTAAGTTTCGAGAACTTAATCATTATTAGCAACTCAAGAAACAATTAACATGTTAACACTGTTTTAAAGCGACTAAAACATAACATAGTGTATTTGTAACTAGAACTTAGACATTGACAAAGCTCTAAGAACTAGAATATGCGAATATTTTGGGAGATAATACAAATCTAAGGCTACCCGTACATGAACTGCTCGCGCATTTAGTATGCTGCTGTTGACTACTAACCACGCGTGACGGGCGCCTGCCGCACCCTCAATTTTGGAAACAGTCGAAACAAATGCAGTCTCATTGCATCAAGCGGTCCGTGTGCGCGCGGCCTTAGAGAGACTCTCTCGGTGATCTGTGACAATTCTTCTGTTCTGTTCTGGCATCGTAAAAAAAGATCTACATTGAATGACGAGCGCTTAAACTTTATCTGAATTACACATTTTATTAAACTATTTATTAATATAATAATAAATTTATTGTTACAGATCATATAACGTCTATAACTGAAGTGCCAGACCTTGCAGACAAGGGCTCGACAAGGAAGAGCTCGCCACATACCTCGCGCATCTCCGCCGGTGAGAGCGGTAAAGCTTTCACTAGTTGATGAATAGATTAGACACCACCAACACCATCACATTTTAATCACATATTATCACCAGCAGACTAATCATCGGTTTAGTGGTGACAAACGCGACTGCCGTGCACCACGTCTCGAGTTCGAATCGGTCGGGCCAAAAAGTTAGGTACTGGGTATTTTCTGTTTAGGAATTACAGCTCGGAGTCAGCAAGTTTGGTCGTGTTTACACCCCCGTGCCTCGAAAATTACGTGAAGCCGTTGTTCCTGCGACTGACCTCTCTCCGGACGTGTCGGATTGCCGTCCCATCGGACTATGAGATTGAATAAATAGGGAGTGTAACTGTGTTTGCGCACACATTCGAGCACTGAAATATCTCCCGCGCAGGTGGCTATCTCTTGAGAGAAGTCGCCGTGACAAAATTCGGCCACGAAGAAATGATTATTACCAGTAAAGATGCTTATCATTAAAATAAAGAGTTATCGATTTCTTATCTAAGACACAATAGACTGTATAGATAGATAAGTATTGAACTGTGAAAGGAGACTAAACCATTATTCTACATCAAGGTTTGAAATACAATATTATATAAACCGAATGGCTGTTGTAATAATCAAACCAAAATATCACCATTATATAGCAAAAAAAACAGGACTATTAAGCAAATAATAATATATTTTGTTATTTAAAAATATGAAATAAACAAGACTGAAGACAAAAAAAATTGGCTGATGACATTAAAATTAAAATTATTTATTTATTTATTTGTAAAACATAGGTGCAATATAATAATATCTAATATCTAATTTCTAATGTCAGGATAGCTACATTTAGCAGGAATACAAATTTTGGAAAGTCAACTTCATAAGTCCAGAATCCAGATTCAGATCAAGTAATAATAGCTAAATGTTAGAAGTCACTATCACCGATATCACTGTATAGTATTATTTACAACTCACATGCACCTACATACTTTAAACACAGATTTGATCCACAGATTCCTTTAAATGTATTTTCGTCGATCGAATTATACTTTTCAAAATCAGTAAAATCTGATATTACCTTTTATTTATTTATTTATTTATTTATTTATTTGGATCTCCAACAAAGAAAGTACACAATAAAACACATAATACATGATATACATTTTAAGGTTAGTGTACTCCTTCAATTACAGGAGACCACATCATGCACAATAATAATTATCATAATACATAAAATAGCTTAACAAAAGTGGTTACTTAAATACTAGAATTACATTCTTTTTGTTAAGAAAAAGAGCATACTTATGATTACATTATTAAAAAAAGTATATATATATGAAATAAGGTTGATATTGAAATGATAGACAAGTTTAAAATTACAAATTAATTAATTAATTATCGAAACAAGATATCAATCGAATTATTTTATTACATTAATGATATGTTATTACAGTTAAATATTGACATTATTGTATTAATTGACTTATACAAGTTTTATATTTGGATATGGAAGTACATATATCAATGTCCTGATTTTTTGATAATGTGTTATATTGTCTGCTAAGCCTAGACACAGTAGTGAAATGACCGAGATTCGTTCGCGAGAGCGGGATGCTAAAGAGACTGTAAACATTTCTTCTGGGGATACGTCTGGGAATTTTTATATCTAGCATATTCAATAATTCTGAGCAATCAATGGTACCATTAAATAATCTGTGCAAGAAAATGGCGTCCATGAGTAATCTTCGACTTGCTAATGTTTTCATGTGGTAGTGTTCAAGCCTATCGGAGTAGCTCCTAACCTTTTTGGCCAGAAAGTCTCTATAGCAAAGGTGGTACAGAAATCTTTTTTGAACACTTTCCAACCGTTTCTTATAAACATCATAATGTGGATTCCATACTACGGATCCATATTCTAAGAGAGGACGAACCAGGGTATTAAAAAGTAAAATTTTAGTAGAAGATCTCACAAACTCTTTACAGTTACGTAATACAAATCCTAACATTCTGAAACCGCGTTCTAATTTAATAAATAACCTTTTCATAATTTCATTAGTAATTTCTCAAGTTACATTTAATCTTAATAGGGCGACAAATAACATTTCTGATTAAGCTTTTATAGTTTAGTTTCCGAAGACATTCGTAGTCGTAAATAACGATAAATTTATGGCCACTGCAAGCTCTGTTTATGTGTGATGCATGCCACAGACTACATAGATTCCGGATTAGTTTGTTCGAAACTTGTCCACGATAAATTGTTTTAAAAACGTGAGTGCATTAGACATTTACGAAATGTATTTGTTTGTGGCGCAGTTCCAGATATTTTTGTGATTTCAAATCAAAACATTTTTGTGCAAGGTTCCTGTGTTAAGTTTATGAAAATATGAAGGTTTTAATGCTAAAATATACAAGAAATTATACAGATTTATTGACACACTACGAGAAACTAATTTCGGAAAATTTGGAGCTATGTAAGCATACATTTTCGATTTGACTTTATGGTTAATTTTTTGTATGCTGTAACGTTATATCTCCGGCAATTATAAAACGATTTCAAAAATATTTTTTTGTCATACATTAAATAAGTTCGCCATAATCGATTTAATACTTTAATTTTGAAATCAAAGTAAGATAGGAATGATGAATGAATATCGAAGTAGTTTTTTATTACATTTACTATGTGTAATCAATTATATCCAATTTTATTACTTCGTAACATCAATATAAATGAAAAGTATACAGTTTGTTGCGCGACACAGGCTCAAATTACGAGCTCATGACTGAGTCTCTATTTCATTTGAGCCCCAAATTAATCGTGTACTTCTGATAACATTGTATGTGGAATATTATGTATGAATATTATATAAAAGTCGTTAACAAAATTGACCATTGTACAGAAGTTGTCTTATATTTCAAGTCATAGTAAGAGTCATCTAACTGTTATTATTTCTGGTTCAGAATGGAGCGGTGCGACGGGAGGACCCCCCGCAGAAGTAGTGCTGCGCCTACACCCGCCGTCCTCCACGTCGCGTGTCAATGCCTCGCTAGCTGACATCGGTAAGTTCGTCTGTTGTATTTCTTAGTAGGGATTTGTTCTAGTGGCTGGTAGATTTGTCTTATAGATGTATCTTATAGAGTGGCTTATAGATGATGACAACCAAAATATTTATCCGACTTCTGCCATATCAAATACTAGCTTTAAAATAAAACAAATTTTGAACGGATTCTATCGCGGTTTATTTTAGATTTTTGTTACCGATGTTTCGACGGCTTGGCAGGTGTCATGGTCACGGGCAGACTGAGGTAGTATTCGTCTTGACAGGTGATGTTGCTCGTTCTACCTTCATATTTTAATTAATTATTTGTATTCCGACCTACGCAATATGAGCTCACTGTGTCTTGTAGTCTTGCAGCGTTGCTCTTGGGTTTGGTTTTGAGTTTGTGTATTATTGGGTCCCAAGTAGGTGATATCTTCCAGCCATCTAAGTACATCAAATAAGTACATCTAAGTACCTGGGTTTAAATTGTCCAAGTATGGGTTTTCTTTGTGTATGTGCTGTATGGAATTATTCCGAACTTAACTCGTTTTAAGACTTAAAAATAAATAATTTCATGTCAAACAAGTGAAACAAAAAACGCACGCTATTCCTTTTGTTTTACTCAATAAGCAGTAAAGTTCAGTCACTAAAGTAAACCGCTCGGTTTAAAACCGACTCCGTCAAATAGTGTATTTTCTAGGTTAACTGTAGACGTCGGCCTGTTAGTTTATTGGCTGATATAAATCGAATCAATACCGACTGAGCTTACAAAGTTATCTGCCTTCTACACATATAGTACGAGCGGTTACACGGGGCTTGATATTATTATCGAAACTGTTACTGTTTTATTAATGACAAATAAATGTCTTACACAATATTTTAGACGACTATATTTTATAGATTCTTATATTCGACATTATATTTTTAGCTATGGGATGGGATGTTAAAAGAAATGATCTCTCTGGAATTTTATTTAAAACTAAGTAGCTGTCCCCCGCGACTTTGTTCGCGTTTTTTAGTTTCAACGGTTTTTCATTTTGCAACATTTTTCATTTATGCTCCGCTTCTATTGGTCGAAGCGTGATGTTATTTAGCCTATAGCCTTCCTCAATAAACGGACTATCCAATACAAAAAGATTTTTTCAAATCGATCAGTAGTTCCTGAGATTAGCGCGTTCAAATAAACAAACAAACAAACTCTTCAGCTTTATAATATTAGTATAGATAAACTTTATGCAGGGTTTATTATATGGATGTGTATTAAAATAGCAATACAGCTATGATATAAATTTTTGCCATACAAAAAAGTGTACCCACTAAAAAACATAATACAGGGTGGCTAGCTGAAGTATTTATGTATAACGTCATAAACTTTGCTTATAGTCGCTTCAGGTTAGATGATTATTTAGTAAAACTAATGTTATAATAAATCCAGATTTAAATAATTGAGTGAAATTATTAATACTTTAAACTATTTCTAACTCTAAATAGTATTTAGTTATTAGTAATATATCAGATTAGTTATGTGTTCAGTAGCCTAATCTATACTAATATTATAAAGCTGAAGAGTTTGTTTGTTTGTTTGTTTGAACGCGCTAATCTCAGGAACTACTGGTTCGAATTGAAAGATCTTTTTGTATTAGATAGTCCGTTTATTGAGGAAGGCTATAGGCTATATAACATCACGCTACGACCAATAGGAGCGGAGCATAAATGAAAAATGTTGCAAAAATGAAAAACCGTTGAAACTAAAACACGCGAACAAAGTCGCGGGGGACAGCTAGTTCTTTATAAACGTATTAAAATCACAACGATATTTTAGGGCAAAAATCATATGAAATCTAATGTTCCTACAATACACTAGTCCTTCATATAATTAACAACTGAGTACAGATTAAGACTTCTTTTTGCAAGCAGCGACTCTAAAAACCCCGCAAATCTTTAGATAATGAATATTCTATACAACAAAGGGAGATGGAATTGATGGGAACACAATAGCTAGCAGTGCTTTGCATCCAGTTTCCAAGTTCGTCAGTACTTGCCTTGTTTGAAGATTGTTTACATTCACAAAAGGGAAATCCAAGGTTACGGGCGCTTCCAGTTTGAGGAAGGACAATCAATGGATGCTTGTGTTTTGCTCCGTTATTTAAATAGGAATATAAATAAGATAGATTAGAAGTCAAAATCTATTAAGTTTGTCAGTTAGATAATAAAAAAATATTAGACACGTATTTTTTGCTCTTTCAAAAAAAGAAACATTAAGTAGATAAAGCGAATCACAGTTCAGGAGTGGGGGCTAATGACGTCACAAAAATCGTCACAAAAAAATCGGCGCAAAAATCCACGAAATTGCGATGTCATACGGACGTGTGGAACCCTAAAAATGCTAGTGGCTAGAAGGAAAACAGTACCTAATGCAACTAAATATAGCATTCTGAAATAAACAAAGTTAAGTGACCTACAACGTTTCTTCTTGGAACTTCGACTAGAAAATTGTTCCCTGGCTTGTCGTGACACAGTTATGCGCTAGTAATATTATAAATAGTATTTCTTGCTTTAAAAATAAACGTCTGGTCGAAAAGCAAATTCCATTTATGCTCCATTTATTGCGACCGAACATCGATGAGGTTGAATTTAGTTTTGAATATTTAATAATCTTATTGAGGCCAGTACGAGTAAAGTCACTGCGCTGGATATTTACAGATTTAATACTTAAACATGGTATGATACATGGTCTCAAAACAATTACTGAAGCCTCAACCAGCTTAGATGTCCAATTTTTTTACTAAAAGTTTTTTTTATTATTTATCTGGAATGTTAAAAATTTGGTTAAAAGTTTTTTATAATTATAAAGCGGCCCTGGACTGACTGTAAATTAACTGTCTGCCTGCCTAGCCTTTTTCCAAGCTATTTTGTATGTTGGGGTCTTACCAGATTCAGCTGAATGCCGTATATTACATGGAGCTACTGCCTATCTGACCTCCATAATCCATTTTACTGGGTAACATAGTATCCGAAATTAAGGCTAGTAAATTAACCGTCTGTTTGTCACAAAGCATTTCAAAAATTTCCAATGATACCAACACAGAAATAATAGCTACAGAAGGCGGAGACCCTACAGCTAAATAGCACAAAAATACATTATTAAATGAATTTGAAATTTTAAAATACATGCTAAATCTATACTCTATAGTTACTAATATTATAAAGCTGAAGAGTTTGTTTGTTTGTTTGTTTGTTTATTTGTTTGTTTGAACGCGCTAATCTTAGGAACTACTAGTCCGAATTGAAAAATTCTTTTTGTATTGGATAGTCCGTTTATTGAGGAAGGCTATAGGCTATATAACATCACGCTACGACCAATAGGAGCGGAGCATAAATGAAAAATGTTGCAAAAATGAAAAACCGTTGAAACTTAAACACGCGAACAAAGTCGCGGGGGACAGCTAGTAAATAAATAAATGTGGACAAAATCACATACATTGCTCTGAACCCAAAGTAGCTAAAGCACGTCTTGTGTTATGGAATTCAGAGACAACAAAGGTACCACAAACACCCAGACCCGGGATAATGTAGAAAGTGGTTTTTCTACATTGACCCGGCCGTGGATCGAACCCAGGACCTCAGAGCTGACACCTTGAAAACCGGTGTGTACGCCACTCGATCACGGAGGTCGTCATACTGTATTGTCTTGTTGCCAACAGATGGCAGCGGCGTCGTGGTGCGGGCAGAAGAAGCCCTAATAGTGGCCTTCGTTTTGCTGTTATGGGTGGCCGCCATAGCACTGTTCTTCAATCGTTGGGGCAAGATCAGGTGCGTCTATAAACTGTACGTAGTAATATTTTGTTTCATTTCATTGCACTTTAGGGATAAGATCACTAAAATTATTAGTAGTAGAGAAATTATAGCCTCAATAAACAACACTT
Source organism: Diachrysia chrysitis (assembly GCA_932294365.1). Taxonomy (NCBI): domain Eukaryota; kingdom Metazoa; phylum Arthropoda; class Insecta; order Lepidoptera; family Noctuidae; genus Diachrysia; species Diachrysia chrysitis. Next base: position 10,442,321 of record OW028654.1, on the reverse strand, counting down.
CACAGATTAAGTGCAATTTTTTAATTTAGGCTTGTAAATAGTATGGAAGTAATACTAAGAAAGGACCAATTTAATCAATAGGATAGAATCGAAACACAGAAAATAAAAATTTATAGAAATGAGATTAAAGGATAGCCACATTTATTTACTAGAGAAAGCTAAAGTAGTATATCAGATTAGATGGCATAAGATTCTATACGGAAACAAGAATCGAGTTATAAATACGTTAAGCTTCACAATAACCCTCACCCGACTATGATAGAAATAAATTTTGATCCAACAATGGTACTGAAGAGATACCTCCAAACAATATAAGAGTTAATGTAATAGATTACTACAAGCCAATGATGTTTCATAGAATGCTGGAGCCGTATCAACCGAAGTTTCAACAGCAGCATCGGCAGAGCTGCGCGCTGGCTGAGAACTCCGTCACAATTCCTCCTCACGTGAGTTCCAAATCCCAATTCCTTATTATAAATCCAGGGGAAATTGGGGAGACTAACAGCTAAGCCTAAAATACTTTGCGAAAGTACTAGGCTAAAGAAGACAGATTTATTTTTTTATTTAAATCATCTTTATCAACTTTAGGTAACCCATTGCTGGTGAAAATCATTACCCAATTTACAAGAAATATACTATGTAGCGTTGAATTTACATTTGCGATCCTTACCATATAAACTTAATAGAAAAAACACCGTAACTGGGTTGAATGTTCTTTAAATATCCATCGTCTCTCGCCAGTACTTGAAATGACGATTAAAACGTCATCGTTATATAATTAAGCAATTAAATGTTTTGCAAGCAATAAGTAGCTTATTTATCCTTAAACAAAACCAAGAATTTACTTGAACGGTGATTAAAAATAGGATAGGATGGCAAAACCCTTTACGACAAACGATAAGGAAAACAATGTGTAAGCAATAACAAAGTTTTAAGAGCTGAAAACAAAACACTGATAAGTAATATAGATGTAAATCCCAAATGTTTTTTATTACAGCAAACTGCAGAAAGTGAATGCCTAAATTATAATGATATTGTAAGGTATTTCTTGCTCTTAATTAGTGAACACGCAATCCAGAACCATTTAGTACGATCACTATTTGATTTTGTCTTAGGAAAATCGTGCAGTTGATGGACTGAATTTTCTGTTATACTTAACTATTGACTCATACTTTATTTTAGCACTGACTATTACGAACAGATTAATTAATGTAGGATAAACTAAATGTGTTAATGTAAAAAAAATGCAACAGACTTTAAGTGTAGATAATACGTGCGTATTTTCTGCACTTAAAGTCTAACGAGTACAACAGATACATGGGCACTGGACATTATCTACATCAAATGCTCGTTTTTTGTATGAATAAAACAATGTGAAGCAGCCAATGCTAAAATAAGTCACTTTTAAAACTGCATACCTTTTTGTAAACATATAACTTCAAAAAGAAAATGCAGTCCATCTAATTACTAAAATACGTTACCTTTAGAAAACACACAACGAACATGTCACTCGCACCTCCCTTTTAGATCTTGATATAAACTTTATAGTTAATGTAACACTGCTTTGTACAGCACCGAGCGTCACTGTCACGCGGCTGTGTGTCATACGACTGCGGGGCATCATTCCCATCTTATCAACCATGTGGGTACCTGTCCCATAGACCGCGGCAGGTAAGGAATTTCAAAATTATCATATATTCATTTAGTACGTTCCAATCCAAATGTGGGACCAAAAGAAGTATCTAACAGAACAAAAATCCGTTCTAAAGCCAGACATTTAAACATAATATCTTCAAATTTAATGACAACAGTTAATTGGTAAAATTGATGAACTCTGTCACGTTAGCTCCAGCACTTTCATCCTCATTGATCAAAAGCTAATGCGTTTTGCACTAAAACTTTCTAGAACTCGGTCTTCGTAAGTAGCATGGGCATGGGTGGTATGGCGCTCATCCCTGAGAGTCCTCCGCGGCGCTCTCGCTCAGCTGCCGACATTCCTGCCCTCATAACACCATCAGACATAAACCACACCACAGCCAGATCTTCAAGGGCAGCCAGTTTACACAGCGCAGTAGACTTCCGAGTAGGACCGTCTCCAAGAGCGTCAAGAGCTGCAAGTCTACATTCAGCAGTAGACATGCCTCCAGGATCAGTGCAAGTCCATGTCAGAGGTTCAGGATCAAATTTGAATAGACCGAGAAGTCCGAGGCGGCTGACTATAACTAATGTGTAATTTTAAGTGAATGAAAGACTTTGAATGTCTCTGGTATAATGGACCAAAAATGTATTAGTGACAATCATAGTCTAACTGCCGTACTCAGAGACGTTAATGGTAGCTTAAGGGATTTAAGTAACACTTTCATTTCTTATTATCGATTTAAGTAAGCCAACTCACAGAAGTCTGAGATTTGGCTTGCATAAATTAATAAATTGATAGTAAGAAAACCCTTAAGTAATCATTAACGTCTGTGAGTGCTGCGGTTAATGTCTGATGAAATGATATCAAATATTTTTTTTTGACTCTATGAAATAAGCGGTACTCATTTATAATTTTCGTGATTTCAGTCTAAAAATGAAGTCGTTGACATGGAATTGATAAATTCAAATTAAGTTTAAATTTAAATATGTCTTTTGATGTATTTCTTTCTTTTTGTACTCATTGAAGCTTAGCTTTAACTGGACATTCTCAATAGTAATCTCTTTAGTTAAATGAGTTGTGGTCTGGAAATGTTATCGTGGAACTTTTGGTGTGAGATTTAAAAAGTACCAATTAATTAATATACTATTATAATAATAGTTTATTGTATAACTTTCTATATTTCCAGTAGTTTAGTCCTCTTCTCTTCTCTTCATCATATCTTCGTATACATTCTTGTAGCTGTAATAGTGCGTTATGCACAAATCTTAGACGTGTGGTGCTATTATAAGTATCAAGGTTATTTATTTCATGTACTATAAATTCGTTTACTGGATTATATACTTCATTATATTTAAGACTTATTAGATTACTAGGTATTTTCTATTCCAAATCATTTTATTCGTTACCTCTTAAATAATATTATGGATTTTCAGAAAAATCCTTTTCGTGATTCTCGTTTAGTTTCTAAATAAATATTGGTTTTATTCATGAATTACGAATAATTTGGCCCTGTCAAGTACGTCCTTCGTATCTACGCTCTTGTCCTAAGCAAACATTATTAATTTTAGATAAGATTGATATTAATAATTTCTACTCAAATTGTTTACGAGTAATGCTACAGTCTCAGCTGGTATAATTTGATTTCTATGAAATTTGATTTCTTTTTTATTAATGAAAAATGTTAGACTATCTATGCTTGCTGTTAGGACTTTTCCTGCTTTATATATTAAAACTGTTGGCATTAACTTGATTGGTATTAAGGTTTTAAACTAACACCAACTAAAAACTTATAAGGAATCAAAATAGAAAACGTAAAAGCCAGCAGAACAATTATTATTATAGCTCATTAGGTAACCAAAATGTAAAAAATGATGATCACAAAACAATAGCATTTATTAGTATCAATCTTTCATTTATCAATATTAGAATATTATTCTTGCTCGAGTACTTTAATTGTAGTTGTATATTAATGGCCAAATACTTATAATCTTGTACATATTAGAATAAATTGTAAATTACCTTAATTGAAATCTATTAAATCATTTTCGAGTTATTTAATCGTTAGTTAATTAGGTAAGAGGCATAACTTTTTAAAAACATCGTCATACTTATCAAGACGATCGAATAAATACTTTGAACATTTCTTATTATTTTAATAAGGTAACTCGAAAGTGATGTAATGTACTAAGTTACGTAAGAGCTATTAAATTTAATAATGATACAATAGAAAGAACCTTCACAATAGCAAATAACCTTATTGTACACTAATTTGAATACGAAATGCTGCTTAATAGGGGTGCTACCATAAGTTCCTTTAGGTTGTTAAAGTCGACATAAGAACTCGATTCTGTAAATTCAAGCATAATCCAAACCCAAGTTATGAGGGTTCAAAAAAACGACGAAGCGCTTCGAGAAAAGGTAGGTAGTGCCCGTGCGCTTCGCTTGGCTCGTCTTGGCGGGGGCACTACCGTGCCCCCAGATAATTTCACAAACTTTAAATGTCATTGTTTTGTTGATTAAAACGATAATTTATGTAACTGTATTAAAAGAGAAACTTAAAGTGTTATCAATGATACCAAATTTATTACCAAGCTCATGGTAGCCACCACCAGAATCAATATCACAAGCTATCGCTAGATTATCGAGACACTTATCGTTTGGAATCCCAAATATTGTATAAATTAACATGTACATAGCTGATTAAGTAAAAATATATTTTATGATACTATACCGTACCTCTTTAACGGCAAAATCAATTATGTAAATATGAAATCACAAATCAATTGTGCCTGCGACATTCTTGCGCATTACAGATGTATTTTTGTGCCATTCGTCGATCAGGCAAATGATTAAGAAAATTATAATAATATTCTATGCGTTTATTGTCAAACTTATGTAAATTTCTACATTCCGTCCGGAATTTATGTTGTTTTGTTTGCTTTGTGTTTTCTACCTCAATCGCCTCATCAGAATTGTTCAAAAGTAATGTTTTTAATATTGTGATTTTCTCGTATCATGTTCATAATTTTGTGCTTATCTCTCAAGATGTTTAATTCTAATAGTTTTAAATAAAAAGGTATGTTGTCAAAGTTTTTGATGTACTTAATCCTAATTCCAGACTTCCTATTACCAAATATTTATAAATGAACAAATGAATTGATGGATGGTATTCTCCAGGGAATTTTAGTTTCAGTTGGCTCCGAAATGAAATTATTCCGAATAGCCAAAATATTTAAGGGATTTTCAATTTTAGATTTCAAATCACTCAATATTACAAATTCCTTTCGGCATAGTCAATTAATTTATTTCCTCGTCATATTAATTTAGCACTACAGTATTCCTGTCGACTAAAACGTTTTTTGCTCGTCTTTTATGTAGGGAAAATATTAGACGCGTATTTTTTCCCTTATCAAATATTTTGATTTTTAGCACTTTCAAGTTTAAGACTGTCAAAGGATAAGTCAAAATTCGGCTAAAATTAAAGTGTGACAGTGCCGTCACGTGAAGTTTCTATTTACTGTATCTTCGTATTTTTTTATTTACGAGACAAAAGAAAAAATACATAACAAAAATTAAAAGTAAATGTCAAAATCAAGACTAGACTAGACAAAATTTTAGTCAACATCCCATCCTATAGCAATTTATGTAAAAATGAGAATTGGCAGTAAATTAAAAGAATTTAATAATAACTTATTAGTTTTGATTTCATTATGACAGATAAAACAATAATTGTGTCTAGACAAATAACAATTAGTTTTAATAATGAAGCTTATCGTCTTGAAGACAATGTACCTACTCATACCAATACGAGAAGAAAAAAAGTCTTGATCTAGGTATGTCAAAATTATAACCGTTTTTATTTTCATTGAGTAGGTACTGAGAGTATTTAAAAAGGGAAGCAAATACGTTTTAAATGACTTTGATCATAACTTTTGCAAATTCAACGTTTCCGTAGAATAGGGTTGTTGACTGAGTATGAAAACAAAAAAAGTATTCAGTCCGTACATTAGATACTGAAAAAGTATTAGCCACGTATTTTTTACTTTTTCAAAATAACAGATTATTTATTAAATAGGAGATAAAGTGAATCTAAGTTCAATCGAATCAAAGGAGTGGGGGCTACGACATTGTGACGTCATGCGATATTTTACGTCAATGTATGGTCTTAAGTTTTCGGTAACTTATAAAAAAAAATGCGTCAAAATAAATAAAATCGTTGATTTGCGAACTTTTGTATACTTATACAAAATATAATGGTAGTAAGTGAATATACAAAAGGTTTTAAACATATTTTGCCTTTATGCTTGTAAATTATTACATGTCTAATATTTTTTAATACTCCACATAGGGATGTGGAGTATAATATAACAAAATATTATTTATCTGTAGCAAAAAAATATATGTATTTCTTAAAGCTTCCTTAGTTCGAGGTGTTTTTTTTTTCACCCTCGTCGGAGTGAATTTTGATGATTTAGCTCACAATGGTGATTAAGCTAAAGAAGCAAACAAAACTGTCGTTACTTCACCTCGTAAAATTTTAATCCCACCAAATCTCATCTTTATAGTACCAGATAATCCTAAACTTAAACCCAACTCTAAATTTAACAAAATCTCAAGTTATCTTGTCGCCGCTTGACCTAGTCTGGTTCTAAATCTGTAGCCAGCGGACGCTCAAAATTAAACCAACCTTTGTATTCTCATAACGTCAACTCAACTATTATTAAAACCTTTTCAAGATTAATATATTTTATAACAGCAACGGTTTTTATAATATTAGTTATTATTTTGTATTTATTAATAAATCTTTATCGATATATTTGGCTCAATCGTCAATTACTTATTTATCATCATCATTATTATCCTCAGTAATATCTATTTAATTTGGTATTAACAAAATATAAGTACCTATTTACTTTTTCAAGATTACATTTTTTGTTATATTGCATGTTTGTTAAAAAGTCCAAACGTTCAACCGCTGAAATATTAAAAGCCTTCAGGGAATTTCACTCATTGTGACTTTTGTTTACCAGCTGAAAAATGTTGGCATTTCAAACGACATGATTTTTATGAACCCAGTTGAAATAAAAGTATTTACGGTCAAATGTACGGCTGGTGAAAGAATTTGACTTATTTTTAGTACGGCTGGGTCTTGATTAAGCTAAATGTATTCGTGTTTATGATTGATTAAACCCTATATTTTTCCACAAAACCTGTATAAAATTTCCGTTTCTTGTTATTCATACAAAACTTAAAAACCCATTACCTAAATCGTACATTTTTAGTTTTTATTACTAAGATTCAATAATTTTTAAGATTTTGGGACAGACAACTCACACACGACCATTTGACCTCAAACTAGGCGACTAGACCCAGTTTTATGGCAACCAGACAACTGATAAACATACATATTTCTAAATACATCCATAATTTATAGATAATTTACACCCAAAAACAGAACAAATGATCATGCTCATCACACAAACATTTGTCCTGGGTGTTAATCGAAGCTACGACCTCCGTTTTAGCAGTAAGGGTCACTAACCACTAGACCAACAGGCTACTCAAAAAGTTAGAAACTGATTTTGGATTTCTGGATAAACATCAAAGATTCCTTACAACACAACATGTCAGGGTTAGTAACAACTTATTAGCTGACACGGCGATCGCGTTAGTTCTGTAACAAGCTAGATATTTTCTACCGCTCCGAATCTTGTACAAGAATTCTTAAACCAGCCAAAGTTAGCCTTGGATTGTTGAGTCACATACGATTGGTTACTGCTCAATTTTGAGGAAGTCTTGGATGCGAACTAACTTTAATAGGACATCGATTCTTTTGTACGAGCCATTGCATGCGCTACTTTCCGATATTAAGGTCAGTGCAAGTTTTTGTGCGTTCGATTGCTTCGCGAAACTTCTTACAGTGAGTCATAACGTTCCATTAAGAAATATTATTGTTCAAGATAGTGATATTGGACGTGATTTTCAATTTTGAGATTTACTTACTGACTTGAAACGGAGGAATTTTTCATTTCGTATTTTTTTTTTATATTTGTTACGCGATATCACCGGGAATGGTGAATGGATTTCAAAATTTTTATCCCATATAAATTATATCAAAATCAATGCAGTAGTTTAATTTATAAAACAAAATTATTGGTAATAATTACCTACAATAAATTTCAAAACGAAATAGCGTATTGTGTACTGCCCTGCAATTGTTTTTTTCTGGTTAAGTATTTTATTTTTACATATATGTGTAATTAGTTATCATGTTATTACTTTGAAGCATTTATAACAAGTAAATACTTTTTGTAATCAGAGCTGTTTTTAACTAAATTCTCTGAAATTCTAGACTGAAATTGAAATCCCGATTCTAAGTAATATCTATGATTGAACGATTTGCTGTTATCTGTCAATAAGAGATCAAAACCGATCTAATTCGTTGCCCTATTGACATGACCTGAAGGAAATTAAGAATGATTGATTGAACGACTCGAATATTCTAGAAAGGAATAAGATTTAGGGTAGAGTTTACAAAACAAACTTGGCATGAAAGATAGTACTAAAGAAATCGGTAAACAAAGAATTGGATTGGAATATTAAAGTTTCTATATTTCAAATCACGTAACTTTAGATTGTTTTTTTTTGTTTGTAATACAGAATTCAGCCAGAGTTCGGAATTATTAAGGCTGAGCACACGGACTTTTTGAAACAGTACGACTGCTTTTGTTTCGACTGTTTTCAAAAAAGGAGGCGCGCGTCAGCAATTGATATTTCGCGCAGTCCGTGTGCGTTGATCACTGACTTACTGCTGGAGCAATCCGTGAACTGGCAACCTAGGTTTTAGCCCGTTTGTACACAAGGCGACGCAAGTCTCCGATAATCGACGATTTTAGTATTTAAGTAACAAGCACCGTACAAACCATAGAGGTTCCTACCTATGCCCTATACATTGTAGGAGACCAAAGTCGAGTATCGGAGACTTGCGACGTCTATAATGCAAACCGGCTGAATCCTCCACGTTTTTTGCCGCCTGAAAAAGGCAACTTTCTATAATTGTATGTCCAAGTCTCAAGTAAGCATTCGTTATATAGTAAATATTTTTTTTTTATTTTAGACGAAAAAAAATGGACTTGTAAAAGAATGTGTCACAATGGGTTTTGTATTTAATTTTAAGCCTCAATCATCCTAATTAATTAATATAAGTTCTACCTATTATATTTAAGACTTGTCCTAGAGTTAATGCAGTGACACGATAAAAGGATTTTATTAAAAATCTCTTCAAATGAAAATTTGTATTATTTCTAAAACCCCTTTTTTATTTTAAAACACTTGATTACATAAGACAAATCCAGGGTATTTTAAATTCAGTGTAATCTTTTACCTACTTATTTTATCAGTCTTACTTATACCTTAGTTAGATTTTAAATTAGAATATTAACACCTGTCAGTCATTCAGTTATAAGTTTCACTTGCCATGAACAAAGCCTCAAAATTTGTAAGTACCTACTCATGGATATTTCAACTTTATTTCTTAGTTCAAGTGTCTGCCAATGATCTGACTGTATAGTAAAATAATACTGTTTTTGGTTAAATAATTATTAAATTATAAAACTTGTATTTTAAATTAAGAAATCCTTCTTTAGAGCTGATTACAATATTTTTTCTACCTTTTTGAAATATAGGGTCATGCATAGATTCATTGAATATTTTGTGATTGGCGCAGTCACAGCGTAACTTATAATTTCGTGATGGCCTAGCGGTTCTAAGACCGGATTAGTATGCATATGGTTCGAAACAAGGCTAACCAATACAGCTTTTTAAAAAATTCTTTTAGTACTTTCTTAATTAGTCTAAGATATCACTGAAAAAAAGGTGCAAAAGGTGAGGGAAAACATCGTGAGAAAACCTGAATTCCAAATATTGGAATCTGAAATCGTCAACCCGCATATGAGCAAGCGTGGTGATCAATGCTCGTTCCTTCTCTACATGAGAAGAGGCCTTTGCCCAGTAGTGGGAAATTTATAGGCCGGTATTATTACAGCATAGCATAGCATACACGAGTCAGTTAGTTAAATCTTTAATCTCAAATCAAATTATTTATTCGGGCACTAGGATATCTCATCACTTTTACATGTCACTTCATATCTAGTGAATATATTTCAATTTGACCTACTCATGCTAACTGCGACACTCTGGATGGACGGCGGGATGTCAAGGTCAGCGCCATCTACCCGCATCCCACATACAACATAGTGCGGTTTGCGGTAGGAAGTATGTACAACGTATCAGTGGTGACACTTTGATATTGATAGCGCTTTTATATTAAGGGAATAAGGTTGGTTTTTGTAAGTTCTTGTTGCCACTGATGTGCGGCTTAAGTGAATGATGTGCGGCTTAATTGTGGACTGTGAATTTTATTTAAATTGTATGTTAGTTATTTAATCTTATATATATTTAAGGATACGCAATGAAGTACTTCTGCAAGATAGTAAGTTCTTCATCTTCTTAATGTTCCTCTCCGACTAGTGTAGTCATCAGCTCTTTTTCTACATTAAACAGTCCAGGGACCGAACCCGGGACTTCAGACCTGGCGACACTATGAAAACCAGTGTGTACGCCACTCGACCACGGAGGTCGTCAATTCACCCACTTTTTTCATACCGACCGAAAAAAAATACGTCTTAAGTATCTCAAACTCATCGACATTACCACCCTTACTGTCAGTCCTTTTTCCTTACTTCATCTAATATAAATATTTGCACTCAATAAAATGTTTTTGTACAAAAATGCCACGAATTCGAGGGAAGGTTATTCTCTTCAGGGTCTGAGGGAATTCGTGAAATGTTCCAGTGAACGAGCTTGCCAACTCAACCGATATATCCTTACGATTTATTTTTTGTATCCTTTCAGGGATTGATGAGTAATTTCCTTGATATGGGGTATCATAAAATGTCAGATATATTTCGATTTTTTTATTAGATAAGAATGAAGATTTGAGTTTTTAGAAGTGGTAGTTTGTAATGTTATTGGTAAACTAATGTTACAATACAATTCAAGTATACTGCGTCCGCAATTTTGTACCAAATATGTAAACAAATGCGAGTTATAACAAAACAAATATAATGTTTAATTCAGTTTGCGCTACACTATATTTTTTATTATATTTTCAACATTACTGTCTGTAATATATTAAGTCTTTACTAGTACTATAATAGAAAAGAGGGCATCACACATTTTAATAAAATTGATTAGCATGCAATTTTAAAGATACGTGTTTACTTACTTAGTAGTAATACCTGCCTAAGTTAAACAACAATTTAAAACAAATTCCAATGTACAAAAAATATATATATATACCTATATACAAGTACTTAATAACATCAATATTGCAACATAATATTCTAATTTAATTTGATAATTGGCAGATAAAATACGGTAAGATAATCTGTTAATAAAATTTAAAATCTAAACTCTAATAAATATTTATTTATGGTAAATCGCTTTCTAACTAAAGTCTCGGGTCGAATCTGAATGAGACTGGGAACGGAGAGAATGGCACATAAAAAGAGAGGCCTATGCCCAGCAGTGGGATGACAAAGGTTGTGGATGATGATGATGATGAAATCGCTTTCACATGTAAATTGAGGATCAGTAGAGTTCTAATAAAACTCTATCTCTAGTCTAGGCGCAACTAAATAGCAAGGATATTAATAGTTACGTTTAAATTTAATGCAAGTTACTTAGCTTAACAGGTATAACATTAATAAACTCTTATTTTTCACGGGCTATCCTCAGTAGCGAGAATACAGGGTCCTTTGAAAGGCTTACGTGGGGACACAGGTCCAACACGCAGCGGCCTTGTTGGGAACTTTAATATGGGATGGGGCATCTACCATTATTTTTTACTTTTATTTTTCTAATTTGTGCTATGATAGGTATATGTTAGGTGGATTGGTTCATTGAACAAAATCGGAAACCTATGTCACCTGCCTTCTAACACATATTAATAAATAATTTCTCCATCGCAGGTCACAGTAGCGGACCCGGAGCGGGTTTCCTCGCTATAACTTTAATAAACTTATTATTAACAATCTTAGTAGTTCCGAATCAAGAATTCATCAGGCATAAAATAAAAACCTAAAAAAAGCCGTAATTTCATCAGTCTTTCTATTCCATGACATTTTTCTTCCCCTTAAACGCCTTTTTTCTACAACCTTCAGGAAATACGTAGCAGTAATTGCCATCGTTTTCATTGCACTAATATCATCAGCCATCACTCGAGGCGACGAGTATAAAAAACAACATTTGCACAGAATGTCACACAAATAAAACTTTTATTGTTTGTGATATTTTTACGAAAGGTCTTGAAATATATAAACTTAAGAAGGATTTCTGAATTATTGTTTTTTTACGCATATATTATGAAAATGACATAGGTACTCATGCCTATTACTAAGATATGTGTAAAACTAGCGACCCGCCCCGACTTCGCATAGGTAGACAAAACACTAATGAATTAAACACAAACCTTCCTCATGCATTACTTTATCCATTGGTAAAAACCATATGAAAATCCGTTTGATAGTTTTTGAGTTTATCGCATTCAGACAGACAGTCAGACAGAAGCTGCGGTGGACTTTTATGAGTGTAATATGAATAGATATAGATGGAACGCACAAGTTTACATTATAGTATTGTTTTCAGGTAATTAATTTACGTATTACTACAGCTGTAAGGAGCTAAGAAAGAGTTACGTAGTTAGTTAGGAGTATAAAGGTAAACCTATCATAATTTAGAAAGTTTTTAACGGAAAAAGTAATTTTGTTTCATACAATAATTACCTAATCATCTTTTTTAGAAACCAGCTCTGTTTGTAAAATAACTTTCGTGAGGAGTAGTCATAATTATTTAGAACATAATGGTTTACTCTAGCACGTTTTCAGGATCGCCCGACTAAATTTCGATTTCGTTTTCGATATCGGTGTCGATCTCGGTTTCAATCTCGATCTCGGTGTCGTTGTCGATCTCGGACCAAGATCTTGATCAACACCGAGATCAAAAGATCTCGGTGTTGATCTCGGTGTCAATCTCGGTTTCGATCTCGGTTTCAATCTCGGTTTCGATCTTGGTTTCAATCTCGGTGTCAATGTTGGTTTCGATCTCCGTGTCGATCTTGGTTACAATCTCGGTGTCGATCTCGGTTTCGATCTCGGTGTCGATTTCGTTGTCAATCAAGATCTTGGTTTCAATCTTGCTGTCAATCTCGGTTTCGATCTCCGTGTCGATCTTGGTTTCAATCTCGGTGTCGATCTTGGTGTCGATCTCGGTGTCGATCTCGGTTTCGATCTCGTTGTCAATCTCGGTTTCGATCTTGGTATCAATCTCGGTTTCGATCTCGGTGTCAATCTAGGTTTCGATCTCGGTGTCAATCTCGGTTTCGATCTCGGTAATTTCATATCTCTCGGGCCTCTTTTTTTATTTGTCGTGGAAGTCAACTTTCTTATTTGTCTTTAAAATTGTCATCTACGACAATCGTTAAAACAAAACAATGAAGTTTAAACATTTTCCACGACACCCAAATCACTCGAAACATGTCATTTATAAGCCTAAGGCGATAGCTGAACAAAGTCGAACTATAATGTCCCCAAAATGAGCGAATTAAATAATGAATGTCTCTCAATGTTGTACACTCTGCCTCAAATCAGTAGTTACTCTTTGACCTTTATGTCAAAGACGTAAAATACATTTTCGTGATTCATTGCCACCGTACGCCCCTATCGTAAAATGTGTTCTATCTTATAATATGGGTCGGTCTTTGATATTAAATTCACATGAATTTTGAGGAACAAAGGACTCTATGCTTTGTAGCAATCTGTCTTTGGGAATCTCATGGTGGGTTTGGAATTTTGGATTGTTGTAGTTTTTGAATTATGTTTTCTAATCTATACTAATATTATAAAGCTGAAGAGTTTGTTTGTTTGTTTGTTTGTTTGTTTGTTTGTTTGAACGCGCTAATCTTAGGAACTACAGGTCCGATTTGAAAAATTCTTTCAGTGTTGGATAGCTCATTTATTGAGGAAGGCTATAGGCTATATAACATCACGCTACGACCAATAGGAGCGGAGCATAAATGAAAAATGTCGCAAAAATGAAAAACCGTTGAAACTAAAACACGCGGACAAAGTCGCGGGGGACAGCTAGTGTGATAATAAATTACCGTTTAGCTACAGTGGGAGAGATATACGCTGGTGTAGAGATGTAGACTAGGTATGCAAAGTAAAAATCTATGGACCGTGAGTCCGTAAGTTAGAAAATATTTTTATTTTATTACTTTTTCAAAATTTCTAAAACCTAACGAGATAAAGCGCATTAAAATTCAGGAGTTAACAACATCGTGATGTCATGCACATTTCAAATCAATGTATGGTCATTAGTTTTTGGTAACGAGAAAAAATAAAAAATACATGTGTAATATTTTTTATAAATCTACCCGAAGGACACTAAAAAAATTTTACAACATTCCTTATGTGCCTATAATGCGAACAGCGTAAATTCAAAAGGGGATTTATTGGAAAACAAGTACTTTATGGTAAGGTTTCAAAAGTCTCTTCAAGATCTTTGGTTATTAGACCACAAGCAAAACAGTGTGCCTTTTCAATACATGCCTATATTTTTTTATAATAATAGCCTTTAAAAATTAATATTTAAAACAAGAGCTGATACTTAAAATATCCTGAAATTTACAAGAACTTTATACTTAATACCTACTTTGAATAAAACGCTAATGGTACGCAACAACTGTGTTTACCTAGTTTATCCTATTTTGATATATAAATGACACTTTATCCTCTTTTTTTAAGTATTTTTTAGGCTCAAATAACTCTTACTTTAATCGCCAAAAGGCAAGAGCTAAACATCTCCTTCACGCTTCTAAATTTTGCTTGATATTATCCAGTGAAATATTTACAAGGAATTAATGCAGCCATGCCTATGAATAAGATAGCATCTACATTGTAGCGACGGCCTTCAAACTGCGTCAGACGTTTCCAGCTTAAGGCTTAGAGCCCAATAAGGTTATCTTTAGGCTGTTTTACAAGCTATGTTTAAATATTTTGACAGCTTTCTCGAAAAATATTTTAGAAAAACTTTAAAAAATAAATAAAATATAAAACTGTTTGAATTCAAATCTTAGAAAGTTTAGAGAAAATTAGTCAGCCTAGAGGTCTTTGTCCGCACAAGTACCAAAAATAGAGTCACATGAGAGCCAATCAATAAAAGTATTTGATATTCTGTACTATTAAAATTACCAACTTGCTAAACAAAAAACCACCAGAAGTCCGTTCAGATAATTCCGTCGTCCAGTGAGCCCCAAGCTTAAACTGAGATCCTATTCGAGTCTTTGAGCTCAAGTAAATCGTTCACTAGGGTACCATAACTCGTCGTCTCGATCGTAACCATGCTTTGTGTATTTTTCACTTCATACGATATAAATATAGACCAGCGTTTTGAGTCATAATTATAATATCAAATACACGATAAAATAAAAATACTTTTCCGAAATGTTCGTTTATTTTTTGGCATTGGAATATATTACAGAATTTTGTCAAGTGTCTTTTTGGGAGAGTCAAGCCCCAAAAATTGCCAAAACAGTAAACTGAAAAAGTGAGTATTAATTTTATCTATCTATTAATATAGAGGAAAAATAGAAAACATTGAACTGAGTTAAATCCACCCTTCGCGTCGATACTGGGCAGTGCATCGCTGTCTAGAACAGGCCTTCAGTGGGGTACTAGGTAAGATGGTGCCCAGGAGTTGGATCTGGAGCCGAGTGTGAAGCACGGATCAGCCAGTTACAATAATTGTGCGTCGTAGCGAAGAAGGACACGAATCGAAAATAACTTTTAGCTGGAATAATGTGCCAATGTGTGTTGTAGTTTGTTGCAGAAACAGGTCACACAGTATAATATAGGGATAATGTAGCATACTAATGGTAAAATAATTTTGGGAAGTGGTCAAGTAATTTTTGAGATTTTCGCGTTACAAACATATAAAAATACAAATATTTCTTTAAAATATTAGTAGGTATATTAGACCTTTACTTTGGTTTATTATTAACTATCTGGTTTGCATTGGTATCCGTTATCTGGAATATTAAGAATATGGATGTCTTTTAACTACTAAAACCTAGTAAGCACTTTTCCAACTGTTGGTCAAAGACTCTATCTTAAATGGATAAAAATATACTTTTCTGTTAATCTTTTAAATGTAAACCAAACTTTATATTTCCTGAACAAAAAGGGTTTCCCAGAACATATGTGACAACTCCTTGGGGAAAAGAAAGCGCGATGATAAATTTCCACAAGAATTCGAAAAAAGGCTGCAAACCCTAAATCTCTCAAGAGGCTTACGTCAGAGCTTGGTTTTGCGCGGGCAAAGTCCGCATTACAATATTTAAATATTATTTAGGACTATACAAAGTTACTGCCGCAATAGGATTGAATATTTTAATAAAACTTCTTCTATTATAGCTGAATTAGTTTATAACTGACCTGCCCCAGTAGCCAAGTGACACTTCGACAAGCGGCAACGATGATAGAAATCGCTTAAATTACATGAAATGTATGGAAATAACATTTCATTTCGATAAGTCACGTGACTTAGATTTGTCACTTCCTAACATTTGAGCAATTCGATTAGCGTTAACTCTTGCAGAAATGTCACTCGGATGGAGGGCCAGATGTCATTACGATAGTTATATCGCTGTTGTTATAAAAAGTCTTCATAGATACAACCAAACAATCCTATGTAGGTATTCTTGATATTCGGAATAAATCTGTTTTCTCTAACAGTGTTTACAACACTTAAAACTCTAGTTAAGCAATCGAAAAATGGCTAGGCTACGCCAGGCTATCAAAAGAAGAAGTTTTAGTAATCCATTGATAGCCATTTTTTTTTTGTTACGGGGTGAAAATCTAATGACTTCAACCCACGCCGAGGGCACGACGTGGGGATATGTCAGGCTTGCACCGACTAAAAACACCCCGGTCCCGTCCTTGCCTTTGCCGGAGTCCCGGGTTCGCTAAAGCATGCTCGGCGGGGTTCCGGTAGGCCTCGGTCCTTGTAGGAGTACTAGAGGGAATCCATTGATAGCCTGAACATTCAAAACTCAGCCAGAAGTGAATCAAATATCCAGATGGGCAACTGTTTTTCCTCTGTCCCAACTCTATTCACATTGACAGTAATAGTATCGATATAGAACATACCTAAAGATTTATAGGGTCGTTCTCCACGTGACGTGTTCCATGTTATATCGATATTATGTGTCGATATAATGTTGCAATAAACACAAGTTTTATAGTTCGTATGATAGGTTTTGGGAACACACCATTACTTTTGTGATAGTCAACTCTTTGTTGACCATGAAGATAAAAATGTATTTTAGTGTCAAAGAAGGTCGATGCCATGAAACCGATCACATATTTTTTTATATAGGTATGAAATATAATTATATATATTGCTTTCTGAGTTTACGCTAATATTAGACATTGAAATAAAACTACTTTGAACGGCTTTTATCGCGGTTTGTATTTAGATTAGAAGATTAGAACGTCGGGAACGAAAATCTAAATACTTACAAACCGCGATAAAATCCGTTCAAAGTAGTTTTATTTCAATAATTATATCTTCTATACATATTATTACACAACAAAGTCCTCCGCCGCCACTGTCTGTCTGTCTGAAAGCGATTAACTCAAAAATGACCATTACGATTTTCATGTTTATCGCTAATGGATAGAGTTATTCAATCATTTGTCATCATTGTCTGCTTGGAAAAGGCATCTGCTCTAAATATTTTTTAAGAAAAATTATTTTCGTATAAAAAAAATCAAGTGTCGATCAGCACTTTTTATTATATGTTCACGATCAAGATACTTTTTGTAATTAAATAATAACACGTACTCCATCTCAGCACTTTTTCATTTGTTCCATGAAACAACACAAACACAAATTAATTTTGTTTTGTTTTTATTTTTATAATATTATTATATTGTGTGGTTTTATAGAGAGTAACAATATATTGAACGTTTTCAGACAAAACATTGAAGGCACAGAATAACATGAAAATGTTTTAATATTAAAATGACTAAAACGACTTAAAACCATATTGTAATAGAGAGTAGGTTGAAAATACGCTGTACTGAAATTAGTATAATGTTAGAAATATTGTAATGTAAATATACGTAATTAATAGTAACATGATACTAGTTTTATTATGTTTTGCTTGTAAGTTGAATATTGTTTATGCTAACAAATTATAATGGAACCTATATTGTTTGCCATCAATTAATCTGAATTTTAATTAATTTCCAATCCTTTTTTCTGCGGGACTGCGGTACCTATAATGACTATAACTTTTTGAAACTTTTGTAGCCAGAAGCAACTCTTAAGTTGTTTTTTTTGTTATGTTATGCAAATGGCGTTCGGTGGCAGCTAGCCGAGTCGCGCTTAATTTTATTATTACATGATTATATTGTCGTAAGCGACAAGTCTGCAATCCTAACTGCACATGACATTATAAGAGAACAAGAGCTGATGAAATTTGATGAGAAACAAATACTTATGTCTATGTATCCAAGGGCCTGATTAACCACCATCAAATAAAGTTTCGGGTAAGCTAATCGCTAGTTAAACCCATGCGTAAGTGCATGTTCGATTGCATCACGAGGTCCGAGTAGCAATAATCACAACATTGTCTGACCAGTAAGTTTACTTGCCATATCGTCTGTCCAGTAACATATTACTTGACGATTAAATGTTTCTTGTAGTTGTCATGACAACAGTGTTATACAACCGCATTTTGACTTTAGATTACTGATTTTTGATAGATTTGAACAAGTATTCTGTACGATGTCATATATCATTCATTTAACCAGTTGTTCATTTATTCAGAGGTTTGTAAAATTGGTAAAAGGTACTCATGACTTTTACTTGCCGATTAGAGTCAATCAGAAAGTAACTAATCAACGCTGTACTCGAAAGTGGTATAAGAGGCCCTAACTGTAAAATTAGAAAAGCTATGAGAATTAAACAGAAGCTAGTTTTCAGTACAAGGTTAGTTAGAAAAAAAGTTACGAATAAAGTAGATTGACAGCTCACGTAAAGGTTAACTAATAAAACGTCAACAATCGGTAAACTATAAATAAAAGAAAGGGCCATTTTCCGGAACTCGGAAGCTCATGACAGCCCGCGTCCGCTGGCTGTCATAAAAACGGGAAAAACGATCATCTGACGCCTTATTCGGGCGTCCTCGCAGTGATAAATAAAATTATCCCCAACACAGCGCGATAGAAATTAACGGGATCCCGAAAAATCCCGGGATTCCGGATTATCCGATATAGCGCCGGAGACATAGGGTTAGTTAAGATAAAGATACCATGCTTTGGTCGGGGGTGATGCTTTTGCTTTCCCTTTTCCCCAACTTTCGCTAATCGTACAAAACAATTTTATGAAATGACTCAACCCGTACAACTGGTACAACTTAGTAGGCTATTTTAAATAATTAATTCTTAATTATTATTTTTTTAGTACAGGCTGAGTTTCCTCTATCGTTTAACCAATGGAATTGAAAATTAACCCTCAAAAGCAAAGGTCATTAGTCCGGGAGCCGCAGCGGGAAAATAGTAAGAAAACCTTTTTTATTACGGGTTTCTAAACGAAGCCAATCAGGGTACTTTAGGGATTTACAGCCCCATAAAACCAATCCGGGTAGCAGAGGAATGTGTCGTGCGATTGCTTTAACCCTTGCATTCAATGGTACCCTCCCCCTTTTATGCGCCATTGCGTCTCAGTTTCTTAAGAGAAGGCGAAATATGTTAAGGTGTACTTATAGAGAGAAAAAAAATCCAACCTCTATAACAAATCTCGCACTTAGGCATCTTGAACTTTTAAATTACTTACGAAAACAGAAAAGAATGCTTATTTTCTTGGCGACCCAAGTATTTGTGCCATTCCCAAAATTAAATTTCTTCAGTTTGTGTTTATGTATGTGCCCAAAATTTCGATTTGATTAATTGTAGTGACAAATTAACTTTACATTTATAAATTAAAATATATATATATATACAAATATAATATGTATGTGTGTAGCTGAGGGCCAACGCCGACATGCTATGCTATATGCTTTTAGCATCAGCGATCGGCGATTTGGTCGCTTTTAGAAACAAAATGCAGCGACCGAACGCTACACTACTACATAGTGAGTCGCCAAAACGCGATGCAGCATCGATACAACTTACTGCAAAATCGCCGATGCTAAAAGCGTCTGAAGAACACTGTCTGCGGTGACCCTAAATCATTTCAATGTCATACAAAAGCGACGTCACTTAAAGAGCCTTAATTACGAGTGAAGTCAGGACATATGTAGATTACAGGTAGTACTTCTGAGGGACAATCGACCCTTGTCCTCTGTCAGGATATTAACTGTGAAGGTAAAAGGACAATGGGAGTTCGGGCGATGAGTGACAAGTAATTTAATGGCATTTTCCTACATTAGGATTTGTATAATACGAGTGCAAACTCTTTTGAGCCCCGACGCAAGTAGGGTTTTATGTCGTGTGTGTCTGACTGTGGCATCGTAGTTCACAAATGGGTGAACAGAGTAAGATTTCCTTTTTGGGACTTGATCGAGATTGTTCTGAGCTATAAAGAAACTGAATCGTCGCTTAGAGAAAAAATAGTAAACAGTAGAGTTTGTATATCAAGTATGAACTGTAGGCACTAGTATGAACAAGTAAAATCGTAAAATTATTGTCAAAACAGAGCGCGTCGTTTTACTAAAACTATCTCAACACCTAAATCTACAGTAATAATTTCGCATAAACGTCTATCGTCGTTCGGAAAATCACTTAAATCAGTAAACGAGCGTAGCGTACAGCAAAAAATTTGCTTACTATTCGCTCTGCAAAATGGGCTACTAGCGATGCGCATACTCTATGCTTGTTTATATTTACTTGTAATCCTCGTTTCTACTTATCCATTTTGAAAGCCTACACGCAATACATAGTATCTCTTTCATTTGTTTTTATCTCTTCTTATCTTTATGTGATGTTCAAAGATGTTATCTAAAGCCATTTTCCCAGTCCGAAACTAGCTCTAATTTAAAACGTACTGTAAATTCTGAGAGACATTTATTTAAGCCACTTTCAATCTAGAAGCCTTTTAAAACTATGTTGGTTTAGGACATGCTATTAAATGTTTATTTTATATAGTACCTACTTCTGTGATTAGACTTAGGTATATTGACGAACTCTGTGGTAGAGTGGCGTACACACCAGTTTTCAAGGCGCCGATTTGTTCGAGGCGTAATTATTTCATCGTATTTTAATTAGGTGTGTATCATAATTAATTGTCAGCCGTCAATAAATACAAAAATCCAGCAAAAATCTTAATTTAGAAATATAACATACTATATTGAAAAAAGACTGATGCACGTTCAATATATCACGAAATTTTAAGAATTCAAGTTTCAATCGTCTAATTTTTTCATCATGAGAAACAGAATATCCTTTTGAATCTTTGAACAAATACTCGGAAAACAAATATTTACCCAAATTGGAAATAAACGCACAATTTCTTTACCTGATTCTTGAATATTAATTCAACCAACATGGTCCTTTTTGTAAGGACGTAGCCGTACGATAAGCGGTAGCGAGTTAGTGAAACAGTAGACACTTTACTCACCCATGGGGGTTTATACCTGTGCACACTGTTGCACAAATAGTGGACTTAATGCCTGAAAATGTTCACTGCCAGTCAAAAAAGTTGTAGACAGCATGTTTTCACCCCTTTTGGATAACCTTTCAGTAACACCTTGTATACAAATAAATCAATAAACATAAGTCACATATGTGTACCAAGTACCAACACGCTATCCGCCACCCGCTCCGCTAATCGCTAACCACTATCATTATGACCACAGCTTTATAGCATAAACATAATATTTCATCCTCGTCCCGCTATTTGTTAGGCTCCTGTTCATTACCGATTCAATTCGGTTCCGTAATCGCAGCCTCCTATGGATTCTTGATGAAACTTCCCGGATTAGCTTAATATTGTTTTCTTTTCAAATTCAATATTTTATGTATTTGTGGAATCAAGATAAACTTATTGTATTATTTATTACCTTTGAGTAATGGTTTATCATATTTAGCGGGTTTTTATGTATGTTAAATAATCCTTGTTAGTCTTCGGCTGTCATACGTTGATCTGTGACAATACTGATAACCAGTCTTACCACGGGATACTGTTTGGTCCATAAAAATAGGGTGAGGAGAGGATGGGTGACCCAAACATAGCTTGGGAAAAGGCCAGGCAGAAGAAGTCTTTAGTTCAAATATATTTAAAGTGGGGTCAGTTACAGCATTTATAACTTAAAAGCGGGTGGACGGATTTTCATCATCTTTGATTTGTTGTGTTCGTATCCACTCCATATAGCAGAATTAATATAGAAATATCGGAAAAAGTCAAGAGAACTGCGGAACGGGGACTACTTACGCGGGTAAAACTGCGGGGCACTAGCGTTTTTAAATCCACCTATATATTAACTTGTCTATCTTAAACTTATGCACAGAGAGCGATGGAGCGCGCTATGCTCGGCATCAAACTTCAAGACCGAGTCCGTAATGTGGATATCCGAAACCAAACAAAAGTTCGGGATGTCGGTACCGCAATAATGAGACTAAAATGGAGCTGGGCAGGACACTTGGCCAAACGAAGTGATGGCCGGTGGAGCAAGGCATTGACCGAATGGTGGCCAAGGCTGGGCAAAAGAAGCGTCGGTCGTCCGGGAGCAAGATGGGTCGACGACATAACTAAAGTCTCGGTTCGATTCTGGATGAGACTGGCACAGGACCGGAGAGAATGGCTCATGAAAAGAGAGGCCTATCAGAAGACAGAAGAGAGGCCCAGCAGTGGGATGACATAGGCTGTGGATGATGATCGAAAACTTATGTACTGCACGAAGTCTAGATTACAGAAAACTGACCGACTCTAAAGTGAAGCTACAAAAGATTTTTTACAAGACCAGAATGAAAAACAAATTACGTTTAATTTGCTTTCTCATCAATTTCGCTTTGAAGGCCTTTTAACAAATTTATCTCTATTAGGTCAAGGGAGGGTAAGTCTTGTAATAGCTAGTAACTGGTTTGACTATAAAACTAAATTAGAATGTACGATCTAATTTAAAGGAAACACTGTTTCATACGTCTTTAAGTTCAAAAAAACACAAAATTCTGGGAATAGCATACGTAGATACCTAGATACTTTTGGATTAATAATAGTAAGTATGGAACTTCTATCTATGCATATTATAAAACAAAGTCCCCCGCAGTGTCTGTCTGTATGAACGCGATAAACTCAAAAACTACAAAACGGATTTTCATATCAGGAAATAAATTACATAGTATTGATAACTACGGGTTGGGATTAATATTATAAAGGCGAAAGTAGGTCTGTCTGTTTGTTGCGCGTTTATGGCTAAAACGCTTAACCGATTTTGATATCTTGCAATTGGCTACACCGTAGAAGGCAAAGATTATTTCCATTGTCCTAAGGGTATAAGAGCATAATTTTTAAAAATGACAGTTTTGATAATATTATGAAGCGAAATACGGTAGATATATTATTTTATCTGATACATGGATTAAAATACATGTTTTGCGCAAATTATAATGAAAAACGCAATAGTGTTTAATTACATAAATATGTTAATGAAATGCTTATGCTTATAACTTTCAATCAGTATCAATAACTAATAATTATAATTAATTTTAGGAACTCATTTTGGAGCGGTGTTTGATTTGGGGCTACAAATTATTTTTAGACAATCCAGGTCAAAGGAGCAAGTCGTGTGTTCATTAAATAACGTGTGAACAACTCCAGTGCCTGTCCACTACCTTTTTTGTTTTTGGAAGAGGTTATAATTAAAACATCTACCTGTTAAAAAATCTCTCAAACCACCAGACACCAGACCACAAAAAAAAATGTAGGCCCCTAGTTATGTAAGTACCTTGTCTCGACTTCTGTTATAGTTTATTTAAATTCGTGTATTTAATAAAAAAAGAAATCTTGATTTTAAGTCAATTTAATTTAAAATCGATTAAATATATTTTTTTATTTCATGATGAAAATTTGTAACCTTAAATCTTTTTTTTTTCTAACACGTTTACGCATAAACTTTAAAAACCGACCTTATTATGCAATGTTAGTTACATATATTATTCCACACGTTACACGATAAATCCTCCAATACCCAATGATTTAAATACGTTATAAAAGTACTTTTTGCGTACCGATGTAACGTAAAGTATTCGAACCACGTATCAACGAAGATTCGTGACCATCTAAAAAACGGCACTCTTGGGAAACCAGATACATCTCTTTGTTAAAGTATATTAAAATGTAATGTGATGTAAAATATATTGTAAACTGAAAATATAGAGTGAGAGTAGATGAAACGACGTAGCTGAAAATTCCTTTTTTTTTATTTATTATTAATTTTATATTAAACTAGCTGTCCCCCGCGACTTTGTTCGCGTGTTTTAGTTTCAACGGTTTTTCATTTTTGCGACATTTTTCATTTATGCTCCGCTCCTATTAGTCGTAGCGTGATGTTATATAGCCTATAGCCTTCCTCAATAAACGGAATATCCAACACAAAAAGAATTATTCAATTCGAACCAGTAGTTCCTGAGATTAGCGCGTTCAAACAAACAAACAAACTCTTCAGCTTTATAATATTAGTATAGATTGGCCAAACAATAAGCTAAAGTATAAAGTACTTTGGCTCAATACTTCGCCAGTTCTATATTCTTATATCGTCGATTGTATACTTCTGCCGTCGACACTATAAAAATAATTATAATATGAATTGAATTAACAAATAAATGTGAACAAAATCACATACATTGCTCTGAACCCAAAAGCCCTCCTTGTAGCTAAAGCACTTGTGTTATGGAATCAGAGATAACGAAGGTACCACAAACACCCAGACCCGAGAGAATGTAGAAACGTTGTTTTCAACAGTGACCCGTCCGGGGATCGACCGTTGGACATCAGAGCTAGCGACACCTTAAAAACCATTGTATACTCCACTCGACCACGGATGTCGTCTAATAATTAAGTGTCCTTCAAGGAGGCCTAAATAATTCATCTCGTCTTTTTCAAAAACAGTGGTTTAAGTTTTTTTGTGGTCTAATTTTATTCAATGGCCTTTTAATTCCTCATAATTTTTACGGATAAAATAGGTATCTAGGTAATAGCTTTGTTAATATAGGATAAATGATACTTATAATTTACTAAACATACAAGTTATTCAACCTGTCATCATACACGTAAATCTTTACTCTTTCACATAACGAGAACACATGACACTATTAACATTATCCAGTAACTTCAAAGAGTAACCCAACACGGGAAGCGCAATGAGACAGCGTCTTTTAACACCAGATAATAACCTGTCAAAAAGATCGATAGCGTAACACAATATGACATGAGAACGCTCTTAAACATTTTTAAGACATTTTATTTCATGTACAGCAATAGTTGGTGAAGAAAAACATCGTAAGGAAACCTGGATTCCAATAACTCGAATCTGAAATCGTCAACCCGCAATGAGCAAGCGTGGTAATCAATGCTCGTTCCTTCTCTATATGAGAATAGGCCTGTGCCCAGCTGTGGGACATTTATAGGCCGGTATTATTATACAGTAATAAACTGAAGGTGAGTACTAGAAGACAGTTAAAGAGATGAATGGAATGTCAAAGAAAGAGGTATAGTAATAAAATGACGAGTAAAAAGAACGAATTGACACCCTGGCCCTTAATGAAAGTTGAAAGGGCAGTAAGACATATAAGCCATAGATAATGAGTAGGATCACGTCAGCCAACGTTTTATTGCGTCACATTCATGTCACTCTTAGAGTTAGAGTGTGAATAAAAGTGCGCCTAACAGAGTGTGAACTGAGAGCACCAGTATGAACAAGCGTCATCGTAAAGTAAGTATCAAAACTGAGCGCACCGTTTTATTAATATTATCTCAAAACGTAATATTACCCTAATCATTTTTTTTTTCTTTTTTAATATCTTGGGACATCTTACACACGGTCATCTGATCCCAAACTAGGCAGATCCTGTGCTATGGCAACCAGACAACTGATAAACATACTTATGTATTTCTAAATACATACATATTATAGATAAATTACACACAGACACGGAACAAAATATGATCATGCTCATCACACAAAGATTTGTTCTGGGTGGGAATCGAACCCACGAACTCCGGTTTAGCAGTCAGGGTCACTAACCACTAGACCAACAGGCCCGTCATCGTCGTCATTAAATCAGTAACATTAAGCAAGCGTAGTAAATACGGCAGGAAAATTGCTTAAGATCGGCACAACGCGCTACTAGCGTACTCTATGTTTGCTTATGTTTACTCTAAGATGTCCCATATAAAAATTACGAAGTAAACATTTTTCTATACAATGACTATATTCAGAAATTTTCATGTATCATGTGCTAAGTAAATGTCGTAGGAATAGTCCTACGATATTTACTACCAAGGTTAACAGCTGTCCTAGTTGTATGGAAGGCCTTAGGTATCGTCATTCAAGGAGACCTAACGTGCACTCAATTGCTGTAACTGCATACCTTAATATCACTTAAGTAAGGGGAAACATAAAGTCAATAGCATAACATAGGTTTCACGCGAAACGGCTATTAGTTGATCTAATCAATCAACTTTGAAACGACAAATAGATTTTTTTTTTTTTACTTTAAAATTTGTGCAACCTTGTCGTCGACATTTACATTTTTATGCTAATATTATAAAGGGAAAAAAAAATATTTTTGTTTGTTTTGTGTATGTTTATAACGAATGAATTCAAAAACTAATGGATCGATTTTAATAATTCTTATATAGTATGTTGCATTATCCTTGAGTAAAATGGGTATATTATATGGGTATATTATATATATGAGTATATACAGTTTAAAAAATAAATGCGAAGACGAGATGGTTTCGTTTCTCACAGCACTATAAATACCTATTACTATTTTATTTACTATTTATATTTCAGCTAAATAATTGCTGTAAATATCTAATATATATTTTTTATTATTTATATTACAGCTAAATAATTCGAAAAACTACGTTATTAGTAGTTGCCTAATAGTGATGGACATAATTGTCATCTTTAATTTATCGCTTGAATTATTTGACTGTCTGGTATTTTTATCTAAGAGACGACTTTTTTACTGTCACATAATTTTATCAACAAACTCATCTCTAAGCTTTTTACTTTTAGTAAATCCATTTAGACCGCAAATACAATTATAGTTCAGCTTTTGCACTTTTTGCTACTGAACATTTTTCCCATTACAGTCATAGCTAGATTTAAGGATCACAAAAACTGTTAAAAACCGGCCAAGTGCGAGTCGGACTCGCGTATGAAGGTTTCCGTACATACAAGATTTATTAAGAAAATCAAGAAAAGTTACTCCAAAAAACCTACGTCTATTGTAGGGGAGCCCTTTAACTTTGATTTCATTTGTTTTATAATTTGTTGTTGTAGCGGAAACAAAAATACACACTGTAAAAAATTCAACTGTGTACCTATTATGGTTTATGAGATACAGCCCGCTGACAAACAGACGGACGGGTAGACGGACGGATGGACGGATAGCGGAGGCTTACTAATAGGGTTCCTTAGGCACCCTTTGGGTACGGAACTCTAAACACTGAAAGAGGGACTCGTGTAACAGAAAAATGTAAAAAAATGGGGAGGCTTTTATCTTGCTGTAATGATGAAACCCTAGATTTACATTTTTTTAATATACTTCCTTTATTATTATCAAAAAAATATGTTGTTATTATATTGAGCTATGTATATAATAATAATATAATAATACCAGACTATAAATGTCCCACTGCTGGGCACAGGCCTCTTCTCATATAGAGAAAGAACGAGCATTGATCACCACGCTTGCTCAGTGCGGGTTGGCGATTTCAGATTCCATTTTTTTTTTGGAATCCAGGTTTCCTCACGATGTTTTCCTTCACCGATTGCCAATGATGTCTTAGAATAATTAAGAAAGTACATATAACTTTCAAAAGTTACATTGGTACTTGCCTGAAGTGGGTTCGAACCTGCAACCTTGTGCACACAAATCCGGTCATTAAACCACTAGGCCACCACGACTGGTCTGGAGCTATATGCCTATCTATTTATTATTTAATGATCATAATTATAAGAAAGTACTTTGTAATTGTTAAACTAAAATGTATTTTAAAGGTAAATTGTTATTTTAGCCGCAGAGACATTCGAAAAGGCTTTGAAATGAAAGCGGAGGCTCTTTGAAGATTTAGGGCCTTTGGACTTCTGAACATTTTCTTGTATACATTTTGGGGAGTTTCTGTTAGAGAAAAAGGTTTGTAATTTAATTAAAATCACAAGCAAATGTTTTTGTTAATGTTTTAATTTAATTAGATTCATGAATTGTTTAGATTTTTTGGGTATGAAGTAATTATACAATTAGTTGTTGCGTAATTCAGTTTTAACGAGATTAAAGCTTACACAATTAAAGATTTAATAGAGTGAGATTTTTTTGTGTTTTGCTAGGTGTTGCCGGAACATCACTTTTAACCAAAGTGGCAAACAATTGCGGAATTTATTTTCCGTGTACTGTAACAAAAGTTATTTAAATTTCCTCCATTGAAAAAAATATATAATGTTAGTTGATTTTGACGTGACAACGTCTTATAAATTGGTTTGCCGGGTGACACTTCAAGAAACTGGGTAACGCTCCGCTCACGTTATGCGCTCACAATGAGAGCGAGTGAGAGGCACGCGTCCCTTCCACTCGGGTATGGTTAGCCCGCCTAAGAGCGAGAGAGACAGACATTGACATTGACAGTCGTTGTCACGTAAAACTTTCGCCCGTATACCGACTTTACAGGCAACCAATAATTTTTTTACCTTGTATTAGTCACTGTCTCTTTTAGTGGAATAGTATACATATGTAAATATGACGAAACATAAGTAAACATGACTGTATTGACCAGATGATTTTTTTTTTTCGCAATTTTTTCCTGTCTCCATAGCAAAAGTTGTTCGTATTGATAAGAATAATCGTGTTATTAGATGAATGTGATAACTCTATAACACTCTGTATACTCTTTGTACTCTGTCTAGAGACAAGGTTTATACGCATTTGTATTTTATTAAATGTATAACACAGAAATTTAACAGACGTGTTTAATCACCTACTTGATATAATAATGACCTTAGTTTAGAACTCTTCGCCTAACTGTAGGTGGTAACATTAACTTAACAGTTTATGTCCAAACTCTCCTCGTAAAGTATGCATGGAACAAGGGAAGCATCTGCGGAAGATCTCGAAGGTCGAATGTCAAAGGTCAAAGAATATACGCACTTATTATATGATTTGTTGGAATAAAGGAATAAATAATAATATTAACAGTACCAAAGTTGATTAAATGCACAAAACTTGATGATATTATTTATTTATTTATAAAAAAATTTGGCTTTCTTGATAAAAATCTTTACGATGATTAGCAGTTGATTAGCAGATTCTAATTTCAATTTTTCTTTAGAGAATTTGATTTTAGAAGTTTCTTAGTTAATTGCTTAACACCGTCCAGATTTTTATAAATAAGGCCATAAATGTATAGACCTATACAATAATATTTAAAGGGCACATTAATAATAACAATAAAGTACATAGGTACAGCCTATATCTTAAAGAAAGTACTTCCAGCAGACCTGCGAAAGGAGAAATTAATATCAGAAATGATGACAACGTATAATGATTGACAGATATTTTTATTAGGTGAATAAATGTTGGATTCGTGCATTGGTTTTTGTAAGCGAAAGGATAAATTCTAAGCAAATATATATGCATAATTCGTACGTAATTTTCTTCTATGTATCTTTGTACTTGGAATAACTACTTTTGGAGTGTTAGGTGGATATTAATTTAATATGCTTCTATAAAAAAAAAAACATTATTTTTAATTATTTGTAACGCTTTAACGCATGCAAAGAAAACCTGGCGCGTTAACCCAGTAGTCGCAGTTTCGAGTCCTGCATGAGGTTTAAATTTTTCTTTGTACTGTTTGTACTTAATTACAAATTTTCGCTCGTCATTATATGTATTGGGTTGCATTATATCTCGGACTAAATTAACACATTGTTAATCAGAGGCGGTGAGACTAAACGCAAGATTGGTTCACTAGATATCGCATACGTCGCCCTAAAAACGTAATAAATAGAAGAAAATTTTTATTAAGTAACTAAGCTTTATTGGTCCACAGCTGGGCATAGGTACCTTAAAAGGTGCACCATAACACCCGGTCCAGTCTGACACAGCTACCCTTTTCAGGTTTTCTGCTGGGGAGCGTCCTACATATTACATTTCAGTTTTAAATTAAATAAAAACAATTTCGTCCACTGCCTATCAGCTCTTTTTATGTAAATTTGACAGCTGTATACATATAACTGAATTGTATATTACTTACGTATAAAACCGACCAACTGCGAGTAAGACGCGCGCATGAAGGGTTCCGTGCAATCATACAAGATTAAAGCCGTCAAAATAGAGCTAAAGAAATACTCTAAAAACACGTCTCTTGTATGGGGTCCACCAATTTTTTTACACACTGTATGAAAATTTCAACTATCTACATATTACGTTTAATGAGATACAGCTCGCTAACAACCAGACGGACGGACAGCGGACGCTTCGTGATAGGGTCCCGTCGGCACCCTTTGCGTACGGGGCCCTAAAAATGGCCAATATTTAATATGTATAAGCTTACGTACACAATTCACTTTAATCTAAAATGGCATCGTTTTATTAAAAATGCTTATAACCCAATTCATTTACCCTTTTCACGTACAAAAACATTTTATTAAAACAATTCTACATATCCCGTTACCTACATCAAATAATATAAGCTTAAATCTCCTCAGTGTCCCGACAGCTAATTAAACCATTATATTTTTTCTGCTTACTCAGCTAACAAGCGACATTCAATTTAAATACCAAAGTATAAAGTATAAAATCTCGTCAGCAAAAACGGTTCGGATAAAGTTTCTGTCTAATTTAATTATGCGGATAACACGTCTCTGTGAGAATCACATTTAAATTTAGAAGCGTGTTTCTGATGTAACAATTATTTTGCCAAGTGATGTAAACGTTACATTTGTCTAGAAAATACAAAATGTATATTTTTTATTTTTCCATTCTTTTTGACTAACTTGCACAAAATCTTTACCCAGAGTTAGTTGCTATCACGAGGTTAAATTGACATTATTGTATGATAAACTGTAAATTTAACCTCGTGTTAGCATTTAACTCGAGTTAAAAAAATACTCGGACTTGTGCAAGCGAGCCTTTTATAAGGAATATATTTAAGGCCTAATGTCCAGCTACAAAAGTACATAGGATACCAATATATTTCAGGCTGTTATTCAGACAGAGAACTAAATTAAATAGTCTTGGTATTTGTGCAAAGCCTCAACAAACACATTTTTATCATAAAACCCTGAGTAGTTTCATTTTCATATGTCGTATTACCAGACTACAGTTATCTTTCATTGTTTAAATAAACAATGCAAGCATATCCGCTGATCTCAACATCTATTTCTAACAGAAAATACCTAATCATCTAGTTATTGGTGCCGATTCCCTTGTACGCCAACTAAATCAAAATTAAACTATTGCTATCTTTTACTAACATACAGCGCGAGGCGATTTTTCGCTTTGAACATTACTGTGTTTTAGTGCACTCATTTCAGCGTGTCGGAAAATTTTAATTTTAGTTGAAACTAAATTTGACAGCTCTAATTATCGTCTGTCCTTTTCTAATTTTGTACAAGTGAAAAAGATACCGATGGCCCAAAATAAGTTTAGTGTGAGTTTAACAGAATCGGAGCCATTATGTTCCAAATTGAATTATACCACCTACAAAGAAAACTACAAAAGTAATACAACTTTTAATACAAACTTACACGGGAAGAAAACGAAACCAATTTTCTTTCTGCTTCAGTCCATTTTCTCCTTAATACCCCAAAATAGCCGACGAGAACAAAAGCCTAGTAATAAGTTTTCTCACATTCTCGTGTCTGTAAACTAATCGACAAGGAACAATCGGTAAGCCTTCAGTTGCAATCTTAAGTATAGTTCTAGAAATTTCGATTAGTTTGAGTGATGTTATGTAGTTTCAGCTTTTGTTAGGGCTAATGATTATTATAAACCAATTTCTTACAAGATAAATTACATATATGTGGATCTATTTTCGTTCCTTTGATAAACACACGTCAATAAAGGAAATTTAAGCGCTTAATAGACAGCGCGATTTAAGTCTTGATTAACTGGTCTGTCTTACTGACTAACTAGACAAGCTCGCTGTTACAGCGCGCTGAATATCGCACGCTAACTCATTCGCAAGGTGTACGTCGTAAGACAGTTAGCGCGGCCGAACCCCCTTTTACTGTCTAATTATTGTACTCTTATTACACTACGCGTGTCCTTAAAAAGACAGACTGAATATCGCGTAGTCTAATATGCCTTTTACGGATATAATATCCCATTGGGAATGTACATATATGATATTTAAATTATTTTTAGTAGCTGCCTTTAGGTAGGGTTCCTACTAAAAATAAGTTACCTATAAAGTGCGCCTAGCAGAGTATGAACTGTGAGCATTAACAAGTAAAATCGTAAAATTAAGGCAAAAACAGATCGCGCCGTTTTATCGAAATTATCTCAAAACCAAATTGTACCCTAAGAAAATCGGAACTCTCGATATTTTCGCATAAACGTTTGTCGAAGCACGGAAAATCACTTAAATCAGTAAACGAGCGTAGTACTTACAGTTAAAAATTTGCTTACGCTCTGCACAACAGGCTACTAACGACGCGACGCGCACATTCTATGCTGGTATATGTATACTCTAAGTTTTTACCAAAACATTTATGAACCAGATAGGTACTTATTTTGAAAGCATTCTATATTGGTGCACAGTACGAATATTAACGAGAAAATTTAAAGATGGCGAACATCTCGAGTTTAATCTCATAAGCTCGTCATGTTGTTGAATTAATCAGATTGTACTTTAATAGGGTTTATTGTAATGGAGGCGTATGAGAGGGAGCGTAGGTACTGGGAATACTTTGAAGACTTTCTGCGCCTAATATGGAATGAAAAACCGGCCAAGTGCGAGTCGGGCTTGCGCATGAATGGCTCGTCCATTTAGTTGAACAATTCAATTGTGGATGAATTTATTGACACTATTTTTTAGAGTTTTTTATAAGTTACGAGTTTGGTTTTGTTTTAAGTTAAATACAGTTAAGTTGGTATAAATTTAAAATTGTAAAATTAAATATATTAATCTCTCTCTAGACTCCCATTATAAAAATAACATAATATTTAAGAGTCAAGATTACTTATTCAAGTACTTTTTATTTAATTAATGACTGTCAAAATATCGTTCTCAAAGTACCCACTAAAAATGTTGCCACTTCAACGTAGATGATTTATGACGTAATTTGGAAAACCGAAACTGTCCCACCGTGATTTAGTGAAGTTCTCAACTTGTTTATTTTAACGTATTTCTTACGGTTTCTCGTTTAAAAAGCTGATGGTTGATTTTACTGGAGAAAATTTTATGAATATTCGACCAAAGACCTATGTTAGTCTAGAATATTTTTTTTTATTATATTACGAGCTGTTAGTGTCCTACTATAGGGGCTTCTCTTTTCTTTTTCCATTTATCTTTGTTAAAGGCTAACATGGGTTAGTCTCTAATAGATTCTGTATTTTCGTAACGCATTTTAAAGGAATTATAAATGAACGACTATTATTATATAGCCATTAAATATAAATAGTTGAAAGAAGAACTTAAACCTCAGGAGTCGAACCAATAGTATTGGGCTGCATCATCTCTCGGAGTTTAAATTTACACATTATTATTCAATCGGTGAGATCCAACGAAAGATTGGTTCATTTGATATCGCATACATCGCCCTAAGACGTAATAAGTAGAAGAAAAAATTAAACTTCCAGGCAGTTACCTCGGTAGCTTAGTTGGTAAAGCGACTGGTGCTTTGAGCCAGTGGTCGCAGGTTCGAGTCCTGCCTGAGGTTTAAGTTTTTCTTGCTACTATTTGTATTTAATTACAAATATTCGGTCCGCATGCGTAACAAATTATTAAAAATAATTATCCATGTCTATTATTATGTAGCTAACTCATACTGACATAAAAGTCCACTAAAAACTAACAAATCCTACACGAACAGAGTCGTAGTAAAACCATAGTACTCTTGTCCTACACAGAGGGATGGAATGGCAGACAATACAGGAGTAAAATAACAAGATTTTCTAGAATTGTTAATTAAGAAAAATACACTAGAGGAACTCACAGTGGTATCTTAATTAAAACAGGTTAACAAGTATTGTGTTATTTCACATTCCATTTCAAAGGTTTCTTTTGTTTTTTTATTTTAATCATGACTGGAAATCATAATATGGACATTGATAACATTGTAGTGCTGGACTGAATGTTATGATAAGATTTTTGTCGATTACTTAAAGATTCAAGAAAAATGAAAAATGGAATATATGTGAAATTTATTAAAGCCAATAGTTTTATTACAATATAAAATAAACAAATGTGGACAACATCACATACATTGTTCTGAACCCAAAGTAAGTAGCTAAAGCACTTGTGTTATGGAATTCAGAGACAACGAAGGTACCACAAACACCCAAACCCGAGACAATGTAGAAAAGTGCTTTTTCTACATTGACCCGGCCGGAGATCGAACCCGGGACCTCAGAGCCGGCGACACCTTGAAAACCGGTGTGTACGCCACTCGACCACGGAGGTCGTCCAAGAATATGCGACAAGTATTTTCTCTACAAGACTGATTAATGGCGAGTTCCTATATTAAAAAAAAAACGATTCGTGTTGCTTACAGACGGTAGACCATTCTTCATTTTGTTTAGAAAATTTTTCTGTCCGTTAGCAAAACAAATCAATTTTTCAAAATAGGAAATAGACATTATTGTAGCACTTATGGCAATGAACTTCTCCTATCTGACAAATTACATCGTTATACTTAATGCATATTATATTAAGTTTCACGAATCTTGTGGGAAATACAACGACACATCTAAAACAGTGTAATATTACGTTGTGGCAAAATATATATGTTTCACACCATTACTGGGAAACATAATATCTTGCGGCCTACAGAGGCACCATATATTTTCCGGGTCGCATCACCATTAACGCTATATTTCTGAAGATTTATTATAAAGTCAAGTGTTGTGAAACTGTGAAATTCGTTGTAACGAGACATAATAAACTAGCTGACCCGCAGAATCATGGCGAGATCCCTCCATTGATTTGTACAAAAAAAATGAATTCATATGAATTGAAAAGTTTTGAACCATCTATATAGATGGTTCAAAACTTTTTCATTTAGATGGTAAGTTTGTATCCAGTAATAAATTCTTTACTTTCTTTATATATTTGACTGCCCTGTTGGTCTAGTGGTTAGTGAACCTGACTGCTGAACCGGAGGTCGTGGGATCGAATGCCACCCAGGACAATTTTTTATGTGATGAGCACGGTCATTTGTTCTTTGTCTGGGGGTAATTTACCTATAATATATATTTAGCAATTTATAAGTATGTTTAGCAGTTGTCTGGTTGCCATAGAGCAGGCTCTGCTTAGTTTAAGATCAAATGGTCTTGGTGCGTTTAGTCAGTAAGAGTGAGCAGTAAGGGTGTCCATGAGGATTCCCTCGCCCAAACAAAAAAAAAACAAAAGATCAAGTGGTCTTGTGAGTGATCCTAAGATATTATTATTCAAGACAATTTTTCATTATTTCTTCATCATAAATTACACAGTATTGATAACTACGCTTGCCTACTGCACACTACAATTACATAAATCCTTAAAAATATTTCTCTCAAGAATATCGTATTTTATTCCGAATTCCCCTTATACTTAATCTTTATTTGCGAATTTAATCCGCCTTCAAAGATAACAGGGTTGTAGTTCGCGTAACAGAAAGAATCAACATCGTTTGAACCGTACGTGGTTGGAATCGGATATGTTTTTATTCTGAAGTTTTCTTAATAGACGTAGGCTTGTATATTACAAGCGTATTATGTCACAGTGTATGTATAAAGATACTAGCTGTCCCCCGCGACTTTGTTCGCGTATTTTAGTTTCAACGGTTTTTTATTTTTGCAACATTTTTCATTTATGCTCCGCTCCTATTGGTCGTAGCGCGATGTTATATAGCCTATAGCCTTCCTCAATAAACGGACTATCCAATACAAAAAGAATTTTTCAATTCGAACCCAGTAGTTCCTGAGATTAGCGCGTTCAAACAAACAAACAAACAAACAAACTCTTCAGCTTTATAATATTAGTATAGATATTTATCCAAATTGAATTATTATAATCCGTCTAGGGTGCCAAATGCGAAAATTTTAATGTGAATGTAATAGAATCTATTAGGTCTAATACATTGAATTGAAATTGAATATCTTGAAGCCTTAAAGACAAATGTAAAGATTTTCATGATGTGAAATTAATAGCGAAGATAGCGTTCTTAGAAACGGAACAAGTTCTTTATGTTTAGCATAAAAACCAGTAGATTATATGAAAATTAAACTACATTAAAATAGAAATGCTAAATACTAAATACTGATTGCTGTTATTGGTATCAGTGGAAAATGGTGCATTTAATATTTATAAGTCAAGCCTTTTTTTTTTTGTCGGGTGTAATTCTAATGCCTTTAATCCACACCGAGGGCACGGCGTGGGGATATGTCGGACTTACACCGACTAAAAACCCCGTTCCCGACCTTGCCTTTGCCGGAGCCGCGGGATCGCTTACGCAAGCTATGTGTGGACTCGGCAGTTATAAGTCAAGGCTAGTGAAACCGCTGATCTAACTAGCAGTGACGTTTGAGTGTAATAAAATAAATAAATAAATGTGGACAACATCACATTGCTCTGAACCCAAAGTAAGTAGCTAAAGCACTTGTGTTATGGAATCAGAGACAACGAAGGTACCATAAACACCACGACCCGAGACAAGTAAAAAGTGGTTTTCGACACTGACCCCTCCGGGAATCGAACCCGGGACCACAAAGCTAGCGACACCCATAAAACTGGTGTGTACGCCACTCGACCACGGAGGTCGTCAAATCTATACTAATTATAGCTGAAGAGTTTGTTTGAACGCGCTAATCTCAGGACCTACTAGTTCGATTTGAAAAAATATTATTATATAATTCATTGTTGGATAACTCATTTATTGAGGAAGGCTATAAGCTATATAACATTACGCTGCGACCAAAAGGAGCGGAGCATAAATGAAAAATGTTGCAAAAATGAAAAACCGTTTAAACTAAAATTTGCGGACAAAGTCGCGGGGAATAGCTAGTAATAGATAATTTACCACTCTTTCAAATACAGATCGTATCAAATAATGACATAGAATTAATTAAGCCTTAATCAACAGGTTGATCAAACCCAATCACATTCTAATTTAGCCGGAATTTTATTATTGGATTTTGGACAGATGCCAAAGGGTCAAGTGTCGTTATATGAAAGACTCAAAATGAACCAATAATATATAAACTCATAAAATGATAATCTAAATACAAATTGTAATTAACGAAAAAAAAAATACCAATTGTGTATTTCATTACGCGCGACGTACATTATTTAAAATAAAAGTGAGACCTTGTATATTTATGAAACTAGCTGTTTTTCTCGGCTCCGCCTGCGTGGATGTCGGTTATCGCGGCGAAAAGTAGTTTATGTCCTTTCTCAGGCTCTAGACTATATGTGTACCAAATTTCACTTAAATCGGTTCTGTAGCGTTGGCATGAAAACGCGACAGACAGACAGACAGAGTTACTTTCGCATTTATAATATTAGTAAGGATAGACGATGACTGCACATATATGGTGCGATAACAGCGATAAGGTGGAGAAATAAATAAATAAATAAATATGTAGCTGAGTGGTAAAGTCTTCTAATTACCATTGTGCGCGACGTGCTGCGGGTTCGATCCCCGCATGGAACAACCATTTGAGTGATCTACAAATGCTTGTTCTAAATTTGGGTGTTCTTTGTGCATGTGATTTAAATGTTTGTGAAACCCCGTGATACAAGGATTATAGTTTAGTGAGTATATCGTTTAAAAAAAAAATCAAAACCTAAAAATATATAAGGATATCAAGACTTTTGGTAACAACTTTTTACACAGATAATTGTTAAACCGATTCTTACGGATTTTGTGCTTATAAAGAGCTACAAATAAAAATAAGTAAATCTATAGGCAGATTTTTTCAACTTTTGAACTAAAACGGACTTACAGCTTGATCGCAAAAGTGCCTTACTTCTCAAATCATTTCTTTAAACAATAAATTACGTTCCACAATAGTATAGAAATCCTAATAAGAAACCCAACCCTTGATATAATTGGAATATATTGGATCGCAATTCACATTCCCCATTGTTTACGTCGAAAATCTTTTCTAAGATTTTTTTACTTTTCTGGCTCACTTTCTGCTAAGAATTTTCCTTTTGGGAAACCGACTTTTTTTCGTGAATTGTTGAGTATAAAACCCTAATAACTTCTGTTCAATTGGTAGGCCAATAGTTTTTGCACTCCATAAGATTCAAATGTCGTTGGCAGGTTATGATGACAAATTGTGTAATAGAAATAAATGATATGGGGATATATATGAGGATATGTTACTTAAAATTTACTTTAGGTAACGTTAGGTTAACTACGAGTACTTGACAAACATTTTTCTGGAAATATAATTGAGGAATATTATAGTAAAATATTGTGATAGCAAACACTTATTGTCCATATGCCATTCTATTTAATCTACGGCGGCGTCTATTTAAAAGTATTTTGACTTGTTTAAAGTCTACATTGTAACCATGCCAAAGTTTAACTATTACTGAAAATCAGGAATAAGGAAGACTAATCAACACAACTAATCAAGTATCTTCCTGGTCTCCAAGAAACAAGTAATGCTTAGTTTGGAGACGACAGTACATAATCGATCATTAGTTTAAATTTAATTTTTATTTTAAATTAACTGGTTGTTACGATTTATGGAACTAACTAATATATTCTTATTCTATATTCAATACATTATGTACATGTAGCTACACAGATATAAACAAAACAGTGACGGCTTCACTATGTCTTTAAATCGGGAAAATATCGTTTTGCTAGTAAAATATTAACTAGCCTCATTGTACCATCAATTCAGCTCTCTAAAGCAAAATTGAAGTTGTTTCGAATCACCGACGATGGAGTAAGGGTATGTACATGGTAGCTAATAAATCCCTGAGCACACAATTGCCTGTCCCTCGACAGATTACAACGTAATGGCTATGAATTATAGCAATAATTAGAACTTATGTGTTAACCTGCCGTTAACATAAACGACCCATAACATAAATAAACGATGGACAAATACAGAACAAACCCTGTTATGCTTTTGTTTAATTTTTGGGAGGGGCTGATGGCGATTTGGAAGCCGAAAATGAAGGTTAAAAGGTGATTTATTGGTTTTGCACGAGTAAATAAGTGGTTTATTTTAATGTCAAAAAAAAATTACTTGAATATTTGGTCTGAAAATTCGACTTCGTTTTTATTTCACCACTACATCACAAATCATACAAACGAACACACCTTTTCCTGTTTTTAAGTCGGTAATTGTTTCAATAATATTTTTTACTAACCAATTCAGATATGGGTCGATAAATTCAAGTTATCAGGTTAAAAAACTGGCGAACAATTTTCGTTCCTTCTCTATATAAATGAGAACAGGATTTTGTGTGCAAACAGTAGAAAGTTATTATTATTTCGACATTTCTTCTCAGGGTAGCCAGTTAGGAAATGTCGAACCCAGCGAGCTCTAAAAAAATGTTTTATGTGACTTGTAAAAGTGATGATTTTTTATCCTAGTTACAAAAATAAATGATTTAATTTGATTTGATTTGATATTATGTACAGCTAACATTAATGAACAATATGTAAGACCAAAATTCAGGCACCAATGAACACAATATTGAATAGTCAACACTAAAATGTTCTGTTTACTAATGAAATTCCATAGAGTCTGCTAACTCGGTCGCCTCCAGGCGTTCGTCTTTTGTTATTTATGATATGGAATGTTTGACTAAGGAATACTGGGATATCTCACATAATACAAATACGTCTTTCTCGAATGACTTGCGTTCATGGAACTGTCTCTAGAGATAACCGTATGCGGCCATCTGTGACGAAAAATAAAATACAGTTTATTTATTATGTTTGTTTTTATTTCAAGAGGCCACAAAAATTACAATTGCTTTTAGTGGGGATGTTAACTAAGTATGAAAAGTAATAATTTATTTAGTCCGTAATTTAGATAATAAAAAAAATTTGACTCGTATTAGATCATGAAATTCGGTCCATCCGTTTTTGAGTTATCAATGCTGTAAC
This sequence comes from Diachrysia chrysitis, assembly GCA_932294365.1. Lineage (NCBI taxonomy): Eukaryota > Metazoa > Arthropoda > Insecta > Lepidoptera > Noctuidae > Diachrysia > Diachrysia chrysitis. The sequence goes on along the minus strand of OW028654.1, from coordinate 10,402,050 downwards.
TAACCCGACTTTGTTTTATATATTTCTAACTTAAATGCATTTTTTTTTGTAAAAGACAAAGTTCCATGATATTATTACTACTAATAAACATTTCATGCTGTTCTTTAGGAACCCATAGCATTTTCTAACAAAATAAATACAAGTCAGTTTTGGCCTCAAATGAGTAGAACCTTACAGCTCTATTTACAAGAACATTTTCGCGATGACATCGGTCACGCACAGGAAGTATATAGCCTAGCTTCCGGACACAATACAGATTTATCATCACGCTGTATAAAGAGTGGTAGGCAATAAAACTGGTTTTATATTTGTGAGGCCGATAAAGTGACGTAGTTATGAAATATTAGTGGGTGTTTTTACTAAAGTTTTTGGTCATAACAAATGCAGATTAACTTCATGAAATAATGAATTAATGAATAATATATAATCCATTACCCATAGAGGCCACAGATATCACATCATCCTATGTACCTACCACTGAAACTAGGAAACTCTGACAACGTCACTCGAGTGCTTATTGATATTCATTGTAAAACATTTAAACATTAATAAATGTCAATAAAAACAATAGCAAGCCATCAAGTTTAAGCGAAGACATATCCATAAAATATAACAGTTAGTTCCAACTATAACAATCAAGTGAATAATAAACAAGACTGTTCAGCGCCTGTACTATGAGCTATTAAAGCAGGAGTGTTGCCGTTGTGAAAGAGAGACAGCGCACTACACTGCACGTAGCAGCGTCTCTTTTACACGACAGAATAGGTCCTGCTTTAACAGTTCATGGTACAGGTTCAGTTTATTGTTAAGAGCGTATTGAGTCCGTAGGTTTATAACGCTCCATTTATACGTAAATACTGAGGAGTTTAAACAGAATGATAGTTTATATGGGTTTTCTTAGTTCTTTGTGTACCGAAATATGATCTATAAAACTACAATGTAGAAAAACAACGAATAAAATTTCAAATTAGGTTTTGAAGTCTAACCCCCAAATATAAAAACGCAACTTATCTTTGACACGTGTCTATCTGTGACTACTCACAGACCACATGAGACTTATCGGCCACTCGAAATTGAGTAGCATTTGAGTATTTGGCCATGACTTATATACAAAACTATAGCAAACATGGCCGAATACTCGCCTTTTCCATCTATGCATAAGAAAATAAATTAAATAGCAAGCTAAAACAGTTTATTTTTATCTTCTATTTAGCTATCACAGTTAGCTATAATTTCCATAACAATGACAGCTATGCTTAATTTGAACTGTTGACACCTAAATACCTATCAATAACAAAAATATTCAAATACGTTTTTCATTCTGTCATTTACTTAAACGGTTTGTCAGACCAAATATCAAACTCTATAAAGAAAACCCCATGAAAAATAGGTCATCATCTAGTAAATAGGTCGTGCCAGACATCATTTATAATTTGGACAGCTCAGTTGTGAGATAAGTGACGATGCAGCGATTGATGGTCGGACCGAATCGGACTGAGAGTGGCCCTCGATCATATCTGTCGTTCCCCCAAAATGGAAGAGACGGCGTAAGCTTGTTGTCCTACGAGGAGGGATTTTTAACACTGGTGTAGCAATTCCGACCGGAATAAGTGAAAAAAAAGTTTATAAAGAATTTAAATATATTTATAAATAATAAAGTTATAAAATGTAAATTACAACAACGGTGAAAATATAAACTAAGTATAATCTCTCTATAAACTTTTTTATTTGCCATCTGGCAATGAGGTTAAGCAAAAAGTTTATATTTTTACCGTTGTTGTAATTTATATTTTATAACTTTATTATTTATGTATAATATCCACTATTATATTATAACAGTGCATAATCCTTACTTAGATTAAAAATGCGAAAGTAACTCTGTCTGGTCTGTCTGTTTGTCGCGCTATCGAACCAAAACTATTGAACCGATTCAAATGAAATTTGATACACAGATAGACTAGAGCCTGAGAAAGGACATAGGCTACTTTTGCCGCGATAACCGAAATCCATGCGGGCGGAGCCGCGGGAATCAGCGAGTTGGATATATTTAAAATAAAACACAGTTTGTTAAATTTACTATAGCAACTAATTATGTCTGTTACTCGTTGCATAAAATGATTAAATTTGGTGACTTATGGTTTTTATATTAGTTTAAACATGATGAGACCCTAAAATATAAACCCGTCTTTATTTTTGGTATAGCAATATATTAAACCATAACGGGTAAATAAATTTGCATGTTGAGTACGCAAATAAATTAATCGGCGTGTACCGGGCTCCCTTGACGACTGCTTTTCCTGTCCGACATAAACTGGTAACTTTTCGTGCGTGCTGGGCGGCCTGCAATTCAGAATAATTTCATAACACGAAAAATAAATACAATCATGACATTTACTTTAAGACTGAAAGCGATAGAAAGAAAGAAAAAAAAGATTATTTGCAACAAATAGGACGCATAAAAAGTACACAAAAAAAAAAACAAAAAAGTCTAATAATAAGATAAGGGGATATATGCATCACATTCGTGCAAAACAGCCAGCGCTCAGCATGAGCTAAGGTTCTGCTAGGAGTAGAGCCTTAGCGCTGGTTTTCAGCTGGTTAGACATAATTTTTCAGATCTAAGTTCATACTTCTTAAACAAGAATGAAATGAAAATTTAGTAAATTTTCTTTAAACCATTTTCTACTCCTATTATGCTTTTTTAGTAATCTCTGTTAATATATACATATTTTAAAAAAAATATGTTTAAAAAGATTTTTAAAATCATTATTGTCCGAGTATTTATATGATGAGCACGATGCACACGAATAAAATATTTTTATTTATGTAGGTACATCGTGCACATAAATAAAAATATTTTTCACACTATATTTATGTATTTTTATTTTACGCAAATGCTTACACAATTTTTTTCTGATGGAGACTCGTACTTATACTCCTTTATTAATAAAAATCAAAGAGAATTATTTTATAAACATTATGCAATTATTTACTTAAATGACTTTTTTTGTCTGTGCGTACTATCGCCTCGCATCGCTTCTCCCAGCCGCGTAGGACAACGCAGCTGTCCACGTCATTTTGAAAAGTGATTTTCTCCGACACTTAAAGGGGAGTCCTCTGTAAGTGAACACATTTCGGCAACCTATAGCTTTTACGGTTGAGATATTTCACCAAATCCGATTTTGTTTGTCGAATTTTATTTATTTGTTTTACGATTTTTCCTTTATGTTTTATACGTGTGTGTGTTTGAAATGTCTGTTTAGCTTTTTGTAATGCGAGGTATTTGCAAGTGAAGCTGCTATTTATGTTGTACTGATGTACTGTATTGTTTTTGTGGTTCTTTAAAGAACTCGTTATTGAGCAAGGAATTGGGTTAATTATACTCAGAGTTTTTTATTAACACATATGAATTAATATGTTACCAATAATTTACTACATTAAACTTATTTAAGTATCTGGTAATATGATAAAAAGAAGAGATAATCAAATTCCTCGTATTGCGCTATAATAATATAGGTACTAAATAGTTTCACAGTAGATAGATACGCTGTGCATAAAAGTCAAGACCAAAATTCATTTATTTAAAATTTGGCTACTAAGTAGCACTTTTTAAAAGTCAACATATCAGACAGCACCAACGATTCGCCCACCCTTCACCGCTTCTTAAGTGCTTTGGCTGTGGAGAAGAAACGGCGCAACAAACTCCCCAGTAGCACATAATTTGTATGATCCAAGAAGGCAATCACAATGAAATTATTTTTTTTATTATTCAATTATGATATACAATCCCCTCCCAATCCCTTTTTCATTTTTTTAACTCGCTGAATTTGACATTTCCTAACTGACTACTTTGAAATGAAGAAATGTCGAAACAAACTCAGGGGTCATAAGGTCAGTTCATAGGACCGAAACGGAAAGCGAATCAAAGTAAGTCCTATACATAACGTGGTAAAGTTAATTCCCTTCACTATTCTACAAGTTCACTATTACCACAGCTACACAACCTTCGCTATTCACCATAACTAACTCAATTTCCCCTAAAACAAACTAATTACAGTACATACGGTGGTAGCGATAAGAGCTGATACTAACAGTTAATTAACTAATTAATTAATGTACTTAGCTCCTGTTAGGCTTAGTTTATGTAAGGTTAAGTAGCCACTAAGATGACGCTTAGCTTGCGTCTTAAAAGGCTTTAAATACTGAATTTTAAGTAGACGGTTTGGATGGCCTAAGGCGACGGGCGTACTTTAGGCACTTTACAGATTATATTATCGTGTTTTTAAAGAATATTTCACTTTAAAGGTTCGAACACAATAAGCACTTTGGCAAACGAGGGTTAAATGAAATAGTTAATGTAAATCTATGTGGATATTTATGTTCAAAATCATCTGGCAGGTTGAAAAGATCATTATTTGTTATAATCTTCACTGAAAACCTACGGTTTTGTCATCAACTTGACAGAACTGGGACGCATTTGAAACAAAATCAATCATTGTTCAATTGCGAAAAAGGAGCTTTTAGCTATCCCTATGTGTAATAATTGTGTGACCGCACGGATAGCCGAGTGGTATAGGTCACCAAGCCAATTACCTCTGTGCGCGACGTGCCGCGGGTTCGTTTTATTTGTGTGACCCACAAATGCTTGTTCCAAGTCTGGGTGTTCTTTGTGCATGTGATTTGAATGTTTGTGAAACCCCCCGCGACACAAGGATTAAATTCCTTAATGCGAGAGTCGTTAAAAAAAAAACAAATTTGAAACAAGTTTGAATTAAAAAAAGAATGTCAAAATTGTGTGTAATCTTAACATAGTATAAAACGAATTTACATACTCTGTTTGCACACTTGGATCTTTTAAATTACATTAATTTTAAATGCAGTTTTCAGCAATAGATAGAGTGATTCAAGAGGAAAGTTTATATGTATAATTGCACTCGTTCAAAATCGGGGTGGGTCACTAGTATTTTATAAAATTTTCGCTGATTTTACTTAGCCAGTAAACGCTTCATTGGACATATGTTTGAGTAATAGTTACTTTGTTTTATCAAGTGTATGTTTTGTGTTCCATAAGGGTTTAACTAAAACAAGCAAAGGTTAGTTAAAATTGTATTTAATACCCACGGGAAAGCAACATAGTTATACTTTTGTGTATCAAGTTAACTGTTAACTTCCAAGTTTCAAAGGTAAATTTTAACTTCCCTGATCAAAGTCGAACTGATTGGCATACCCAATTATTTAAGTTTATGTTATTTAAAAATAATAAGTAAAAAAATATATTTAAATTAAACATTTTTAAAAACAAAATTATTAAAAAAAGAAAAAGTATATATATATATACAAATGAATGCAAAGAATAATTATATTTATAAAACCAAGTTCGTCCCTGCAATTATAACTGAGTGGAGCTTTGTCAGTCAATGTGATAGAATGAGAGGGCATTATCTAAACATTATTCCAAGTACTGAGATTATGACGCAGTTAGCCATAACATTTTGTCAAGGGCCTTTTAACGCATAAGGAGGCTCTCAAGGCTTCAGCGAGTCTAAGCAAGTGTGTTTTAGACGCGATTATTAAAACCACCGTAGTATCTATTATGTATGTAAAGCCGGCTTCTCATGGTGTGCGATATTGCGGATAACCCCGTGATCCGTGACCATCCGTGATAGCGCAGACGTGTCTGCGCGGGTCCGTCGCAATTCCCGTAAGTCGAAATATACAACGTGTAGTTTTGATTTCTCGTCAAATTTCAGGAGGCTGTTATGAAAGACATAATTAATCAAATAAAATTACTATATCTGCAAAATAGTTATTTAAGTTTGACAGTATTTCAGAATATACCACTTTTAAAGATCAGAATCGCTCCGTTGTGGTAGGCAGTGTCTTAATGTGTGTTATTTATTAAAACATTAAAAGCTTTTGCCATAGACTTTTAAGAAATACTTATTGAAGGTCAACAATAAGTAGATGGATTATTCCACCTTTTACAAGAGTTCAATTCGTTGTAAGATAGATGTGTGTGTCATTTTTTTACCTTCAAATCTATTTTATGGTCAGGCCAAAGGACTTTGTTAACGATAAAGTTGACAAAGTAAGGTTATCTAAGTATTATTTTAAAGTCATTGTCATTATCAAGCAATTTGTATAAAATCTTTTTTTATAAAAAAAAACCTTTAAGGGTTAATGGACTGCCTAAGGTTATAAAATTCGAACATTTTTATTTGCTTTTTCTCGCGGCTCCACTCGCGTTCACGTCGGTAATCGCGGCAAAAAGTAAGCTTGTCCTTTCTTGGGGATTCATCAAAATTGGTTTTGCGGTTTAGCCGTAAAAGCGTAAGAGACAGACAGCTTCGCATCAGCATCGCATCGCAACGCATCGCTCCATAAACGTATACGACCTTAACTACTTCTTTTTTTTCTCCCAGCTACATTAAAATAGGCTTACAGTCTCACGGGGTTCAGTAGAATATCAATATTTTACATGGAGCACGTACCTTTACCACTACAGCCCATTTTACTGGCTACAATTTTACCTACTTGTACCTACCTAGGAAGGACTGACAGAAATTTAACGACATCGCAAACAGAGCTTAATTTAAACACTATAGAAATATCCGTCTTTTTCAAAGACGGTGACTTTCTTTGTAACAGAGCCTCAGTTCCGTGTGACTATCCAGTGGCCACTTGGTCACGAACGGCGTCTCAAGATCACGTGCCGCTCTTAATTGACCCCCACTTACACTAACTCACTTATCTTAGTTAAGTTCATGGTGAGCGAACTCCGTTTTATCGTCCGTGATTTGAGAATTAAAGACTTAAATTTCGGGAGTTGTTCTGTTTGACTACGATAAAACAAAACAATACAAATCTGTTAATTACATCTATTGTAAATTTTAAAGCGAGTTAGCAATGTGTAGAGAAGTAACTTATGTTTGAACCTTAGAGTAAATATAGACAAGCATAGAGCGTGCGCATCGCTAGTAGCCTCTTATGCCGCGCGTAAGCACATTTTTAGATAAATGTACTACGGTCGTTTACTTTTTTAAGTGATTTCCGTGCGACGAAAGACGTTAATCCGAAAATATCGACGGTTCCGACATTATTAGGTTTTGAGATAGTTTTAATAAAACGGTGCGCTCTGTTTTGACGCTAATTTTACGATTTTACGTCTTCATACTAGTGCCAACAGTTCATACTCAATATGCCCTTGATTTTTGAAAAGCAGTGAACTGCTTTAAGCTGTCCGGACAAACTAAAAAGTAGTTATTTTAGAACACATTTTTTTTATTTAAACAGCGTTTGCGATTCATATAATCCTCTTATATTCCACTTACTGCCAAACTCCACTGTACTTGAACAGTTTAATATTTTAATACACTCTGAATATTTTTTCTAGCTAAGCAAATATTCCACAACAGCTTTTTATTATCTGACAAAATAATAAACCCAATTTTTATAAATAGAAAAATATATGAACATAGTTACAAATAAGCCAAAAAATTAAGTGTGACTTATCAGTGGTTCTATGTAAACTTGGTATTCACCTTAATCCGTTAAGACTGGTAGCCGACCTCAACATAACTTGGGAAAAAGCTAAGCAGAAGAAGATCAATTTATGAAGATTTTGTCCATAAGCCCGTTTTTTGTTTTTAAGTGGTGTAGTAAACAGGCAGGCAGATTCAAATATAAGTAGAATCTCTACTTAAGAGCAGACACTATTCCCAAGGATTAAAAAAAATAGGTATTTAAAGAATATATTGCCTTCGCACACCTCCGATGCCTCCAGCCTACTCTCTTGCAGTGCATAAGTGACAACTGCAGGTCAGGCTGATTATACCTAAAAAATCGTTGGCATTATTCGCCAAAACTGGACTTTTTGCTTTAAAATTTAGAGGAAAGGTATAATCTTTACTTTTATTAAAATAATAATCTCTCTTCTCTGTTAAAATCCTATCAAATTTTTCTGAGAGTCGTCGGAACACGTCGGTTAAAACGGGCATTTTTAGGGTCATATTTGTTTAAGTGATAATGTTTTGAAAAAGCTAAATAATGTGGCACGCATAAAGTAAACCTAGATCTTTTGGGAAAAAAATCATTGCTCTAGAAGCATTTTCCACGAAGAAAACAGAGGAATATGTTTGTATGGAGAAAGACCAAGTCGCGACCCTTTTAAATATTGTTTAAAACACAACAGCGTCTCTCAAAGTCCACCATAAATTATTCGTAAGTTAGAATCATGTGGCGGTCTAAATTTCGCCTGTACTCAAAGTGCCTCTTTGTTTGCAGTGGAGAGTGCTCGACCAACGTGTCGCCTGTGTCGACAAACAATGGGGTAATACGGGCTAGGAGGGCAGCTAACGAGGTTTTACTTCAAATTAATTAAGCCTTATTGTTGCATGAGGAAGGACTAATGACAGGTTAATTTTGAGGCACGTGTAAGTACCCACCTACATAACAATTATCCAGTTAAAGGGTTTGTAATAATAATAACAATATCTTTGGACAACTAACACACGGCCATCTGAACCAAAACTAGGCTCAGCCAGTATTATGGCAACCAGACAACTGATAAACATACATATATAAATACATACATACTATAGATAAATTACACCCAGACATAGAACAAATGATCGTGCTTATCACACAAAGATTTGTTCCGCGTGGGAAACGAACTTAAACCTCCGGTTTAGCAGTCAGGGTCACTAACCACTAGACCAACAGGCCCGTCAAGTTGTGCGGGTCAGATGCAGTCTCTCGATGTAAAGTACAACCTTAAGCTGAATCCGGTAAGACTGGAAGCCGACCCCACTATAGCTTTCATCTATCTATACTAATATTATAAAGCTGAAGAGTTTGTTTGTTTGTTTGTTTGTTTGTTTGTTTGTTTGTTTGAACGCGCTAATCTCAGGAACTACTGGTTCGAATTGAAAAATTCTTTTTGTATTGGATAGTCCGTTTATTGAGGAAGGCTATAGGCTATATAACATCACGCTACGACCAATGGGAGCGGAGCATAAATGAAAAATGTTGCAAAACAAAAATGAAAAACCGTTGAAACTAAAACACGCGAACAAAGTCGCGGGGGACAGCTAGTCCCATATATTTAGGCATACGTAGGTACTAGAACATTCTTGGGGCAGAAAACCAATGTAAAAGGTTTTAGCTAGCTAGCCAAAAGAATGGAAAATGTTAAATAAAAAAAAATCATTTTCTCCTCGTAAATAATTATTAAAATCTATTCTATTTTATTTATTGGTCACTTCACTTATTATTTGACAACTTCCTGGCCTGTGTGTGTCAATATCTGACAAGTACCTCGAGCGCACCTAACAAAGCTGCGTCAGCGAAAACTAAGAAGTGAATGCCACTAATAAACATGACGTCACAAACGTCAGTACATACGTCACTATGACAAAGCTAACCAAGATTAAGACAATGGATTTTATACTTTATTGCATTGTTAAAAGATTTAAATTGACTGTAAACTTACATTCTTGTCTGTTTCCTTGTTACAGGTTCAATTTGGTGACGAAATTTAAATTTGACAACTACGCCTATCGTTTATGAAATAAACGTAATTAATTATTATTCAACAAAAGTAAACGTTTAAAAATTACTAAAAAATCCACAGATTAAGATAAGATAAGATATATTTATTTGTAAGAATTTGTACAGTTAAGATGTTACAAAAATTTTTGATCCATAATATTCTGCCGTTTCCGGCGCACAAATATTTGAGTAGGTATAAACAATTATTATTTTAAAACTATTACACATAAACAACAAATTTCTCATAAACAACAATTTGTATAAGAAATTAGATGTTCTGAGCAAATAACCAACTACAAAAATTGTAAATTCTGGAGACCTCCGAAAGAGAATACAGTTTCATTACTTTCGCCATTTGCAAGAAAAGTAAACTGCCTCAGATATTAACTTGTAACCACAGAGTAAAACAAGGCAATTAAGCGCTTTAATCACTCCGGTCAATTAAACTAGTTAATAGACCAATAAATATTGTTTGTAACGAGGCGTCGCGCTGTAAAGCGCTGTTATTACTTTGAACTACATTGTTACATTGTAGCACCTCTTATTTGTTGTGGAAATGGTAACCGACTTTAATAATGGTTGCGTAAAGTGGGCTGTATTGTGGTGCGAACCAAAACAAAAGAACTGTTATTAATTTTGGGATATATTTGATGTCAGTCCGTGAAACAATTGTTTCGAAATTATTAACTGATTTGGGTGACCCGATGTATGTAGCTGTCTTAATATTTACGACTGTTGCATACGAATAAATACACACTCCTACAGCCTACCAAACCTCATGTTAGGCTGTCTTAGCTTACCAATCCACATACAATTACATAGATATCTATAACTATCTGTAACAACATATACAAGCACTTCATTTACATACAAAAGCCTTACTGTACCGCCCCCATTTAATTAAATCCAGCGTTACCTTTGATGTCCTCTGACGCGTTCGCTACATAATGTATTATGTAGTTTAGCAGATAAGTTACACAGTACGTATGTAATCTGTGGTCAGTACATGGGCTGCACTTGGCTATTTGGCTACGAATTTACTGGTTGCAAGCGTGTTCATATCTTTAAGTTGATAAATTATATCGCTTAAAAAATATTTTGGATACATTTTTACATTGTTAAGTGGAGATATTTTTGCAATTTGTTAAAGAAGATAAATGACTACTTCCTACAAAATATACAGTAGTTAATTATGACGCATTTGACGTAAAAAATACAGGTAGATAAACAAAAATTGCGATCTTTTTAGGGTTCCGTATCCGAAGGGTGCCAATGGACCCTATTACTAATCTGCAGTACATCCGTCCGCCCGTCTCTCTCAGCAATTAATTTTAATTTATTTGCTGCTATAACAACAAAAAAATAAAATTAAAGGGGCTCCATAAAATGATACGGGCGCAAGACCGACTCACACTTGGCCGGTTTTTTTTTAATTTACAAATAAAAAAAAAACCGGCCAAGTGCTACAATTTATTTTAAATGCACTGCAGGTCTTAATTCTTATTTATTGCAATATATATTCATTAGAACATAATACGAATACAAAATTCTTTACTTAAATGAAAAAAAAACGTCTTTTTTTTCCCCTTAGCATCTAGCTCAAGTTGGCTCTTAAAGGCTTATGTTTATACACCTCTAAACATAGTAAGTTTACTGCACAAAAGCACAGCAGATTACCAGCTCATGCGGCAACGTGTGCAGCTTATCAGAATATCCAGCATGATTTATACATACGTAATGCGTACATTTTCGGTGCAATGAAATATTGTTGCGTATTCAGTGATTTAGGTTCGCGGTTGTCAAATATTTTATGTAAGTTTTGTAATAAATTCAGCTGCAGTGGGCAAACTGCGTTTTCTAGTGTCTTTTTAGTGTGGATTTGGTCTGTAAATAGGTTATTGTAAGGCGCTACACGAATAATTATTTCGTTTGCTAGTCGGCGAAGTCTAGCGGACTAGTGAGCCAATCCGGAAATGCAAGACAGAGATAATACAAACTGCTTGCTTACGGGACGAAAAGAGCTAAACATAATGTCAAGGTCGCAAAAGATTGTCTTAGAAATAGTAAGCGACAAAATGAAAAATCTCATCTATACTAATATTATAAAGCTGAAGAGTTTGTTTGTTTGTTTGTTTGTTTGTTTGTTTGTTTGTTTGTTTGAACGCGCTAATCTCAGGAACTACTGGTTCGAATTGAAAAATTCTTTTTGTATTGGATAGTCCATTTATTGAGGAAGGCTATAGGCTATATAACATCACGCTACGACCAATAGGAGCGGAGCATAAATGAAAAATGTTGCAAAAATGAAAAACCGTTGAAACTAAAACACGCGAACAAAGTCGCGGGGGACTGCTAGTATTAATTGAAATTTAAAGGATGGAATAAAAAATCAATCGACATTAACCTAAATATTAGGATTATGCAGCAAATAGTGTGAAAAAAATATTATTAAGTTGAATAGTTTGGTGGATTAAGCAAAACAAGTGTTTTTATAGAGCTGATTTAAAAAAATAAAACTATTGACTAAAGTTTCTTTAATCGTATAACTGATTGACGATTATTATCATCATACCCTCTTCTATCTAGGAACCAAATTTCAAGTTAATAACTTTTATAGTTGCTAAGTAAAAACGAAAAATAATTACCAAAAAATTTGTGTATCGCCTTCAACATACCGAGATCCTTATGTGTTGGCAAGCACGTTAAACCGTTACACGCGTTGGCCCTGATTAATATAACCTCTGGCAGTCAATGCAGGCTATAATTCTGACAATTACTCTAACTAAGAGATACTGTATTAATGTCCATAACTCATGGAGATCAGATAAGCACTCACGACAATGATATTTATACACAAGATATATTATGTTACTTTCAATCTGAGCGCACTGGTATATGTCACATTGGTGTTAAGTTGCACTAATGAATAGTACAAAAGAGATAACTATCATTTCAAAAGTCCTTTTTAGGAGGTTTTCGAGACCTCAAAATGCGAGCTAAATCCATACTAATATTATAAATTCAAAAGTAACTCTGTCTTTCTCTCTGTCTGTCTGTCACGCTTTCACGACTAAACCGCTTAACCGATTTGGATGAAACTAAGAAAGGACACCGGCTATACTTTTTGCCCGATTTATATAATATGTAAATAACATATAATCTATCTAAAACTGAGGCAACTGAACTATTATTGAGTTACTACAAGTGGAATATTGGTAGATATTCAGCTTATATCCGGTGAGACTTGAAGCCGACTTCTACATCGTTAGGAAAAATTCTAGGTAGAAGACTAAAATACAAATTTCAAGCTTTTAGGACTTACAGCAAAAATTTTTAACTTTACCCATATTTTTACTAAGTATTAAATTATGTAAAACAATAAACAAAAAACATTACATTAATTTATTTTATTACCAAAAAGTTGTTTAATATCTTGCCGTTCCTTGTTTACAAGTTAAATGTAATTTATTTATGTTTTACTTTGCCTTCCGCATCAAAGGATCATCTCAAATACTTTAAGATTGTCGAACCATGTTTGTTCAGTGACAAAGAGGGATGGAACTATATAAACAGTAGCCCCATCCCTTTTTTACAAAGGAACATAATGAGATTGACGGTCTCTGTTTAAAACTTAATTGTGATTAATTTAATACCGTTTTTAATTTATTGTTATTTTATCTTTAAATTAGTAGAACATAAGACCAGAAGGCCTTTTAATGAAAAATTATGATTTAAATTACGTATATTCTCGAAAGAAATCAGACAAATACAAAGAAATATTTCGACACAAACTTGTAGAAACAAATATGTGATCTATATTCTATGAAATGGCAAATAAAAAAGAATATTGCTCCTTTTTTGATTAGCTATTCACGTTGCATAGATTAGGTATCATTTTGTGCAGTATAGACAAAGTCGGTGTAAAATATTGAACCTCGCAGCAAGCTAATACAATAAAACCACTCAATTGTTGTTCTGTCGTGTAAAGAGTCGGTGTATCAGAAAAGTCGAAAGTTAACATGTACTATAGTTGTCTCCGAGATTGCATTCAAACCTCGAAGCTTTCTTATATTATCTGTATCTATACGATAGTAATGTCTAGTCTAGAACATCACTACGGATGCGTGATAAAATCTATACTTCGATACTAATATTGTTTATTTGTTTGTTTGTTTGAACGCGCTAATCTCAGGAACTACTGGTCCGATTTGAAAAATTATTTCAGTGTTGAATAGCCTATTAATTGAGGAAGGCTATAAGATATATAACATTACGTTGCGACCAAAAGGAGCGGAGCATAAATGAAAAAAGTTACAAAAATGAAAAACCTTTTGAAACTAAAACACGCGGACAAAGTCGCGGGGGACAGCTAGTAAAAAGTAAAACCAGGATTTTTTTGCCCGCTTGGCATTTATATTTACAAAATCTTCCATAAATATTATGCATAAAACACGAAAAAAATACATTAATTTTAAATAATAAACAAAACATCGTAATTAAATATCTAAATAATTACCCAATTTTATTCCTTCATACATGTAAATTAAATGCATATGTACAACAAAACAAATTTAAACAAAAACAACACGCGTGAGTGGATCTCAAATTAATTACGAACACTTGGTATAAACTCAAATATTTTGTAACATTTGCAAAAAGTTTGTCTACCAAAAAGCTCTGTACTTTGCCGAACTCATTGTTGTATGTTGAGCATGTCTTACACTGGAAGCGAAGCGAAGATGTGCTAAGAGAACATTGATATGTATCTTCGGTTTTTAGCATTATTACATACTAGCGATCAGCCCCGGCTTCGTACAGGTAGACAAAACATTAATAAATTACACACACAAACCAACCTCTTGAATCACTCTATTTATTAGTGAAAAACATACAAAAATCCGTTTCGTAGTTTTTCAGTTCGCGCGTTCAGACAGACAACAGTACAAACACTGTTTTTATGCGCCAAAAAGTTTTTGAAGTCTTGAAGTAGGTATAGTCTATTTAAAATATTGTGCCAATTGATGTTATTGTCACTTAAGCAAACATCAACTTTTTGCAAGTGTAAATAAAGTTCATTTAAGACCGTCGGGTACAGTTAAAAATTTAAAAAAAATAGGAAGTGGTAGCGAAAACTGTACCTTATAACTATGTAAGCATTACAGTTGTTTTTCCTAAAACTCGTGTTTCTTTACATATTTGGCAAAGGTACCTATAAATTGCGAACGCAATATAGAACTTATTCGCTGCGGATCGCAACACTTTACTGTGTTACGTACTTTATTGTCTCATGGGCAAACACAGAAAGTTGAACTGTTTAATTTGGTGTAAGGTTTTATAATGGTGTTGTACGGGACCACTCTAATTGCAGTACAAAAGTTAATTAAGTGTTTTGTAAAACTCAATTGCAGGTATTTAAATTGTTTTACAAATACACAATAGTAGATAGCTAATAAATTATAACGTTATAGGTGGGATAAAGATACCTATATGAAAAACGGGCCTGTTGGTCTAGCGGTTAGTGACCCTGACTGCTAAACCGGAGGTCGTGGGTTCGATTCCCACCCAGGACGAATCTTTGTGTGATGAGCACGATCATTTGTTCTGTGTCTGGGTGTTATTTATCTATAATATGTATGTATTTAAAAATATATAAGTATGTTTATCAGTTGTCTGGTTGCCATAGCACAGGCTCTGCCTAGTTTGGGATCAGATAACCGTGTGTGAAATGTCCCAAGATATTAAAAAAAAAAAAAAACATTGGGAGGCCTTTATCTAAAAGACAGTTAAGACTTAGCAAACTTGTAGGCCACACTAACATTTTATCTATACATACAATACATACAAATAAATAAAATTTAAATGTCTGTTTGTAATACTAAAATAACCGCTTTTTACATGCATATGAACGTGTATACGGTACCTACTTATACCAAAATAACATTTTTTTCATTTTTTGTCTGGCTGTCTGTCTGTTTGTTCCGGCTAATCTCTGGAACGTCAGGACCGATTTTAACGGGACTATCACTGGCAGATAGCTAATGTAATAAGGAGTAACTTAGGATACTACTTTTTCGGAAAATTCAAAAATTATTATAAATAAAGTAATGTTGCTTTTTTTGTTTAATTCCACGCGTAGGAAGTCGCGGGCACAGCTAGACATATAATCCTTTTACATAAACTGAATATAATATGAAATAAAGATGTTAGTGTATAATATAATATAAAATGTTAGTGTGACCTGCAAACCTATCTAGTTTGCCGTGTGTATAAAATCGTAAAGGAGGGCTAATAAATTAAGCCAAAATTAACCAAGAAACACGCAATAATCTCCAGAATCCTTTCAATCAGGTTGTACCAATCTACAATATAGTAGGTACCATCTGCCACCAACTACCAATTATCACTAAGCAACAAAGTTAAGTGTTCCCAGGGGAACCCCGCTCGCAGTTGCACTTTGTTGCATTTCCTAACTCATCGATGTAGAAAATCGTACTTTTACCAAACAATTCGTTTGTAAAACACTGCAGTGAATTGTGACCAGTCACGCGATTTTTGTTACAAACTAGAATATAGTTTATTTATTTTTCACTGTACTCGATTTGTGGTGATGTAATGCAGTATCGTTAAAAATAACCAATTTTCATGTCAGTTTTTAACGTGTAATAATTATTTAAAAACGTGTTATAATTATTAGGATGGATACTGATTTTTGTTTGGATAAGAAAGTCAAACACGCAGCTCCGATTAAAGTAATCTATGTATTTATATACCTATCTGTTTATATTAAATAAATAAAACTAAGCGTGTTCGTTCATTTATTGAACCTCAATATTTTTAAATTGTTTGGAAACAATAATAAAAATTTAATGTTTGATTATGGGTATAATTGAATTTACAATTACGCTTATGTGCGATACAATTAAATTGAATTGGATCGTTTGAATGCTAAATTTTATGATGTTAATGGAAGGCGATTACAATTAAATTGGTAGGTAATATTGTTGAAATAATATAAATGCCACGCAACACATTGCAGACTGTTAGAAAAGAGAAATAAGTTTATATTAGTATTGTACTAAATACAATAATACCGGCCTGTTAATGTCCCACTGCCGGGCACAGGCCTCTTCTCATGTAGAGATTGATAGAATGGTGTTATTTGACATTTTGAGCCTTTGCTTAATATTATATTAATAAATAAATAATAAATAAATGTGGACAACATCACATACATTGTTCTGAACCCAAAGTAAGTAGCTAAAGCACTTGTGTTATGGAATTCAGAAACAACGAAGGTACCACAAACACCCAAACCCGAGACAATGTAGAAAAGTGCTTTTTCTACATTGACCCGGCCGGGGATCGAACCCGGGACCTCAGAGCTGGCGACACCTTGAAAACCGGTGTGTACGCCACTCGACCACGGAGGTTGTCGAAATATTACCAGAATTATAAATCAAAAGTACCGAAGGGCTTCTCCATCATCAAACAGGAATAATACCATATAAACGTTCGACAGTTTAGAGTATACATAGTCAAGCATAGAGTGCGCGCATCGCTAGCAGCCTATTGTGCCGAGCGTAAGCATTGTAGGAGTACCTAAGTACTACGCTCGTTTACTGATTTAAGTGATTTTCTGTGCGACGACAGACGTTTATGCGAAAATATCGATAGTTCCGATATTATTACGCTAATATTAAGTTTTGAGATAGTTTTAATAAAACGGCGCGCTCTGTTTTGACACAAAGTTTACGATTTTACTTGTTCATACTGGTGCTCACAGTTCATACTCTGTTAGCCGTACTCTATACTTTAATTATTTTTACTCTAACTTCGACAGTAAACAAAGTCAGCCTAGGATTTCCCAACGAATTTCCGTAACATTTAAAGTAATTTAAACACAAATTAAATTATCATGGTCGAACGATCCAGGGTCGTTAATGGTCGATGTAAATTAGTTTGTCCAGGGATTAGCTGTAGATTAACTGTAAGGATTACAAATTTATATTAATATCCGGTTGTCCTTATGTTTAAGTAGTTTGTCAAAGTTTTTGGTTGGACGACTGTTAATCCGTTTGAACTTGATTTGGGATAATGAGTTTTTAAGTAGTTTTCGGGTTGTGATATATTTGAGGGTAAAGATGAAAGCATTAACATCGGCCGTCGGTAAAAAAATATATCATCATCATCATCAGCCTATCTTCGTCCACTGCTGGACATAGGCCTCTCCTATGGCACGCCACTGAGCTCGATCATCAGTATCAGTCGTTTCATCTCCTACAAAAAATATATAGGTAAGTATATTTATTGTTTTATTTTGTTTTGTTTCTTCATTAGGATGGTTATTTATGGAACAAAATAATGTTACTTTCAACTTATTGTTTAATGTTCAAGTAGCATTGTCAATAATATTTTTTTTGTGTATTCATTTTAATGTACATCAAAAAAAAGATACAGCATTTTAAGAGATAAAGTTAATAAGGGTACAATGGCGGTCTTATTGCTATTAGCGATATCTTCCAGACAACCTTTGGATGGACAGGAAATTTAATTTAATTTTAATTTATTTATTTATAGTTAAAAAGACAGAAAACTAATAGAAAATATATCTATTTAATGTTTCACAACATAATTATACTTGTTAATACACCATGTCAAATCTAACCAAAAAGTAACTTAACTCCGAGTCTCTCAACAGACAAGCCACATAATTAACAGAAGTAACTTAATTTCGTAATTAAAGTTAACTCATTTTGTAATCTACGCCGGCTGATTAAACTTGATTTAGTTAAAATTGAACTTTGTTACTGTATATTCATTAATCTTTACACGTTTTGTGGGAGGCGTAGAGCTCAATGAAAATCAAGAGTAAAAGAGTTTACTGCAATAATAACTTCTTGGACACTTTAAATTATAATATCTTGATACAACTTACACACAGCCATTTGATCCCAAACTAGGCAGCGCTTGTATTATGGCAACCAGACAACTAATAAACAGACCTATATATTGTTTAATACATACGTATAATAGAGAAATTACACGCGGACACAGAACAAATGATCGAAATTTTGCAGTCAGAGTCGCTAACCACTAGACCAAAAGGCCAGTCAAATTTGCCTTAAGTTGTACAAAAGATATATCATTAGCTACTTTATTAATCAGCTGATTCGAAAATTCACAAAACTTGAACAGTATGAACACTATGAACAGGGTTGGTATAAATATGGGTGAACGATTGAATAGCTAGTTTTTTTTTATATTTAATACGTACAGGTCATTTTAAACAACATTATTTCAATATTCACACACCGAATTTTAATTGACCACTACTAAATCCGTTTAATATCTAATGTCTGTTAAAGGCAGATAATATATATCTTATTATTTTGACGGCATCCGTGGTCGAGTGGCGTACACACCGGTTTTCAAGATTTCGTCAGGTCTGAGGTCCCGAGATCGATCCCCGGCCGGATCTACATCACTTTTCTACATCGTCTCTGAATTCCATTACACAAGTGCTTTAGCTACTTACTTTTTGTTCAGAGCAATGTATGTAATGTTGTCCACATTTATTTTATTTATTTATTTATCTAGAACAATATACGGGAGTTCAACCTCCGGCAACCAAGATCAAAACAAAGTACAGACGTACAAAGCTAACGAAGGTAACTCGCAAGTGACTACAGTAATACACAATGGTGACTGTATTGTTGTTTATACTTCAAATAATATTATATTATTGTTCCAACTGAGGTGGGAGGATTGTTTACGAGCTATTTACAGTCTAGAGCAGATGTAAATGTAAGGGAGGTTTTTCATAAGAAAATAATTGTATATATACCTATCTACATTGTGCGCATTTATTTTTAAAATCATTGTTTATTACATAATTATTTATATTACACAAAATTTAAAATTAATAACTATTTCTATAACCCATATTTTTGCAATTAAGAGGAACTTAAACCTCATATTAATATTTTGCCAGAACAGGAATAAGCATCAAGGTACCTTATTAAGTTTAGACAATTTTCAACCTTTAATGCGTTCATTGACATTAGTTCTCCCGTCCACAATCTGTCTAGCAAAAACCCTAGCTAAGCTACAACGACCATGATTAAAATACGTCCAAAATACATTGTCTAGTATTACGAACACAGGTACAATACACTAGAAAACAAAAGAATGTTTATTTAAGATTCCTACCGTAGTTAGGAAACAAAGAGTAATTTATTTTCTCGCACATTTTCTGTACCTCAGCGATGTGAATTTTAAATATGCAAATGAAAATGCACTACAGTGTATTTGGTTAAAATGTTACCACATTAAATGGAAGGCTTTGAGTAAAAATGAAAGGCCACTACAAAGGTTCTTATTATGTTGAACCAGTGTAAGTAACACGGTAGTTTTAAGACTGCAAATAATACTTGTCGGTTAGAGAAAAAGAGGAGAAAAAATACATAATAATAATATACTTATTTTACATAGTTAAACTTGCACATTTTTAAAACTATTTTAACCTTTTAATTTACTACAGCTACCTAAGTGTTATCTTCAACATAGAATATAATATATATTTACATAGATACAAGGTACCATACAAGATGCCACTCTTTGACAATAAGTTATAATACATAATTATATAACCCAGAATAAACCAAATTTACTTCCGACCTTGCCGTATGAGCAAAGAAATAATGCATGTTGTTTAACACTACAAAAAATAAAAGCATGTTTATATAAACATGGACATCTATAAAAAAATATTTTTATTTTTTATGGTGATAAAATATAGTAATTACAAAAAGCAAAAAATGTGACGGGTATAATTTAACTTTCTCAGTGCTCTTCCAGTGTTCCAGACCACAGAACATCGAATTTCTTCTGTGGTCCAGACACAGTGAAATATTCCGCTGACATTTGCGGCATTCCGATTAAGTTCTGAATTTCAAAAATAAAACTTTGTGTGTTACTGTTTAATACTGTAAATTGCCATTACTGTAAGGGCCTGTGCCCACCACGGTTCTTAAACGCGCTAACGATGCGAGGTTTAGAAACGCGTGTCGATGCGCGCTTTTATCCTGCAGAGCAGTTTGTTTGTATCGATACACACGCGCGACACCGCACCGGTGCGTCTGTATCGCTACACACGCGCGTCTATATCGATTCAAACGCGTATCTGAATTTATACAGGTGTGAAAAGGTCTACAGACTCTGACTCACGTGCGCATCGCGTCTTTATCGCCACAAACTCGCGTCGACGACGTGTTTAAAAAACGTGTTGTGTACAGGCCCCAATATGAATAAATAAATATGTAATAAGTATATCATAATTTAAACAAAACATAATCATTGAATAACTGCTTATTTTCAAGGCATTCGGTATGATCATTGGGTCCATTTGTTTAACATATAAAACCTTTTTGCGAAACGATCTACAAGAAAACAAATTTGCAAAATTTCCAGAAGCTTCTTGATCAAATCAAATGATTCTTTCAAGGAAATCATTTTTACTACAAGAAAGGAAAATATCTTAACCTTTTGAAGGATTGCATTTGAACGGAGTGCTATAGATCAGATAAAATGGACTAGGAAATAGAAAACGAGTTCTGGCATGAGGCCAATACGAAACAAGAAGCCAGAATATCAACATTCAGTGACGTTATTTATTAAACAACGTATTTTAGTTTTTAAAATGTTTGCACATAAAATTTGAAGCAAAATCAGAATATTTTCAACAAGTTTTTAAGTTTGTTTGCTGCGACAGACAAGGATAATAAAAAAAACTACTAAAATAAAAAAAAACGATGGGGATTTTAGACCGAAACCTGCATTTTTTTTTTACTGCACGTGTAATTTAACTGTCATTTTACCAATGCAATAAAAAAATATACGATAGCGTGACGAATGTGTGCAATAATAAAATTAATTAGATTGGTTTATTTTATTATTTCTTTTGTGTATGTACCTATATATAGTTAAGTTTATTTGAAATATATAAAATGATTTGCGAATATTAAATAAAAAAGCCCGTGCAAGTAATGGAAATATCTTCAGCAAAGTCAAGGTAAAATTTATTTATATTTTGTGGTAAAATTTAATAAGCAATTGAGCAGTGAAAACGTAAAGTAAATGTTTTTCAAAATTCCCTTTTTAAATAATCCTGCGTTATTTTTTTCTAGCAAAAATTGCCTTTTTTTTCATTTCACACTCTCTATTACACATATTACGTATTTTATTTAGATAACGTAGAAATAATACTGATTAGCCATTCGGATAACTTCGTATGAGTTCGGTTAACGGTTAAGTGTGAAACGACATCTGCATCGCATAATTCAGGCGGAAATCTTTGAGACAAGTTTGTTCACATTTTCGACTAAGAGGGTGACCATTTTTTGTGTTTAAATCATTTATCACGCCTTTGTGGGAAGAAAAAAGGCTTATATGCATTAAAGGGTTCCGTCGCCGTAAAAAGGCAGAAAAACCACTTGATGTTGGTCTCTTCGTTGGTTGTGCTTTGAATTACAGGATTCAGCTCTGCAAACTTTACTTCGTATGTTAAGCCAGCTTATTTGCTTCGACGGTTGTCAACTAAAGCGACAATTGCTTAATAAAAAACACTATCAAAACACAAATTTCGTATCGTCTAACTTTAATGACCGACTAGATTTACTACAATGTAGTTGGTCACCGACTTTTACCGATACTAAATTTGCTTTTTTACCGTTATTTTTTAACTAGTAAACATGGCTTGGGTTGTCAACTGGAGATAGCAAATAAGCCTACAAATCATAATAATATAATGTTGATATTATATCTAAGAAATAATAACTATGTCCTATATACCTACATAGTTATTTAAAACAAAACGAAAACTAGCTCGAGTCGAACTTCAGTCAGTTCGACTCGCGACACCACCGCCGCCGCGTCAGCTCATGATTATGGACTCATATTGAGTCTGAAAATAGTCGAGCGATCCCGAGAATATACGAGAGTAAACCGTTTTGTTTTAAATAAATATGAATACTCCTCACGAAAGTTATTATACAAATATATACATAGTTGTTATTAATAACCTAATTTACTTCAACATACTCAAAAAGACGTTTGTTTGGTGCTCACATAACGCCTTTCAAATAAGCCAAAAGAAAATATACTTAAAGAAATATTAACAACGCCTATTTATGAAACACCAAAATGTTAATACACCAAGAATTTTTCTATACAAAGTTTGACAAGGACATAAAATAATCTCACTTCTTGAATCCATTTTGAAAAACAAATTATTTTTCTTTCATTATTCTTTTGAACTAAGTTTTA
Organism: Diachrysia chrysitis; assembly: GCA_932294365.1. Classification (NCBI taxonomy): domain Eukaryota; kingdom Metazoa; phylum Arthropoda; class Insecta; order Lepidoptera; family Noctuidae; genus Diachrysia; species Diachrysia chrysitis. Next base: position 10,379,178 of record OW028654.1, on the reverse strand, counting down.
GCTTCTTTATTTGCATCCGCACTGAAGAAAGCTTTTTATACGTGTGCCAGTGTTTGCTTCTTGCGAATTAAAAATAAAAAGGAAACACCGAACAAAAGTTTATATCATAATTTTACTGAGCGTTTTTCCCAAGACACAGTTAAAATTTATTTTTTATTGGTTTCTTATTTGTATCGACGATTCAACTAACGATTAACGATTTTTTAACAAAAAGTAAGCTTCCATTCTAAATCATTGTAAATAACACTTTCTATAAAAGGTTAATTTAATATTTTAATAAAAAAGGATATCCTACTAACACTTAAAAGAAAAAATTGCTAAGAACGTTGTCAGTCGTAACCGCCTGCAAATCCCTTCGAGTCGCAAGATTTGTGGTGAAGTGATCTATAGGTATATATGGAGATTATGTTTACTGGGTAACATAGTAGGTAGGACAATTGGTACGAGGAGGGCACCTCGTCACCCGATCAGCTGACAGGCCCTGGAGAATACGGACACAATGTGTCACGTGTCCGTCTTCGGAAGGAGTGAGGGGTAGACACTATACACCTACCCCTCTACAGGGACCGAGGCCCACCGGAGCCCCGCCGAGCATTCGTGAGCGAACCCGGGACTCCGGCAAAGGCAAGGACGGGACCGGGGTGTTTTTAGTTGGTGCAAGTCCGACATATCCCCACGTCGTGCCCTCGGCGTGGGTCAAAACCATTAGATTTTCACATACATACATACATACAATTGGTACAAATATAGGTGCTGGTGGCTTAGTCTTGCCATAGAATAGAAGAATACAATCACAGAATATTTGAAGAGCAAGTCGAAATATTTAGCGGCTGGTTTTTTTTTACTATAACGGTAGGTAGGTTTGTTACCTACTGCTTTTAATTTTATTTTTTGTTTGTTAAAGTTTTACAGACCAGAAAAAAAAAATACCAAAAGATATTTGCGTTTTAAAATCGAACGCTGTTTTTAAAATTAAGATTTAATAATATACACTGTATATTTTAAAATGTTCCTTTTGAAATAATGAAAAAATAACAACTTTTTTTTTTGTTTTTTTCTGGCTTCACTTATCTTTTCTAAAGTCTGCTTGATACATTTTCCCATTGTATTTTTATTTGTTTAAGTAGTATTACAATCATCGTTTAACTTTTAGTACTTGTAGACATTTTTATTCACGAGAATGTGTTATAAACTTTTATATTCTTATTTTCATAATATTTTTGAGTGGGTCTCAAGTAATACAAGCGAATTTTTATTAAGTCTGTGTGTAGAATATAAAATGACGACCAATATAGTTATAATATATGTAACTAGTTTTATTAGGTGAGTATAGTACGTAGCTATGTATACTATCACAATAAACCTCTTTATTACTTTTTTAAACTTTAAAAAAGAGGAGGTCCACAATTCGAGTTTTTTGTTTGTCTGTTTGTTAAGCGAATTCCCCGGCAATTTTAAATCGATTTCAATAAATATTTTTGTTTTCCAAGAGGAAGGTATTAGAAATTTCAATGATTCCCTTACCCAAGCATTGGAACATGAAACGATTTGTTTTCGGAAATTTTTAGGAAACCTAGTTATGGAAAACAGTTACCAAAAATTGCCGAGAAATAAACCTCGCAACTGTATGCAAATTACCTAACAATCCAACAGTTAACAACTGCATTAAGGTCAATTGTTCTAAATACGACGCTCAGCTGTATTGGGACGTCATTCAAACTAAACAATAGTCCCAGTTATACTCAATGCAATCATTTATGTATAGAATTGTTCCAAGGAACTTGGTTAGTGCTAGTTAATGGTACAACGAAGAGTTGTTCTGCTATTGTAAGCCTTATTATATAGCAATGCAGTAGCATAGCTAAAGAAAACATCAAACTCTTTTTAAAATAATGTTTATATTTTAAGTAGCTGTTTCCCGCGACTCTGCCCGCGTGGATGTCGGTTTTCGCGGCAAAAAGCAGCCTATCTGTGTACCAAATTTCATTTAAATTGGTCTGTAGTTTTGGCGTGAAAGCGCGACAAACAGACAGACAGAGTTACTTTCGCATTTATAATATTGGTAAGGATAGTAAATTTAATGAACATGTGTTATCTTAATTTAGTTGTACAAGTCTTAGATTCAAGTCTTTCTTCCTCCTTAGAGACGATAGAGGGATATCTATATCCTAAAGTCTAAATCAGAAGGTTCTCCTCGTTTTAAACATAATTTAAATCTACTGCGGTTTCCAACGGAAAGGCCTTCTTAGGAGCCGATCGTTTATTGAGGGCAGCCCTCACTGGTAAAAAGGAAAGAGTGCAAACTTCTCTAAGCCTACCACCTAAAGAAGAGAATGTCAACCCTTCTCCTAGTCCTTGGACATTAGGTGTGAATCAGGAGTTCGGTTGTGAACCCTAGCTCCTTTTCCTCGCCTTCATTGTCCGCTATCCACATATAAAAACGGAGAAGATTCAGTCTTGTACCCTATACATTACACATATTTATATCGAAATGCAAAATATTCTTACTCATCTGAATACATTAGCAGTATGATTCATCTTTATTCGTCACAGAGACACCTCGCCGTAATGGGCACATCCACACATGATTGATTGAATTTCGTTATATGAATACATTTGATATTGATATTCACCTGGATTAATCAAATTAGGAGGCGTCGTGATATATTAGTATTGGAAAATAATCTTGAGGTGAATAAATCCATTATTTACTTTAAGGTTTTGACATATTTTGAAGTCGTAGCTCATGAATACCACTAATGTAGAGTGAGGTGTGCATTACTGCCTAAGAAATTGTCTTGCTAAGAAAAAGAGATTCATATACTTAATCGAATCTCTTTTTCTTTTTTATTTGATCTACATGGTAGGTGGTGAGTTAAATAAGAAGGTAACTTTTTGAGCTCCGTCAGTCATCGGTGACCGAGGATCAATTAAATAGTTTAGAGCTACTTACTTAGCGTTCTATGTATTATTGTGTTCCTCAAATATTTTTAAGAGTACTATTTTGCAATTATCATTGAATGCACATAAAATGCACTAAGAACATTTACTTCTTTATACCAAAGATAAAAAAAAAAAAAAAAAAAATAACTAATGGTTTCTTTATCGATCTCTGTTTGTAAATCCACGCAAATGTAAAAAAATTGCGTTAAAAAATTTATTTATTTTGGAAGTAAACTTTTTCAGTGCGCTGGGTCTTGTTTACACCTTTTTTTAGAGCCTTTAAGATACTGCAAATAAAAGAAATAAGTTCTACCACCATATCCGTATTTACCGATCGACATAAAACGGAAACAATTGGATGTAGCTTCTGTGCTCAGCGTGGCGGATGTACGGATTCGAGTCAACATCTGTAAAATTGATGCCAAATGTTATAAGCTAAAGCATTGTGACGTAACTGTAAAATTGCTTTGAGGAGGAAAGGCTATTTTGTGTTGTATGAGAAATGTTTACAGGGTTCCAGGTAAGTGACATGTATTATTAGTAATTTTTTTGCAGTATTTCATTCGTTTTAGGGCTTATCAAATTAATGAAAAACTACTATTTGCATTAAGAGATCAGCCCCCCTAGACAAGTGGCATTTCGACAAGCGTAAGCGATGATAGAAATCGCTCAAATGACATTAAATGTATGGAAATGACATTTCGTTTCGATAAGTCACGTGACTTAAGTTTGTCACTTCCATACATTTAAACGATTCATCATCGAAATGTCACTTGTCTATGTTTAAAGGTCGTTGAATATGGTTTATGACGTATTAAAGTAAAAATCTATAGTTAGTCCATCTGTTACATAATAAAAAATATAAGACTCGTAATTTTGACCTTTTTAAAAATATAAAGTAGATAGAGCTAATAGTTCAGGAGCGGAGTAGCATCATTAGCCAATGTCATCAAGCTTCTGCACAAAATACACAAGATTGTGACGTCATGCGACCGTTCAAATCAATGTATCGTCGTGAATTAATAGTTACGTAAAATATTAAAAAAAAACTGTTTATATTTTTTAATAATTTATTTATAGATCACTTTAATCCCATTTAAGCGATACAAGACTGTGGTGGCCACATTCGACAGTCTCTCAGACAGTCGTGACGATCTATGCAGAAGGCTTATTATATTATCAGTAGTGGACGTGCATCCGTCAATACGAAGACGACGACTTGAGACCTCGTATCTTCTGTGTTACAAATTGTATTTATTTATTAGATATATCTAGGTAAAGGTATAGAGTCCTGGGATCAGGTGTTGTCAAACATAGCACGTGATAAGAGTGTATAAAAATATGATGTCAGGAATCGTAAGAAATGGAAAGATGTGGTCGCTACTTATTCCTCTGGGAAAACAAATCGAGTCTTTATGTATGTATGTATTTAACATATTATAGGCATATATAGTAGGCATATTATTTAATGTAAACTGTGCAGGCGCTTATTACTTACTTATATATAAAAATAAGTTTTGTCTGAATACTACTCCCAAAAAGGTATCAGGCTAAAAAAAGAAACGGAATTTGCCTATAAAACACTTTTTATTTTGGTGTATTGCAAAGCATGCCAGGTGCAGCTAGTTAGTTATAAATTATAGCAGCTTGAACTATATCTAATACTAGCTGTCCCCCGCGACTTAGTTCGCGTGTTTTAGTTTCAACGGTTTTTTATTTTTTCAACATTTTTCATTTATGCTCCGCTCCTATTGGTCGTAGCGTGATGTTATATAGCCTATAGCCTTCCTCAATAAACGGACTATCCAATACAAAAAGAATTTTTCAATTCGAACCAGAAGTTCCTGAGATTAGCGCGTTCAAACAAACAAACGAACAAACTCTTCAGCTTTATAATATTAGTATAGATAATTAAAACGCATTTCTAACGCGGTTTCAATAATAAACTGCAATAATGGGTAGATACCATTAAAACAATAATAAGCTTTTTTATCACACTTTCTTATTTTGGGATGTATTGCAACTGATGATGTAAATAACAACATTTATTGGGATTAATTTAATGATAAATTCTGAACATTTCCAATCACTATTAAAAATAGCAGTTAACGCTTTTTTTTGTACGGATTTTGTACGTTTTTTATCATTAAATTCTTTGTTTTTGTTTATTGTTTTTTACTTTTTCCGTACAATACACCCCGAACTATATTAGTTATTAGCACAAAATTTAAAATAAGAAATATAAAATATATAGTGTTTATCACGTAAATATGTATATTAACAACATTTTCTGTAAATTCCCAAACTAATCTGTTTTGTTCGTAGTAGATGGTTGGTACCGATATCAAAAACGATATTCATGTCGACAGCAGAATGCGGGCTGTACATTGTACAACATATGTATTTGGAATTCACTTGAATTGGGTAGTGTATTATATTGAATAAACGGATTAATCTTTACCAATATTATAAATGCGAAGTAACTCTGTCTGTCTGTCGCACTTTCGCGCCAAAAATACTGAACCGATTAAAATAAAATTTAGTACACAGATAGTCTAGAGCCTGAGAAAGGATATATGCTTCTTTTTGCCGCAATAACCGATATCCACGCGGGTGGAGCCGCGGGTAAACCACTAGTAAATTATATATCCAGATAATTCGACCAGCAAACATTGCTTTATTAGACAAACATTGGTTTATAGAACCGCAGTTCTATCTTTTTTCTTTTTAATTTAACTCTTTTTTAGTTGCAAGGAGCTTTACGTGATTCCATATTAAAACGGATTCTATGCGTTGACCCATGTGATACGACCATCATTTTTCACGGCATAAACTTTATGAAGCGTGTTCTCTTATCTCACACCCTTTGAGCTTGAATGAACAGAAATGCTTTAAATGTTCACAAGGGGAAAATTTATGAAGTATTTTTTATATCTTGATAAAATTTTAATATTATGTTGTTATAAAATCAGCTGTTATCGCACGGGTAGACAAAACATTAATAGTAATACACACAAATCTTCCTCTTGAATCAGTCTAAGTCAGCTAAAAACAATAAAAGATTTCATTATTCATTATTCATAAATGTCCAATCAGAAAAACAAAACTTTTTCTCAACCTTTTGAATCGAATATCTCCTTGAATTTTTAAGTTTTTAACTACGAAATCGATCATTAATAACTCTTGATATGTATATGATACCTAGGTAAAAAGGTTAAGTTATTCTATTTATCTCAGTAAATAAAAACTTTACGTACTTAGGTATGCTTATAGCTTCTATAAACTAGGTAAGTAAAAGTCTATTTTTATTTTTCAAGGCGTGGGCTGGACGAGCGAAGTCTGACGATAAAATCGGTGAGTAAATTCTACCAATTTGCCGGGTTTGCCCGTAAAACCTATATCGTTTGGACGTGGTGGCTACTAGCCTACATGTTGGGAATATGCTTTGCAGTGTCTGATTAAATCAATCATTGAACGTTGATGTTATTACTTGTTAGGATTTCGTATGCATATTGATTAACTCGCACTGGTTAAAATGGAGTTTTAGTCTGCTTGTGACCGTGGCAAGGAAATAAAAGTTTACCGAATGTGGTGATCGCTTTAAGTTCAGTATTTTTTCATATAGCTTTTCTAAACCTAGGCCGATATGGTAACAGTGTAAAAGGCACTAAAATTCCACAATCGTAAAAATAAATTTCTTTATTCAAACTTTATACATATAAGAAAAATATTCGTATTTTTTTTTAAGTATGAGTGATAAACAAAAATTAAAATAGTTATTTTAATTTTTGTTTTTTTTTTCACGTCTACCAATATACTTAGCTATCTAAATAATAATATATATACCAGCCTATAAATGTTCCACTGCTGACCTCACCGCTCACCACGCTTGCTTAATGCGTGTTGGCGATTTCAGATTCCAATTGTTGGAATCCAGGTTTCCTCACGATGTTATCCTTCACCGATTGCCATACATATAACTTTGAATAAGTCACATTGGTACTTGCCTGTAATGGGTTCAAACCTGCAACCTTGTGCACAAAAATCCATTCATTGAACCACTAGGCCACCACGACACATCTCATCACATCACACTCTATCATTACATATCATCATCACGAAACATTATATTATTAACTATCTATACTTACTTAAAACTTAAGTGGATACGTACACATATTGATAAACAAACCTTATTCATATAACACATAGCAATATCAAATGGAACGCCGCATACGGAACCAATTTGATTACATAGTCACATTAATTAAGACATTGTTGGGTTCCCTGCTACTAATATATACAAGAGAATAATTATGTTTGTTTGTAAGTTTTAAGATTAGATTGAATGCCTCTTCTTTGCATTTTATAACTTAGCGATAATATGTTGGAATAACTTACTTAATCTAGAAAGTAATGATTACTTATACATTTCTAATCAAAAACAAAATTAAAAAAAATGTTAATTAATAAAGCCTATCTATTCATACATATTCTCGTTTTGTTGTGATACGTTTATAAGTACATTTTGATCATTGACCACACTAAATTAAAATCGAAATGTCACTAAGTTAATCCTTATTAAAAGATACGTAGACCTTGATATAACTATTTGTTTTTTTATGTCGTTTGAGCATGTTAATTATAAAATAAAATAGAGGCGAAACCAGTATACACAAATAGTGTTATATTACCCTATCCTAAGATATGCCAATAAGATAGTGGTCCCCTACCATTGTCCTTTGTAATAAATTGCTCCCACGACACATTCTGAATACCAATTATAAATCTATAGTTATCAACGTCATTAAAATTTTATAACACCCTGTTTCTGCGCATAAATTTTCGTTACTGCGCTGGAGCGAATAAAATAAAGCTGAAGCGAGTTAATTATGACTTTTATGTATCGTCATTTGTTTTAATTGAAGTTTTATATTCAACATATTTGAACACATTATCCCGTAGCATGAGTACCTAAGTCTATTTAAATTCAAGTTGTAAAATCAATTGGATATTTGACAATATTTTTTTAATTCATTTTATAAAAATATATTACAAACTTTGTCGAGTTGTAAAAACGGTAGATTAATTACTTTCATATTGAACTAGTTACAAGCATTTTAATATTGCTAATTAGACAGAGAGAGCTATACCATCGTTGACGTCACCTTGGTAATTCTCCATACTAATCTAGGGCTGCCCCGTACAAGTCGGCATTTTGCGAAAAAGAGATAGAAAATGCGTCATCTACTAACTTTAAACTTTAGTATTCGTGTATATTTTATAGTATTAAATTGAAGCAGAACTGCGAAATAACAGTTCTGCTTCATATACTAGAATATTACATAAGAATACTATTGCAATACAAATGCTGTTAGCGACATATTAACTTATGTCTGCGTTCTTTCTGTGTACTTTGATTTTTATCTGGGGCTATAGATAAATTGTACAAGCAAGGGCGTGATATGACCATATAACTAAAAATCACATGCGAGATTGTTTAATAATGTATCTGCACAACAAACTTTGCAACAAGACACACAGAATAGTTGAACTAATATTAACTTTGCAAGTCCTTAATGAAAAGCTTAGAGCGCAAACCGCACAAGCAAATTCGTGAAATTGAGCTAGTTTATTAAACCCAGTTTTTTGTTCCTAAGTAACGCATGGAATTTCAATTTAGGACCAAAGCTTGGAATTCCAAGGCTGGGTTTAGTAGCTGTGTGCTACGGCGTAGCATCTGCTACGTGACTGTGAGTATAATTTAACGTTATGTATTGTTTGCTACGCAGCGTTCAACTGCGTAGAACATTACGCATAAATACTTCGTAGATAAAAGAATTTATATTTGATATTAATAAGCTTAGAATGTGTGTGGGTTTTCAGGCAAGATATTCCATATAAGCTCGAAAGAAAACCACACAAAATATTTATTCTCTCTTTTTGGTCTTATGCCAATAAGACTAAATGCAAACTCCAATCGAAAAACGTATAAAATAACTGAGAACAGTTAGTTTTTTTTAACATAAATTTTTTTGTCTCTCACAATTAACAGTGTTTTATAACGTCAGCAATTCAATCGTGCGAATTCCTTATATTTATTAAAATACTGGCGACCCACCCAGTTTCGCTCGGGTAGACAAAACATTATTGAATTATACACAAACCATCCTCTTGAATTACTCTATCCATTGGTGAAAACCATATGAAAATCCGTTCGGTAGTATTTGGGTTTATCGTATTCAGACAGACAGACGTGGCGGGAGACTTTGTTCCATAATATGTATAGTAGATGTAAATATATAGAAAGATGGATATTACATAACTATTCGTAATGTCCATTTTTTGTCTTACCGCGTAAATATAAATACAAATAATAGAAGGAAAACCTAAACCTCAGGCAGGACTCGAACCTGCGACCACTGGCTTGACGCGCCAGTCACTTTACCAACTAAGCTACCGAGGTCCCAATATTCGCTCCGCATGCGTTAATGCGCAACAAATAATTAAAATAACAAAAACAAATAAAAATATCCATAAGTACATTCCTGATCAATTCCCTCGAGCATCTAATATAAAGTCTTGGCCTCGGCCCACAATATTTTATTCAAACCCCTTCTTCATTAAGAACCCTTTGCTAGCTATTCCGTTAGGGTTGCTTGAAACTTTAATGACAGTTTCCTAAATACCTCAAAAGGACATACTTTACTACATTTAGTTGTGTATTTAAAATGTGTAATGGACAATACAAGTTTAGTATTATGTTATTCGGAATAGGTGTTGATTTTACTACAAGGACGAATTGCATTTGTTTTATATATACTTAACTTTACTGAAGAAAGTTTTTTTTATTATAAATGCCCTGGGACAGCACTTAGGATCGAAGTAATTGTGGAGATGTATTAAATGAGTCCACAGGAATTGCGTCGTGCCACAACGACCACAAAAACTAATAATATTTTATGAAGGGTTATGGTATGGTGTAGGATTTCACGAAGACTGATGGACGGATGACCTGAAAAAGGTAGCTGGGTCGGACTGGATGCGGAAGGCGGAGGTCCGGGTGCTGTGGAGAAACTCCAGTAAGGTCTACGTCCAACACTGGACTAAAGTAGACTGAGTTGAAGACAGGCCTGTTGGTCTAGTGGTTAGTGGCCCTGACTGCCGTGTACATACGTGGTCGTAGATTCGATTCCTACTCATCACAAATCTTTATGTGATGAGCATGATAATTTGTTCTGTGTCTGGATGTAATTAATTATCTATAACATGTATGTAGTTATAAATAAATATATTTAGCAGTTGTCTGGTTACGATAATACAGGCTCTGCCTAATTTGGGATCAGATGGTTGTGTGTGCGTCCCAAGATTTAATAATAATATTAACCTTGATGCTGAGAAAAGAAAATGTCGCAAAAAATTATGAAAATTCCGAAATAAAAATTATGTTCAAACAAAAATCCGGAAAAAGTTCAACTTAAAGTTAAAGCCACAATCATTTGTCACAACGTATTTAAAATTCGTCAAGTTTAAGCGTTTCTTCTCTGCTATGTTTAAATTTGTCTAAAGCTCTTTGTTTTGTAGTTTCATTTGTTTTTTATTTTGACATTTGGCTTCTGGCAGAAATGATTAATGGTAGGAATTATTTCTAGAAATGTGATTTCACCGTCCCTTTTAGGATGACTGAATAATATTTTTTCTCCAAAAGTAACTATGATTAAGTGTAGATATATCTATACTTTACAAAGAGTTGAACTTGTGTAATTTATCGTTTGTAAGTATAAACAAGGTAAGTCTGGACTTCATGCCACAACTGACAAGTGTACGATACAAAATAAATTATTTCAATAATTGCAAATAAAACCACAATTATCTTCAATAGCAAAACTCCGTGTAACAACATTACACTCATAAAAATATTTCTCATATAGAGTCTAGTTGTAACCCTCAGGCCACAGGGCATTTCAAACGCGCCATTACGTCTCCGTATGGCCCATTTGCCGTAAAACTGAATGCTCCGCTTGAAAACTTTTACTTTTTCTAACAACAGTTGGTTTTTAGTTTTTCTGCCATTTTCTACAGTTTCTAAATGGCTTGTCATTTGAATTTGTAATGTTTTCATGAGAAATAAGACATTTTTTTGGGGAAAATAACATCATCATCAGTGCGTTTTAAATGCTGAAATACAATTTGTCAAATCTCCAAATACGAAGCAATGCAAAAATTTTGCATAATGTAGGAATGCAAAAAGATACATAGTTAACAATTGACGGTCTAAATTCAAATTCGTAGAAAGTTCCGGAGTCACTTTACTCTTAAGAAGCCCCAAAAAGTATTTAATGTATTCCTCAACATATTCTTTCTGGGGTCCTAATTTGTAAACTGAATAATGCATGTTCTTGTTGAATTTTAAGACAAGACTATCAAGTACTAATTGTGTATGCATAGCGGAGTCTTGAATACCTATTACAAGAACAGGGCCCAACGCCTTGTGTCTTATTTTCTCGTTGAACTGACGGATCTTATTAGATTTTATTACGTATTCTACAGCATATAGATAAGAACTCTTGAGAATTCTAATTCTTCGCGGTTTTGTATTAAATATTCGTAATTTACAAAACTTTCCGTTTTAAACAAGAAGTAGGTATTACGTATGTACATCATAGCAATAGGTATATTTGTCATTTACGTGGGGTTCGTGGTTAAGACATAGATATTTGTTGCGTAGTAAGCCAGTTTCTGCTGAAAAGGACATCGAGACCGAAAACCGCGACAGAGCGACAATTTTAGGTTTATATTTACGGTCAAATGTTAAATATTATTAGAGTATTACACTTTTATACCGAAATAGATGTAACATAATCTAAACAGAAGATTGTGGAAACAAAATAGTTCCACTTTACTCAAAGATATTGGATTCAGAAATAAGATTGGATCGTATGCAAAATATTTGTTCTAGAAAGATTTTATTTAGAAATTCCTAACAAAGTTTCCATGAACAAAATCCTTGTAAACGAATTTATTGTAAAATGTATGGCCGTGGCCTTGAAACCTACATAGCGTCTTTAAGTTTCAAGAAAAAACTTACAATCGCCAATGCCCGTGAAACACAATTGAAGTAGGTACCTAAATTGTTTTTTCCGAGCTGATATACCTGAATTCATTTATGGACAATTTTGGTCTTTCTAAGCAACTTATCAATGGGGTCAAATTAGACCATGAGTACTGGTAAAAAATATACATTTGCTTTATGTCGTAGCTACTTAAGTCTGTTGTACCTACCTTGTTTCAGGTACATAATAGGTTTTACTTTTTACTTTGTCATACTTAGTAAAAAGTAAAACTTGAAAAAAAGCAAGTTGATATAAATATTAGACACGTAATTTTTTCGTCGTAAACTTACGACGATACATTGATAAGAAATGTCGCATGACGTCACAATATCGTACGTTTTGTATAACATCGTGACGTAATTAGCCCCCACTCTTGAACTTTAATTCGCTTTAACTCCTTAGTTTTCAGTTATTAAAAAAAAAACAGAATATAAAGATTAAATTTTGATGATTAAATAAGATTAAATTGTGTCTATATTTTTTTTATTATACATATAATTTACGGACTAAATAGATTTTTACTTTTCATAACCAGTCAACATCTCTAATGGTCCAGTACATGACATCCATTCTATTCAGATGTTAGCTATCGTAAAAAGCATACAAGATCAAAATGTCTTCTTTCTTTCATTCAACAACGTCCACCGTTATAATAAATATCCGTCTGAGCCACATAATATCACGGTTATTCCACTATTTGTCAAAGGAAACAGCGTCTAAACGGTTCGAAACGTTTTTATGACAAGCTCCTGTTGCCAAATAAGATTTTCATGTGTATTTCTTTTTCGTGTATTAGACATTATGTTTATTGTGTCTGCGGCAGTAATTTCACATTTTTATGAAACAAATACAACAACTATTTGATAATTAATGTATCATATTAAAGGTGTTGTTTATCAACATTTTATTTATGTATTTTGACAAATACAATAAATTAGGGCTTAGTTTACCTACGCCAGATGATTTTTATTCGTGAAATTAAAATGACTTCTGTCAAATTTTGTATGGAACTGTCAAAAATTTAAAATTATTTCTCGGATAAAGTTATATAGCGTTGGAAAAATCAGCCATAAGACGAATATCTGTAAACTTTTTAATGACTCAACTCCTTTCTTTAAATTCTCAATCTACCTTTCAAATTCATGAAATCTATCTTGCTGGTTTTAAAAGGCCCGAAGACCAAAATTCATGGCTACGAATGTAATATAGAACTTTGCCTATTTCAAACTAATATCATACCTAAGTTTTAAGAAAACACAAGACAAAATACCTCCAAAATATCAATGTTGTCTACACCAAAACTTAGTTATAAGGGTCTAGGCTTAACATAGTTAAGGTTCCTTAAACTTGTTACAAGTTTCTGTATGTATAGACGGTGCTAGTAGTGACCGCAGCCTTGGAAGGGCGAGACGACACTCGCTAACTAAAACTAAACCCAACTACCATCTATCAATGACAAAACATTATACTTATAACAAAATTACCATAGACATATACCCTACTTAAAAACTAAAAAGTTTCAATGCTAGGATTTGTGTTAAAGCTAAAAATAGGCTCCAGAAACTAAACTGTAAAGTGGGCCCACGACACGCATAAAAACTATTTCAGTAAACTTTTTTGTTGCGTGACTTTTGGCGACAAATGTTTGTTTGGTAAACTCCCGCCAAAATTTCGACACTTCACGTTTAGAAGTTATTAAACTGGGCTAGAAAAATAATTTAATAGAATAAATATTTATTTTAGGCATGTGATTGGTACTGTAATTTAAAAACCAATTTTAATTAAACATAAATTGTATACGTGGCCTAGACAGATGTCGACGTAAAATATAATTATTTATATCTGCTTGTCAGAGGAACTGTGGGCAAAAACAATTGAGACTGAGGATTATAATCTGCGGTCAACGACCTTAGTACTACAATGGTAGGATTAAACGGATTTGCGTTTACGGGTGTACGATTGACACCTAATTCTCACAAATGACGGAAAAGCGAGAGATAGAAAGACAGTTTATTTATTAGCTTTAATATTGTATTAAAAATGTTACATATATTATTTTTGTTACCTTTATTACAAGCTGTATTTAGCTGTATAACGAATAAACTTTGACAATATATTCCGGCAATTTAAAGATAATTTAGAGTTTGACATAATTTACAAAATATTGTATAATATATTTTGTACAATTGTTATATTTAAATAATTTTGCAAAATTAAAAAAATGGCTCCTTTTCCAATTGATTTTTTAACGATTTGTTTTACAAAGCTAAGCCGAGTAAATACAGAATTTACTCCTCGCCATTGATATTCTTACAACTGCATCTACAAAATTTAATTTAAAAGCTAAGGAAAACACAAGTATTGACACTGTTCCAAGAAAATGTAGCTAAAAAACTGAATAACCCACCAGGTGCACAAAATTGAAGGTGCACTTTTTCACATTCAAGCGCTTTTGTGCAGTGTAAGTTACTGCAGTTTTGTTGGCCAGTCTATGCCCTAGTACATATTACTCGCTTCGCCTTTAGTTTAGAGAAATTTATTGGTTTTTAAACTGGTTTCGACAGTGAAAGATATATCGAAAGAGATTAAGGAAATAGTTTAAACACCAGTGCTGTTGCCAAAATGGTAGAAAAAAGTATTGGTAGTTTGTCATTATTATTTGAATGAATTTTATGTGATCTTGGTATTTTTGCTTTAACTTGGTGTTCATCATTATGTCACAACATGATTTTCTTTTGTTTCCCGTTACTTTTTTAGATATATGCAAAGACAATTATATACCTACTTAGGACCATAGCTGTGCTATTATAATAAATAAATATAAACAAAATCAAACTGTTTAATAATACACAGGGTGTGATTTAATATTTTCCTTTGTTATTGAAAAGGGTAAATTGACGATACTACAGGCAAGCGACAGGTGGGAAGACATGGTGAAATTATCCAACAAGACTGACATAGATACTGAAAAGAAACATTTCTGTATTACTTAGGAAATTATGGCAGTAGACTGCAATGGCTTTCCCGTTTGGAGAATCATTCTGGTGGCTTGGGTTTATGTCTCGACAACCTATTAAAACTAATTTAACCACAAACAGTTGAACGGCAATAGCACTGAAATTTGAGATTTTTTTTTGTTTATTTGGAGATTTTTTAATGCCAATCTTTTCATAACCGATATAGAGACCATAGTTTACTTTTGTACAACGATAAAAATATCACCTTGTATAAATAATTCCAGTACACTTCCACGTTTTACCACACGGCCAAAATAACCCTACAATGGCGCTAACTGTTCCGGAACAAGTGACGAGCTGCTATTGACACGTCTATTACCGTGCAACACGAGGATAGTCGCGTGGTCGCGTCACGTGACTCCTAAAGGGTTAAATCGGAGTGTTTGGGCATTTTGTTTGGTGGACCGTGACGGGAACGTAGATATATTTAGGTGTTTGTATGCTCAATGATGTAAGGTTTAATAAAAGCATGGTTTAGATCAATCTTTTGGAAATGAAATTTGATGGTGCGTGTATTGTAACCTATCCGTAGATAGGTTTCCCTACTAGAGATAAGTTAAAATCCTTTTTGAACTAGACTATACTATTCCGTTATAGGCCGTTTATCTAATTGAGATGGGATTAGAACTTCGTGTTCTTAAAAAGAAAGTTGTATGTTTTCTTCCGCGTAAGCTTTTTATCACCAAAGTATGTTGGGTTCGGCTTCTATTCTCACCAAATTTGGGCGTTATTGGTCATTATGATTACATAGAACTGTTTATATAACCTATCAGCATTTAGCTCTTACTACAATTTTGAAGTTTGTTGTCTTGAAGAAACTAAACTGCTTTACATTTTGTAACTAACGATAGTTTTAGATACATATGTAATACCACAAATAAATTTGAATACCATAACTTTAAATCTTCCAATATTTTCCACCAAATATTTATATAGTACTAGCTTTTGCTCGCGACTTCGTCCGCATGGAGTAATGACTTCCGTCAGACACACTTTTCTCCCCTTTGGGGGGGAATTTCCAAAAATCCTCTCTTAATGGTATCCTACTCCACCCAACAAACACACATGCCAAATTTCAGCTCTTTACGATCAGTAGTTTCGGCTGTGCGTTGTCTGTCAGTCAGTCAGTCAGTAACGGAAGAGTTTTATATATATAGATTTGCGCCCCGCCCCGAATTTGCAAGGGTTGACAAAATATCAATGAATTATACATATAAACCATCCTCTTGAATCATTCTATCTATTGTTGAAAACTGCATTACAATCCGTTGCGTAGTTTAAAAGATCTAAGCGTACAAACAGCGGGAACGACTTTTTTTTTACGATGCAAAAACAAACATTTTTCCATAAATAAAACACGGTGATTTACAACTACGAGTGGGACAAGTAATATCCAGTTCATAGCATTAACCTGCGGTTTTCATGCGACAACGAAAGCTTGCGTATTCCCACGACAGGACATTTGTCTAAAATACTTACAAAATACAAAGAAATAAAAGAAACTTGTGGTTGTTTCCTTCATCGCTTGCTAATTTTATTGCCGATTTATAGCGTTTTCTGCTAAAAGTTTATACATAAATGTATTTTTTGGTGAATTAATTTGATATAAGCGTCACGCCAGTCGTATTCGCAGGGTTAATTTGGTAAGGTATGAAGTATGAATAAAATAATAAAAATGAAACAGTGGCACACCAAAAGTGAAACCTTGAACTCTTACAATATATGTATGTAGATACTTAAATACAGAGGTGTCAGTAAGAATAACGGTAATAGTGTCGAATTCAATTGTTTTTTTTTTCATCTCAAAAATGCCTACGGCGCCAAAGAAGTTATCACTTAAAAAAAATGTAAATGTCATATGATCGTATAAAAGCATTTGCAAATAACAATCCTGTGCCTTCGATCTATATAAAATATGAAAGTATCTTAATTAAAACATCTGAACATCTTTAATATTTTATGTTAGCATTCAAGAAACAAATATTTGATATAAATATTTCATGAGCAAACGCCGAGAGCTCAAGCTCTTTTTACTCAAAGATTAATCCTTCGAGTCGGTACCTTAATACTTTAAACTTTGAGTAAAGGACCGAATTCACCTCCAGCCAATCAAGATATCCATTGTCTGAATAATTACTCCCAAGACGAGGTGTTAATTTTCGTCAACCGTTTATTCACTCGTTAATCCGGACCACAGGACCAAGAGTTTAATATTAGGGTACGCAACTAATAAGGATCGTGTTTCCCTTAGGACATAATGTGGAAGGCCGCACAAGATGGAGGTCTAGAGGATTAATCAAGGAGGACCCGGGACAAACCAATGTTCCTTAAATATGTCACGTATACGCTTAAGCATTCATAAAATAAAGATAAATTAGATTTGTGACTAGAGAACCTTTCATTGAGCAGTTCAACTAAGTTTCAGAACGTATTACAACTTAGGTAGATGTAAAAACAGACTGCAAGAAAAAATCTTGATATTTTTTTTAAAGGAGCTCCTCTTTTATCATCTGATCAATAAGATAAGCATTATACATTTTAGCAAAATTAGGTAGTTGCGTGTCTAACTCAAGAAATTACTCGATGAGTTTCTTAGAATCTTCTCCATATTAAATATTATTACTCCTAAGGATTCTCATTACACTTTGAATATGCTTGATATTTTAGAATAATGTCAAGGACTTATATGTTAAGGTTTGCCACGCCCCAAGGTGGGAAAATTATTAGTAAAAAACATGACATTTGAAACAGAAGGACCGATATTGGTCCTTCGAAATTAAGAGCCTTAGTAATCTTTATTTTGCAACAATACTGTTAAAAGCCATTCTCATTTAATCAGTAAAGACTTTAATATTCTCTGGATATCGGTGTTGCTGGTCTAACAAATTGAACAATTTTAGTGTAAAGCTACAATGACATAAGATGTTACAATGAGGCCTCCGCAATAAGTCTGTAACTTTAAGTTTTCGATCAAAAAGAGCTTACGAGAAGGCACCAATTTGTTCTAGATTCCACCACGAATTTAATTAAAATAGTATTAACTGTAGCACTTTGTTTTCTACGTAGTTAGTACCAAATAAATGAGTACGGTGCATTCTGTTTGGAGGTACATATTTAGAGCAGGAAAAGGTAGAGACGCAGTGAAGGAACGCAAAGGTAAAATTTGAAGCCTTCTCAAGCCATAAACTAATAACAAAACTACAGTCCGTACTCACAATAAAGAATACCTAATCAAAACACTCTCCAAAAATTATGATGAAAGGTGACATGTTTCATGCTTGAGTTTTTACCTGCAACCATTAGGTATAGGTACCTACATAAGTGTAGAAAAAACAAGTAATTCGGTATAATTAAAAAAGGTATAAAAATAAAACTGTAAGTAAGTGAGTACATTATTCTTTGATTACAAACTTGTCTCCGAATGAGCGATCGAATTGTTTTCCAATTAACACCGCGGATCGGTCATCCGTCACTGACGACCGACAACTCTATATACAGACTTTATTTCTGTTTATGTTCGTAATTATCGCAACGTCAATAAATCGAAGTCAATTTATAGTGTCCCCATTTTATCAGGATACATTCGAGCGTTTTTAATTGCAGATCAATGATTAATGAAGGCATTATGAGCAATATTTTGACGTTAATGTTTTCGAAACATAATTTTAGTATTATTTAATAAATAAAATTGATTGTAAGTATGTAATTGATATAAAGAACATACTGTTATAATCTATTTTACAATATGAAATAAATTGCTGATGTTAACAATTTGTATTCGATATAAATGTAGTTTCTTGGTTGCGACGCAGAGTCAACACGTAACAACATTCCGGTGCATTTGTAATTCCGTTGTGTGCAAGTCAATTTAATAAATCTATTATTAGCAGTCAAAGTGTTTTTTTTTTTAAAGGACCCACAGGCTGCCGTCCTAACAATACACTATTAAGGGATTACCCCTCAATATTATAATGACACGCACACAGTAAGGTGAACCATATACTTATTGTATTATGGTTGTTTTTAATGCTTGGATATGTGTAATTTTGACACTATTTCTATCTAACATTTAAACTTTAAAGGAATTCCTTCTTTTAAAATTACATTCATGTTAAAGTTTTTTATGGCAAAACTTAGACGATTACTAATGGAGATATAACACGGTCCCTACCACAGTGGCGGGCGGTGGCGGTAAACTATTCAGGGTCCGATTTCCAGGTCGATAATTAAGGTTTTCTCTTTCAGTCTTAGGATTACTGTGCTTATAGACTCGTCTTTTACGTAATTAGAAATTCGATCTAATTCTTTTGTCGGAAAACGCAGGTAATTAGGAATGAAGGCTAGGATTTAAATGAAGACATGTAATAAACTTACCAGGATTTTAAGCTGGAAATTTCAGCAAACTTTTAGATGATGTGAAAATTAAAAAACCGGACAAGTGCGAGTCTGACCCGCGGAACTGCGATGGTTCCGTATAAATTTTTCTGATTTTCGACAAATTTTCCTCTCTGTTAATTCTCATAGAATCCGAGAAGAACTTACCTGTGCGGTTAAATTTCCAGCAGTAAATTGTGACGTTCTAGCGTTATGCCGAATTTTGTGATTATGGGTGGACGACGACAGGTAGTAAGTAGTTGGTAACCTGTAGGTTTTGAGTTTCACGAAAATGTATGGGAAAAACATCCTTTCCCAAAATTGGCGATAACGCCCCCTTGTGGGCGCCGCAGGCCATAAGGGGGGTAGTAAGAGACCAAGAAAAAAATCGAATCTCCGCCAATATATAGTGATAGTTATAGTGGTTTTTAAGTAGGTGAAAAATGGGGGCGCTAAAATATAATTTATTTTCAAAGTAGGCACTAGACAAAATAAGTTTGGGAACCATTGCCATAAATGGCTGATTTTCTAATCGCTTTGAGTTAGAAGCTTGATTTTTTTTCTCTTGTTTTAAAGTACCGTAGACCTCAGTATTTGATATTAATTTCAACATGGTACGTAACAATGAAACTTGATAACGAAAAAGACGGACAAAAAAGCGAAGTGAAAACAAGTATAAAAGTTTCTTTTTTTCTGAGGTACAAACCTTAAAAATTATGGATGTATTGAAATTTTAAAATTTATAAATTTGGCATCTAGTAGCATCTTAATTAGTTAAAAGTTATTAATAGTTACATAGTTTTATTTTGAAGTTTTAATTTTAGTATAGCTTAAGTCTTTGATTATATATATAATTTGTATTAATATTGATTTATCTATGAAAAATAAAGGGTAAATCGAGCGCACATGAACTTATCCGCTAATAAAGGACCTCCAATTTTAATTTATGAAAGTGCCCTTTACATACTAAAGTGCACTATATCATAATTGTTTACGCATCATCCATTACGCTTGTGTGGACACTCCTCTTAACTATAGAGATAGACTAAAGTGGAATTTAATGTAGGGCTATTATCGCGAAATATATTTTTATTCAGGTCAGACTTGGTTTACCTTTTTAAAAACTAAGCTACAGTCCCATATTGGCATAGACTTGTAGAGAATGGCGTATGAATATAATATATCTCTCTGGGCATAAGCCCTATTCATAAGCCCTCTGGGCACCGGATGATGACGCTCAGCAGTGGGATGACAGATGACTGTAGACTGTAGACTGATGATGATATCTAATACATAATCTCCAGTTCATTTCCATTTACGAGTCAAGAGATATCTGTGACGGAATTTCTAATCTATTAAAAACCCAACAGTTAAAATACAAGTGAACATATTTTTCATGAGAACGCCTACAAATTAATCTTCACAAAATTATTCTTACTACAGACTTACAGATTAAGTATGAAAACAGTCCTAAAACAAAATAAACAAACCATTTAAATCCTAAAACCAAATCTTGAATTTGTTTATGACGGAAAAAATAATTAAATTCGCATTAGGTCTTCAGTAAGCCTGAACGACAAAGATATTAGCGTTTTCATTGTCCCTTAGGGGTTAATTAAAATAAAAAACAAAATAAACCTTACTTAAGCAGACTTTGTAAAAGCAAACGTAAAAGTTCATGCCTGAAATAACAAGGTCGCTGTTATGAAAATCGTTTTTCACTTTATTATTTTTGAGTTGTGTAAAGTGTCATACGTAATTTTAATAGGTAAGTCTCGACCGTAACGTATTGAGGTATTATCTTTAGTACTAAGTACACTAAACACATACCTTATCTCATAATAAAATATTGCGAAAGTAACTCTGCTAAGAGTTTTACCAACAAGTACCAGCTTGTCTGCGCGATTTAAACGCACCTTAGTGTTTTCTTGTACAAAACATTAAACCAACTCAATGAAATTTGCACTTTATCGAAATTATAACTAAAACCACGCAGGCGAGTCTATATAATAAAGCCAATAGATATACACACAGTACTCTGCGGGGCTTAGCTTAGCTTTGACGTTTGTCACGGAAAGACGATAATGATGTCCAAAAAGTTAAACCACTCATCCATATTTTAACAAACGTTCAAATTATGACAACAAGAAAATTACAAACAAAAAACAAACAATTAGGTCAAGAGCGAAGAGAGGCACGCGTCATTTCAAGCACTCATTGATAAGTGGCTGTAGACATCACATTTTTGTGAACAAGAAAAACTCTCGATAGAAAATGCAGAGAAAGTTGGCAAGAGCCCAACACACATTTGAGGGCACAAACATTTGTTTACGCGTCACAATAGACAAGGAAATGTTTGCAAAGTAGTTACAGCGGTGATTGGATGAAAATGGAGTGAATTTTAAAGTCTATAACCAATTTCTATCAGTCTAGTGAGGATCAGATAGGAGATGCGTCAAATTATGTATCTAGGGTCTAAACGTGCTCTTCAAGTAAAGTCTTAGGTACTTTGCAAATTAGCCCGGTTCCTGAATATTAAGTATTTTTTGTTTTTAAATTACTATAATTTATAACAGTTATTTTTTGTCATTGTCTCCTCTATTCATAATAGGTACGCATCTCATTCCATTCTTTGATTATAATAAAATATTTTAATTTTATTTTTCAATGTAACTAACAATTTTTTAATGGGTATTTTTAATAATATTAATTTAATTACAATTTAATAATTATTTAAAGAGTATAGCTTATAGCAACACATTCCACTTTGTAATTTTAAACTTAATTTACTGCAGATAAATTCCGCGATTTGTTTTTAATTCATGTCTGATATATTCATGTTTTTAACGCTCTAAGAACCGGACTAGTAACGGTTGTCACATTTCCTGACTTAACATGTTGTACTTAGTGAGATCTCCTAAGTCTATCAATGGCCATACCTACTTATTTTTAAAGTAACAGACTAGAACTCACTAGAAAGAAACAAACCTTAACTTAAATTATAAAAGTATTCTGTTGTAGAATAACAGCGAAAACTCCAAGAGGTAAATGCCGATAATTTATTAAAAAAAAATTACAGCCGACGTTTTTAACCATAAAATGAAAAGTACGAATTAGCATAAACCGTCTACCATAATCCTACATTCTTAAAGTCTTTTGGGTAATGACCTTACCCGTTGCTCGTTAGAAGCCCGCTTGTTAAGAATAAGGGCTATTACTTACCTTTACAGCCTAATAAACAGTCAAATAGAAGTAAAATTGTATTATAGTCTCTTCTTATTATTACAGTTACGTTCTGGCTGATCATACTTTTGCCTTGTATACTTTCTTTTTTTTTTCATAAATATGGATATTATACGAGTCTTCTATAAATATCGTAATGCTATGATGTTCACTGATGGCCCATAAATAGTATTGTATAGGCACCCCACAAAACATATTCTTACTAATATTATAAATGCGAAAGTAACTCTGTGTGTCTGTCTGTTGCGCTTTTACGCCAAAACTACTAAACCGATTTAAATGAAATTTGGTACACAGATAGTCTAGAGCCTGAGAAAGGACATAGGCTACTTTTTGCCGCGATAACCGACCTCCACGCAGGTGGAGCAATGGGAAATAGCTAGTATTATGTATAGATTGTCGCAGATAACGCAAAAACATCTACTTCACGTGCCACTTTTCATGCCCGGCTTAAGCATAATATGCTTAACGTGGCAACTGACAAATGAATCGTGCCTACAACATTTTTAAGTTGATCCTATTTTCAAATCATCACTAAATAATGCTTTTGACATCAGAGTAGGTAGTCAAAAAATGACACGCTTGGTTTTTATACAGATCGTGTTACTTGCGTTACTTAGTTAAATATATATCTGTGAGACACCCTGTTGGTAAACGGAGATGGATAAATGTAACAAATGTATCGTGAAATTGCTAATAAACCACCGTGAAATAAATAACTCTCATTTTATTGGGTACAGGTGCCAAACGCTATAAAAATGAAACCAGGAAGTCATTTATTTTTTAAATGGACAATAATAATTTTCTTTATGGTTAGGAATATAAAATAATATAGCTTCATACGGCAGGCACTGAAAAGTTAATAAAATAATAATGTAACGAGTTTTACACTTCCGTTATAAAGATTTATATTGCTGTTATGTGGTTTTTATTATATGTTTAATATTAAGAGCAGGGGTGTAATGCTGCGAAATTGCGAATGTAATTTATAAGCAACACCCAAACGCTAGTAGCAAAATGCAAGAGGAAAGTGGTTTTGCTTATTATGACAATATAAAATATATATTTATGCTTTTTTTTAATACCTACGTGTACATGGATGGATTTATACTTTAATAAGTGTTTCTAAAATCCTTAAAAAAAATATTTTTTCTAAACTTTTTATTTACTGCAAAATTTTTTGGTTAAAATGAAACGTTTCTGTCAATTTCGTTTTGACAAGACAATAACCATGTGACTCAGTGACAGCGTCAGCTGTTAGTTTGCTGACGTCAATGTCAAAACAAGAATTTATTTTTATACGTCCTACTTAGTTTTTAAATGAAATAAAGTATAATAATATAGGTTAATTACATTGTACATACATTGTTGTATAATTTCTAAGTCATGAGTGATAATAACAAGGCTTCTTTGCGGATAGACTGGTTCGACGGAACCCTGATTGAAGATGCGAGACCGAATAGCTCTGCAGCAACATCAGAGTTTGCTGATGAAGAGCCACCAGAACCAATGGTGGCACCCAAACCACAGGTCACAGAGAAAAAGCCAATCGGATTTAAGAGATTGCTTGACATCTCCACATTAAACACTCCAATTTTAAATTTAGAAGTATCCCATAGGCCTGGCTTCTGGAACCTACTTGACGAAGAAGAACTAAAGGGAGACTTTATAGTTTTAATTGTGAAAATATTAGCAAATATATACAAGACCTTGGAGCCCGGTGAAAATTCAAAAATAGTCAAATTGTTGAGAACTCGGTTTCAAAATTCGAACTTCTTGGTGAATATTAAGAACTATTTGGATGAGTTGCCTAGTGTGAGGATTGTTGAAAAGAGGTTGAATTCACAGTTATGGGACGACGCAGAATCTTTTTATGTGAACATCTTGGATCTGTGTGAAGGGATTATGAACTTTGAGAGTGATAATGTAGAATTCATAAAAGAAATACTGGATTTGTTGGAATTAACCGAAGTCAGTGCTATAGGTGTAAGGGAGGAACACACTGAAAGGTTCAGCAATGATTTATTTGTGAAGATTGAGGACTTGAAGTCTAGAGCAATGAGATTATTAAAAGATGAGGTAAATGTAGCTGTTTAATAGGCATGTTTCCTATTTTTTTTTTAATGTAGATTGCTTGTAGATTAATGAATTTTATTGGACACGTATTTTTTCTTTTTTCCTGCAAACAAAACATGATCAAAATACAGAGAACGGAAATTACGCGTGACGTCACTCCTCGCTACGATTTTTAGCGAGGCGTGGCGTCATAAGCCCCCACTCCGAAACTTTAAAGCGGTGTATCTTTGTATTTTTTTATTGTTTTGATAAAAGAAAAAATACGTGTCTAATATTTTTTTATTATCTAACTGACGTTGACGTTGACGTTAACTGAACTGACTAACTGACGGACTAAATAGATTTTAACTTTTCATACCCAGGAAACATCCCTATTGTTTTGTAAAATATTAAAAAAAAATGTTTATAACCTTTCCTAAAAAATTTGGTGTTTTATACTGAATTTGACCTAATATCTCTTACTACTACTCTAATTACAACCTATTATTTTATAATGAAAAAAAATCCAAACTTTTCTTGCTTGATGTTCATTGACCAGTGATTACATTATTGAAGCTTATAGTAGTAGTATATAAATTATCTGTAATATTTATTAAATTATAAGTTCAATTTTCTATTTTCAGGATCTAAGTGAAGTCTACAATGACAAAGTTAGACCGCAAGAAATGCAGAACCAAGATAAACATTACTTCAAGAATCTTAACATATTTCCAACACAGGATGATTTACTTTCAGTCAACAAGGTTCCGATACAACCAAATATTATAAATGGTGCTTACGCTACTATAGAACATTATTTAGACATACAGTTCAAGTTGTTAAGGGAAGATTGTTTCGGACCCCTACGGGAAGGAATATGTTGGTAAACATTATTTTAATTTATTGGATTTATTTTTAATTTATTATTGATATATACATAATGAAAAGAGTTTTCATATTTCAGGTAAATATTTGGAGAATCCGTCTAAAAGGCGGCATGAGAATATTAGGTAACTTTTTAAATGTTTAAAACGATATGATTTTTTGATTAACATAAATTAAAAAAAAACTTTTCTTTTTCTTAACATAAGTTTTAACAATACTGGCTATTCACGTTATTTAAACAGGTTTAGCATTCAGGAGGAAAGGGAGGTCTTTGCCCTGCGTTTGGTTAAGAATACTAAATGGTTACTCCTTTTAAAGGAAATCCCTTTGTACCATAAGAGCTGTTTTCGATTGACATAGCTCATTGTGCTCATAACAAGACAAGACTATAATTAATTACTGTATGAATGTGGGATATCTGATTAAGAATACAAGACTTGTAAAATAACTTTCGTATTCATAATTATTTAAAACAAAACGGTTTACTCACGTATGTTCTCGGGATCGCCCGACTAGTTTCAGACTCAATAGGAGTCCCTAATCATGAGCTGACGCGGCGGCGGTGGTGTCGTGCGTCGAACTCGCGACTAGTCGGGCGATCCTGAGAATATGCGTGAGTAAACCGTTTTGTTTTAAATAATTATAAAGACTACAAGACATTTATGTATTTACTTGTGTGAAAGAAATATCATCTCAATTCCAGAGTATATCCAAAAGTGCGTGTTCTTCGTAACTACGTAAGCAACAATCGAGTGGGTCATCTAGTGGACATCGCTTGGAAGGAGCGCATCAACAACAGCGCTGTTGACTTCAAGAGATACGCGAACAACAAGCAACTCATGTTCGGATCTTTATTGCTCTTCACCAGTGATAATTTTGAAACGATTTTGTGTGCGACTGTACTCGATTCTAGTTTGGGACTGCTTAGTGAAGGTTATGTAAGTGTTTATTTTATTGATTTTAGGAAAGGCTTAAAAGCAAAAATAAAATATTATGTACTTACTAGCTGTTTCCCGCGGTCCCGCCCGCGTGGATGTCGGTTATCGCGGAAAAAAGTAGCCTGTGTCCTTTCTTAGCCTCTAGACTACTATCAACTATCTGTGTACCAAATTTCATGTAAATCGATTTAGTAGTTTGGCGTGAAAGCGCGACTGACAAACAGACAGACAGAGTTACTTTCGCATTTATAATAATAGTAAGGATTAGTAAATTACTGGATATACATATGAATTCGACGACCTCCGTGGTCGAGTGGTGTACACACCGGTTTTAAGGTGTCGCCAGCTCTGAGGTCTCGGGTTCGATCCCCGGCCGGGTCATTGTAGAAAACCACTTTTCTACATTGTCACGGGTCTGGGTGTTTGTGGTACCTTCGTTGTCTCTGAATTCCATAACACAAGTGCTTTAGCTACTTACTTTGGGTTCAGAGCAATGTATGTGATGTTGTCCACATTTATTCATTATTCAATTTACATCGTCCGCAAAAAGGTCAGAAATCCCACTGGTACCATATGTACCAATAAAAATATACAGTTAGATAAAATGTAACTACAGTGTGTCAAAACAGGACAGGATCAATCTTCATGTCGTACGTTCTCATTTCAGATAGCAGTATCATTTCAAAACCCAACATCGAAGAGCATATTCTCTGAAGCATATCTGATGGTGGAAAGTGAAGTGTTCTTCGAACCCTACCACAGAGTTCTGAAGGTTCTACAACAGTCTAGAATAGATGATCTTCCTATGAAAAAGTATATTGTAGATGTTCAGGTCTGTTCATGTTTTAAAAACTACGCTTTTTTTTCTGTCTGTTCCCAAAATCAGATAAGTTTTTTTTTTACAGAAACAATCGAGTCATCCCTCTTACCTAACGAACGAAACGATATACACTTTGCCTATTGAATCCGAAGAAATTCCCTTCCCAGTATTAGGTACACAACAATGGCCTGACCAATATTTTGGCCTCGACAACTCCCAATTAGAAGCTTACAAGTTCGCTTTAACACGAGAATTCGCCGTAATTCAAGGCCCACCAGGAACTGGTAAAACTTACATTGGGGTGAAAATCGCTTCTACCTTACTAAGAAATTTAGCACTCGAAGGCACTCCGATGCTGGTCATTTGCTACACGAATCACGCTCTTGATCAATTCCTAGAAGGCATCTTAGGTGTAACTAATAGTATAGTGAGATTAGGCAGCCAGAGCAAAAGTCCTTTGTTAGAAAAGTTTACGCTTCACAATTTAAGAACAAAAATCAAGTCGAAATACTCTTACTTGTATGCGAGCAAGAGAAATGAGTTGGAGAAGATATTCAAAGAAGTGACAGACGTGCAAGGTGAAATAGAAAAATGCGAAAGAGAGATCGTGACTTATAAGAATTTGAAACCTCATCTGAAAGTTGGCGATAAGAATTACGAACTGAAAAGTACTAAAGATGATAGTATTCTCCATTGGCTATTTGGTCATTTAGAAGATGATTTAGAACTTCTTGTAGAATCTGATGATTCCAACGATTCTGAGCTTATCGAAGAAGATTGGGAGAAACTAGATGATCTAGCTCTTACGGAAGAAATTGAAACCTGTTTCTCGGAGAAATGGGCGCTGACAGAAATAGAATCGATGTTGAATAGTATAAAGTATGTTAAGGATATAACTGA
Organism: Diachrysia chrysitis; assembly: GCA_932294365.1. Lineage (NCBI taxonomy): Eukaryota > Metazoa > Arthropoda > Insecta > Lepidoptera > Noctuidae > Diachrysia > Diachrysia chrysitis. Next base: position 10,350,890 of record OW028654.1, on the reverse strand, counting down.
CAACCATTTGGAAGGGCAGAAGATGACTGAAAAGTTTGAGTTGCAGATCAAAAGAGTTAAGAAGAGATTAGATTGTTTTAAGGTAAGTGTTAAAAATGGAAACAGGAAACTTTGTATTACAGAAAAATAACTAATAGGTAATCTCTTTGTTACAGAAATACAGAGCTTTACAGAACAGTAAACAAGAACATAAAATAGAAGTTAGTAAAGACTTATACAGTTTGAACCCTGAACAAAGATGGCGCATATATTACGCTGCTGTGGAATCTATAAAGAATGAATTACTGGTCAAAATGAATGCTTTATTGGTGAGTTATTATATTAAGTTTGCATTAGTTCATAATCTGGGAAATGGATATTTTAAGGGATGGGAACCTGGTGTCCCTGAACACAGGCCTCGAGAATAGCTTAGGCACCAGTCCTCTACAATATATACTTACATAACTAAATTATGTATACCTATTAAACTTTTTATTCATAACTGTATATTGTAGTGAGAAAAATATTATATCATTATTATCTACTTTGTAGAATTATGGAAGTTAGTTAGTATTTAAAATTGGCAACACAAAATTTATGGTATGCTTTAATAGTCACTTGAAAAATACATCAGTTTACCTGAAATTGCAAAATTTTTAAAAAATAACCATATGGTTTCATTACAAAAACACATATTCTATTTCGATCAATATGGTAGATCAAATTTAGTTTTACTCAAACTTGTTACTTTAAGGACCAACACAACTCAACAAATCAAGAATTAAATGAAGTAGCTACATTGATTGATGGTGAAGTAATGAGGACCGTCAGGGTAGTTGGAGTCACCACCACTACCGCTGCCAGGAGACACGACCTTATGAGGAAGCTGCTATCACCTATAGGTAAAGTATACATGTTGATGATGTAGTATCAAAGGACCAAAACAAAAAAGGACCATTTTTGTAAGACCTAAAATTTTAAAGAAATCCTGGCACTCGTAGGGTTTACTTTGGATTTATACAGGGTTGATATGACCTTTACATTACGTAGGTATCCTAAGCGTGGTCATTAGGTTTTATTACTATACTATCATAAAACTACTTTAAAAAAAAATGGTTATAATCAAAGTGAAACGCAAACATCACGTAGGCGTAGAGGCAATTTTTGATAAAAAAAATGATAATTATAATATTTTCCTTCCAGTAATTGTAGAAGAAGCAGCAGAAGTATTGGAAGCACACATCGTTGCATCTTTAACTCATCGATGTCAACATCTTATACTCATTGGTAAATCATAAAATATAATTATCAACACTTTCATCAATATTGCTATTGCTATACATTATTGCGCACTTAGTCATTGTTCATAAATGCACCATCAACTTGTATTAATTGAATGCAAAACAGAAATAATCGACGTAAGGTTAATTATATTCTTACTTTTAAAAGCAACATGAAATAAAGCATTTAATTTTACTCTGTACATAAGGTTCATTATTGTATTCTAAAACTACAGGTGACCACAAACAGCTCCGTCCGACAGCTGCCCACTACAAGCTAGCCAAAGACTACAATCTAGAAGTATCTCTCTTCGAGCGTATGATACGCAACGGCATCCACGCTCGCACCCTCACCACACAACGTAGAATGAGGCCCGACTTCGTACAGCTGATTGTACCAGCTATATATGACAGGCTGGACTCACATACAAGTGTTTATACATACCCTGATGTGAGAGGAATGAGGGATAATATGTTTTTCTATAGCCATGAGGCGTTTGAAGATTCTGAGGTTAGTAAAAAATATATTTACTTTGGACCTGTTTTCATCTTGATCGATCCTAGCTGTGAAAATAATGCGTTTTTTTTTTTGTATAATTATGTGATCTTAAACTCAAATCAACGAATATTGATAATTAGACAGACAATGTAATTTGAACCTTATTACCGCCGTTGACCACGTGATTAATAAAATTGTTGTCTACACTATACTAGCTGTCCGCCCCGGCTTCTCACGGGTGGCGTGACATTTTTTTTATATTTATATTTTAGATTTATTAAAAGTATTTAAAAAATGCGCTTGGATTGCACAGTTTTTGTTTTTCTGTGAGATTTGACTCTCACAGAAAAACAAAAAACTGTGCAATATAAAAAATGTATGTAAAATACAAAAGAATACTTATTTTACCACAGTATAAATAAGCCTCTATGATGACGACCTACGTGGTCAAGTGGCCACCTTGAAACTGGTGTGGCGAACACCACGATTTTCAAGGTGTCGCCAGCTCTGAGCTTCCGGGTTCGATCCCCAGCCGGGTCAATGTAGAAAACCACTTTTCTATATTGTCTCGGGTCTGGGTGTTTGTGGTACCTTTGTTGTCTCTGAATTCCATAACACAAGTGCTTTGGCTACTTACTTTAGGTTCAGAGCAATGTATGTATATTGTAATTATAATAAATACTTAATTATGATGATTATCTATAGAAAGCTTATTAAATAAACTTAAGTGTGTAGGTATATATAATAATAAGAGTTATAATATAATAGGTAATTACAATTTAATTTAGTAAGTTGTAATAATAATTATGATTATAATAATATAACAATAATAATATATGTAACAATCGATGTTCCTAATTGAAAAAGTTAAGTTTACACTGTAATAATAAAGATAGCATGTACCTAATTGAAATATTTATGTAAGAAGTGTAGGTACACAAAACATTACGTAATATAATATGCTACTCAAAGAGCGCAATTATCGCCAACAAACTGTTGCACAGTTTGGCGATATTTTTTGTTTGTAATTTTTCATGTCATTTTGAATAAATAAATAAAATAAAATTTGAATTCGTCCACGTGTATATATTAAATATCATAGATGACACATATATAATTTAAATAAAAGTTATCATATCTGTCACCTAAGCGGATAAGGCTGAATTTAAAATATTACCTATCATTCCAGGGTATGGAAGATAGTTGGAGTCATAGAAATACTTGGGAGGCTAAATGGTGCGTCGCTCTCGCGAACTACCTTCGACAAATGGAGTATAAGCCGGAAGAGATCACTATACTCGCCACATATACAGGTCAAGTTTCCCTTATAAAGAATGTAAGTTTTTTTATATTTTTTTATATTTCATTTTAAAAATTTGTATAACTAGGTAATTACATAAGATATGCAGAACAGTATGTCGCCAGTAGTTCTCTTTATCAGTAATATTAACAATTCTGATGAGTTATGCTATTATCTAATTAATAGCTTTACCTATGTAGATTTTGTTCTGTTAACCTGAAACCTGATGATAGATCTAGTGTTGGTACTTTCTCCTACAGGCGAGTGATACTAACTGCCAACTTTTTTGTTAAAAAAACCCACGAATTATTCCGTTAAATTCAGTGCCAATCTAATTTGAAGCTTACGCTTGTGACTTAAAGCTAATTATTCTTTGTGTCAGTGATTCCGTTCCGCAAGTTCAATGAAGCACATTTTTAGTTAACATTTAACCGTTTACTTACGTGTATTTAGGCATTAAGATATGTAGGCGGGCTTAATGCCAAAAGGCATTCTCTACTAGTCGACCTTAGGGTGCTGCAGATACATGAATGTGGTAGCATTGAGTATTGGTTAAAAAAGTGCCTTTATTATCTAAATTATCAAATAAATAGGTAAATTAAACATAAAAATATAAATCATTATAAAGTCTCTTTACGAACGTTACTATACAATAATTCTTGTCTTATTTTTAGATTACCAAAAAATACAGTCTCCTCCGAGACGTTAAAATAACAGCCGTTGACAACTACCAAGGCGAGGAGAATAGGATAGTGATATTGTCACTTGTAAGGAGTAACAGAGACAGCAAGATCGGATTTCTAAATGCTCCCAACAGAATCTGTGTTGCTTTGTCCCGAGCTAAAGAAGGTAGAAAATCAAATAGTTTATTTTACCCTATTTTGAACTTACACAGGCTTTGTGATACAAAAATAAGTGTTTAATTGTCTACAAGCTTACCCCATACCAAGTTTCATTAAATCGGTTCAGCGGTTTAGGCATTAAAGCGTGTCAGACAGACAGACAGGCAGAGCTAAATTCGTTAATTTATAATATAAGTATGATTTTTTATGAAGATGGGACTAAATTACTAGACCTTCAGAAAATCGTGAAACATCAAGAGACGTCATGGCCGGCCCATTAAGGGATGGCAGGATAGGGTTGATATTTTTTTGAAGTTATAGATAACAATAGCCCAGGACCATTACAATTGGCAGAAGGAAAGGGAGGCCTTTGCCCTGTATTGGGGCGATCCTGGCTAAAAATAATAAAATAATCGTATATTCTTAACTCGAACTAAAGATAATAATATAAACGTCTCATTTTTTCAGGTTTCTACATGTTTGGTAATATGAATGTTCTAAAATCAGCTAGCAGTATATGGAGACAAATAAATGACAAACTTGTAGAACAAAATGCAATAGGAACTACAATAACCCTTAAATGTGCTAAGCATAAAGGAAATACTCTTGAGGTAAGTTGTGATAAAATCACCTTGTTTAAAATCTTATAACATACCTAAAGGGTAAATAGTAGAAAAGTTTGGATTTGAGAATATTGCTGTCCAAATTTCATGAATTCCTTCCCACGTGATAAATAAAACTGGTCCTTGGAGCCGATTTAGATTAGGCGTTCAAAGTATTGTATGCTCTAAAGGACCTGTTTTTCTGATGTAACATATTGATTTTTTAATTCAGTTGGTTTTCTTTTTTTCTTACCAGGTCAAAAGCATAGACGACATTGACAATTGCCTGACAGAATCGTGTCTGAGAAGTTGCGAAATAAAATGAAGAAAATAATTTATACATTTTTATTTAACGATGTGAATTACAATAATTTAATTGTTAGTAAATAAATAATTCTATCGATCACGGCTAATCAAAGCTGTATTTCTTTTTAACTCACTCCTAATAAGCCACTCGTATTGTGCAAGCTATGCAATTCATGTAATATTACTTTACAAAAATATATATTATATTATGCACATGCAGAATGTTAACAGAAGTTTTGTTATAAAACTTCAGTTAACATGCTACTAAAATATTTGATCATCATATTATATATTTATTAACCTGTATTATGCTACGGAATAAATTACTATTTATGTTTTGACAGATACAGACAAGTATGGAATGAATAAGCAGCATTTATATTTAGATAGACACCAGTTTAAAGATATAGAAGTTTAGTTTTATGGTAAGTAACATTTACTAGGTATTTCATCTATTAGAATACACCTAAAAACACAGTTAACATTTTATCAATTTTCTATTATAATATTTATTACAGTTTATCTAAACTGTCATTTTTATATGAAAAACAATTAGGTTAACGACTATAACGTGCTTAAAACTCGAATGAATATATAATATACACTTAACTATTCGAAAAATAAATTAAAACTTAATTAGAATGTTATTCCACTGTTTTATCAATTGTCTTAAATTCTTAACCTAATCATGCTACTGCACGCTGATCGAACAATAACATTTGAATAGTTACGTAAATAATTATTAACCTACCTCAGTACACTACTTAGAGCATTAACAACGTGAGGCGCCATTATAAGTAGAGGGTTTTGCTACCCAGTTTTTGCTGGATGACGAGGTAGCACACTAATAAAATATATACACACTATTGCAAAACAAAAATGTATCCTATTCCTGACAAACACACACCCTTAACTGTAGAGTGCGCATATCGAGTATGAACTGTGGACACTAGTATGAACCAGTAAAATCGTAAAATTTGTGTCAAAGTTGAGCGTACCGTTTTATTAAAACATAATATTACCCTAATAATATAGGAACTACTTTCAAATTCGCATAAACGTCTGTCGTCGCACGGAAAATCACTTAAATCAGCAAAAACATTTGCTTACGCTCGGCACAACGGGCTACTAGCGATGCGCGCACTCTATGGCTAATTATTTATAAACATCTTGACGGTATTTAGCAAATTCAATTTTCCATACAAAACTTGAATTAGAATCTACTAAGCAGTTGCTAAACACCATCAAGATTTTAATAAATAAGACCTTAACCATAAATGGTTAAACTGAAAGTGACGTCAGATGGTCCAACGCAGAAGCAAACTAGCAACCATGACTTGCTTAAAGAAATTCACGTTTAAAATAAATTCTTTATTACGTTAGACAACCTTATGAACCGTATAACGAACGAAATGTTAACGACCATGTTAAACAAAACATATAATTAGCATCTCATTTCATTAAGACAATCAGTGGTCTTATTGAATGTTGCTTAATTTGTTTGATCAACTAAATCGTTTTGAAAACATTGCTATGTGTTATTTAAGATTTAAACACCTGTCTACTATTATGGTCCTTTGAGTCGCAGATTTTCACACAAGCTTAGATTGGACAATCACATTTGTTTGTCTTAATATTGTTTGGTTGTATATTTTCACTCTTTCTTTTATAATGATGTATATGAAAGAAGATATTTAGTAGAACAACACTGTAAAATCTTATGCAATCTTCGTCACAGGAAGTTACGGATTTGCTTGTATAAAAATCGTATTTTGCACTAGGAAATAATCGTAGTATCACAAAGGGCTAAAAAAAACCTTTACATGACACACGCTAAGAATACCCACACTTGAAGCAAATAAAATTTGTATATCACAAACGATTTTCCTATAAAGTTCTATTCGGAGACCCGCACCGCAACACGGCGTACAGTGCAGTGCTGTACTTAATTTGTAAAAAACTAATCGTGAATCAGAAAATAACTTGATTCTGATGCATAATGCAAAACAAAAATATCTATTGTGACATTGGTTTGAATAGCAATTAGAATGATTCGATGCTTTACTTCCTAAAATTGAAATTGAAACCGTTGTATTTGAAATGTCGCGTTACATAATAATTGTAAAGCATCAATTTATTACGCTCCAAAAACTTCAATTGCAACAAGTGTGCAGAATACCTACAACTTATTATTTTTACATAGACAATGATAGATACCTATCACATTGTTGAAATCATTAACAAGCGTAAAAATACTTCATAATGAGGATTTACGTTAATAATTTCCGCCAGAGGCGCTTGTCGCGCGATGTCTCCGAAATGTCAAATTCCATAGTTTGCTTGTGAGATTTATATTTTCCAATTTTTCTGATATATATGAGTTACGAATCAATTACTGTTAGTGCTTTAAAAGCCGAGTTACAAAAATGTCCAAACTAAGCGGTTTAAAAAACCGCTATCTGAGAAGTTAGTTTCCTTACTGTTCACAAACACATATTTTGTTAAAAGTATGCTTATATTAAATATGATTGAAATTAAAACTTTGTTTTCACGTGCGGACCTAGTAACGATTTTTTAAATATATATACTTCCCGACACGAGGCACCAGTGGCGCTAACCTGTGATCGCAATAACGGAACCGTCGGTAGACCTCATTTCTAGAATCTGTGTATATTTTTTTATGTCCATTTTGTTCGATAGGAAAACCCAAAATATAATTTAAAAAAGTAATTACTGGGTATTTAATCCTTCCCGAAGTAATAAACAATTTAAATAACGCTTACATTTCAAATAACAACTTCAAATAGAATGACATTACTTATTGAAGAAGATATAGGAAGAAGAAATGCTTAAGCTTCCAAAAATACTTGTGTTCTACAGCTCATAACTGTACCTAACTATAGTACAGTCAGCAACAAGATTGATGAACACAATCAGTTTGAAAAAAATCTCAGTGCAATAAAATTCTACAAATTGACTAATAAGAATATCATAGCTTTAAACCCTTCGTGATAAGGCCATATTGTCTCTTAGTCGCAGCATCAATTTATGAACTTTATATTGTGTTTTAGGTGTTTTGTAAAACAATTTTTGTTGCTGACTGTACGTTAACGCATCACATAAAATATCACATTAGCAGTTTAGCTAAATTACACTAATATTCTTCTAAGAACTCTTCTACGATATCCGCTATTCTGTCAGGAGCTTCGAGCTGGATATGATGCGTCCCTTCCACCTCCTCATACCTCACGTCAGCTGTAGCCCTCATTTTGTCTACTACACTCATATAATAATCTAATTTCTCCCACCTTTGACCAGGTAAAGCTCGTATATTTAAGACTTTACATTTTACTTTGGATGCATATTCCAAAGCGGTTTCTATAGACATCATAGCAAGTCCAGAGACTTTCAATCTAGGGTCCCTCCTGAAGAAATAGCCTTTTCGCTTCATATGTGCCGGAGTAGGCATCATACCTCGCTTCATCAATATCTTACAGTTCTCCCTTGAAATAGATCCCTTGTACGCGTCACATACAATGTCAATCATTTCTTCGTAATCGTAACAAGGGACTTTGTCTTCTGTCAAGTTTTCATACTGAAGTATTTTGTCAATACTGTGTCCAGTCGTTTTTACCATAGAACTGGGTTCTCTAACAGCCGGACTGGCGATATCAACGCATACAATTTTGTCAACTTCGTCGGGAAACGAAGCTGCGTACATGAAACTGAGCGCACCGCCTAGTGAGTGTCCCATTAACGAAATTTTAGTCCATTTAAAGTGCTGTATGATTCTTCTTAAAAGTACGATGCCGTCCCAGAATATGTAATATAGCATGCCCGTGGGGTAATGTGTTGATAGGCCGTGGCCAGGCAAGTCGATGCACAGGACAGAAGTCGTGACGGGCAGAAGGGGGATGAGATTGTCCCAGGTCCCCGCGTTGTCCTGCCATCCGTGGATGGCGATGATCGGTTGCTTGTTCCGTGGTCCCCACCATCTGCCCGCGACGTGGCCCCATGGCACTGGTATTTCGACTTCTTCTACCTTGTACCCTGGCGGCAGCACTGCAATAGATAAAACACACGTTAATACACATAAAAAAACAATAACGAACACACATTATAGGCAAATGATTACGTTAAGCCTCAAATTACGGCAAACGATTTCAATTGTAAGTTTTGATTACACTGGGGTTTCACAAATTTTAAACAAACAAAGGCAGGACGTGTTACACAATAAATGAATATTAAAAATCCGTAAAGTATTAACTTTGGTGTTTCGATTCAAGTACAAGACTAGGATTTTTAAAACCGAAAGTATTTGTTTAGGAGATCTAACGATTGTACTTAGAATATTTACTTTTACCATTGGGCTTAAGCACGATGTTTTTCATGTGCTTAATTTTTTTTATTATAATCATCATCAAAGATCAAAATAACCATTAGTTCTTACATAAAAAGCCTTTGAAGCAGGTGCTTCCTTTTCGGCTTTTATTACGCCGTTTGACGTCAGAGTCGTTGTCAACGGTAAGAATAACGCATAAACAGTACGGCATTTGACGTCAGATTCGGAACGACCAATGGCGTTGCGTTATAATAATTCATAAATCCCGCTTACATTTTAGTAACACATTAAACATATGTTCCTTTAAAGTATAATTCGAGCACATTAGCACAGTTTATCTTAGCACTCTATCGACTTATCTCTACTATTATCTTTTGCTTAGTTTTATAAACCTATAATATACCTTTATGTGTGCAAGTCTCGTGTTTTAAGATAAGTACGCACAGGTCGCTAGACCTCATCTCTAGAAAAGATAATTAGCTCGATTGCTTGCACGATTAATTTTATAGTTTGTAATAATTATAAATGTAACGGAAAACTAGGTAAGTACTCCAAGGTTGAACCGTCAGAATATTTTAGATTAAGTCTAGTTATAGAAACAAAGATTTTTGTTTATTTAAGGCACGAAAAATTACAACTTTACGGCGAACATTGTTGTGAAAATTGGTTTACTTAGTCAATTTATTGTGCGGGACTATAAGTGATAGGTATCAGTTAATACGCCTGTTAAAGACTATCTACGATATGAAGACAAAATTCCAACTCTACACAACATAAAATAGAATTAGGTACCTAGGTATATCAGCCATCTTTCTGTGCTAACATAAGGCTAAATGAACAATCCACCACTATGTCTCATGATAATCATACACTATAAGTATTATTTATTTAACATCGACATTCAGATATCAAAATAAATTACTACACGATACTACAACGTGTTGATCAATGAATACAACATTTATAAATTGAAGCATCATAATGAATATTGGAGACCTTGTTAGCAACGTCATTTGTAACACTTATATAATTAACGGACTTCAATGATACAACAGGTTACGCACCTCTACCTACACGTATTTCTGATTAAAATCCGATTAAAACGGAAATAAAAATACACCGATATGCGAATACTAGATACTATGTACTTATGAAAAACCGTAGCACACCATTTTAAAATCTTATATGTACAAATACCTACATTTTTAATAGGTATAAAGACAGTATGGGTGAAAACAAACATCCATTATACCGACATATAAAATAGCATTCATAATGGATTGTCTTTTTAATGTGTCTTGCATGTTGTACTATATTGTTTGTAATGTTAACTTAATATATGAAAATTACAAAACATTTTATTTGGTCCTTTCTTGGAACAACGCTTGAGTTTGCGGACTTAAGGACCAAAATGACTTTATTCTTTTTTTGCCTATTTCGTGCCATAAATGAGATATGATGTACAAAAACTAATCTGTATATCAATCAGCAATCGAGTGAACAAAGTACAAAGTCCTATCTTATTTTTGCTTATCATCACGCCATAAACGTATAAAAAAGTTCTTTGTACCTATATCACATAATAAGTGGCAAAGATATTTCTAGCTATTAAGTGTGTTAAACTTTTAATATTCCGATAGCGTTGATCCAAAGTTCAAGACTAAGTATTGTCAAAAAAAATACATACAGTAGGTAATATTTCATTGTATGACAGTATCAAAATAATTTAAGATAATCATGGGCCATAAAAAGCACTACCATTATGACAAACAATAGTTACTAGATGCTCGGGTCCAAAGTGTAAGTTCTATGGAGAAAAAACCGACCACACCATAATTACTATGAATCGAATTGTTTTTATTTTCGAATTGTTTACATTTTGTATATATCGCAACGGTTATTAGGGAACAATAGAATAGCATCCATATTAATATTATTAAAACCAAGAACGTATTACTATTTCACGGCCAGGGTCATATTATCCATGACCCAACTACAAGCAAATTAACTTGATTTGATTTCATTGCTGGATGTCTAAAAGACTTCGCCATTGAGTTCAACCCGCAAGATAGTTTGATGATTTGGACAGATTTTCAAAGCTGGTGTCAAAAAAAAACGCCAAAGACAGAGGGACAAGAGCTTGGAAGAAGAAAGAGGAGACTTTTGACCATCTCAATGGTATCAACCATAAACTACAAATAGGAAAGTTCGCAGAAACCAATTTAAGAGAGAGTATGCATTTCAGGTACGCAATGGTTTATCTACTTATTTTACGTTTAGCTAGCATACGATGCTTAATTAATGTTTCTTTAAGCTAGCAGAACTAACTTACCTAGTAACTTTTAGTTTGCTTCACCTAGGGGTAAATTTGTTTTAAAGGAAAACCTATAAACACTTATCTTCAATTTTTTTATCCTTTTCGTAATTTGTAGTTATTATTATACTTATATATATATTCAATCGGTGATTCACACTCAAGGTTTTCTATAAATCATCGCAATGTTATTGAAACAATGCAACGTGAATATTGGACTTTGGAGTAACAGAACTTATGAAAATTTTGAAAACAAGATAGACGAGAGATTAATTCAACTGATAATCTACAAAATAATACTGTTAGTTAACTATCTGTTCTTATCTTTATTATGTATATTAATACCACAATATCGAATGGATTAGAGAAAAATATGGTAATAATGGATTAACATGGAACTAGTGCCAGTGACCACTAGCAAGTGGATATACCTAATTTGAAAAGGTATAGTGCAGTTTTAGTGCGCAGTCTATGACTCGCTGTTAAAAGGTTTGTTATGCATTTAATTCATAGACACGCGTATGCCAGAATGGCCGCAATTATTCTAAGAAAACTTGACGCGTAGTATTATTAATAATTCACATCTGATTTTCGTCGACCTTTTTTTTAATTTTCCTCGATTTTAATTAAAATTTTGGACGGCCACGCTTAAAAAAATATAAATCCCTGGACCTTAAATAAATTAAACCCTAACCATATTCATATTTAAATGCAATCAATTCATTATTTTTACTTCTGCACAATATTGTTTATTTCAAAGGGAAAATCGCTACAAAATCTATTTACCGTTATGAAGATGAGTAAGTAGGTACTCACTGTTGCGTTAATGATAATAAATGCGGAAACATGGAATGCAATACGGCCAACGAAGCGACTACTGTAAAGTACATCCATCTTACTCAAGACCTAGTATAATCTAGTAAATAATTTAATGACACCTTGGTTCATCACACTCACAAGTACAATCCTGACTGTGAAGACAAGCCGAGCTCAGCAGCCATGTGTTTGTGGACGTATGGAAGAGATTGTCTGTATGTCTGAAGATCTGTTAGCTTTATTAACATGTAAGTGCTACAAATTATGGACCGCATGCGATACTAGCGAACCTGACGGATTTTTAAATCGCGTTCACTCATTGCTATTTTATTCTTAAGTTCTTATTTTTAACCCCCGACGCAAAAAGAGGGGCGCATTTACTGATCTGCGGGTATAGTAGTTGGGAGTGTGGAAGAGGCTAGCTAGAGACATTAACTTCCGATAAATTTTCAACTAAATAATTACCATATCTCCATCGTTCTTATTTCTATGGATTGGACGGGCGGTATTCCGACATAACCGAAGAGAGACAACGTTGCAGTTACTTCATCGTGTCTTAGTTATTACTTTCCGAATTTCAAATTTATTACAAGACTTACTGCTATCGACTTTACATGCCAAAAGTAATTTATTACGTAATTATGCAATTTTTGTATCTGTAGTTTTACTCTTATAGTCGTTTCTCATTAGTTACTCATTTAAATTTTAAATAATTACACTTGACCCGAAATTATTAGCATTAAGTACCTACATAAATATTATTTTTTAACCAAAAATATTGCCCATTATTATACCGTAGAACCGGCAGCACTAAGAAAATCTTAGCAAACCACTTCACTTGTACCGTAAGCGGACTTTGTACAACACTGTGATCTAGTAGGTATTATTAAAAAAACTGTCTATAATAATCATCTTCGTTAAAAATATCTATCAACATGGGGTTTAAGAAAATCTTGGCAAACGAGTTCATTTGTACCGTGCGTGGACTTTGGACTCCACTGTGATTTAGTGTGATTCATAGAACAAACCTTTCTATACTTAATAATCATCTTTGCTAAAAATACCTATGAACATGGGTTAGATGACCTTAGTTTTTTTTTTAAATGTCCGTCAGATAGATTTTCTACTTATTAAAAAAAATAAGATTCGAATTTTTTCTTATTTTACGTAACCAAAAACTCACAACGATACATTGATTTGAAATGTCAGATGACGTCACAATTTCGTGTATTTTGTACGCAAACATGACATCATTAGCCTCCACTTCCGGAACTTTAATTCGCTTTATCTACGTAGTGTTTTTTATTCTGCTTATTGTGCAAAAAAACGCGTCTAATATTTGTTTTATTATGTGCTATGTCATCTACCCTATAGTATTAAGAAAAATGAATTTTAGACTAGTTCTTAGTACTCGTACTATTTTGCAACACAAATTTATGACAGAAAACTATGAACAACATTGCAATTTATACATAATGTTGACAAACAATTCAAAGTAAGTGTCAATACTGAACAGTAAAGAATGAAAACAAATGATGAACTCACATGCAGCACACGTTTTAGTAATGTATACAAATGTATACAAAAGTACAATAACTATGTTCATCATATGTAAGTACTAGCGACCCACCCTGGCTTTGCATAGGTAGACAAAACTTATACTACACATAATGAATTAGATATACACACAAACCTCCCTCTTCTATCACTCTATCTTATTAATGAAAACCATAATGACAATCCGTTCGGTAATTTTTGAGTTTATCGCGTTTAGACAGACGGCGCGGCAAAGGAATTTGTTTTATAATATGTATGTATATGTATTAAAATGAGTGTCATATAGATAAAATAAGAACAGGTGTTTGATAGATTTTTTTTGTGAAGGTCTAATCGGGATCTGAAGTGAAAATTAGGGGACACAAAGTACCTAGATTATAAGGCTGGTAGGTATTGTTATATTGTGTTGATGGCCATCAACATTTTTAGCCGGCTTTTAAAGGAGGAGGTTCTTAAATCGATGTCTTTTTTGTAGGTTTATTATGCGATATATCAGGCAATGGTGGATCTATTTCAAAAAATATTTTTGTCATCAATAGAGTATAATATACCTGAGGTGATCCTATAAAAAAATAATATTGAAGTCAGTTCCTTTTTACAATCTTACCACATTATAACCTAATCAATTATTAGCATGCATTACTACAGATCCCAATAGTAGAGAAGTTGTATGAATATTTATGTTGTATAAATTTTAAAAGGAAAAATTATAAAAATTTTGCCATGGTTTTCAAATATGTTATAGTAATTGATACAGCAGTATTACACCTTATTTATGCAAGAACCAGGTCTAATATTCAATAAAAACCTACACATATTAATTACTATTATATTGACTCAAAGGACCACAAAAATACTTATTTATAAATTACATATATGTATGTAAAATACATGTAAGTATAGGCTAAACTAAACTAAATTTTTATCTAACAGAAAATTACTTAAATAGAACCTACAAATACAAGATCTACCACAACAAGATATAATAAATACAAAGGACCAGAAATATTTTCAACAAGTTAGTTTTTAACAAAGTAAGTATAAATCTAAAGGTGAGCTTAGCAATTGTTTCAGTTGATATGTTTAACAACAAAATAATCTGATGCATGCTAAAAATTAAAGTCAAAATCTTCTAGATACATATATATAAAACAAAGTTGAGTTAGTTACACCAGCTATAACTCAAGAATGGGTGAACAGATTTTCATAATCTTCTATTTCTTGGGTTTGTCACCAAATAACTACACAAACATCAGAAAACCCACAAATAAATAGTCTTACAGGAATGAGGACTAACTATGTGGGTTAAACTGTGGGCCACCACTAATAAATTACAATGTTCACAGGACAAGATTATTATACATAAGATTTTTTATGTGATATGAGAAAAGAATACAAAATATTATAATTATTAATATATTATTATGAGAAGGCAAAATTATTCTTAATAGGAAATAAGCAGTGCCTTTGTACAATTCTGGTCTTATGTATTATTTAGATATTATGTGTGTATAAATAAAATGAGTGGCTGTAATATTAAAATTCATAATTTAAGTGGTTCATTACTGTTTTTTAGCTATTTTTTTTTCTATTCAGACCAATTGCAAACAAACAATTTATTGTTTATTTTTTCACTATAACTTTTATGGCTTCATCATTCAACATGCTCATAAATATGAAGCAAAAAAAATAACTACATAAATACATGAATAAATTGAAAATGGAAATCCTTTTATAAATTTTATTGTGAGAAAATGCAATATCTTTACAATTCATGGGCAAACTTATTACCAATTTAAATAAGATACTTATTATTGATTATTGAGCCTGATTATTTTATGCTTTAAGGCAAAGAAAACATTGATCATCCTACAATTTAGTAAATAATGTACAGTAAAAAATGAGTAAAATATATTAAGTATTATTTACCTTCTTGCACTTGATGTCCATTTAGTCTACTTTCAGCCATTCTAACTCAAACCTTTTTAAAATTAGAATATTATCAATTTTATCACTCGCGTGATCATTTATTTCAAGGATAGAATAAGATAGCTTCACACGCGTACTATAATTTTCGGCTATTTAGACGTACAGTAAAGAAAGATTATTAGTAAAAACTAAATTACGAGAACTGTTACAACTTATTATCTTTTCTTTGATTAGAGGTGACCGTAAACGTGAGTTCACATAAGGTTAAGCAACTGCACTGGACCTACTATACTATATACATGATTCACCAACGGACTGCCGCAGTCTTATGAAACTACAAGTAGGAATACTGCGAACACAATAATCGATTATGCCAATGTTTTCCTCAAAATGATGAAACATGAAAGAAACTTGACATTCTTGACAATTTTGACATAAAAACGAAAGGTAACTGTCAATTTGACATTGACAGGCAATTTGCTTTAGGAAAGAGTATTTTGAGTTATTTATTGTTGCTCTCAAGAAAATTCTTTTTCGACTCTCTCTTCAAATTTAATATTGACAATTTTATTCCCCATTTTGTATTCACCTATAGTCTACTACGAAATTAAAATCTAAATCAGAAAAATAAGGAGATTAGCTTGATAAGATTACCTCGGACTTATTTATTTCTATAATATTATCTACTTACTTATTTACAGAGGTTTCAGTAACGGTAACAGTGTTGCGAATTTAATTGTTTTTCCCATCTCAAAAATAAATAAAGAAGTTTTCACTTCAATAAGACTCATTTTTACTTTTCTACCTTAGTTTATATTTAGAAATTAAGAGTAACAAGTATAAAAAGCTTCTTATCTGAAGCATAAAAATATGCTATTCCTTTAACAGATTTTATAATTTCTTTATATACAGGGTGACACAGAACACGTATGTTATCCCGGGAACCCCATATTCTTTTGCACATTATTAAGCGTTAGGTGAAATCCCAACAATATTCTTTAAGGATTTTTAATGATTTCGAGATGTTCATGTTTTTGTCCACATGTTTGATGGCATCAACCTTAAAATTGTTTGAACTCTGTTGAACTTCTTTGATATAGTGATGAATTCGACAGATACGACACATGACACATCATAGTTAAAGGCCTATAATTTCCTTGCATCAGAGAGGCAAGTTGTGGATATTTTATTAAAATCAAATTTGGCGTTAAATTCCTCTACGGGTATGGTATGCGAAATGCCTACGCAGAGTAGAAGTATGTACGCAAGTATGTACATACATCTGCATAAAACTCTAGTTAAAACATAACCTTAGTAGGTTTTTACATAACTACTAATGCTTTAAAGTTAAAAAAAAAGTATTGTAGCTCGCTACGGAAATAAATTAAAAAGCTATGAGTAACTTTTATTAATAAACTAATTTCATTATTTTGTTTAATAGGTACCATACCAGTCTTTTATAACTGTTTCGTTACTCTTTGGCGAAGTACATTTACAGATTACTGATTGGTTAAAAAGCAACCAATGTAAAACGATTACCTACACTACACCATCACGCCCATTTTTTCCGGCTTTCTTATTGGATCCATAATCCGAAACAATTTTTAAAGCATAAAATACAAAATTCTTTGCTACATGCCGCCTCTTTTGTACTCGCCGTCGTAAATATCGTCGGCACAAGCCTTTGAGTTTGCCGCTTGTCACCGACTTCGATATCGTGTAGTTAAAAAGATTCCGTACAATTTATTGTTTTAAATTAATTTATGATCTACAACCTGAACATTTTTAGATTTTATTTCAAGGCCGGTTATTCTTTTTGAGCTTTTCTGACACTGTATTCAATCATACCTAATTCGACCTGTTTCAATTTCTTTTCATCTCTTTTTCATTTAAAAATTACAGAAAATAAGGAAAATAGCATTCGTTAAGCACTAAAAGTAATTAATATTACAAGTTTACCTAGATATTACAAGTTTGACTCGCCCCTCGTCACATCATGGGACAAAAATACCATAAGCAAAATGTAGGTAGTGTAGGTATCTTACAGTGTGCCTGCACCTAGGAGCCCGTCTTTCGATGCTACAGTGACAGCGGCAATGTAACCATGTGTCGTGATGTGTATGTTTTATCCAAAGTGATAAGAACGCCATATTTAAAAAATAGTATTTACCTATCGGAATTCTCTAATTACATAACGATCCCTAAAACTATGTAGGTACGCTGTAGGCTAATATGGATAATGGAAGTAATTTTGCTAGTTCACTTTATGCTTTCGAACTGAATGCATGTCATCTAATTTCGCGTTGGACTGCAGTGAATTTAGTGCGGAATCATGTCTGAATATGCGAATAACGAATATTTTGATATGATGTGTGTGTAGGTTCGAGTGACAATAACAATCTCGCAGCAGCCAGACAATGTGGTGCCGCAGCCACTTTAGGTGTGACCCAGACTAGTGCCTGGCGTGCTTTAAAGAGAGACAGACAACACCCATACCCCACTACCAACGGACCTAGGAACTGATTGAGGCGGATTACAGACCACGCATCGATTTTTGCTAGTGGTACCAAGACCGAATCCGTGCTGACCCAAACTTCGGTAGGCTTATTTTGTGGAGTGATGAGGCCACTTTCACTAGGCATATCGAACCATTTTAGTAAAGACTTAAGTTCTGTGTATGTGTTGTGTTTGTTATCGCTATTGTGAATACTTTCATGTACTAAAACTATGAGTGACGCGACCTTTTGTTAACTCTCTCTCGTTTTACTGCGCAGGAGACGAAAAGGAAAATGGTATGTGAAACCTATAAACTTAATATTTACTGATACTCGTGCGTTAATTAGCTTTTTTTTTTTTTTTTTTTTTTTTTTTTTGGAAGAGGTCTACTGCAGTTAGCCTGAGCGCAGGCTTTGACTGCTTCACCGGACTTTTGGCGAGAACCGTAAGGCCTCCAGCCAGAGCAAGTAAAATAAACTAACTACGTCAGCAACGTTCACTAAGGGCACCCCCTGCGGGATTCGGACCTCGACTTAGTGCGTTGCTGACTATCTTAATAAGGCAAAAACAGCAAGGGATGGCTGGATCTGAGTTATTATTATTTAGGGACATATTTTTATTGCTAGTTTGGCCGGCTCGGGCCAGCTTGATCTAGGGACGGGGGGGTAACATTTACGTTACTATTATATTATTTATAATACGCGACGGGCCTCGCCGGCGAGGACGTAGTATACGGCGGTTGTGTTTTGTATTGCTACTGCTAGCTAAGTCGAATGCTTCTTGTAGAAGCGTTGTCTTATCGTCGGGATAGGAGAGAGTGTGTCTAGGACGTTTTATCTTGGAGATGACTGAAGGTCGGTATCGCGCGGCCGCTACGATTAGCGGGTTACGGTGGGTTTCGGCGGTGTCGAAGAAACGGGTCGCGGCGCGTTTCATGAACTGCTTGATTGTGGGCAGCTTTAAGTCACAGTGCAGCTGCAAGTTACGAACGTAACCTGGAGCGCCCGTGGCTCTACGCATGAAAAGGTTTTGGAGAGTTTGCATTCGTTTGAGTCGATAATCGGGTACGTGAGAGAATACGACGCTGCCGTAAGTCATGATAGGTCTGACGCACGCAGTGTAAATTCTCTTCTTGCAAGCAAGAGAGAGTTTACTGCGCTTGTTCAACATACAATGAAGTCGGCCGAGGGCGAAGGCGGCTCGCGCGCGTGCCGCTTTGATATGAGGTACGAAGCTAAGCTTCTGATCAAGGATCACACCCAGGTATTTGGCTTGCTGCTCCCAAGGGATAGGCTTGCCGAAGAGGGTTATGGGTGGAGCGGGAGCGGGAAGCCGCCGTTTTCTACTAAATAGTACGGCTGCGCTTTTGGTAGGGTTGACTTCGATTCTCCATTTCTTGAGCCACTTCCCGAGGGCCGTGACCGCGGTCTGGAGAGTTCGACCTATCGCTAAGGGGCTGGTACCTGAATAATAAATGGCCGTGTCGTCGGCGTACAGAGCTACTTGGGGCTTGCCACCGCGTGGAATGTCGCTGGAATACAGCGAGAAGAGGAGTGGAGAGAGGACGGAGCCTTGCGGGACTCCGGCGAGGATCGGGTGAGGGGAAGAGAGTGTGCCTTCAACGCGATAGCGAAAGGAGCGATTCGACAAGAAGTCACGGATGATGTGCACGAGACGATCTGGCACTTCGAGTTGGTACAGCTTGTAGATCAAGCCGTTGTGCCAGACCTTGTCGAAGGCCTTCGCTATATCGAAAAAGAGCACACCGGTGATCCGTCCACGCTGAAAACCAGCGCTTATATGCTCGACTATGCGGTGGACTTGTTGGACGCACGAGTGTTCGGTTCTAAAACCAAACTGCTCGTCGGGTATCAGACTCCTGGACTCGGCATAATCCATTAAACGGGAGTAGATGATTCGCTCGTATAGCTTCCCAAGGACCTTGAGTAAGCTGATAGGGCGATAACTAGTTGGCTCAGACTTCGGTTTACCGGGTTTGTGGATGCCGATGACTATCGCCTCTTTCCACTGCTGTGGAAAGAGATTGTTGCCTAATGCTGCATTGAAGATGCCTGTCAAGAGGATAACTAATGCTGGAGGGAAGAGTTTAATCACCTTATTGGTGACTCCGTCTGAACCGGGCGCTTTACGAGGGTGTAGGTCCTTGATAAGAGAACGTACTTCGTCTACTGTTACCGGCGCGAGAGGGTGTTCCGGGTCCTCTGAAGGAGGAATCGAGGCCTTACGTTCGACTTCGGCGTCAACTCTGGCGAGGTGGGCCGGGTCGACCGGAAGGTTACTGGGCGTACATTGAGCCTCCAGGCTGTCGGCCAGGCATTCCGCTTTCTCGTCGTCTTCAAAGGCGAGGCTCTGATTCGGACGATTCAACGGGGGCATGACCGCTTCGTCGCAACTACGTAATCTACGTTGAAGGTTCCAAAACGCGTGATGGTTAGGTTCTAATTGGTCGAGAAACCTATCCCACCGATCCTCACGCAGAGCCCTTATGCGTTTCTTAACAGCGCGCTGTAGAGAACGCATACGGGCGCGATTGGAGTCGTTGGGATAGGTGTCGTAGGCGCGTATAGCCGCGTTCTTCTCCGTCAATAGGGCACGGGCGTCGTCCGGTAGGAGCCAGCGAGAGTCTTCTGTCACCGGTACCGACCGCGAACACTCGTTCACCAGGGACTGCACGTGCTCAGTGAGGGAGTCGATCGCGCCTATAGCGTCTGTCGCGGATTCTACATTGTCCGGTATCGAGTCTAGGTGCGCGGATTGGACTGACTTAAGGCGAGTCCCAAGTTTTGTCCAGTTCGTAACTATCTTAGTGGGGATGGGTTGACCAGCGTCTGGAGGACCTACTCGCGGACTAAAGGACATGATCACTGGTCGGTGGTCAGAATCTAATTCATGAATAACTTCAATGGACCGAAGCGCTAGGTTGACGTTTTTGAGTAAAGCTATATCTAGTATGTCGGGGCGGTGGTTGACGTTCGCGGGAAAGTGAGTGGGATTCATCGGAGCGATGATATCGAAGTTTAATTCGGAGCTAAGAAGATCAAGATGTCTACCTCGGTTGTTACGAGTGTGGCAATTCCACGCCTCGTGTTTCGCGTTTAGGTCGCCCGCCATAAGGACGGAGTCGCCTAGAGCTAGAAGAGCTCGCAGGTCATGTCGTAAGTCGACCCTCTCTGATGACGGAGGAATATATATTGAAACTAAATACAAAGGTCGATGCCCGGTCATGCCAAGACGACAGATGGAGGCTTCGATGTGCGACAGCGAGGGTGGATCCATCGGAACGCAGTACAGTGACCTTTTAAAGTAAATGAGCGTGCCGCCGCCTACGGCTCTGGTACGATCGTTACGGATTAAGTTGTAATTCGCGATTCGCGGGTTTTTATGAGACGGTTTAAGAAAGGTCTCCTGTACAAGAAAAACGTCGAGTTGATGATCACGGAGAAAAGTAGCAATTTCGTCGCGTTTTTTATTAATGCTATGCGCGTTAAAGTATCCTAGTTTAAGGGATCGGGGTTTGAGTTTACCGGTGTTAGTAGCCATTAGAACGCGGCGGCTTTGTATGCGGCGAACACATCGCTGAACTGCTCCCTAATGAAAGGGGCGTGCAGAGGGTTGGGGTTGGCTCTAATCGCCTCCGCCATAAGACGGATGCGATTAAAGTCAAACGACTCATACACCTCTATGTAATTCTTGACCGACGCTGTGATATCGGCCGGAAGCGTCGGGGCCAGAGGGGCCGCGGCCGACGGTGACGCGAGCGCGGGTCTTGGTAGAAGCGCGGGTTTAAATGCGGTAAGTGGGATGCGAGGGACAGCGGGTCCCTGTAAAGCGAGGAGAGACGCAGCCCCTTTAGGAGGAGAAGCGAGGGCAGGGAACGCGCGCGCGTGCGTTTCCATGTTCCAGCAGGCCCCGGTTGGGCGTTGCGGGCTGAGACGCGGCGGAGCGGACGCGGGGTTTTGCGCGGGGGCCGGCGCACGGGCGACGGGCCGTTTCGCGACGGTTTTCGTTTTCGGGGCCTTCGGACAGCCGCGGTAGTTGGCTGGGTGACCCTGTTCGCCGCAGAGAACGCAGCTAGGGGGCTCAGCGCACTGGGTGCGGTCCTTGGGCCGTGGGCAATCGGGCGTTCCGTGCTCGCCGAGGCACTTCACGCAGCGAGGGCGCGCGAAACAATTACGTTGCGAGTGCGTTAATTAGCCATGGTATACTTATGTGTGGTTTAAAGCAACGAGGCAACAGCTGGCGAGGTTCAAGGACGCGCCAATGCCTACATACCCACGGTGTTTTTTGGCTCCGCCCTATCGATAGGGTTGCAGCGGCATAGTAAAATTAAAATATTATTTGTATTTTGTGAGACAAAAACAAAATTGTTTAAAACTGGAAAATTACCATGGCGACCTTCCAAAATACTTTATAGTGTATCAAACAATATAGGGTTTCTCGCATAACATACATGTTTTGCATCACCCGGTATTTACTTATATTTTCGTTGCAATATCATTTCCAAACTGAACAGCAAAAATCTATATTGTTTGAAAACTGGCTCAAAAGGCAACGTTTCGACAAGCCAAAAAAGCATTAGCATAAAAAATAATGTGATGGTGACCTGTCAACAATAAAGTGTCAGCGTCAGAAACAAGAAAAGCGAATAGATTTCCAGACAAGACAAGACTACGTTGGCAAAATTTATTTATAATGGCAGACAAAAGGAAAACTAAAAAACGCAAAGAGGTAAGTTAAATATGCTTCTACCGTTATACGTAGTTTTTTATTACTTAATTATATTTTCATACATTTATCATTGTTGTTATCTAGTTTCCTCACGGTTCGGCGCGGCGGCGTGAGGATTTTCCCGATTGCAAAATATTTTTCTCCAGTATTTTCTGGATATGTCATGTTTTTATTTGTGATATTGGAAGACAACGTAAAAAAATGTCTATTTACGTCAAAGTTATTCCATTGCGCGTGGTATTTACAGAATGACGCATCCATTTCAGTTTAATGCTTAGTTCATTGCCTGGCTGAAAACCGACGTGTTTTATGCGTAGTTCTTCGTCTTCAGCGACATTGCACGAGCGCAGTGTCAGCTATTTTTGGGAATCCTTTGTTAAGGCGTCTATTTACTAAATAGCCAGATGTTACCTCCATGTCACTTGTCAAAGACCATATATTTCATGTTGACAATTCTATTTCATAAACATTACTAAATTACCTTTGCTATAAATATTAAATACAATATTTAAATATTTCGTTTCAACTGGTACAATATTATTTTATTTCTAATTCCCTTTAGACAGCCGTTAATCTAAATTACATTGCATGCCTTTGCTTATTAATGTTTTTTTTCTGTTTACAGCGAAAAAAGGTTTGATTTATTTTGTTTGTCACTTTGCACAGTATTTTCACAAATAATTATAAAACTAGTTAAACATTTTATTACGAAGCTGACATTTTGATTATGTTTAATTGCACTACTTAAATTACTATATGAACACTATTTGCACAGGTGTGAAATTATCCTCTTCTGTCTGTTTGGTAGATAGTCAAAGCTAATTTGATAGTGCTACTTTAGGGTTAATTAATAAAATGTTTTTAAAATATATGATTATGCTAATTGAAATTAGACTGGCCTGTCCTAGTGGTTAGTGACCCTGACTGCTAAACAGGAGATTGTGGGTTTAATCCCACCCAGGAAAAAAGATGAGCATGATCATTTGTTCTGTGTTTGGGTGTAATTTATAAATAATATTTATGTATTTAGACATATATAAGTATGTTTATGAGTTTGATAATGATAATCCTGACTTTTCGCATCCTCCATCTTCAAAACTTTACAACTTTTGTCCAGGGCTGACTCGTTTTAGTTTAGGTACTCAAAACAATTTTAAAAATTGTAGTACAATTTAACCCTTAATGTAATTGCTATAAAGTATGTATTCAAATATTTGAGAGTTGATTATAAAATGCAAGAAACAGCAAATCTTATTTATTAATTATTTGTTATATAATTATTAAGATAGGTTATCTGGACTATTACAAATTAACAGATATGTATGTTGTAACGAACTAAGAACAAAGAATTAATATAGCATTGATTAGTTGATTTGGTTGTTGCTGCAATGAGTTCAACTACTGCTGACCTTATAATCTGAAACAAAATATTAATATTTATTGCTTAGAGAAATGTATCTATTACTACAACTTTTCTAAATAATGAATGTTTCTTCAACCTAAACTATTACTTATTATCACTTATTACTACAAATATTAACTTTTAATTAATACCATATTAAAAATCAGATAATATTTGTAAACTGCAATAATAAGCTAAAAATTTATTTATTTTTTTACTAATGTTCCATTTTGATTTTTACAACTCAAGTACATACAAGTCAAAAGTTCCAATTTAAATCTTGCTATTTTGTGTCATACCCAACATAGAAAGATAAGAAAAAAGACCTTTAGAGAATTCGTTTTTATAAATAAATCTGTAAATAAATAGGTAGGTACTTAAATGAAAATAAAGAGTTTGCGATAATAATAAGAGTAGGTACTCTTAAAACAAGCGTAATAAAGTCTGTCTTTCAAAAAAAAAACGCTTATTAATATAGTTATTTTAATTTCGTTTTTACTTAGCAACTATTACAGATATTGACTTGAAATTTGGTTCCTAGATAGAAGAAGGTATGGTGCAAATAAATGGTGATCAGGTACACGATTAATAAAACTTTTCTCGATAGATTTATTTTTTTGAATCAGCTCTTTAAAAACTCATTTTTTGCTCTATGCACCAAACTATGTATTTAACTTAAGGATGTGTTATTTACACTATTTGATGCATAACCATCGTATCTAAATAAATGTGAATTTATTTCTTATTCCATCCGATAGATTTTAAATAATAAGAGATTTTCCATTTTGTCGCTTACGTTATTTTTTCAAATACAATCTTTCGCGGCTTTCAAATATGTTTGGCTCTTTTCGTCCCGTAAGCAAGTAGTTAGTATTATCGCTGTCTTGCATTTTCGGATTGGCTGTCTACTCCGCCTACTCGCCAACGAAATAATTATTCTAGTAGCGCCTTAAAACAAACTATCTTAGAGCAGTCTAAAGAAATATCTCTCACATTCTGATTTCCTTATCACAAGCAATAATTATTTAGGACACGAACAATGAAATGTTATGTAAACTTTTATTATGTTTTATTCAACACTGCGTTGAGTGCTCTAAATGTGTTCTGCGTCTTATCACTGTTATAGAAATTAGTTATACTTCGATCTTAATGAGAAAGAATTGTATAGATTTGTCGGACAAACATAAAGGAAGAAATCAATTTTTTACAAAGAATATTGTACAATTAAGTAAAAAATTGATTTTGATAGTGAATTTTGATTTGATTTTTTAATAGTAGGTTGCAGTTTTATGTAATTACTAGCTGTCCCCCGCGACTTTGTTCGCGTGTTTTAGTTTCAACGGTTTTTCATTTTTGCAACATTTTTCATTTATGCTCCGCTCCTATTGGTCGTAGCGTGATGTTATATAGCCTATAGCCTTCCTCAATAAACGGACTATCCTATACAAAAAGAATTTTTCAATTCGAACCAGTAGTTTCTGAGATTAGCGCGTTCAAACAAACAAATAAACAAAAACAAACTCTTCAGCTTTATAATATTAGTATAGATTTACGCGGATGTCTTCAACAAATCTTTTCCACGTAAATAATTACTTTTTAGGACGGATCGACTTTAGTTGCCCCAATATTGTTAGTATTTTATCAATTTACGACAGTTAACGATTTTTTTGCCGATACTTCTCCAAAAGAATGGCATTTAGGAACCGCGCAACTAGAGTCATTAACGTTTTAAAATTGCCTGTTTTTTTTGTTGTCTTGAAATTCTTTTTTTTTTTTATTTGGTTTTACCAACATTAATAGTTAAAACTTAGCATCGTAGTGCGACCAATAAAACTACAGAACGTCAATTGTAGCAGTTAAAATAACTGGACAATGCAGAGTCCTCTCAATTGACTGATGTAATACTCAGATGATTGTCTGATTGGTTATACGTCATTTTAGTTACTATGTATAAAAAAATACAATGTTATGTAACCTATAGATGATATTGTTTCTTATAAACCTATTATATGCGCATAACGTTAAGATGGGTCCACTTATAATGTCGACGTATGTTGCACTACCAAGCTAAAATATTTTCGATTAAAAAAAGTATTGATCACTCGCCCCTCACTACCTAACTGCTTCTTAATTCAAACACTAACTTAAGGTTTCATTACGCAGTTGAGAAATTTGGTATTAATATTTGAAGCTCCTGACGTAAGCGTAACTATTCATTATTAAGTTATCCAGGCCTAAAGGCATTCATAGTGTAAAAGGAACCAAATTACGAAGCATATATATGAGGAAAAATAGTAACGACAGCATTTGTTTTGTTAATCGAAATACCTACCTACGTACATGAAATTATTTTCTGTAGTATCAAAAGAGAAACATCTCTTCTCTTCTTTATTAAAAGTCTATTTTGTCTGTTCTGGTTTTCATCTCAGAGTATGTTATGTAATACTTAAACGGTGAGCCTTTACTATTGTGCTATTTAAGTTCGTAAAAAATTAAGGAAAAGAAGAAATTGTTTCGTATATTTTTAATCCACGGATGAAAATGACTAAAATTCTTGACGTTAATAATTATACCTGTCGCACGTAACGAATGTGCGAGAACATAATTAACTTCACATAAATACATGTCATGTATTTAACCTGACATGAGCTCAGCAATGGAAATTACCCATAGCAATTCACTGAATAAAAACATCTGCTAATGGTCTTTGATTTCGAACATGTTTATAATCGCGTAGAAATCATTTGCGTCAAGCTATTGCTTCTATGGCTCGCAGAACGTTCTTCATTATAATTAGAGATAGATTGGAGATTGGAGATATGGGGCGCTACTTACTGCAGAGTTGCCAAAGCCTCATTGGCTATGATGCACCTTCAGATTAACAGACAATGCTTAAGACTTACTAATGCGAATCGTTAACGAAATAACCCTAAGTGCGATTTGGAAGATTTGTGCTTTAAAACACCACGCTGTTAATAACAAGCGCAAAATGAAAATGCTATTAATTTAGACAAGTTTCTGTCCAATCCATAAATGTGGACCGGTTTCTAATGACTTACATTGATGCGTCTAATTAATATGTCTATTACAAAACGATATTTGTAACTAAAAAGTAATGGTTCAAGTTCATTCAGTTCATAGTTGGTGATGGACAAGTGACAGCAAGAATTCCTGTTAGTTTTAAATACTATCTAGTAGTAGTAGGTTTCTTGTACTTAAGTTGTTCCCGTAATCTCGCCGCAATGAACGATATGGGTTTTCTATACCGAAATCATGAGTATTTATTGAAGGTACGTCTGAATTTTGGCTTTTTCTTTAAAGAATTAGTGTTAATTATAGCTTCGTGGCAGGTCCCGTATATTCTTATTAAATGCTCTAAAAGGAAATACAAAAAGTATTGACTTTGACAGTATTATTTCAAAGCGGTAAGATTAATTGTTGTTACCATAGAAATTTCGGCCCTGTCCTTAGATCAAGCTGGCCCGAGCCGGACATAAATATGTCCCTAAATAATAAAAACTTAAATCCAGCCCTCTCTTGCTGTACGCACTAAGTTGAGGTCCGAACTCCGCAGGGGATGCCCTTATTGAACGTTCCTAACGTAGTGAGTTTTTCTATTGCTCCTGCGCCCAGGCAGACGAAACAACTATAGAACTTTCGTTGTTACTCGTCAATTACCAAATCTGTTGATGGATTTAATTGTAATATCGTCATGAACAGTTTTCATTAAATGTATGACAATTATATATTTGTCATTAGGGAAACCATTACACAAAAATATGTCATATCAAAATCCATTATTTAGTAAGTTGCCCGTGGAAATTGTACCCATATTTTATTGAAGTTAGATGACTAGTCAAAATTCCCATTAGATAGATACATATTACCAGGTCATTTTATTAGAATTTCCTTATACGTTTTCTTTGACCTACTTTACATATATTAAGTATTAAAAGTTAATTCCAGATCATTCCATATGTTTCCAATGTCTTTTATAATAATAGTATTGTTTTACATGGATTAGTTCCGTAGGCCAGTGGCCCACTTTCACCATGTTTCTGCCAAGCCTATAACTTTATAACTGTCACTAGTCTACTCTGTGCGCGTGCGCGGTTGTGTCGTGTAGCTATGAGAGAATTTGTGAGTAAATATTATTATGGAATTATTTGAGTGTATTTATATCCTAAATCCTAAAGCTAGAGTGAAAAAGTGTTGTGTTTGTTATGAGTGATGAAGCAATAGTTGTTGTTGGCAAACTTTTTTTAATCATATTTTTTTAATATTTACAAGAAACGGTTTGCTCTTTACCTCCATGCGTTTCTTATTTATCCGTTATAAAGTAAAGACACGTTAACCTCCTTTCTTGTCTATAATAGTCATGCAAATTGCTTTGAACTGTTATTTGTAGTAAAGGCATAAAGACGACCAATAGATATCCATAAAGCTACCATGTTATACATATTTCCAAAATCGATTCACGTTGTACAATTGTATTAAGTGGGTTACGAATTCCATTCCAAAATAAAAAAGGTAACTTTAAAAAAAAACCAAGACAGGTTGCGTCAAGAAAGTGGTTCAACAAAACATGTAGGTCGCGTATATCCAAACATTCATTCACAATCACATGGGCTCTCATATAACGTACTCAGTGTTAGTGCAATCTAGACACATTTGGAGTTCATTAACAAGGCCAGAGTCATGGCCACTTTTACATAACAAGCCAGACCGACTGACGTCGATAGCGGTATACTTCCCGCCAAATATGTCTGTTCGGTTTTTTTATCGACATTTTCATATCGATTTGGAAGCTTGATCCAATTTGGACGAATTTGGAACCCTCGTAAACACGCCAAGTAGAGTCTTAACTTTTTATTTCACCTCTCTTTAACCTCTATGAGTTTTATAGATGATTCATATCTCAAAAATGTACACACACACAATGTGTCCGAGTCAAGAGTCAATATCATGGCCTTTTTAGGACAAAGTGCGATATCTTAAAAAATCATAGAAGTAACTTTAAAAATCTTTAACGACTAATACTTATTTAAATGTTACTTAATGAAGGTAGGATAGAAAACCAATGTATTATAATAATGAAGAATGACTGGTACCTACTACTACTACTACTGGCACTTACATACATATACCTTTTACCGGTACAATTACAGTTACAGAACAAAGGACGCGAAACGGGCAAAAAGCGAAAGCTTTCTGTAAAGGTTGTGTTGGGTTAGGTCTTGATTAATTTCCGAGAATAACTCGAGAATAGTTAAGCTATAAGCATGTCTAGGAAACGATTGGTAATAAAATTTGACTAAGTATACCTTTGTATTCGAACAGAACAGAATATTATCGTGAACCTTTTGTAATAAAGCAGGAACTTTTAGGGATCTTTAAAATTTTACCTGAAATTCCAATCAATAGTCTGTCCCTGCAGCTAAGAAGGGAAAAAGTTATATAAAAAAATGAGACTAGATTACATCTATTAAAAAGAACACCGCTTTATTGATTTTTGAATAATTGTTTCTGGTTTCGTATTAAATTGCAAAATCCTTGCGACGGATCATAATTAGAAATTCTTTTGGGAGTCCAAGTTTCAATTTTAAAAAGGACTTTCCTTTTTACAAATTATTTTGATTAATACTAAACTATTAAAAGAACAGTGTTTGTTTTGGCACGTTTAAGTAAATAGATAAGAAATCTGCGATGATATTGTTGTTTCCGAGTAAACTTGGCGCAGAGACAATTTGATCCAAGCTGCTCGTTATGTGATGTTTTGACATTCGTTTCTATGTCAAGGTCGGGGAATTTGGCGTCAGCATTATCGAGAAGATTTATGATTGAAAGATGCCTTGCGGATAATTAGTTAGTTCACTGCTAATGTTTTTCCATGTTCCGACCAATTCGCTTCGCAGCTGTAGCTGAAAAAGTAATATGAGAAACCTATACAGATATGCCATTAATTATTCATTTTTATAACACTCTTGAGTGGTTATAAGAAGGATCGGATTTGTTGTGAAAAAGATATTGAAATTACCAAAATCGGACATTAAAATCAATTGTTTTATTTTCTTACTTGCTGTTTTCGGCGGCTACGCCCGCGTGGATGCCGGTTAGCGCGGCAAAAAGTATATAGCCTATGTTTTTTCTCAGGCTCTAGGCTCTCCATGTACCAAATTTCATTTAAATCGGTTCAGTAGTTTTTGCGTAAAAGTTCGACAAACAGAGTTACTCCGCATTTATAATATTAGTAAAGATTACAAGCTTTTCTTTTACCTACAATGTATGTATGTTTAAGTCAAATCTTGCAAGCTAAATGAAAACCACTTCTCGACATCTCATTGAGATGAAATTTTGCGTACTTATGTAAGTTCGCCAGAAGCCAGAAGGTGGCC
Organism: Diachrysia chrysitis; assembly: GCA_932294365.1. Lineage (NCBI taxonomy): Eukaryota > Metazoa > Arthropoda > Insecta > Lepidoptera > Noctuidae > Diachrysia > Diachrysia chrysitis. The sequence continues at coordinate 10,320,082 of OW028654.1, read as the reverse complement.
ATAGGTACTCTGTAACGAAACAACGCAATACCATCGTGTTTGGGCTTGTTTGATTTGTCTTCACTTATACTTTGAGCCTAGGTTATTTATAAGCTTGTGTTTAAAAATATATAACATACTAGTTTTTGCTCGCGACTTCGTCCGTGTAGAAGACGAAAATGGTTTTTGATATTTAAATTTTAAAGAGTATTGCATTGCATCAAGCTTTTATGTGAGTTCACCGTTTTTTGCCCCTGGCCCTCTGCTCTCTATAGTGAGACCATTGAGTAGCCGATTCTATTGGTTATTTGATGGTTTCGTTTCAGTGTTGTTTGTTAGATTCGACATTAAATAAGCAATACAGGAGAAACTATTCGAATATTAAGTCTTTCGCATTTATAATATTGTTGAGTTATGAGCTGTAACGTATTACATGTACTAAATCAATTTTACACTTGGCCTCGACTGCCTAGTTCACTTTTAACGAACTGCATATATAGGGATGACGTAAGATCACCCATCACAAATAAAACATCTATATTGTATAATAACTACTGTGTTTCCGTTGTTTAACTAGTCTAAAAGAGTTAGGCTTGCCAAAACAAAACAATGCTTGCCAGTCAAGCATTCAAACCTAAATTTGATGCCCCCGACCAAAAGACTACATATTTTTATATAATTCTGTTGATAATTTCTTTATTATCCTTACTTAATGTTATTAAAGCAAAAGTAACTCTAACTACGGAAACGATTTAAATGAAATTTGGTACCGAGATAGTCTAGAGCCTGAGAAAGGACATTGACTACTTTTTGTCGCGATAACCGACACCCACGCGGGCGGAATCGCGGGTAACAGCTAGTATATTTATGTATTAAAAAGAATTTACTTCTGTATCTTAACCTATTAAGTTTTTGTATTTCAAACTAAAAAACATTTAAGAAATATTGACACTATTTTTATCTTTCCTTCTTAATTTTTAAGTGTTATCTTACTACTAAAGCGCTTGAACTCTATTTTCTTTGCAATAAGTGTTAATCTCCTTTATCAAAATTATCCATTATTATGAAATGTATTTTTAATATTTTCAGGAGTTTGGTGAGCCTCCAGAGTCGGAGAAGGCGACGAGCGAGGAGTACTCGGTTGCCAAATGGCTGAAAGCGAACGTGCCCACCAAGAAGACCAAGTTCTTGAATCATCATGTCGAATATTTTACTGGTGAGTTTATAATTAATAATCCTTTCTAAAACACTCCATTCAAATCAAATCAAATCAAATCAAATCAAATCATTTATTTCGCTTTAAATATGGGTACAGACAGATGGTTGTATTAAAGTCAAGTTTAGTTCCACACATTATGCCATAAGTAGCATGCGAAAATATGAACACCAGACATGGTGTTATTTAATTTTAAATAATAGTACAAAAATTTGTGAAACATAATACAATTAGGTATTTCAGTCTAAGATACTAAAGTGCAATATCACGCAATAATTGTTAATAATATACTAAAATCTATGGTCGAAAAACTCCTTGAGGTCGTAATAAACATTGTTTAATAAACAGTGCTTTATTTTGCGTTTCATTTGCAATAATGGTAGTTCCCGTATTTCTTGCGGAATCTTATTAAATACCTTAATGCATGTTATGAGACAGTTTTTATGAAATAATGCAGTTCTACATGACGGCATCAATAGACGCGTCGGATCTCTTTTTGAGACATTAGGTTGGTTTTGTTGGGCGGAAACAAAGTGTTCTGGATTTGCTTTAACAAAAACACAAATTTCCAGTATATATAAACCCGTTAAAGTTAATATCTGCTTTTCCTTAAACAGAGTTCGACAGCTTTCAAGAGGACCTACGTTACATAAAGCCCGAATGCATTTTTTTTGAGTAATGAAGGCTCTGTTAACGTCTGTAGAGTTTCCCCACAATAGCAATCCATACCTAAGACTGGATTCAACAAAACCATAATAAGACACACGTGCGGCATTAGCACCCGCTGTATGTTGAAGTTTACGTAACGCATAAACAAATTGATTAATTTTTTTACAGAGATTTTTAACGTGTAGTTTCCAATTTAAATGTTCATCAATAGTTATACCTAAAAATTTTGTATCTTGTACTTCTAATAAATTATTGCCATTACATATAATATTTAATTGTTGTGATTTTGTCTTATAATTTTTAAATTCTATATATTTTGTTTTAGTAGCATTGACGCGAAGATTATTATGTTCTAGCCAGTAGATGATAGAGTCTATTGTACAATTTATTTCCTGCTCATACGTTAGTGACTTTTCGGTGTAGGGAATGAGAACTGATATATCGTCGGCGAAAAGAACCGACTGATGTTTTATGGCGCACGGTAAATCATTGATGTAAAGAATAAACAACAATGGCCCTAATACACTGCCTTGTGGTACGCCATATTTACTTTCAATGTATGCTGACTTATAACTCTCCATCTCTAAGTTTTTATTGATATTTGATAATTCAACGCATTGTTTTCTATTTGTTAAATAGCTTCCAATCCATGACAGTGCTGGACCTCTGATACCGTACTTTTCGCATTTATATAGTAGAATTTTATGGTCCACACAATCAAAAGCCTTAGACATATCGAAAAAAATGGCGGTTATTGGTATTTTTGCGTCAATATACTTGGTTATGCTGCGTACGAGTGAAAAACCAGCAAGTGTAGTCGACTTATTTCTTTGGAAACCATTCTGTTCTGATCTTAAAATATTATACTTCTTGACAAATTCTGTGATTCTACTATGCATCGTTTTCTCAAATATTTTGGATAGAATAGGAATGAGTGTTATTGGTCTATAGTTCCTAATGTCATGACAGTCATCTTTTTTATACAAAGGTTTAACTATAGATGTTTTAAGTTTATCAGGAAAAGTTCCATGTTCGAAAGATAGGTTTACTAGGTATTCAATAATTGGAGCTATTTCTTTGACACAGGACTTCAATATAAATGTATTAATAGAGTCGTAGCCAACTGATTTAGTATTATTTAAAGAATTTATGACACGTATAACTTCGCTTTCAGAGCAAGGAGTTAAAAATATGGACGATTCTACATTAGAATTTTTGAAGATTGTGAAAGGTTTTTTTTCTGTTGTAGATATATTGTTTTGTGCCGCATCAATAAAGAAGCTGTTAAATATATTAGCCATCTTTAAAGGTTTATCCTCTTTTGTGCCATTATCATTTATCCATTCAATATTATTATTTTTTATGTAATTATACTCATCACCTTTAATGATTTCCCATGTAGCTTTACTTTTGCTTTTTGATTTCAGTAAATGGGTCATGTTGATATTTTTCTTTGACGATAGTACACACTTTTTTAGCAACTTGGAATATTTATTGTACATAATTTTGTCTTGTAGGGTTTTATGTCGGTAATAATTATTTATTAATTTTCTTTTATTCTTACTTGCTATTCTTATACCTTTGGTAATCCACTTTGGGGCAAGATCGTCTCTTTTAATTTTGCGTTTCTCTAATGGGAAACATAGATTAAATAGCAGACATAAAAGATCATGAAAATTATTAAAAATACTATTGAAACTGTGATCTTCGATTTCTTTTTCCCAAGAAATATTTTTAATGCAATCACGAAATTTCTCAATGTTACTTTTACAATAGTTTCTCTGAATTATATACCAGTATTTTAACGAGGGTATTGGTTTCTTTACTTCAAAGCTTAATGTTTGGCAAGTGTTGTGGTCAGACAAATGAAAATTGAACAATGAACTTTTAACTTCTTTAATATTGCTAGCTATGTGGTCGATACAACTGTGAATTCTAGTCGGTTCATTGATATGTAGTTGGAGATTATAGTTACTTAAAAGATTTTTTAAATCTTCCGTTACATTATTATTTTTTAGAGTATTTATATTCAGGTCACCACATAGTATGACTTTGTGTTTATTATTTTTTAAAGATAATTTGTGAAGTAGCAAATCTAATTTATTAAAAAATATGTTCACAGGGGAGTTCGGTGTTCTATACATACATATAATTATACATTTAAATGATGGAATTTCTATGCCGCAACACTCAAAAACTTTGTCTGCAGATATTTCTAGGCATACATTCATTACTTTAAATTCTATTAATTTCTTAATAAGTATGCATACACCTCCTCGTTTCTCTGTGGCCCTGTAATATACTGAGGCCAGTTTTAAATGTTTAAATTTTATGTTAGGTTCTTCACCTCTTCTAACAAACGTTTCACTAAGACAAAAAATGCTTAAATCGTGGCCATTTTCTATTAATTCTTCAATACATAACTCAATAGATTCAGTTTTGTTAAAGATTCTCATTCTTTTTTGAAAATAAAAAAAACGACCAAAGCAGTACAAAAGCGAATAGTAAAGTTTTGATCCATATGTCTTGTACCAACAGCATTACACATAGAACTATAGACTAAAGTGAAGAAAAATAAAGTAACAAGACGATTAATATATGGATTCTGTCCAGCAGGATTAGTCTTGAAATAATTGTAATTCCAATAATAGGCCAAGACAAAATTAATATTAATTTAGCAGACACGTGATTCAGAATTCTTGACTAAAAAAAAAGTTGATAATTATTTATTTTTCTCATATGACACATTATATTGAGACATCTTGCGCAAAATTGGTTCTTGGTTCTTTTTTGATCCAACAACCAATTTGGCGCTTGTGTTAAGTCGAAGAGAATTAAACGACACAATCCCAATGTCAATCGGTAGAAATTAAATTCAAGAGTTACCCCTCTGTTATGCGCAATAAAATAAACCTTTAAAACTAAGTCCGGATATACTCAGATTCTTTTACATAGCCGAAACTAGTAAGGTTTTCTTATAAAATAAAATATAAAACTTTCGACAGACACTAATTAGTAACCGTTAACTACCTAATTAATTTTGCAGTCTTAAATGCAATTAAAATTGTCAATTACTAACTTATAAAGAGAGTGATTTGTTATCATTGTGTTAATTGACTTTGGGTAATATATGTGACTGTAATTATATTATCTCATCACCATAACTTTGCCATTAAACATTGCTAATTTGTAATAATTTAAAAGTGCATAATGAAGTATCTGTTCTAAGTCATGTCTACGTGTAAATCAGTTAAAAAATGTATCCAATAGTGTTAGGAATTGAATAGGGATATTTAAATACCAACTATTGCCCGAGGCTCCGCCCGCGCTTCTCGCGGTACCATTACCGGTTACCCCATACCAAGTTTCATCAAAATCGGTTTAGCAGTTTACCCTTGACAGCGTAACAGACAAATAGTGTTGCTGTCGCATTTATAATATCTATCTCCTTCCACACTAATATACAATGTCCAATCCATTCCACCTTACAAAAATATAAATCTATAAGAAGCTACACTCAAGAACTCTACCAAAAACAAGATTATATTTAAAATGGTAATATTTATAAAATTTTAACATTTTGGTGGCGACGTGCCAAGATTCGGAGCTGCATTTCCTTTATGTAAAACTCTTCACCCAATACACGCCACTGAACTTCCGTTGAAGTAAAACAAATATAAAAAAAAATAAAGAATTTACAGGCAAGTTTATTTATAAAGTAAACCTATGAATTATTATGACTAGCCTGTTGGTCGGTCTAGTCACTAGACCGACCAACAGGCTAGTCATTCAATCGAACCTGGATCACTAACCACTAGACTCTAGTGGTTAGTGATCCAGGTTCGATTCCACTCAGGACAAATCTTTGTATGATGAGCACGATCATTTGTTCTATCTTGGTGTAATTTACCTATAATATTGATGAAATATGGACGTATATATAAGTATGTTTATCAGTTGTCTGGATGCCATAACACTGGCAATGTCTAGTTTGCTATCAGATGGCCGTGTGTGTGTCCCAAGATATTATTATTGTTCGTTGTTTTTTTTTGTGAAATCTCAGTCTCTGAATTATTTACTTATATAAATCGGTACCTAGTCTATAACACAAGACGTTTCTAAAGTATAGGGTTCAAATGTAATAATATATTACACAAAACTCGTTAAACAAATAAATAATTAAAATCAATATTTGCGAATGACTAAATAAATACTGAGCAGGATTTTACTCTCGTTTCAATTATCAAATAAATAATTAAAATCAATATTTGCGAATGACTAAATAAATACTGAGCAGGATTTTACCCCCGTTTTAATTATTTTACCTTATTCTGTTTTGATGTTCAAATTTAGTAATACTGTAGAATTGTATCTTAGTACCATTTACGAAACAAATTCCAGTTAAGTGCGTTCTGTAACAAGTAGACCCTATTTTATTTTTCAGTTAAAGGGAAACTCATATTTTAAAGTGGACTGAGGACGGTTAAACGTCCATAGGTGAATAAATATAGTTCAGAAACTGTGCCAAATGGTTGTCTTTTGTATTTAAATTTCGCAGTATTAAATTGAAAAAGTCTGCTTTCAACTCCTATAAAAGTACAGGGTAATTTAATATAACATAGGTACATTATTTCTGCAAATATACATGTTTATAACCGCTGCATATATGGACATGACAGGATAATGACATTTTTCATGTAATATGACGTCATAATTATCATATGAGCCAGTTAACTTTTTAATGGCTCTCTAAATAACCGGTTGTAAAAGAATATAGGCATACTAACGAGCTGACTAATACAGGGTGTTACGGAAAGTCTACATAGGTATATCCAAAACGGTTGAAGACTTCATGGTGGTATACAGTCAGCACAACATTTCAGCTCAAAATGAGTTAATTATTTTATGAATTTCGAATTTTTCGCATCAATTATTCGACACCAAAAATCATAACCAGACCGCTGAATCGATGTATCTTACCGGTGTCAGCGGCATAGTATTTAATAAATAATAGGAAATGGTGCTAACTGTTTAGGATATGTAGGTTGTCACGACTGTCAAAGCAGTTTAATATACTAATAAGTTTTTTGCAGTTCAACAAACTTTATCTCATTGAACCAAGTTTATGACATAACCTTACCCTTTTCCAAAGGCAAGATTTGCAAGGGCTTATCTACTCCTTCCGGAAATAAAACGGATTATTATGATTTTAGTCCGTGACCATGACACCTGCAAAGGCGTTAAAACGACGGGAAGTAAAATCTAAATAAACCGCGATACCATCAGTTTAAAAAGTAATGTTGTTATTTCATTGTCAAATAGATTTATTATTGTGTAAAAAAAACTCAGTATTATTGTATAGCTTCTAATATAATTTATTTTCAAGTCTGTTTTTACATAAATACCTAATTTCATGCGTCTTTTATAATATAACGTATTAAATTACTCAATTTATGTTCACCTTATTCAGCACATATCTCAAACAAATTAACGGTCATTCATCTTCAGTTGCTTGAGAAGACCCTGTATTGCTCTTTCGAACGAAAAAGAATTGAGCCAGTTTACTTGTTGATCTATCTATAACCTAGATGTTTTAATTCGCAGGCACAAAAGCAGTAGACGCGCTGCTGACATCAAAATGGGCGACAGGCAAGAATCCAATCTTCACAACCAGACTCGAAGTCACAGATTACCTGCACAAAATGTTACTTCACAAACTATTTCACAGAGCTAAAAAAGTTTGTTCATTTTCATATAATATTCTTCTTACTTGTAATACTTGTAATAATATAAAAGAAGTAATTTGAAGCGGCAACAGCCTAATGGTTTGGGCGACGGCCTCGTGATCGAGATGTCGCAGGTTCGAACCCCACCCATTGCACTATTGCCGTGAACCCACTCCAGACAAGCATATGTAACTTAGTTGGAGGGGTTAACAAGATTGCTAGTAATGTGAATTCCACCCACATTGCTAGTAATCTTCATATAAAAAAATTACAACATCGATTTCTGGACTCCTATCAGAGGGGTTTCACGCTTCAGTTTAGTTATCTTCGGTCGGCTCGCCTCCCGGGCAGGCGAATGACAGTAGATTGCCGCAAGCCGAGACGCGCGAAATTCAATGATTTTATAGTTATGTTGTCGCCATCGATAATTTGCGTATAATTCGTGTTCTAAAGTTTATTGTCTGACCTTCGAAACAAGTTTGTCTGACGTAGTACAGATAACAGGCGATAATTATTTAAAACACGTGTTATAAATTTTGTAATGACAGATAATAATTTTCTTGTTATCTCCTTTCATGCGTAATTTATGAGACTCAGATTACTTTTCTCATTGTTTTTTGCAATTTCTTGAGATAATTAATTTAGAGAGTTCGTTGTTAAGTTGATTCCGTAATTTTACAGAAGTTATTAGTTTATTTATTATTTTGAGGAAAACATTTTTTGCATGTTGCCTTTTCTTAATACTTTTTAGGTTGCTAACAATAACTTTATTCCTTAAGATATTTTACCTTCATAGTTACCGACGTATAAATCTGATCGGTCTGGTATGTCAAGTTGCACTAATGAATAGTACAAAAACGTAAGTAAAATTTAATTAGGTTTTCGAGTCCTCCAAATGCGCTAAAAAGGGCTAACAACATATCTGCCTCATTCTTATAAATAATATCATTGTTGCTAGTTACAAGAATACCAACTTACCCAAATAAATTTTTACCATAACAAAAATTGTTAGATAAAACTACTTATATGTTATTTCAGGTTCCAGTAACTGAACAAGAATTGAAGGGCAAATCTAAGAAGAAGGAACTGGAGAAATCAAGTAAAAGCGGCGACGAAAAAGATGGAGAGAAGAGTCAGGCCAGCGCCTGCGAAGGCAAAGTAAGTTGAAATTTTCAAGCAGAAATATATAGGTGCAATTTTAACTGCCTGACCATAAGCTTAGAAGTAGCTGTCGAAGTCCGAATGCCTTGGTTTTGGTCCCGGGGTCCCTAATTCCTTGCTTTGCTTTTACTTTGCTTGCTTGCTTTTCCTGCTTTTAGAAAGGTGGAGGGGCGCGCCAGACTTTTACTGGCAAAAGTGAATTAATCGTGGGAATACATTTGTAGTCTACTGCGGTAGTAGAAAGCCTATATACGGAGTTTTGCCGAAAAGTTATTTTTACCCAAAAAGGGGGAAGAGTATAATACTTGGGTCACGTATCTGTAATTCGAAGTCTGCCAGGTGTAACAAGACTATATATAAGGATAAAATTTAGTCAATTCGAGTGATGTAACGTTTATTTACCCTGGCTTAGTCCTCATGTAATTTCGGACGCACTTATGGTCACAACTTATTATATATTATATAAATAAATGTTGGTATTTTTGTCCTCTATGCGTGAAAACTATTATTTATAAATCGAATAAAACGTTCCCAGGACACAAAAGACGTTAAAGAAAAAGAGAAGAAGAAGCGCAAGATCCGTCTCGAGATGCACATGGACCAGATGTTCCTGGACACGTTAGACGCGTACGTGTGGATCTACGACCCCAAGCCGTGGTACTACTGGCTGTGCGGGATACTCGTCGTCTTCGGCACCATCACCGTCTGCATGTTCCCGCTGTGGCCGGCTACTGTCAGGTAATAACCTTGTACCTTTATTTTTATAACAATATACTATATATCACTGCTAGATAAAACATTTACAATCTAATAAAGAGCGGTTTATAAAAAAAAAAATCAAACCTCTATGAACTCCATGGTATAAATAGGTTCAAACCTGTAATAAGTTCTTTATGGTACCGTTCAATTAGGTAGAAAACTATTTTTTTAATGTCTTCCCGATGTTAAAAAACATAAGACATGTAGATAATTATTCTTATTGCACTGCACTGACTGCATTCGCACAAACATGACGTCATTAGACCCCACTCCTGAACTTTAATTAGGTTTATCTTTACTTAAGTACTATTGTTTTAAAAAAAAGCAAAAAGTACGTGTCTAATATAATTTAGCATCTGACGGATAAAACAGATAGATTTATACCGAGTCATCTACCCTATTTCAGCTAGGATTTTGCTCTCCTTCAAAAGAGCCTGATAAAAATTTGCAAAAAGCATTTTGAAGTAATAAAATATACTAATATTTATTCTGCAGTGGTTAAATCGCTGTGTTTGTTCTGTTGTTGTTTACTCACTGATCTCAAAAATAACGATTTATATTTCCTTATTCCCCAGGAAAGGCGTATACTACCTAAGTATTGCTGCCGCCGGCTTCTTGGTAATGATCATAGCGCTGACAGTGGTTAGAGTGGTGGTGTTCTGCCTCGTTTGGATGCTGTCGCTCTCAAGGCACCATCTGTGGCTGCTACCCAACCTGACTGAGGACGTCGGCTTCTTCGCCTCATTCTGGCCGCTATATAAGGTGAGATTCTAACTGCCGTACGACAGCATTATACTGCACCTGCTTTTTATATGCCTATCGTGGAAACTAAAACGAGGAAAAACAACTATAATGTTTACATATATTTGTCTGCGCGAATAGCCGAGTGGTATAGGTTACCTCTGGATGCGGACGGCGCAGGACCGTGAGTTGTAGCGATCCTTGGGGAGGCCTATGTTCAGCAGTAGACGTCTTTCGGCTGATATGATAATGATGGGTCATCACGCCAATTACCACTGTGCGCGACGTGCTGCGGGGTCGATCCGTGCATGGGACAAGTATTTGTGTGATAGCACAAACGCTCGTTCTAAGTCTGGGTGTTCTTTGTGCATGTGGTTTGTGAAACCCCCCGCGATACAATAATTAAATGCCTTTGTGCGGGAGACAAAAAGAGCTATATAGGAAGTTACCGAAAACGTACAAATGTACAAAAGGGTGATGAGTTCTGGTATAAAGTTGACAAAATTTCAGCTCAAAATGGGTTCCCTCTAATTAATTAATTAATTAATGTTCAAATTTTTGCGTCCATTATTCAACAACAAAAATGAACCACATACTAAGTTTGGTAGAATTAGGAGGGCTACAGGTACCATTGGCAACAAAAGCCAACAAATTTAGGTTAAAAATTATGTATAATTTTGAGATTTTTGTATTCTGTGATATGAGATAATGATGATAAATCGTGTAATAGGTTGAGGTTTCAGAATTCCTTTGGTGAAATTGCATGATATTTTACTGAGTTTCATATCACACATAAAATGAACGGTTGCGTATATACAGATACAGTACATTCATATGGCAGAGCGTTAGTACTTTTATCTTAGGTGAAATTTTATCATGTTTTTATTTCCTTATTGGCATCCAAAATTTGTTTAAAAAATCTTTAAATATCTATTAATTTCTTAGAAAGTCAAAATATGATAACTTTTTTACTAAGTGAATCATTAAAATTTCAGTACGAATACCGCGGCCCCGGCTCCGACGCCGACAAGGCTTCGAAGAACAAGAAGAAGCGCAAGAAAGACAAGCTGTCGGACGACGAGCAGGAGAAGACGCCGCTGCTGGAGAAGCAGGAGGAGCTCGCCGAGCAGGCTGACGACGTGCCCGCCGAGCCCGCGCCGGAACCCAAGTAAGTACTACATATTTTACGATTTTGACGACCTCCGTGACAGAGTGGCGTACACACCACTCACTCGGTTTTCAAGGTGTCGCCAGCTTTGAGGTCCCGGGTTCGATCCCCGGCCGAGTCAATGTAGATAACCCCTTTTCTACATTGTCTCGGGTCTGTGGAGTTTGTGGTACCTTCGTTGTGTCTGAATTCCATAACACAAGTGCTTTAGCTACTTACTTTGATTTCAGAGCAAAGTATGTGATGTTGTCCACATTTATTTATATACGCACAAGTATTTCAGTGACAGGGAAACTCTCCATGGTATATGGTAATATAGGATTTATAAGATATAGACAGATATAAATGCATGTGGAACGATTACAATGACCTCTAGTGGGTTATATCAAAACTATGTTGTCTCGTTACCGGTGGCGTTATGCTGCCACCTGTAGTTTACGCACGCCGCCTGTGCAGTATATATACTAGCTGTTTCCCGCGGGTCCGCCCGCGCGGATCGATGTCCTTTCTCAGGCTCTAGACTATCTGTGTGTGTGTGTGATTTAAATTTCATTTAAATCGGTTTAGTAGTTTTGGCGTGAAAGCGCGACAGACAGAGTTACTTTCCCATTTATAATATTAGTAAAGATTTTATTGTGTATTGTATAAAAATATGTGCCAAGCATTATTTATTAAAATATAACTTTAATCCCTTCCAGGTCTGAACAAGAACCCTCCACTCCACCAACCGACAAGCAATCAGAATCGGAATCGGAGAACAGCCAGCGTTCGTCAACCGATCGAGACTTCGAGATCGTCGAGCCCGCAGACCTCGAGCCCGACAGAGACGAGCACGCGTAGACCGCACCGGGGGGTTTGTATGGGCCGGGGATATGACACGTGGCTATATGACACGTGTAACCACTACATGACACTAGAATTACGAATGATTATGTTAGACGGATTATTTTAATGATATGTTACGCATTAACGCATGCGGAACGAATATTTGTAATTAAATACAAATAATAGAAGGAAAAACTTAAACAGCAGGACTCGAACCTGCGACCACTGGCTCGGTACCCTCGGTAGCTTAAAAGTCAAGCCTGCCGGAGGTTTAAGTTTTTCCTTCTAATATTTGTATTTTATTACGTTAGATGGAGATGAAAAAACTGCTAGTTAACATCAGGAAAACTGATGGACAGATAATAAAAAGTAAATAATTAAGTTAAGAAAGATTTAAAACTTACGTATGGTCCTATTTAATCCAATCAAGAGCTTGCAGAAATGCAGGTCACGCGTGAAATGTAATCATTGTTTTGTATTGTAATTCTAGTGTAACATGTAGTTTAATGTTACTGAAGACCGCATGTAGTAACTGTTAACCAGTTACGCAATAAAAAAAAGGTTGTTATTATCAAAATGTTAGCTCTGATGTACATTGTGCGGTCTTCCACATATGTGTGCGTGTTCGTATTCTCGTATCTCGTAGTAATAGTCCGTAAGTTTGGATGTTGACGTAACATACGTATCGTGCCATTTTTGTCACTGATATCCAATATATTATACCGTTTATTATATATATGCGCAAGCGCATAGTTCAAGATAAATCCATTTTTAAATAATCTCGAATCACTAGTCAAGCCAGGGTCGTTGCCTTTGCATTTATTAGTATAATGTAAATATTTAATATGTGTTATTTCTTTGTGTTAAATTATGACGTCAACACTTATCTAACTATTCTTTACAAATTATATTCATGTCAAAGTTGACCCTGGCTTGAAATATAAGCATATTTATATTGCTAAGGTTGTATTATAAAATTTTAGAACCACTATTGTTCTATTTACAGTTGATGGGACTATATCGACAGATATCATGATCTCATTTGTAATAGAACTAAAATGGTTATAAAATTTTATTCTATAGCCCCCTGTTCAATGTTCTATATAGTCTTAATACATTACCATGGACCTAACTTGGGGGGATACCATACAAACTTACCTACGGTGCAATACCAGAGACTTGACAGCTGACACAGTTAGGTTATATTAGGTTAAATTCCGAGTATTCCCTTATGAGTATTGTCACTAATCCAACAACTATACAAGCTATGTAAATTTTGGATAGTGATTAAAAAATTTGCTAACATCTACTGTTTCACTGATTGAGGTTCAATATGACATATGACCGTGTCATATTTAGCGTCTATTTTTAAATCGATGGTAATACCAAATATTCGCGTTAGAGATCTGAAGTGGAACATTTTTAATGACATTGAGGTTGACTGATTTTGTTAATTAATATAATATATTTAGTGAGATTTAATGTATTAAATTATATAGTGTTTGTAGCCGATAGCTAGCTTACTCTTGACGCAAGCTCAAAATTATTGTTTTAGTCGATTTGAAAGTTAACAAAATCAGTCAAAATGACTTTAACTCGATTGGCATCAAATCATTCTTATTTCGCTCTCTATAATAAAGGAACTGAGAACGAATGAATGTTGATGTGAATGGAGCATTGCTCGATCGACGAAAATCTGTGACGTAATATTATTTTAGACAAGTTGTAACAAAAACCTACACACTGTCGCGCGAAGAGAAACAGTAAAAAAGTTCTGTCAAATTTTCCAAAATGGCCGATTTAATACTTCGTGTGCTCTCGGAAAAGTTCGTATATCTTCGGTGATAGTGTGAAGGAGTTTATTTGCCGTATTTGTGCAATTATGTTTTACATTTGCATACATTTTATTGATGTTTGTTATGTCCGTCGGGTTTTGTGATTCGGACCTATTGCGACCGTTTGATATACGAAAATGATCTTTAAAACTGTTGGGATAGAGTATCTATTTGTGACGAAGCTCGAACTTGTTATGTTGCTACGTAAATCTCGTCATAATTTTAATCAACATCACATTAATATTAATTATTTCATGTCTATTAATATTTCTATTTTATTAATACCATAAATACATTCCTATATTACAATATTTTTATCATTAATAACATTTATCCAACACCTAAAACATCTCATATATCTCATATCATAATATTTTTGTGCAGTATGTTGCTTAAATCATTTCTTCATCAGAAACAGTACTTGCTTTCTCATAATCAAAATTGGTTTAGTCGTTTTGTCGTAACGAAATGACAAATATTAAAACACAATATATTAATTTTATCGTCCATTTTTTCCCCTCCAATTTTGAAATATATTTTTGTGTATCAAACGGTTAGGTGTCGCGGCTCTATAACATTTTGGTGCTGTCTACAAATTTGTGAATAATTAATATTTATTTCGCGGATATCGCGATATTTTCTATTTATGTGCATTTTTTTTCACAAATACTTTTTTTTTTGTAAATACGCTGGCACTCGTAACAAGATCTATTTGTCGTTTAATAACGAAATGTATCATGTTAATCAATGGTATTTCAATAAAGTGATACTCTTTTCATCTTTGTTTTATTTACAATATTAGGTTACGCTATTAGATTATTGTACAACAGAAGATTATTGCCATCCACTCGATTAGATGAATATACATATATCTACATTAAAAATATGGCACCTCACGCTGATAAAAAATCGTAAAAAAAAAACATTAGTAATTAAATGTTTTAAAGTTGCATTTTGTTAAAAGAATTACAATACAGACTTACAGTAAACTATTAGCTATAATTAAAGTTTATAAGTTTCCACGTTTCTCTTGTTCCAATTCAATCGACTCGAAGAGCGTTTTAAAGTTGCCAGCACCGAAGCCCTGTGAAATAACAAAAAAATAAATTATAAACTGACGTAAGAGTCAACTTTTAAACAGATTAAAAAGTTTTGATCGGAAATGGATGAGATTGGCACAATAGACCCATACCCAGCAGTGTAATGACAAAGGCTGTGGAATGATGATGGTAAGCATAGTATTTTTTCATAACACGTTTTTTTTTTATTTTTACCTATATTATGGGGTAGTGAAACATGAACTTTGAGTTACGCAGCATATAATAATGTACTCTGTGTACGCAGCTGTGAAAACCACTCTGTAGTAGAACTCAATTATAAATGAGTGCGTTTTTATAAATAATAAAACCGGCCAAATGCCAGTCTGACTCCCGCAGGAAAGGTCCCATACCATCGTAAAGATTTATGCCTTAATTATTTTTATTATTTGTTGTTTTAGCGGCAATAGACATGCTCAGAGTAAAAATTTTAACTAGCTATTACGGTTCATTAGATGACAGACGGACGGACAGCTAAAGCTTAGTATTACGGTCTCGTTGGCCCCCTTCGGGAACGGAACTCCAAAGTTCCAATAATCAAGCATACGATTTTAAAACACAATCTCTACTTACATTATGATTTCTTCTCTGTATAACCTCTAGGAACAAGGTGGGTCTGTCTTGCGTGTTCTTCGTGAAGATCTGGAGCAGGTACCCATTATCGTCGTAATCTATCAGGATGTTCAGACGTTCTAATGTGTCGATACTCTCTGCGACCTTCACCTTGCTAAGTTTGAGCTGTTCTCTTATCAACGTGTAGTATTTTGAAGGGATAGACAGGAACTCTACGCCGCGGTTGCGCAGGTTATCTATCTGTGAACAAGTTTAAATACATAATTAAAAGTCCTTCCTTCTGTTAGAATTCTTTGGTTTGTAATAGGGACTTGCCCTCCACACATGCCCATCATGGCAATACCTGTAAGCCAGGATCTACAATATTAACTAATGAATACCACCGAAACAGTTAAGCTCGGTGTGTCCCAGGGAAACTATTGACTGTCTTGGAACTCGCAAGGAAATTAATCAGAAGTAGTAAATAGGAGGAGTAGAAAAAATTGTTTCCACTTCCCTCCATTGCAAGCGGGAGACAAAAAGAAAAGATAGGCCATAGGCAAAGAAAAGATAAGAGTTTGTTTTTAGAGAGTTCTTTGGTCTACCTAAACAACTGAAACCAGGTTGGCCAGTTTCTGTTTTTAAAGCTCTAACGCTATAATCTGAGCGCAGTCTTTGACTCCTTCACCAGACTTTAAGGTTAACCAATTACCATACGATAAAAAAGGATACCTATTGTAAATGAGAGGCTTGGTGGTCTGTACTGTAAATACTTACTTGTAAAACTGCCTCACACAAAGTCTAAACGCTAAATCAAAATTCTTGTGTTAACGCAATAATTTGTATGTTCTGATCGAACTCATTTCGATTTCGCTTCGTCAACTAATTAACATGAATTAGTAATTTGCCTATTTGAAATGCCCTTCTGAAATATCAAAGTTCAGCTTTTGTAATTAAAGCAATCCCCAGTTATCTCTTTCGCCTGTCTTCTTTTTCATCTATAGCCACACCTTGGCTCCTATTTTCTTTTATAACATACTTACAGCAGTAATAATATCCTCAGTGTTAATAGCGATGTGCTGCACTCCAGCGCCGCCGTGGTACTCCACATACTCTTGAATCTGGCTCTTCTTCTTGCCCGGAGCTGGCTCGTTGATCGGCACCTTAACATTCTCCTCCCAGTTAGCCATGACCACGGAACGGAGAGCTGAGTACTCCGTGCAGACTTGCTTGTCATCTACTGACCAAAATCTAAAACAGTGTGTTGGTTTAGTATGTATTTAAAGAAAATCGTCAAAACTGGACACAACGATCGCAGAGTACAAAACCACACTAAAAAATTGGTCAGTTGCAAAGACTGGGGGCATCATTCTCAGAATAATTGAGCTATCGACTGAAAGATAAGAATTGAAAAGCTGTGGACAAGGCTCCCACAGGGAGGACAATATTAATATCATCATCATTCATGTGATTTTATGTGATCTGTTTTGGGCAAAAGTCTTTACTCAAACGCATGAGTAAGATCTATTTTGCTATTTTCGTATCCAGGTATTGACCTTTACTGACAGCACCAGGCCAGCAATGCCTGTCTATACAAGTATGCATATCAAACCAAGTTAGTATTCATAACAAAGTCCTAGACTTTTTAAAGACTTAGGTAGGCTTAGATAGTTTAGATCTTAGAAATTATGTTACCACCATCTTACCTGTGGAACTGGAGACATCGTTCGTACCAGGAGGCAGCTGTCTCCATCTCATTGTCCGGCTGGTTGCCGACCACGTGGTCGATGAAGTTGATCTCCACTTTAGGTCTGGTGAAATAAAGTTATTAGTTAGACCGACTTGATATAATTAGGTTTGTTGTTTGATGTAACTGCAGTAGTTGTTAATGCTTCAAAAGATTCTCCTATTTATCCTTACTAATAATATTATAAATGCGAAAGTAACTCTATCTGACTGTATGTCGCGCTTTCACGCCAAAACTACTGAACCGATTTGAATGTAATTTGTTACACAGATAGTCTATAATCTGAGAAAGGACATAGATAGGCTTTTACTTTTTGCTGAAAAAACCGACATCCATGCGTGCGGAGCCGTGGGAAACAGCTAGATTATTATAAATTTATTTCTCAAAAATTTCGGTTCATCAGTTGAATGCAGGTCCTCTTAGGTCTAAGAGTTAAGAAAAATACTTACAAGTATTTGTTGATAGGATCATTCTTTAACAACTGGTATCCAGGCAGGAAAGGTCCCTTATATTTAGTTCTGTCCACCAATGTGTGTGTGTTGTCTCCATACTATAGAGGAAAAAAAGAAGTCATGAATGTCAATATTATATGGGTATGAGATTTTTACAATTTGGTCTAAACAAAAACAAAACAAATTATGTCCGTTGGTCTGGAACATTGTCGGGGTCGTATGGGTTGGAGTGCGGGGTGAGGAAGGAGGGACTGAGCTCCCCGACACCCTTCAACCTATACGTAAACGATCAGAAATCGTAATTTACCTTTTACCCACAAAACACATCTAAAAGCTTTTCATATTTTCGGAGACTAAATGCGGAAAAAATTACTATCTACTGTCAAACGTCGTCACTGCTCCTGCCATACTAATCTCTACACCACCCTTGGTAGATTGGTAGAGAATGCCTAAGGCATTAAGTTCGCCTTTGTACTCTTTTTGTGTGCATAAAGTTTAAAAAAATAAATAAATACTGTGATGCATTGAAAAATGGCTACCCTCATTGTGAAATTCGTGCAGTTTCCAAAAATGTCTGCAAATTTTTACGCCTCTGTAACAAATAAATCAACATACCGTCTTCAAAACCGCCATCCTCACAACCCCGAACTCGTCTTCCTCTTGCCAAACATCCTTCACCACGACAGCTCCTTGCTTCCTGGCGTACTGCACTATGTAGTCAAGGTTCTCTACTTGGAAAGCCACATCCTTTACGAAATCACCATGGAAACCCACATTCTTCGTCAGTTCAGTTTCCACTGGGTCGTATTGGGCTTGAAAGACGAATATGATCTGAGAAAATTAAATAATACGTACTTATCCGAACTTATATTATACTAATAATTTATATATCAAAATAATTTAAATATTATAAATGCGGAAGTAACTCTTTTGTCTGTTACGCTTTTACGGTAAAACCGCTGAACGCATTTTCATGAAACTTGTTATGGAGTAAGAGTGGATCTCAAAAAAGGACTTACGATACATTTTGTCGCAATAACGGACGAAAGCTTAAAACGCGGGCAAAAGCTAGTTAAGAATATTTTAATGCTTAAGAATACATATAATGGGTCGGACTGGACGAGGAAGGAGTAGGACCGGGTTTTGTGGCGCTACTTGAGACAGGCAATGTCCAGCAGTAGATAGGCTATCGTCATAGGCTGAATTGATCGATTGAATGCCATTACGGTATAAAGTATTTAATTATGGATTGTTTAGAGCAAAATAACGTTACAAAAACACTCTCTACATGCATTTAAATTTGTTGTGTTAACATGTTAGGTACTACGTCTTTAAGCATGTAATACATTCAAACTTTTTTATGGTATTTATATTAATCATAAAAAAGTACCACGGCAAATGAAAAACATTGTCATACTTGTAAAACAAATATATAAACTTATTTAGAAGTCCTATAAAAAAGTTACTCTACAAAAAATAAAGGGATGTCTAATGAGATTCCATTAGTCGCGCTTTCACGCCAAAACTACTGAACCGATTTTAATGAAATTTGGTATACAGATAGTCTAGAACCTGAGAAAGGACATAGACATATAGGTCGCGTCACGTAAAAAGAACGCTGGCAGAAAGTGGAGAGGGTATGTTTGCGCATGGGTATATTCGCGCATAAAAGTGCTAGGACTACTGTTTAATTTTCGGTTGGTGGTTATTGATTTTGAATTTGAACAAGGAAATATTCTAATACAATATTAGATGGAATATAATTAAAAACATATTTGAATCGTGTAAAATGTTTTATATTAAAATAAAAAAAATGTATATATTATATTAGAGTAGAGACTCCTTCCATGAGGTCGTCTTGAGTATGGTGAAAAGATGTGGACGCGGTATTGGTGCTAGAAGTAGCCATTTCCTCGTCGTCGCAGTCTTCACTTGAACTTTCATCATCATCGTTTGAGTCAGAATCGTCATCCCCTACGCGAATAATAAAAGTTTCAGTCATCATGTCGACCACATGATCGCTTTTGCAATATTCGTCTTCTATTTTCTTTACTTTGGAACACAATTTCCCCCATTCGGTTTCTCCCATTACATTCACTTTTTCTTTTATCAGGTCAGTTATTTGTGTAAGGTTCCAACTTACATTTTTGCTGGCGACATACCCCTTTATTTGAGACCAGGCCATTTCTATTGGATTTAGATCCGGGTGATAAGGGGGCAAACGAAGTACAGAATGGCCTGCTTCGTTTAATATGGCATCAATATTGAACTTCTTAAATTGCTCCTTGTATTTTTTTATGATGTTGTACAACTCCGGCTTTAACATTGATTCGTCAAATTGAATATCTTTTTCACGGAGCCAGGTTTGCATGTCTGCTTTCTTCGTGTTGGAGGATGGTGCAACATCGAGTAATTTGTTATGGTACGATGTGTTGTCGACCACCACGACTGAATTAGGCGGTAAGTTCGGCATTAGTTTGGTACGGAGCCACAGCTCGTAATTCTCTGAATTCATGTTGTCGTGGTAGTCGCCACTTTTTGTACCGGCTTTGAATGTCAGCAAAGCATTCGGCACAAACCCTGCTTCACCACCCGCGTGCACTATGACAAGGCGGCTACCTTTAGACAAGGGTTTTTTAACGCCTTTGCTGGAACCGTCTGTCCGAGAATGGTGAGACGTATGCGAACTATCAAGGTATGACTCATCAGTATAAATTATTGGTCTTCCTTCCTCTCTATATTTCTTTATCTTTCTAAGATATTCAATTCGTTGAAATCGAATTTGTGACTGTTCAATTAAAACTTGTCGATTGGTTTCAGTTTTTTTCCACTTAAATCCGATATTTTTTATTATCCGCCTGAGACTTGCTGCAGATCCTTGGAAATGTAGGTCTTCCTTTAATTTCCTTTGCAATTTGCCTATGGTAAGCAATTCTTTTTCTGTGATATGAAAATTGTGCACAATTCTTTTTATGACGCCCTGGTCAAAGCTGTCTATGTCGGTTATAGGTTTATGTTTTATTCTTTTATTTTTGCTGGGAGTTCGAAACACGGTAAGAAATTCCGAATCCTTGGAACCTTTTACAATTCGTCTCACTGTAGACTCGGAACATTTTGTTGCCGCTGCGGTCCGTTTCATGCATTGTTTTAAGTTATCAACTGAATTATTATCAGCCTCTCTCTTCATAAAACAATAAACGTCATAAATCATTTTTCTCACTTTTCTATGAATAACCATTTCGTAATTAAAAACTTTTGAGCGCGATGGTATTATGAGAACGAAAGTAGCGTGGACACAATGCGGAAGGCGAAGGTCGACTGACGAACCAATAGCGCACCGGCAAACGTGCGGCTCGTGGCCCCCCCGCTCCGCGCCGCACTTCATACCACCAAACAGACCGATAAATCGCGTTCTGCGCAGCTTGACAGCTAGCGTTCTTTTTACGTGACGCGACCTATACTACTTTTTGTCGCGAGACACATAAATGTAAAAAGGAACCTACTTCTACGTAATTTATAAGGGACCACCTCTGAGGTACCTATACGCTACCGATGACAAAAATATTTTTTGGAATCGATCCATTATTGCCGAAAATATCACGTAACAAACATACAAAAAAAAATGCCTTCTAATTGACAACCTCCTGCTTTTGAAGTAGGTTAAAAAGCGTAAGTCAAGTTCAAGTTGAGTAGACAAGACGGTACCTATATACAAAACTTGTGTATGTTATATAATATACTTGTATATTCAAAATGGCGGCGAGAGGCTCGTCTGATCATAATACCAGTTTACCTTATTCATTCTGACGGCGTACGACGCTATTTGTCTCGAACCAGTCTCCAATCCACTGTACGCTAGAGGCTCGAAGCCAAATCTCGACACATAGTAACTTGCTGCCTATAAATATAAATAGATAAAATTAATTAATTATGTTATACCTTTTAACCGCCGGACAGCGTAAATAAATGACAAAAAAAAGCTGATTAAACGAGCTGTGGTATTTGGTCGTAAATATAACCGGGCGTAATGGAAACAAAAATATTTGTGGGATTAATCCTGTAAGAGTTCGAAGGTTTAAAGTCGTCAAAAGAATAATGGCTACAATGGCTAATTAAAGCTAGATATCTAATTTGATACAACGACGTAAAGTAGCGCAATTTTTTTTATAAAACTGTTCTCATTACAACACCGTTTTTAGACTGTCTGTGCTTGCAATAAATGTACTACACTTGGACACTCGTCATACAGGCACGTATGTACACTCAGTGTATGGTGTAGGAGAGTAGCATACATTGGTTATATAGATGTTAACAATGGGGGAGCAAATAATATTTTATCTTTACATAGTTTATAACAAAGTCGCTCCCGCTGCTTGTACGCTTAAATCTTTTAAACTACGCAACAGATTTTAATACAGTTTTCAGCAATAGATAGAGTGATTCAAGAGAATGGTTTGTGTATAATTCATTAATGTTTTGTCTACACGTGTGGGGGTGGGTCACTAGTGGGATATATTAAGTCTGTCCTAACGCGACCAATTAAAACAATTTAGAATCTGACTTCCTTCGAATTTAACGTTGGGGACTTATTTATTT
Organism: Diachrysia chrysitis; assembly: GCA_932294365.1. Taxonomy (NCBI): domain Eukaryota; kingdom Metazoa; phylum Arthropoda; class Insecta; order Lepidoptera; family Noctuidae; genus Diachrysia; species Diachrysia chrysitis. Next base: position 10,297,559 of record OW028654.1, on the reverse strand, counting down.
AAACTATTTGCACAAAGTTGGTACAAAGGCGGACTTAATGCCTTAGGCATTCTCTACCAGTCAACCAAAGGTGGTGTAGAGATAGGGGTGGTAGGTGCAATAACATAATTATATTTATCATTATAATATCTTATTGAAAGTATCCAAACCAGCTATCGTTAATGGTTGAGCTGAATATTTCACACTGAGTGGAGTGGGTCTAGTTCCTTAGTACTGCCATTGTAGGTACCTGTTTACTAAGTATAACATCCATAGATATCTATTCGACGATAAGACTGTTATTTGCATACAAGTTATCCTTTATTTGATTTACTAACGTTGGAACAAAAGACGACTCAGAGGTACGTTAGTCGGTTTTTTATAATATTTATCAATTTAATAAAATAATGCATGAACCTTAATTTGTATAAACTAAAAACATAAATCTCTACGTAAAATTTGAATATAGGTATATATATTTTAGTTTCGATTAATAGACAAACATATAACCAGAAAAATAACAAAGAAGTATGAAAATACAATATCGCGATCCAAGGAAGGGTGACCACACAGCTGCACGGATAAAAACCAGTAAGTTTTAAGTTATGTTTTGGGTAATGTATTAGAATGTAGAAGATACAAATATTAGTTACCTGTTTAGCATTGGACACCCAGAATGTGAGATGATCAAACGCCAGGAAACGACCCCCTTCAGGCTTTCTGCCCTTGTCTGTATATGACGTCTAAAACAAAAACAAAAAACAAATTTTCTGTAATTTTCACTTTTTAATACTTCACCGCACACATTTTTTTGTGAATAAGTAAAAATCCAAGTACCTATCTATCGGTATTTATGTCTATAATAGCGTAAATTTCTTAGTATAGAAATGGATTAAAATCCAATAATACAAAAGAGGTCGATTGGTAGAGTTTTCTTTAGTTAGATATTATAAAAGTAGTTTCTATCTGAAGATGTTTGATGAGATTATAAGTATTCGCATTTATCAGTTAAAAAATAAAATAATATTCATCAGGCGTTCCAAGACCCATTTAATTTAAAAATTAGGTAAAGTTAATTACATATTAAAATTTAATTACCAAAAAATAAACACTGCTTTAAATAGGAACACCATGTAAACATTTTATACCTTTGCTTTATGATATAATCCCTAAAAGAAATTTAAAACAACCATCAAATTATTAATTCAGAAAACTTACCATATTGTCTTATAAAAATCAACTATATGAATCAGTTATCACTCAATGTTTGTTTGTCAAGATCACTCTCTATACTAAAAGATAGGACAATTCACCTGTGCTTATATTCAAGGTAGAAATATAGCAGGTCTACAAGAAAACCGGGTAGTTATAAGGCTCTCTTCACACATACCTACAAACATTTTCCTCTAACTATAAATACAATATAATTATTATTTACCTCAGTATAGGGAAAATACAAATCATTTTATTGTAGGCAATAAAGATTAAGATAGAAATTTCGGATTCATTCTCACACTAGGTGTCAGAACCATCACTGATCTCCCTTTTTAACCAACTTCAAGTAGGTACTGGTGCGTTGAACCAGCAGTCGCGGGTTCGAGTCCTGACTAAAGTTTAAATTTTTATTTTCTACTATTTGTATTTAAGTATTCGCTCCACATGCGTTAATGCCTAATAAATAATAAATACGTGGTTCTTTTTACTTTTTAATTTACTCGAAGACGTCTGGACCGATATGGATGGTTTTTGTTTGAACAAGCATTCGTCTTAGTTGGTCTCCTGGACACTAGGTCAGGATCTGACCTAGTGTCCAGGAGACGGAGGGAAGGAGGAGTTCAAATGTATGGAAGTGATAAACCTAAGTCACGTGACTTATCGAAACGAAATGTCATTTCCATACATTTATCTAATGTCATTTGAGCGATTTCTATCATCGTTTACGCTTGTCGAAATGCCACTTGTCTAGGGGGCTGATGATGGGATCCCTGAGAAATCGAGAGAAATTTTAATTAAACCCGTTTTATTAAAAATAATTTATTAAAAAAGTTTTTTACGTAAATTATACAACCTGATATTAGTAAATGTCCGCAAAAAGCATTGTAACGGCGAATACGATAGATGAGGTGCCACTGCACTTATGGCCCTTGACTTTACCGTTATCTTTTGTAATAGTAAAAAAAAAACTAGGTTATAAAGAAATCGCTCCACAAACATTGTCAGTGTGTACCTGTCTTAACAAAAGTCAAGTCTTCGTATCAAACAACCAACGTTTGGCTGTGGCGAGCGAGCCTCCGCACAGTGGTACATCCCTGTCAGATGTAAGACAAAAATAAAAATAAGGGTAGGAATACTCATTTTACTGAATCGCTAAAAGCTGAGCCAAATATTATTAACTAGCTGTCCCCCGCGACTTTGTTCGCCCGCGAGTTTCAACGGTTTTTCATTTTTGCAACATTTTTCATTTATGCTTCGCTCCTATTGGTCGTAGCGTGATGTTATATAGCCTATAGCCTTCCTCAATAAACGGACTATCCAATACAAAAATAATTTTTCAATTCGAACTAGTAGTTCCTGAGATTAGCGCGTTCAAACAAACAAACAATCAAACAATCAAACAAACAAACAAACAAACAAACAAACAAGCGAACTAACAAACAAACTAACAAACAAACTCTTCAGCTTTATAATATTAGTATAGATAAGTTATAATCCAAACTAATAGGTAAAATAAAGCTGAAAATTTGATTTTAATATTTATTTGAACGCCCGTATCTTCTAAATTACCAGACAGATTTGCATTTGATAGCCCAATTCTTTTAGAAGGTTATTGACGAAATAGTGTAACGGTACGATACGATTAATTGAAGTCAGAATAATTAAACTAATATCTTTATTAAATACATTAGAACAACAGCATCTTAAAATTGTTATTGTTGTAAAATGGCATAAAATGGAATCAATATCGGTGTATAACATTAATTTACTATTAACCTTAAAATGGAAACTGATTTTATTTACTGCGTCCCACATCCTTATAGCAATTGCCACTTAAATTTATACATTTTATGCCTATGTATTATGACTGATCTTTAGTACAGTTTTATATACCTTCGACATCCACGCGAGCGGAGCCATGAGTGAAATCTAGTTAACATTTTAGAACAAGGATCAACATAGTACGAGTACACAGTGTGAGTACATCAGTACAGTAAACAAACATTTAAGTACGCATTATTTTACACACCTAAAGAAAATAACTGCATACCAGACTCGAACTCCATACAGCAAATTTTAATGCCACAAAGTTAGAGGAATAAATAAGTAAATTGTAGAGCGCGCATTCGAGTATGAACTGCTGGCACTAGTATGAATATGTAAAATGGTAAAATTAGTGTCAAATAGTAAAAGAGCGCACGGTTATATGAAAACTATCTTCAAACCTAATATTACCCTAATAATATCGGAACCGTGTCAAAACAGAGCGCACCGTTTTATGAAAACTATCTCAAATCCTATTACCCTCATAATATCGGAACCGTCGATATTTTCGCATAAACGTCGGTCGTCGCACGGAAAATCACTTAAATCAGTAAACGAGCGTAGTACATTTAGCTAAAAATGTGCTTACGCTTGTTATAAGAGGCTACTAGCGATGTGCACGCTCTATGCTTGTCTATGTTTACTCTAAGGTTACAAACAACTTCCTATGTCATTATAATATTATGTTGTTTACTCATTGCATCGTCATAAACATGCTTCATGAAATATTAACATTTTTGTCCACGTTCTAAGTTTGTGCCCACTGCGCAGATCGTAATAAACAAAATGCTAATGTGATTGGATATAGAAAACTGGATTCTGTTGCTTGTCAAGCACAGAAACGGGGTGAAGACGACGTCATTAAATTTACCATTTGTTCTCTTAGAGATTACTTTTGCTTTAAACTACTATAATATTAAAACACACAAGTATTTGGTAGACTCTGTGTAAAATGTGGTAGTTTATACTATTTCAATTAGTATAAATAAAGAAAACAATGTTTTAAAGTTTAAAATATAACATGAAAATGAACTTTTATCAAATTTTTTTATAAACATTTTTTGACATGTAATTTCAGTTGTATTTTTTTTAAGTGATACGTTTGGATATACCTTTCTAAAAGTGCTTATTATGAAAAAAGTCAATCATATTTTTTTTATAATTTTACAAAAAATATTTAACTAAAAAAAACTACGTTAAATACAGCCCAGTATTATACTTTATAGTGTTAAAACTATTATTAAAATTGTAGTTTAACTTAGTTACATAGAAGAAAAATAAATAAATTTACCAGTTACGTTCTTAGTCGCGTCTTTAAGTTTCTCTGATAGAGCCGTCTCCAAATGTAGAATATTATGTTTATACCGCAAGCAGTCTCTAGTTCTCTACCCCACGGCAGTAGCTGCCGGATCATGATACAAGTCGGTCGACTATTTACTTATCACACCACTGTAAATTACAAAATGTTGTGCAATCGTTCGTAAATGTTCTGGAAGTTTCCGTGACATTTTAAAATAAAAATTTGAGTTTATCGAATAAATGTTCAGGTTTATTTTAAATAATAAAGGAATTCTTTTGTCTCTTTTTTTGTTCAACTGTCAATACGTATTATTTCTTCCTAAGTTCCTATGGTTTAGGGAACAGCACTGAATAATAGGAGGATATATTGGCATCTAAAGGATCCTCCAAATGTCTTTTAATCTTATGCTACATAATTGATGCAGCTTAGGTTTTATTTGAAATGGTGCGTGGCCGACCACAATTTTAATACAAATGCGTGAACTCACAAGTGTGCGACAAAGCAATTAATGATCATGTAATATTTGGAAGCATTCGTGCATTTATGTAGTGTTGGTCGGAATAAGTTTGAGAATTAAACGTAACAAACAGGTTAACTTCCTTAAGATTATGGAGCATCCTTCCTTAAGACGAGGGTTCCAGCGAAGCCCTTACTTAGGGCCTGTCCTAGAATCAGGGAAATGTTTTCTAGTTCTTATGATCCATTTTATTTACCTTTTTATGCAAGTAAACAAAATGGATTACCCCCGTACTGCGCCTTGGGGCTGGTTTTATCTCAAGTTATTATGTAGGCCGATCCCGGCGGCACTGCAATACCGGGCCGACCCGTGACGGGAGTGGAGCGAGCCCCTAACATCCCGTCAGTTTACAAAAATCAGTTTAATATACTGGTCCCTCAGTGAGGGAACTTTCAGATATTAAGCTGAAAAGAACAGATACTACACTTTGATCTTAGCCAAAAGGCCGAGAAGCGATACAGAAATTATGTTCAATAGGGGTAGTCATTCGATCACGGAAAATCTTAACACCGCCATTCAGAAAGATGACGTCACAAGCATAGCGCCATCTGTCGAAAAGCTCTTGTACTACAGAGTAGGTATCCTTCCCTTTAACACCTGTTTGAAGCGACGGTGAACCCAGTTCAGCGTACAGAGGGGTGCGCGCGGCTTTTGTTTTCAACTACGCCCGTTAGGGACGCTGTCTGTAGGTACCTGGATTTATCCCGACCCTTCTGTTGTAGTTGTTGTTATATTATTATGAAGCACGGTATAAATAAAGCGTTCACCTTCTGTAAAATATTTTTAGATTAAAAAATTCTTCAAGTTGAAGTTTTACCTGAAGTACTACAACATCAAACTTCACAAAGTTGTTAGCTAAGTCATGGTACAAACAATGGTGTTAGTTAGCGAGAAGTTCCAGCAATGTTTTTTACATATATAACATGGTATTTTTGTACAGTATTGTATCTCCTATTCGTGCTCTTATTTAATGTCGGTCTCAATAAGTTTGAGATTAAATCGTACCAGGTTAACTTCCTTAAAATAAGGAGTAGGGTTCCAGACAAGCCCTTAGTCCTGCCCTTGTATCAGGATCAGGGTAATATTTTCTAGTTCTTATGATCCATTTTATTTACCTTTTTATGCAAGTAAACAAAATGGATTACCCCCGTACTGCGCCTTGGGGCTGATTTTGTCTCAAGGTATTATGTAGGCCGATCCCGGCGGCACTGCAATGCCGGGCCGACCCGTGACGGGAGTGGAGCGAGCCCCTAACATCCCGTCAGTTTACAAAAATCAGTTTAATATACTGGTCCCTCAGTGAGGGAACTTTCAGATATTAAGCTGAAAAGAACAGATACTACACTTTGATCTTAGCCAAAAGGCCGAGAAGCGATGCAGAAATTATGTTCAGTCGGGGTAGTCATTCGATCATGGAAAATCTTAACACCGCCATTCAGAAAGATGACGTCACAAGCATAGCGCCATCTGTCGAAAAGCTCTTGTACTACAGAGTAGGTATCCTTCCCTTCGCCACCTGTTTGAAGCGACGGTGAACCCAGTTCAGCGTGCAGAGGGGTGCGCGTGGCTTTTGTTTTCAACAATGCCCGTTAGGGACGCTGTCTGTAGGTACCTGGATATATCCCGACCCTTCTGTTGTAGTTGTTGTTATATTATGAAGCACGGTATGATTATAGCGTTCACCTTCTGTAAAATATTGATAGATTTAAAAATTCTTCAAGTTGAAGTTTTACCTGAAGTACTACCAACAACATAAACTTCACAAAGGTACTAGCTAAGTCATGGTACAATGGTGTTAGTTAGCGAGAAGTTCCAGCAATGTTTTTTACATATACATATAACATGGTAATTTTGTACAGTATAGTATCTCCTATTCGTGCTCTTATTTAACGTCGGTCTCAATAAGTTTGAGATTAAATCGTACCAGGTTAACTTCCTTAAAATAAGGAGTAGGGTTCCAGACAAGCCCTTAGTCCTGCCCTTGTCTCAGGATCAGGGTAATATTTTCTAGTTCTTATGATCCATTTTATTTACCTTTTTATGCAAGTAAACAAAATGGATTACCCCCGTACTTCGCCTCGGAGCTGGTTTGTCTCAAGTTTTTATGTAGGCCGATCCCGGCGGCACTGCAATGCCGGGCCGACCCGTGACGGGAGTGGAGCGAGCCCCTAACATCCCGTCAGTTTACAAAAATCAGTTTAATATACTGGTCCCTCAGTGAGGGAACTTTCAGATATTAAGCTGAAAAGAACAGATACTACACTTTGATCTTAGCCAAAAGGCCGAGAAGCGATACAGAAATTATGTTCAATAGGGGTAGTAATTCGATCACGGAAAATCTTAACACCGCCATTTAGAAAGATGACGTCACAAGCATAGCGCCATCTGTCGAAAAGCTCTAGTACTGACAGTACAGGTAACCTGCCCTCATCTATTCACCCCTCTACTTTTTCTACTTGTGGCACAGATGAAACATACTTCATTTAATTTGTTATAATGTCTTTCGTAGTATGCAACTATTCCAGTGTCTTCTAAAACACTTCTCGTTAAAATACGAATATGATTACAAAAAACCTTTGATTCTCATTTCTATATTCACTTAATTAATTCTAAATTATAGCACACATTGCAGTAACGAGGCCGTTTGAGATAATAATATATGATATTTAAGAAAAAATAATGAACAAAAGTTCATAGTGACATTCAGACAGCAAATGAGAAGAAGTATTGATTTGGCTGGAGAAGAACTCAAGTTTTTTACAAAGATAGATAACATAAGGCTCCTAGAATAAAAGGCAAGGTTTTATAAAATTTTAAAGAAAGTGAGAGGGGGCAGGATATAATACATATCCTGACCGCCGCAACCATCGAGACGTGCGATACACCCACCAAAATTTAGAATCTATACTATTAATATTATAAAGCTGAAGAGTTTGTTTGTTTGTTTGTTTGTTTGAGGGCGCTAATCTCAGGAACTACTGGTTCGAATTGAATAATTCTTTTTGTGTTGGATAGTCCTTTTATTGCGGAAGGCTATAGGCTATATAACATCACGCTACGACCAATAGGAGCGGAGCATAAGTGAAAATGTTGCAAAAATGAAAAACCGTTGAAACTAAAACACGCGAACAAAGTCGCGGGGGACAGCTAGTTGATGATATTACATTAAAAATGCGCGGCTTCAAAGCCGAAAAATAAAGCGTTATGGTCAAACAACACAATATTTTTCCCATAAAGGACTCTGCCCACTACACCGTATCATACTGAGACCGTGCTAGAAACGTATCAAGCACGGAAAAAAACACGGACTCCTAACTGTGCCCACTAGTACAGAGGTGGCAAACCTTTATGGATTTACAAGCCATTTATTACAAATATTTATTTAAGAAGGCCATAGACGTGCCAAACATTAAACTTTACTACCAAACACTACATTTTGGTCTGTATTGTAATAAATGTTGTTCGTATTAATCGTGTAATTTAAATAAAGTTTCTAGTTTATGTTGTATATTATATTTCTGAAATGTTGTTATTAAACTAAAATGCAAACCGTGCCGAAAATATTGCGTCGCGTGCCCTCAATGGCACGCGTGCCATAGGTTCGCCATCCCTGCACTAGAACGTATCAAAAGCGTATCATACTCGTGCATAACAGGTTTAGCGTAAGGTTATCCGCGTATCATCCGCGTGTCGTAACCGGTACGGTTTTAGTTCTCTCGGTTGTAGAAGTTCAACTATATTTTTTTTTGCGTATGGTAGATGTTTATGATGCGTTTAGAACGGTCATCGTACGCATTTGTAACCTGTATGCTTCACGTTTCGCCGCTGCCGGCATCGGTTTGGCAACTTCGCATACCATGCACGGAGCATAGCAGCACCGCTTCTTCGCAGCAAATCATTCTTGACATTCCGTGAATGGCTCATGACGGTGACGGAACGGTCTAGGGGGCGTAATTGTTTTGTCTCACACATTCCTAATACGGTCATTAGTACTATCGGTGTAGTGGGTAGATGGGGTGCGGTTTGTGTCCTTCGATTATGCAAATAAAAAGCGTTTACAGCTTTTCAACCTTATTCACATATTCTGTGGTTTTTGCCTAAACTGCTTTCAATTTATGTTGAAGAGATGTAAATAAGATTATTGAACTCCATGAAACGCGTGAATCGAGACTAGCTATACACATCCTTAAAATCTACCCTTTCCATTATGAAGAACGGGTTGCCAAATACCTAACCTGACAAATGTATATTGTATGCATAAAGTACTCTGTGCCCGAGGACACTCCCAAATTGCTGGTAGTGCAGACTCAAGATCAATCTGAAAAGAGGTCGACAATCGACATAACCTCTCAATCCAGGGAACCTATGGTTTTTATGATCCATTTTATTTACCTTTTTATGCAAGTAAACAAAATGGACTACCCCCGTACTGCGCCTTGGGGCTGGTTTTGTCTCAAGGTTTTATGTAGGCCGATCCCGGCGGCACTGCAATGCCGGGCCGACCCGTGACGGGAGTGGAGCGAGCCCCTAACATCCCGTCAGTTTACAAAAATCAGTTTAATATACTGGTCCCTCAGTGAGGGAACTTTCAGATATTAAGCTGAAAAGAACAGATACTACACTTTGATCTTAGCCAAAAGGCCGAGAAGCGATACAGAAATTAAGTCCAATCGGGGGAGTCATACGATCATGGAAAATCTTAACACCGCCATTCAGAAAGATGACGTCACAAGCATAGAGCCATCTGTCGAAAAGCTCTTGTACTACGGAGTAGGTATCCTTCCCTTCGCCACCCGATTGCGAACGAGCGACAGTGAACCCAGTACAGCGTGCAGAGGGGTGCGCGCCGCGCGGCTTTTGTTTTCAACGATAACGTTAGGGACGCTGCCTGTAGGTACCTGGATATATCCCGACCCTTCTGTTGTACTTTTTATATTATGAAGTACGGTATAAATATAGCGTTCACCAAATCAAATCAAAAGTTTTCATTTCTTATAAACCTCAAAAAGGCGTTTAAGAAACGTTAAAGTTACAGAACTAAATGACTCTAGGTGCGCGGATTCAAAGTGTCGTTGTCTATGGAGAAGAACCGGCAAGAAAATCCATAGGTTACTCTTTTAAAAATCAGTTTTTTTACATTCAATGTAGGTACATTATTAGATAAAGATTTGCGTCAACAACGCAATGCAGCCGGCAGTAATGGCAATAAATAAATGAAGTAAAAACCCAAAAACCACCTTCGGCTTCGGTGAAACATCTTTAGATTTTAAAATTCTTTAAGTTAAAGTTCTTATCTGAAGTACTCCACACAACATAAACTTCACAAAGGCGCTAGCTAAGTCATGGTACAATGATGTTAGTTAGCAAGAAGTTCCAGCAATGTTTGTTACTTGTATATCATGGTATTTCTGTACAGTATTGTATCTCCTATTCGAGCTCTTATTTAATGTCGGCCTCAATAAGTATAAGATTAAAACGTACCAGTTCCTTAAAATAAGAAGTAGGGTTTCTGACAAGCCCTTGGTCCTGCCCTAGTATCAGGATCAGGGTAATATTTTCTAGTTCTTATGATCCATTTTATTTACCTTTTTATGCAAGTAAACAAAATGGATTACCCCCGTACTTCGCCTTGGGGCTGGTTTTGTCACAAGGTATTATGTAGGCCGATCCCGGCGGCACTGCAATGCCAGGCCGACCCGTGACGGGAGTGGAGCGAGCTCCTAACATCCCGTCAGTCTACAAAAATCAGATTAATATACTGGACCCTCAGTGAGGGAACTTTCAGATATTAAGCTGAAAAGAACAGATACTACACTTTGATCTTAGCCAAAAGGCCGAGAAGCGATGCAGAAATTGTCGAGTGTCGCTACGTCCCCGCAAGGGGACGTTGCATCACGGTCTGGGGCCTTGCCCCCTGCGTGAAGGGTCTTTTGCGGCCCGCTAATACGGGCCCTTCAATGGGTTAGGCATTTCCTTAAGGTGTGGCTGTTGTGTTGTTAACAGTAGGGGCGCCGCGGTTTGCTGCAACGCAGTGTCCGCTTCTTCACGGCGCCTCGGCGGTCAGTCACCCGCCGGGTGAGACCTCCGGTTGCCCGGAGGAGGCGTCGGCTTTGGTGGCGCTCCTACTGAGGAGTGTAAGTCCCCGTCCGCAACGTTTCCAGAGCTAGCCGGTCACGCATTGGACTAAGGGACCGCTTGTTGCGTATGTGTGAGCGGTATTGTATGTGTAACACCGCTCATGTTTGCGGCGGAGATGCAAGGCGCGTTTGCGCCGCATATTCGCCGCGTGGGTTCATGTGAGTGTGGAGTCATGTGTGTTAGTGAGCGGTCCGCATCGTGCCTATATTAACTTAGTACACAATGCGTGCCGAGTGTATGTTGTGGGTGTGGAGTCTTTGTGTATGGGTAAGCTGCGTGTACCGGGCGATGCAGAAATTACGTTCAGTAGGGGTAGTCATTCGATCACGGAAAATCTTAACACCGCCATTCAGAAAGATGACGTCACAAGCGTAGCGCCATCTATCGAAAAACTGCGTTACTATAAAGTAGGTATTCGTACCTACTTTGTACGCGTGGCGGTATCCAGAATATGGGTGCGCCAAAGTTCACCTAAAATTTCAACTCCGATAATTGGAAATCCGAAAATGTTCTTTCTAACAATCACAATTCCTAACTACTCTGTCTCTAATGTTCATAATTCCGAAGCATTTAACCTCATAATGTCAGTAGCAATAAACATCTATTATACTTTTATTTGTTTTCCTACATTTTCTCAACATAACCATCTTTTACACTATTATTCAAAGTCATATCTTTTTTGTTTAGATTTCTTTTTATTCATTATAATCAGTAGCTTAGAATCGACTTTGCCAACCCCGACACATTTGGTTAGGTTGGTAGGTATTTTTTTTCTGACCCTTAGTACCGACTTTGCCAACCCCGACACAATTGGTTAGGTTGGTAGGTATTTTTTTTTCTGACCCTTAGTACCGACTTTGCCAACCCCGACACATTTGGTTAGGTTGGTAGGTATTTTTTTTTCTGACCCTTAGTACCGACTTTGCCAACTCCGACACATTTGGTTAGGTCGGTAGGTATTTTTTTTCTGACCCTTAGAACCGACTTTGCCAACCCCGACACATTTGGTTAGGTTGGTAGGTATTTTTTTTTCTGACCCTTAGGCAGGTTGGTAGGTATTTTTGAAAAGTTGTTTTCATAAATATTCAAAAAGAAACATTTACACTTGGTATAATGTTTCTTTCTGAGTATGAGTGAAAATATTATGGTAATTATGTTTAGGGATAAAAGCGTTATGATAAAAAACAGTAGGAGTTTAAAATATTTACATAAATGAAATTATTAGTTAAACTTTCGTAAACATGAGTTTTATGAACATCGCCGTTAGCACTACAAATAGTATGAATGAAAACTTTAGGATAAAAAATTTTAGGAAGAGTGATCATTCGGATTACAAATCGTTAGGAAGAACAATTTCGGGTAAAGAACTTTAGGTGAGCCAATATGGACCCCCAGAATATAGGGCGTTCGGCAGTTGTTTTCATTTCCAGCAAGGGTATCGTTTGGCGTTGTGCGGCTTTAAATTTTAGAAAAAAAACCTAGTTCTTAGGTTTTATAAAGTTATCCAGTTCAAATAGGTACCCCACCTGTATAATTGTCTATACTTAGGTTCCTATGTACTGTTAAATTGTCAATAATCATTCAACAACTTGAACAAACAATAAATGCAAAATGCGATCTAAATAACGTTTATTTAACTAGATCTAGCATTATTCACAAAACTAAAATTATTCTAAGACAGTAAGCTGATTGTTTATCATTCCTATCTTATATCATTCTTATCTATCATTTCTATCTAATATTGAACAAAGAATCCCATTTAACCTTAGCCTAAAAATCCTTCTTTTAACATTTTCGCTTTTTTCAAATAGACGTTTATTTATCATATGGTTTAATAATGTTTACATCATGTGTATAAAATGTAAAAAGGTCGTAAAAATATCATGCTGCATCAGTTTTCTTGACCTCTTCGGAGTCATTATCGGCTTGCTTAGAGGCGTCCATTCGTTCAATCGCCTCAAACACCCATTTGTAGTTCATAGCACCGAAGCCCTAAAAAGGAAGGAAAGTATTCTAATATATTTTATTTACGATAAACGACAAACATACTTTTGAATTAAAAAGTTTATAAATATCTAAAAAAGTATAGCCGAAATGTATGTACGATCATACCTTCCGAACGACTGGACCAAATTGGATAATTCTTTTTTTGTGTTCGTTAATAGTTAATAGTTCGTTAGTACAAGGTTTGTAAAGAAAATTAAAAAAAGTGCAGCAATTTTTGTTAAAGACGTGAATATTTAGTTCAGTTTGGCAAATTGTCAATCAATCTGTTAGCACAGACAGTGATTGCTCTCGTTCAAATACAATGGGTTATTAATCACAAAACCCACATACCCTGTGGTTCCTTCTCTGCAGTATTTCAATGAAGACAGTCGGCCTAGCCTGGAGGTGCTTCGTGAACGCCTGCAGCATGTACCCTCGCTCATCGAAGTCGATCAGAATGTTGTTCTCCTGCAGGGCTTCTAAACTCTTAGCGACTTTGACTGAGCTGTCTTTAAGCTTCTCTCGGATCAAGTCGTAGTAGGTTGGCGGCCATGAGATTATGTCCGCGCCCCGGGATTTTAGATTTCGCATCTGTGAGGGAGAACAAAGATATATGTTTTGTTTTAAGACTCGCATTGAGAAATTCCACCTGTATAATATACTAGCTGTCCCCCGCGACTTTGTTCGCGTGTTTTAGTTTCAACGGTTTTTCATTTTTGCAACATTTTTCATTTATGCTCCGCTCCTATTGGTCGTAGCGTGATGTTATATAGCCTATAGCCTTCCTCAATAAACGGACTATCCAATACAAAAAGATTTTTTCAATTCGAACCAGTAGTTCCTGAGATTAGCGCGTTCAAACAAACAAACAAACAAACTCTTCAGCTTTATAATATTAGTATAGATTTTATGTAGTTATACATAATACTATATAAAATATACTATACAGGTTGGAATTTTTTAATGCGATCTGAAGGGAAAGTACTCTAAATACTGGAGATTTAGAGTATGTACTTTCAAATTCAAAGGGAATATTACTTTATTCAAAAAAAACAAAACAACTTTCACATATTTTTTTAAATACGCTTGATAAGTAGGTACACCTAAGAATCGAACGGGCTAAAATCCCAAATATTTACATACTGTACTTGTGTGACATCAGTCGATAGGGTCAATCATAAAGAACAAACTTTGTAAATTAAATGTTTTAAATCTCCAGTATTTAAACTAAGTAATTAATTATTTTATTAATATTATTATAAGTTTTTGCTTGTTTAAGATTAAATACATCATAATCCATACTAATTAGTATTATAAATGCGAAAGTAACTCTGTCTATCTATTATGCTTTCACGGCGAAACCGCTAAACTGATTTTTGTGAAAGTTGGTATGGGCAAAGCTATCCCAAGAATGGACATAGGCTACTTTTAAGCGCGATGGCCGACACACGCTCGGGCAGAGCCGCGGGAAAAAGCTAGTCAACCATAAAATATCAATTACCTTCAATAGTATTGGAATCAGAACTAATACCCTTTCTATTTTTTGGTAACATTTATTGTTTTTAACAAGTTCTGCCGCCAAAATATCTGTCTTTTATAGCAGAAATTTAACATTAAAGTTACAAATTTGCTCAAAATTTATCTGATTCTGAACTGGAGCTGTGCAGGCTAAATCGATTTTAATGGGACTATTGGCAAATAGCTGGGGTTATGGGGTATATAAAACATATTCGGGTTAGTTTACAGTTTTTATAAATCAAGAACGTATGTGTTTTGGATTCGTCTCCACACCGAATAGCAAAATAACTAAAAAAACTTCAGCAAAGTCATAAATAGTTTACCTACGGGAATGGGGACGCAAGTGAATCCGCGAGGCACCGCTAGTTTTCTAATAAACACTCTTTACTTTCTCGTCCATATTACCTGTGCTTAAAATACTTTGGGGTCCGAGGTTGCTTATCCCCTGTATACTTTAACACACTGCGTTTTTAAAAAACTCGCAACGTTGCATCGTGAATTGATAGCGACAGAATGAGATTTAACGGCAATTTAAAATTAAGTTGTGTTAAAGTATTCGGCCTTTGCCGGTCGGATTAGTAGTAGTAGTAGGCGTGGTAAAAAATTGTTTTACTTACAGTAGAAACGATGTCATCAGTGTATAAGGCGATATGCTCCACTCCTGAAGAACCGTGTGCTTTGACGAACTCACTAGCCTTGCTTGTAGGACGCAGACCCTTGGCTGCTTCGTTCATGGATAACTGAAGAATGGAATAAAAAAAATAAAGTATTGTTTTAAAAATACCTATGTAAAATGGTATAGAAGCCAAATGATACGGATTGGACAAGTATACGATATATAGGCGCTAGACCCTTGTGATACTGAGTCGGAAGACGAGTAAGAACTAAGAAGTAATGAAATGGAAACCAATAATTGATGTGGATGAGATATTCATTATGAATTCCCTGTATTCTCTGAGCTGTCTGAGCTGCAAAAAAACTATATTTTTTAAAGTTACGTACCCTGATCATAATGTGCGTCACATTGAAAAACAATTTCAGGGACTTAGACACAAATGGCCTTATTAATAAAAATCTCGACTGCGATTAGCGATTGCTTAGCAGATTCTATATATTCAATTTTTTTATAGAGAATTTAAAATTAGAATCTGTTAACAACAGATTAAGCTCCATCACGATTTTTATTAAAAAGGCCATAAGTATTTAATTTCCTTTCTTGAAAGTTAACATGATGGATTACCTACCCCCATTCTTTGGCCCTTGGGGTTGGTTACGTCAAGGTTTTATGTAGGCCGATCCCGGCGGCACTGCAATGCCGGGCCGACCCGTGACGGGAGTGGAGCGAGCCCCTAACATCCCGTCAGTTTACAAAAATCAGTTTAATATACTGGTCCCTCGGTGAGGGAACTTTCAGATATTAAGCTGAAAAGAACAGATACTACACTTTGATCTTAGCCAAAAGGCCGAGAAGCGATACAGAAATTATGTTCAGTCGGAGTAGTCATTCGATTACGGAAAATCTTAACACCGCCATTCAGAAAGATGACGTCACAAGCATAGCGCCATCTATTGAACAGCTCTTGTACTACGGAGTAGGTATCCTTCCTTTCACCATCTGTTTGAAGCGACGCGACGGTGAACCCAGTTCAGCATGCAGAGGGGTGCGCGCCGCGCGGGTTTTGTTTTCAGCGATGCCCGTTAGGGACGCCGCCTATAATAGGTACCTGGATTTATCCCGACCTTTCTGTTGTAGTTTTTATATTACGAAGTACGGTATAAATATAGCGTTCACCTTCGGCTTCGGTGAAATATTTTTAGATTTAAGAATTCTTCAAGTTGAAGTTCTTACTTGAAGTAAGTACTCCATACAACAGAAACTACACAAAGGTGCTAGCTAAGTCATGGTACAATGGTGTTAGTTAGCGAGAAGTTCCAGTAATGTTTTTTACATTATATAACATGGTATTTTTCTACAGTATTGTATCTCCTATTCTTATTGAGTGTCGGTCGCAATAAACCAGGAACTTCCTTAAGAAATAAGGAGCAGGGGGTCCCTAAGAAACCCTTACTTACTTAGGTCCTGTCCTTGGATCAGGGTTATGTTTTCTAGTTCTTATGATCCATTTTATTTACCTTTTTATGCAAGTAAACAAAATGGATTACCCCCGTACTTCGCCTTGGGGCTGGTTTTGTCTCAAGTTATTATGTAGGCCGATCCCGGCGGCACTGCAATGCCGGGCCGACCCGTGACGGGAGTGGAGCGAGCCCCTAACATCCCGTCAGTTTACAAAAATCAGTTTAATATACTGGTCCCTCAGTGAGGGAACTTTCAGATATTAAGCTGAAAAGAACAGATACTACACTTTGATCTTAGCCAAAAGGCCGAGAAGCGATACAGAAATTATGTTCAGTCGGGGTGGTCATTCGATCACGGAAAATCTTAACACCGCCATTCAGAAAGATGACGTCACAAGCTTAGCGCTATCTATCGAAAAACTTTGGTACCATGAAGTAGGTATTCCCGTTTGGGTAAGTATCGAGATCAATTAGTTACCTAACAAAACGACAGAGGTCGGATATAGAACGAGTGTTTAAACAAGTAACGATCAAACTTTAAGACAAGTTATTAAAAATCTAAATGGATACTTACGAGAACGTTTTCATCTCTATTGATGACGGAAGCAGAGTTAATGCAAGAGTATGGAACCAAATCGTGCTTGTAGTCAACACACCAGAACCTGGACAGAAAATAGAGGTAAAAGCTAAAAAATATTCACAATTTTCTAGGAAGAGCAGAAACATTTTACTTTAAAAGTGATCAATATACTATAATATAATACACCGAAACGTCAATCAGTTTTAAGTCACCTTTAACTTAACGGTGACTTAAAACTGATGTAGTGAAAGTTAAGTCTCCTTAAGCCGTTTGTCATTTTAAGATGTTAAGTAACGACAGATATACATTTAAGAACGTATTAAGGTTAAATGGCGTTTCTGTATGTATGGTAATTGGCTCCAAAATGATAACACGAAAAATTTATGTATATAAAGAAGTACTTAAAGTTTGTATGAACTTACCGGTGCATATTAAGATTCTTTTCGTACCACGCCACGGAATCTTCCAGAGTTCCATCAGCCATATTACCTTCAACATGGTCTATGTACATCAAATTAGTAGCTGGTCTAAAATAAAAACATAATTTTAGATCTTAAATAAAGAATCTGTATCGAAGTTTCAATTATTGACACTATTATTGAATTTAACGGAACTCTATCACATACGGAAATTGTTCATTTTCGTCCATATTTGTATTGAGAACAGCGCCATCTGTTATCGAGTATTGAAAACTAGTACATTTATATTTTTTTCATTTATATATTATATAGTAGCCAAATCGTAGAATTAATCCTTTCATGATATGGCTGGCCTTTTCATGAAATAGAGCCATTTTATACAATGTGACGATATCGTTTAAACTTCAATGTTTGACGATATTTCAATCCACGTTTGGTCATATTATTGTTATTACCTAAATAAAAAAAATATCGGCGACAATATTTTTTTTAAATATAGAAGAAATTTACATGATGTCGCAGGAAAACGACAAAAACAGGGATTTGGTAAAATCCCTAGACCGTTTCAGAAAAACGATTAAAAGTACTTCTGAAAGGTCAAGGATAGATCAGATAATAAGTAGTACATATATAAATTGTACTTATAGATTTATCTAATGTTATTTTCCTGACCAAAGTACCCACTCAAATTCATCAAATTCATCTCGTTTTACTTACAGTGTCTTGCCGAGTACATCTTCACCAACGGGTTCAAATCCCGGTAACAAAACCCCTTTATATTTGCTGCGATCTATTAGGGTGTGTGTATTGTCCCCATACTGAAATAAAACGTTAATTACGTACGGTTTTCTGATTAAATTAATATTAATCTAGCGATATATCGATGGCGTAGCAAAATGAAGTCCTTGCTACAAGTAATAGGTACATTTTTTACAACAAATAGAATTTTAGGACCAGTAAAGACCAATTCTTTTTACATTAAATTAGAAGTAGGTATTGCCTATATGTCTAGGGTATAGGGACCTATGAGTGAAATATTTGTTCGTTTTTTTTAATATTTTATATTTCAGTACAAGTTTGATTTATAATGTTAACAACAAAAGGTAGTTAAAGGAAGGTCTTTCGATACTTTTCTGATCTAGGGGGTTACTCTTGAATTTAATTCCGACACATTGACATTGGAATTGTGAAGTGTCGTTATCTTGCCAAAATGTTTGAATATTATGTGTCCATTGGGAGGAACTAACTGGATTCAAATTGTTGACAATTTATTTGGTCAAGAATACTGAAATACGTGTCAGCTACATTAATATTAAGTTTATATTAGAATTGAAATTAATTCAAGAGTAAGCCTGTTGAATTGTCCCCATATCTCACCGTCTTAAGCACAGCGTATCTAACAACTCCATGCTTGTCCTTTTCCTCTGTGATTCCTTTAACCACCTCTGCCCCTCCTTCCTTGGCCTTCCGAACCAGTTCATCAAGGTCTCGGACTTCGAAGGCGACGTCCTTCACGAAGTCTCCATGTGCAGATAGGTCCTTGGATACCTCAGAACTTGACGATGTTGGGGACTCGAATACTATAGTAATCTAAAATGCATTTTACAGTAGTGAAAAAAATAATGATCACTCTTGTTCTTAATTCTTAATAATTAAGTTCCTGTGCTTTGCAATATGACTATGATGTTTTTTTTAAATATGTAGATAAAAATTTTGGCCAAATATTATAGTTTTGATGGCGATACTCTTTAATATAATTTCGTGCACAGGAAGCTAAAATAGAACCCGAAATAAAACATTATAACCTAGCAATACCACTACATAAGCAATCAACGCTTTGTAATTTTTACAATAAATCAATATTATAATCACGTACCTTGTTGAGTGCAACTGCATACGATTGCATAGGCCTATTGTCTGTTGCTTCACGGACCGCCAATGGAACAAAGCCCAACCTCGTGACAAAATAACTTGACGCCTAAAATACACCAATAAATGTACACCAATTAAATTATTATGTTAACCTTTACATGGCTAGGTAGAATTAAGAATGCTTTGAGTGGTCAATCAACTTGGCCTCTACCGATTCATTGTTGGACATAAGCCTGTCACAAGTTGTCTTTTAATAATTTTACACCACGCATTTTTGAAAGGTGTTAGCGAGTTCGATTACTATCTTAAACGTACTGTAGATATAATTTGCAGTAAATTAATAAGTGTAAAAGGATTTAGACCAGAGTATAAATAAGTAAACTACAAAGTGCGCCCAACAGATTTTGAACTGTGAGCACCAGTATAAACAACTGCCGTCGAAGAATTAGTGTCTACTACTACTACAACTGAACTATTCAAAATCGAATATAACACTAATAATCTAATAAATAAGTTTGCATAAACGTCTGTCATAGCACGGAAAATTACTCGATCAGTAAACGAGCGTAGTATCAACTTACAGCTAGAAATTTGAATTTCACAACGGGCTACTAGCAATGCGCACACTCTATGCTTGCTTATGTATACTCTCAATTATTATTTTTTATGTTTACGTACTGTTCTTCTTTTAACTGCAAAACAGTACTTAAGTTTCATTTTAAAATGTTAAAATCTAACACCATGCAGGTAGGTAGGTACTTACAGTTTTAGCGTTCCCGACCCAAAAAACAAGATGATCGAAATTCAGCACTTGGCCTTCTGGACGCTTTAGAGGGTGTTTGCCTTTTGTCATTTTGATCTAGAACAAAAATATTATTTTATTTTATTTATTTGGGAAAACAAACAATTGCACACTTAACACGTTTAACGAAACATTGATAGCATAAGTAACAAAATCATTGCTTAACTCACTAAGTTGTCCACAGGGTATATATAATATAAAATTTACTTAAGATAAAAATTTACGTACCCACAGGTAAAAGCCTTAACCATAAAATGTCAATTTTAGTTATTCAGCTAAATTACGATATCATTTTAACAGAGAACGACGAAATTTGTTAAACTGGCCAGGAAAATAAATAGATAAATTTTATCACTTGTTTTTTGGTAACTTTAATATTTTGTTTTGTTGTTTTTTTTTGCAAGTAACCCGAGGGAAGAATGCTTTTGCAATAAAAATATAACTCAAATGTTTTGACTCACGTCGGTATTGCAGGGGATACAGAAGGATTTACATTAGATCTGCATATTTATTTCGCTTTTAATCCATTTTATAATTTTATACTAGTAATTGGTACCTTAATTAATTATAGAACACAATTCTAGGCCGATTTCCCTTTGAGACTTCTGATATTCTCAGGTTTATAACAAAGAATTTGTTTGTTTGTTTGAATATTACAAGCAATGAAAATCACCACTCTGGAACCAATCTGGTAATAATTAAATTATTCATTAAGTATATTAAGTTATAGCCCGCCTAAAAAGTTTGTAAAACCCCCATTACAATAGGCATGATGACAAATTTTGAGAAACTGTTCTATAATATTTGGAAATATATATGAATTATAATAAACATAATATTTCTGCGGAAAATTTAGGTTTAGTACTTAAAAAATAATTTTTGATTCATAAATTTAAAATTTGCACCAAAACGCGTCAAAGTGTCATGGCGTCGCTTGCTTACGTCACTTTAGAGTACAAGGAACATTCGGTATATGTAAACATTATCTAATTCATATTTAATTTGGACATTTTACTAGTTTTTACATTAAAAACATGACTTCGAAAGCATATAGGTGGTGTTCCGTCCCTCTGTGTACTAATACGTCCATAAAAACTCCTGAGAAGTTATTTATTTTCGTTCCTTTCGATAAGAAATTAAGAAAGAAGTGGCTTGAACTTGCAAGACGTGATTTGGAAGGAATATTACCCACTACACAACTTTATTTTTGTGTAGATCACTTTGACCTAGCAGACCTGAAATAATTAAAGCAATGGTAAATATTTAATTTCAAAAAGAAATATTTAACATAAACATAACCTCAAATTGTAATATTGAATGTTATACTGAAATAGGTACAATAGCTATGCTTTCAACGAATTATTTTTATGGTTTAAATAATTAATTAACTGTTTAATACACAATACTTACATGGAAGTTTTAACATTTCTAAATTCTGCTGAACAGAAGTCTTTGTTTGATGCCAGAAACGTTCCTAGCATTATCAAGTCGATTCTTGGTAAATTTGCGCTGGAAGCCTTTGTAAATCCTTGTTCCATGACTCAATTTAGCGCAATCAATTTACACAAAAGAAATTGAAGTTAATAACAAAACAATAACGGCGTATTTAATTAAAAAAGCGAGCGAGTGTGTATTATCTTAAGTAATTCAAATGTAAACAAAGAGAAAGAACTCTAACGTGACGTCATGCGCTCTGATTGGCGTTCAACATTTCATGGCGGATTGCCGTATTTAGCGATTTTATTTTATCGATTATTATATTCATCTTGCTATTAATTATGAAAAGAATCAGAGTTTTAGAATTAGGAATTTTGTAATAATATACACACAAATTATTTCAATGAAATTTACTTGTTGTCATCATGCCTATTATAAGTGCGGGAGTCGCTTAAAAAAACAGAAGAAGGTGATTTAAAAAAATCTTATAATTTCTTAAAATAAAGTCTTACACTAAAAAAAAACAATTTTTGATAAAAATAAAAAGCAATTAATGCTCTTGCTTCTTTTTTATAACAAGAATTCTACATTATACAGTTATAGGCTAAAGAATATATTAAACGAGCAACGCCTGTAACAAAACCTAGCTACAAAAGATACGTGAGTCGCATACAAAATCAGTCGAGGGACAAGTATTTATTTATTTGTTATAATTAGCACAGGATTATTGCGCACGCGCACTGTATAATTATTCTATAGGCATACCTACATACAGTACTGTAGAACACCTTGACAAAGATTGAAATCAATTACTTATAAGTAAGCTTTGCGATATTGAAAAGTCAATGGGAATGAAAACATATATAAGGTTGTATAATTACTTTCGTGAGGAGTATTCATAATTATTTAGAACAAAACGGTTTACTCACGCATATTCTCGGGATCGCCCGACTAGTTTCTTACTCAATAGGAGTCCCTAATTACTCAAAAATCAGTTCAACTCGCGACACCATCGCCGCCGCGTCAGCTCATTATTAGGGACTCCTATTGAGTCTGAAACGAGTCAGGCGACCCCGAGAATATACGTGAGTAAACCGTTTTCTTTTAAATAAATATATAAAGTTACTTTTATATAGGTATTCAGCCATTTATAGAACATCAGTCATCATCTTATTTTCTTTCGCTGATTGAGGGGCTTGGCACTGGACTAGACGTATCCAAAAAAACACTGCCCTTGGGTAAAAGTTAATCAAACGTAAATTTTACTGACCAGAGGTCGTTCATGTATTTTGAGTAATTTTCACTAAAATTCAAATTTTAAGCGCATTTTAGATCACCTACGCTATCCTATTGTGCTACATAGTACCTACTGCATTATAAGCAAACCAATTTATATATTCATCTTATAATGGACTAGCTGTCCCCCGCGACTTTGCTCGCGTGTTTTAGTTTCAACGGTTTTTTCATTTTTGCAACATTTTTCATTTATGCTCCGCTCCTTTTGGTCGCAGCGTAATGTTATATAGCTTATAGCCTTCCTCAATAAATGAGATATCCATCACTGAAATAATTTTTCAAATTGGACCAGTAGTTCCAGAGATTAGCGCGTTCAAACAAACATACTCTTCAGCTTTATATATTAGTATAGATAGGTAGCTATGTGTAAATGTATTATTATTAAATGTTGGTATTGCCAGCGACATTGTTGTGCTATAAACTATGTGCTATTAAATTAAAGAGTAGTCTGAAATGCGCTTTATTGGCAACCATTCTAATTCAATATGACACACAAAACCACTAGTTACCATTTTTTGCTATAATCTAAGAAATCTAAACAGTAGGTGTTCATAACCTTTTTTAATGTCAAATATTTAATAGATTCAGAAAAAAACAAGGCACTCACCTGTTAATATTGACGTTTATCCAAACTGTGTAAAAAGCAACAACTAAATGTATTTTTGTATTAAACCGCCCTATTTATAAGATTTTTATAACAAGTAGGTAGGTATATATAAATGAAACATCTAAAAACAACGTAATTATGACACGCAAATATTAATAAATAAAAAGTTTGACATGTTTTCATACTATAACGACATTTTAAATTAGGTACTTATTACAAAAACATAAAGTTGAAATTCGATCGAATTTCTTTCTATTTCAGCAGTTTGATGTTCTAAAGATAAGATTAAATCTGCATTGAATAGCGGACACTAATTCTTTATGTCGATACGTTTCCGCAAAATGATTGCTTTACCAAGGCTTATAGCTCAGGTGGTACGCATATTAACTTGTTTTAAGTGCCTACTTAAAGAAATAAATATAGTTACCTAACTCACAACCATAAAATTTCTTGTGAATAAGTTCCAATGTAACTTTTTATTATCTTATTACCATATTTTACTAACTACCTCGTGTTGTCTCTGCATCACCCTAAGGATGACTGGCATAGAATGCCTTCAGGTATTAAGTCCGCTTTTGTCAACATCGTGCAAAAAGTATAAATAAATATTTTTATTGGAGCATGCTCTGCTGCAGTTTAAAATGAAAACCAAAGAATTATAAATTAGCCTGTACTATAGTACAAAATTTAATAATATTAAAATTTATGTGTAAAAAAATATCATATATATTCATATAAAATTTACTTACCTCAATATATTTTTAATATTGAGTTTATACGTACCTATTTGTCTGGGATTTCAACACTTCGTTCACATAACTACATACTTAAGGAGATTATAAAACGAGTAACTTTGAATGTAAAACAAAAACAACATCATCCAGTAATAAAATAATTTCATTTTATTTATACACGTACACATTATATTTACATAGACTGCAGATATATTCATTAGATTATGGAGTATTTTGTTTATTTGCACCTATGTTAACTTTTATAGTAGGTAAGGCACCATAAGGAAGCTTCATTCATTTGACAATCTCTGTTCTATGGTCGAAGAAAGAATATTTTTAATATGAGTATCTAACGCACGTGTCGTGTATTATGTGTTTATTATGTCATTTGCATTGGTCTGGTAGAGTTAACGGTATAAAATGGGGGAAAATCAGTCTGGTAATGAGATAATTTACTGAAGATTAATAAACAATTACTTATACAGAATGTTACCTAAAGAGTATATCTATCCAAAAGGAGTGGAGAGTACGTATGGGACATAGTCAGTTTACATAATTTTAGCTCAAAACTAGTTAATAAAAAAAATATCCGATTTTTCACTCAATTATTGGAAACCAAGAATAATACCAAACATGCCACTGCACTACGAGGGTCAATATCTTATTGAGTCACTCCGTAAATGTTAAGATACATCTCTTCAGCGGTCTGGTTATGATTTTTGGTGTCAATTAATTCATGCGAAAATGGGATATCCATTAATTGATTAACTCATTGTGAGGAGAAATTTTGTAAACTGACTCTTTATTATACCTTTCGGTAACACCTTTACTAGTAAAGATAAAGTATAGAAGTAATGGTATATATTTAAATACATTATGATTAGGAAGTTGAATAGCATAATTACTCTATAAGATAAGAAAACTGTCAGGAATATGAATTACATTGTAAAGAATATTAATAACAGCAAATCCTTCAGTAAAAGCATGATGTTTTTATTAACTGAACTTGTCTTATTTTTATTCTCAGTTGACCAACGTGCGCTAGATAAAACTTAAAATCGAAATAGAACGTATACGCAAAATTTCTAAGCAAATATTTACATAATTTGATTTGATTTGATGAACAAAATAACATAACCTTAAAGTAATCGACCATTAGCGAAATCTATTTAGAGTTTATATTTATAATGTACACAGTTATAGTATAAGCTAAAATCAGATAAAAAAAGACTAGGAAATCCTCCAAATAGATTCCACTCTCAAAAACTGCCCTTAACAACATTATAACAGGTAACAAACTTAACATTATATTTACAAAAATACAAATCATTTACATTATAGAAGGAAATGCATGCAGAAATTATGTGATACAATTGATTACATAAATAACTAAATACAATATTGTCTAATTTTTTTTAATAATATTGCAGTTTACATTATTCATTAAATAGATTTTACGCAATTTTTATATTAATTAATTTAATTATACTCCAATTAGATCATAGCAAAAGTTCATGATATATTTAAAATAGGCAGATTAATTTTGAACACATTCTGCTAACCGTCAGCAATAACAATGTTTTTACAATAATTGACATAATAATTCATTACAGATTACTTTAAACTTTTAACACATGGCTTGAATGGTAATTTGGTAATTCATTTCACTTTATTGGTAACTCATAAGTTACAGAAGTTACCAGCTTAAAACTAAAAAGATACATTTACAAAGATTTGGAGGAACACAAAGCTCTTAATAGAAATAATTATAGAATTAAATATACAATGTGGTAAATTTGGTATACCCGCGGGTCGTCCGTGTAGTGGGGGATTTAATTGTATAAATCTGAGATCAATTTTACGAAATTAGATTCATAAAAAATGCCTTGTCGCCACTTTTCAAGCACGTCCGATAAGCGTACAATAAGCTTTGCTGCCAAAATCATCAGAATAATATATCATAACTAATCTAAACTTTTTTATTTATGGTGTTATGACTTGATAAGGACTGGGGTATTTATTACATGCTTAAGTCAATATTTTGGTATATACTATCTGTGTTATGATTCAAACCTGGTTGGATATGATTGAAGAAAAATGAAATCTTCCTAAACTTGAGAATAACAAGTCTTAATGTCATTCTCAGATGTGTATAAGAATTTTGTATCAGTAGAAGGCAGCCCCAGACAATTTTCAATTTTGTGGGAAAATGATTGGAAGAAGAATGAGAGAATCAAAAGAGACGAGGAAACCTCTCCATTGCATTTATATCTTCTTTACAACGTTTAAGACAAAAAAAACTTACAATTTGTAATAAAAAAGTTACACATCTGATTGCAAATTAAGCTGTATAAAATGTTATGTTCGTTGCTAATTCGAGCGAACGCTTACAACTATTGACTTTGGCAGCAAAACTCAGCATTTGTAGTCGCATAAAAGCTTCTAATAATAGTGGCGCGGCGATCAGTCGTTTTTAATACCTAAACATACATACAAACCAATTTACACACACATCAAAATGTTACTTTAATTTATTTTGTATTCAGAAATTATGCACAACCTATTCAATGATATTTTTCAATCATTTTACACGTATTTGGATGGTGATTATTTCTAGGACATTTTGTCAGTGCCAGTCTTTAATCTTGGATTGTTGGCAGTGAGAATACGGCTGTATTTGCCTCAAAAAATGCCAATGATATAAGCTGTTATTATCCGCGCTTTCATTGAGTCCAAGGTCTGAACAAAAATGACAGTACAATCAAGTCATTACAGTCCCGTTTCGAAATTGTCCAATTGTGTCCAAACACATTTTTAAGAACCTCATTTTCTCATAGTTCAGTCAATTCATTACACAAAAACTGTGTGAATTATTTTCTTTACACTTCGTAGAGCAGAGGAACTGCAAAACGTATCTGGTAGATCTGGATCCAAATTAAACTTAACCCTTTTCACAATATCTTCAATCACATTCCCTTCCGTCCATTCCACGCACAACCCGCCTTAAGAGATTTCCCCCACTTCCCTACCGCTGGATATCACAGAGTTGTTGTGTGTCGACGAGCTGGGCCCTCTCCACGGCCACCAGGCAGCCGCCGGGAGTAACTAGCAAAGGGGCTGATGGTGTGCCCACCCACACCTTTTTCACGTCATCCGATGTGTTTTGAGCTAGCGGTGACATGTAGCCGCCCCTGGAACATGGAAATGGAACAGTTAAAATATATTAATTTAGACTAGTTATTTTTGTGTTAGGTTATCTATATATTGGCTTGGTATTTATATTTGGTATTTAAGTTTTCAGTACTTAGTTTTTTGGCTAGTGCACGAAAATCGCTCTTTATTATGTAGACACTTAATTAGAGATTAAAGAAGAAATACGCGTTGCTTTAGAAATTTTAACGGATACTGCATCAGATACAATTACACAATTTTAACGTCACCTCGAAATTGTCCACTGTGCCTACAATTCGGCATCCAAAATGATAAAGTAAAAGCTTGATATACACACCTAAGTTTCCTATCAGCATGTAGCAGAGCATCAGCCTTCAGCAGCCTGACGGCGACTGCCACCAGAAGGAAGAGTATGAGGGCCCCGCACACCGGCACTGCGATGGTGGCCGCTTTGAACCAGACCTCCCCGTTGTAGTTGGCGCCGCGCTCGCTGGCCACTGTTTGGCCTTCTGGAAACAGGTACAAATATTGTTAAGTACACTGTAAATATATGTAGTGTAGGTAAGTAAGCTGGCTACGCATCTCCAAAATCTGGGCCTTTACCCTCCAATTTAATTTGATAAGTATGTATTGTTTGATAAATCTAAATTCCAGTCAGTTCCTTCCATCGACAGCATTTTTAAACATTGAGAGTAATTTTTTGTACTGTGTGTTGTTTGTGTGCCTGCTAAATGAATAACAATTTCGCATTGGCATTGTATTAGAATTAAAATTAAATTGGAGAGTATGGGCACAGTAATGACACACAATGTTCATGGCCAGCGTAGTTTACCTACCTATATCATCAAGTAAACAATTTGCCGTTTTCACTTACGATAAAAACTACAAAATTTCTATTCTTGTAAAATGATACTCAATATTATAAATACGTATGACTATGAAGTGTCCTATACTAATAATAAACTATCGTTTTCGAAATTATGACTTACATTTAACAACTTTGAAGTTAAAAGTTAAAAATATTTATTTTATGTAGGTTTCGTAATTTAATTGCATTGGTTAAGTGCGTAATCTCTTACAAACCAGTCAAGAAAAAGGTTAATGTTTAAAGTTCAAGACTAACTGCATTGATAAATTGTCATTCTGACATAGGTAGCCTTCTGCGTACGTACACAATTTATTGGGCGTAAAGAATAAGTTATTTGAAAACATGATTACCACATTCGTAGTGAAAAACACGACTATCTGTTCAGTTATTTTGCTTGATAAATGAAGATAAATATATCTCAAATGCATATAAAAATAAAATTAGGTACTTTTGAGTCACCATCGAGCAGATTGTGACGCAAAAGTACCTTATACTATTTTGGTACGGCAACCATTTCAGGGAATCCCAGTGAGATTGAATGCGTTACTTCCGATTCACAAATTTTCTCCCAGTAGCTTTCAGAATTAGTATAAACTAGTTGAACCGACAGTAAAAAAACATTTTTTCATATAAAAATACCATAAAAACTTTCGACATTGCCGGCTGTTTTTTGCTACACATGATATCCTGACAATTACAAACACAACAAAAAAAAAAAGACAGCCCAATCGGTCGAACCGTTCTTAAGCGATGCTCCGTCATACATGTGGCAATAGATTTTTATTATATATCTAAAATGACTAACATTAACTTTACAATCATAAAATCATCAGATGACCTAGATACTATAACATACTTATCGTCGTGCTCTATATAGCATTAGGTCTTCTTCTTCTTCTGTTCGTGTGTCTCGTATGTTGCGACATTAATTATTTATTTTATCTTGCGATTTCTTAACACTCGGCGCATTCTGGACAGCGCACTCGGTAACGCAGAGTCTAGCCAAACCAATCCTATCACCGCGATTGTAGACCCAAAAGATTCTCATCAGAATCAAACCATAAGGTACTTAGGGAACAATATCAACTACTGGGCGTACAAGTAACATATCTTGTGGTACGAATGACAAACCGACGTTCGCAGTCAGTGTACAAAGTTAGAGTATAAATCAACGCCCACCCCAAGTGATGTTATCTATCAAACTGCTATAACCGGAACGTTATCAATAAAATGTACTACGAAACTGCGAATTGTAACATTAATTATGTTGCAATCGACGTCTCAGAAAATGCGTTATTTACACATTTAGTACCTACATACAGAAGTGTAAGTATGAACTATTTTAGGAATGACGCGAAGGCAAGCTTCAACCAAGACAAGCGGACCGGGTATGATAAGGAAATATATATTAAGTCCGCCAAATAGATAAAAAAATAAAAAAAAACTCGTATTTTTTTTCATTTTTATCAAATCAATGAAAAATGGCAAAGTTACAGCGGTTTAAAGCTCTGGAGTGGTGGCTTGTGACGTCACTTGTGGGTAAAAATTGTAGCCACAAGTGACGTCACGCGACATTTCCATTCACTTATCTTCCTCATTGATTGGTTAATTAAAAAAAAAAGATAAAAAAATACGTTTCTATTGTTTTTTAATAATCTATGCAAAAAAAATTTGTAAAAAATAGTCCGGTCCCCTATTGGTGTAATTATTTATACTGTTAAAAATAGTGAAGATAACACGGTATTATTAAGTGCCGTTAAACTTCAATTATACTAGCCCACACACGACAATTTTGAGGTTAAACAGTAGATGCTTATAATTTGTGAGATAAAATCAGGGATGCTTGCGGGCATGAACGGTTAAGAATATTTTTTATTAATAGTGATGTGATTTAACAGTTATTTATTGGCGAGATGATGCCTACACAATATTTTGTTGAAATCTGTTCAAGTATTTTGTTCTTATTAATTATTTACTTATCGATATAGTAGAAATATAGGAAAGCACGTATAATAGAAAAACACTGCGTCAGAAATCTGATGGCGCTTGCAAAATAAATTTTGATTTTATTTGTGTGACGAACTAAAAATTGATTTATTTTTTATATTAATTTATGTCAGATTAAATATTTGATTATTAACTAACTTTAACCTTTAAGCTTAATATAAGGTGTATTATGTTTTATCTGGGTACAACCAGCTGCCCGCCCCGAGATATTTGAGATTTTTAAAACATTTCTATACGTTTTTTTAACCCAGTTCATTACAATGAGGAACATAACAAAAAAATTATTATCCGATGGGATGCATCATTATGATGTATAATATAATATATAGTTCAGATGGTACTTCTGTTATTTTTGCGCTGTGTTCATATATAGGCGTATATAGGTTCGTATGGGACTCTACCAGGAACACAATACAGTTACTTTGTTAGATCGAATGAATAATGAGTATAGAGTGTCATAATGACATTCTTTTCGACAATTGATATGACCACTATTGTTTTAAATGTGAGGTAGGCAGCTACGTCGCATATCCTTTGCGTTGTAGGCTTATGATTACGGGGAATTAAACTTGTGCAAATTATAACGGGAATGTTTCCTAGAAGAATATGAGGTTATATTTAAATTTAGGATGATAGAGATTTATGTTTTACAATATCAAGTAACTTCACCTTATGGCTCAATACTAACAAAAAACAAAAATAAATTCAATATATAGGTATTATTTTAATTATTATTTGTTACGCATTAACGCATGCGGAGCGAATATTTGTAATTAAATTCAAACCTCCGCCGGTAAAGCGACTGGCGCGTCAAGCAGTCGCAGGTTCGAGTCCTGCCTGAGGTTTAAGTTAGCTATTTGTATTTAATTACAAATTTAATATATATTACTTCATTCATATTTTAATCTCACAAAAAAGTCTTAAAATATTGAATTTCTAGACAGTCGCTATCTTGCTAAGTTTTAATGGCTGACCCCCGAATACTAAAACGCTATTTAACTTTAAGACGTTCTTAAACGTCTATGTGTCGGTACTTTACACCTTAAAGTGACAGAGTCAGCATGAGACATAACGGTGACTTAAAACTAATTAAAGTTTTAGTATTCAGCCATGAGAGACAAATATAATAAAGTATTTCTAGGTATTCTTCATTAAAGCTTAATAAAGCAGAATGTACGGTAATATATTAATAGTAATACTAGTCTATAGGTGGTTACCATCTTACCATCTGTACCAGGAACCACACGGAACGTAACAGACGCATATAATTTGATCGGCATGTAAGGCTTGACACGCGATGCTAGCGATAATTTTCACACTTTCTACAATATGATTAGCTATCGCCTAGTCCGTGGCTACAGTTAAAGAATACGTATAACGTGAACACTTTGAAATTACTCGTATTTGCTGCCTAAGATATTCATTCTTCCTTCATCCTATCAAAAGTATATAAAATACAGCATTATCATTGTTGTTTCTGAAAACATAGTCGTTTAAATTTGACGGGCCTGTTGGTCTAGTGGTTAGTGACCCTGACTGCTAAACCGGAGGTCGTGGGTTCGATTCCCACCCAGGACGAATCTTTGTGTGATGAGCACGATCATTTGTTCTGTCTTCTGGGTGTAATTTATCTATAATATGTATGTATTTAATATATAAGTATGTTTATCAGTTGTCTGGTTGCCATAGCACAGGCTCTGCCTAGTTTGGGATCAGATGACCGTGTGTGAGATGTCCCAAGATATTTATTTATTTATTATTTATTTATAAACCATTGCCTAAGATTTTATCGTGTTGCATATAATATTATGCAAAGAATTTATAAGAGTTGACCACCTGAAATTTAGAATAATGACTCTGATATTACTGATGCACTCCATACAGCGGATTATATATTACAACGACTAGACCACTTAAATTAAAATCTATACTAATATTATAAAGCTGAAGAGTTTGTTTGTTTGTTTGAACGCGCTAATTTCAGGAACTACTGGTTCGAATTGAAAAAATCTTTTTGTATTGGATAGTCCGTTTATTGAGGAAGGCTATAGGCTATATAACATCACGCTACGACCAATAGGAGCGGAGCCTAAATAAAAAAAGTTGCAAAAATGAAAAACCGTTGAAACTAAAACACGCGAACAAAGTCGCGGGGGACAGCTGGTGGGGTTTTTTTTTCCTATATATACATCATATAATGTATATATAGGAATAGGAAATAGGAATTTTGAAACTGAAGAGTATGTTTGTTTGTTAGGGTTCAACGCGGTAATCTTAGGAAAGACCACTCGATTTACAAAAATATATTTTATATATTATTTTAATTTTTGATAGCCCAATTGTCTACGAAGGTTATAGGTTAACATCACATTACTTGCCTTGGGAGGAAATCAAGGCGAGTGAAGCCGCGGGGCACAACCAGTTAGAGATAAAACTTAACACCATAGTAAATTAATGTTGTATTTCTATCTCTGGTAGAGATAAACACCGATGGATCGGTTATTAAATTAACACTTCGGCCGTATATCAAATAATATGTTGAAGGCGTGGTCGAATACGTCCTAAATATCGTCTCAATGACTACCACATTCCTAGATGACGATGAGATCTGATCGATGACCTAGCACAATATTACGTTACAGTTGTGCCAGTGATCTCATTCAGTTCGATCATACATACTTTGTGTAGCTGTGAGTGTGTACTAAAATAATAATTAGGGCATTTATTCAGTGAATTGGGCATCGCTTTGACACGAGGTAAAAAGCAATGCAGTTGACAGATCAGTATTTTCGATGGAACTTAAATAAAGCTGTATGAAAAACTTTCTTTTGTTTTACTGACAATGACGAAGTTATATAAATATCTAAGTACTAGCTAATTACTACCCGCACGAGAAATAAAAATAAATCCTTTGTATTGACTCAAAAATCACTTGTTCTTAGATGCGGTCACCGAAACAGGTCCCTGGCTATTTATAACAGACGATTAACAGTTCATTCTAGCACAAAGAAAATTATACTTTATCGTTAAGCTTAAAGGTTTAATTTCGATTGTCTTTGTTGAAGTTAATTCCAACAAAGGAGTATGGGCTGAAACAATTGCGCATCGCAATCACGGCCGCAAGCGAAAACCATTATGGTAGGACCAACTAGCCCAGATCTGTAATGGTAATTCTCTGTACATTATTATTAAAACATTCACGAGATTTGTCTGGATTTTACAATATTCAAATACATATTGGAATTGTTATTTTACGTTTATTTATATAAAATATGTTGAGTAAATTGTTAATTAAGAATCATGTTTGTATCACAAAAGACTCGCCATTTTCCGTACAAAAGGAGAAAACATTTTCGCAATACCTACTTAGTACTATGGTTTATGATACTTCTCTTTACAAACAAACAATCAAATGGTACTACACAAATCTGCAGCATGTAAAAAACTTTAATATACGACGTTCCCATTAGTCATTCCACTAATTCCAGCATGAAATTCCTATAACAGACAGCCCATCTAAAAAACGGTTTGCTAGCGTGGGTGTAATCGCGTGCAAATCATAGTATCTATTATAGTTACACTATTAATGCAAGACCTAAGGCGTTAGGGAGAATTTATTCCGCTTTACAATTTATATATAATCAAACGATGTTGCTCCGATTGCACTTGATTAGGTTACAGCTCCGGGCAAGGATTTAAATCGTTTTTCGTACCTAAATCATAAGCTACGGTTAATGATGATAAAATATCGATTTTATTTTTGTATAAAGGTTAAAACAGCAGTTGGTTATCGAGGCATATAACAATAATAACTGTTTACCGCGGCTCCGCCCACGTGGCCCATGTCCTTTCTCAGGCTCTAGACTATCGGTGTACCAAATTTCATTTAAATCGGTTCAGTAGTTTTGGCGTGAAAGCGCGTCAGAAAGACAGAGTTACTTTCGCGATTATAATATTAGTAAGGATTATCGATTTGGATCTGTCAGATTTTTTCAAACAGTAAAATAATGAAAGATAAGAAATAGACACATTTGTCAATTGGTGCTAATGTTCAAAGGTATATTTGATCCAAGCAATTTAATACTGACCAACATTTAACTGACATATTTCTCCATTGCTATCTAGTGTTTAAATTAACTTTTATCAACAACACATTTTAGATTTACGACCGCAGATTACTAAAACAACTGCAATCTTTTGAACGTCACTTAGTACTAAATTAATAAATTAATTACTCAATATTTTGAAACTATTACACTTGAAAATCTGTAAACTGACGTCACCAAATACAGTGTACCACACTGGTAACACTTCTCTGGCAATAAAAGGGACTTTATTCCCAAACTCATAAAGTTGGTTCTCGTAATTCGATGTTCCCACTGAAGTTGGGCCGACTGTTCAAACAAGTACAATCCGAACTGTGAGTCATATTCTGTTTACTTTAGATACGGCGGCAGCTAGAATAATATCTTTGTTCGTGGAAACTGTGGCTGGATGAATTTTATAGAAATTACAGCATGTTTAAGTAAACGCAGTGTGAACTAGCTGTATATTTATGAGAATGAGGTGAAAACGTGAGGATACACGTTGCGTGTTATACAAACGAGATGATTGTTGACGATAGTTGGCTTAAGATGTATGACCAATGGAGGAGTACAAAGAATCACTGCGTTAAATACATTACATACCAAACAACTAACTAGATGCGCGAAAATCCGATAATTGCAGTACAAAATTAACATTTATATAATAGACTTCACAAAGGCATGCTACACGCAGTCTCAAAAATACTATGAACGTCAACAACATAAATTTGCCTCAATACGGAGTGCAACTTGTTTAATTTTAAACCGAAACAACTATTGACACAAACAGACAAACCAAAATCGATTACAACAACGAGATCTACAAGACATTACGTCCTACAGCTGTCGTGTGTTAGTGGGCAGTCGAGAGCAACAAATTTGCTATGAAGCTGCCTAGGGTGCGCCTAAGTACCTTAAGTACTAAGTGCCACTTAGGTAGGACGCACACCTACTACATTTAAACAAAAATATGTTTGTTTTACTTCTTTTACTGGCGACCATTTCTGGTCCCATAAATTCTTTCACGACAATTTGACAGCGGACTTACAATGTCGTAACTTTATTTAGATCAAATACGTGTACACAATTTTATGATATCGTAAACAAGTCATTTAATACATAATAAACTGGAGGTAAGTGAAATCGTTGCACAAGAGGCTACTGTGCATTTAATAGATACCACCAAATGAATTAAACATGAACTAGCATAATCGCTTTTAATAGCTTGTCAAATCAAAGAATTGAATTATTTATTACTTATCTAAAGATAAACACAAACTTGATTATTCGTGTGTAAATTCGTGAAGAATTTTATTGTAATTTATGACAATATTATTAAAGAAGTACCATCAGTACAAATCAAAAAGTACAAGGCAAAGTTAGCAAAGACTTAAAATTTCTGAGTCTTACTTGCTTGCTTAACATGGAAAACAACAACATTAACTTAGTTTGGATGAGTACAGAGCACGCAATACTTAAATTATTTGAGTAGTCTGTGTTCACCTTAATACTTGTGCGTTTGTTTGTCAAGAAATATTATTTGCTTGGGTTTAATTTGCAAGCCAATTCACAACTTTTTGAGCCTGTCAATACCGTATTTTATTCCGACGTTTAACGTTACGTTAGAGGTGAATAACGCTGCAAAAGTTTTGTGTTTACCAATGTTTACGTAAGTTTAGTTATTTTATTTGTTAGATTTGCAAGTCTGAAATGATTCGTAAAATACTTATTTTTTTGCAGTCAAGGAACTATGCCCGTTTTCTTCAAGAAATTATAATTCCAATTATTCAAATGTAAAATTGATATTAGTTTAGCGGACACGTGATTCAGTTATGTTGAAAAACAAAAAGTACTGTTAATATAAGGATTTAGCTGGAATCTGAACTTTGACAGTATTGTATTGTACTATGTGTTGTTTGTGTGCCTGCTAAATGAATAACAATTTTGAATTGGCATTGCGTTAGAATATCCTAATTTTACTGTCTCGCATTATATTATCTTGACAAATATTTTATCCATTCACAATTCTTCTACAAACAATTATTTTCCTTTATTTGGCATCTTAGCTATTTATTATGTTCAACGAACTCTATAAAGGGATATCTAGCAAATAACTGCACTACACAATGTTATTTAGGTTCATTTCAATCGATTTTAACGCTAAGAACTGAAACTTTAGTATTACAGGCGCTAACACTCTGATAATATATATTTATTCATAAGTTTGATTGAATACGTAATTCAATACAATTTATGACAGCAATAATTTCGTATCTGTACGGTCTCTTGGATTGCCGGCGAATGTTAAAAAGGTATTTATGTTTATTGTGGCGATAGTTTTCATATAAATTTATTGTTTGTAGCGATGGTACAGTTTTATGAGTATAAATTAAATGAACAGTTTTACTGCTGGCTATTGTCGGGACTTTCTTATTGATGTACTATTATTGCTTTGGCTGTTGGTATTGCGTATTGTTGTATTAAATTGTATTTATTGTTTGTAATCAATATAAAATATTGTATGTCAAGTAATTCTCCACTGAAATTAATTCTGTATATTTCTGTGTGTATTTTGAATGTCCTTTCCCTCTGCTTTGCGTTAAAGTCTAACCAAGTTTATTTACTTAAACCCATTTAAATTAATCCAAAACAATTATTGAAACAATAAAAGTTTTATAACTTCTTTAGTGACCCTATAATAAGGTATTCACGTAATTCAATTAGTGCAATGGCTGGCTTCCAATGCCTGATTATCCTATAACAATTCTTCACCTGCCTTCAGAATACCAAGCGAGCTTGTTCATTATACTTATTCATTGGACCGCCACTGTAACAGTATATCCGCCGTATATGGACTGTGGTTTGACTGTAGTGAAGAATGTTGCGTGTACAATATTAAAGGTTTGACAGCCTTTGCAGTCAGTTTTTTTAGACCTTCGAAACCTTTGAACTTTAATACTAAACTGTAAGAAACGTTGTTATACATAATACCAGATCTAATTTCCATTTTCAAATCCTCCACGCAAAGACAAAACCCTCAGTACTGACAAAACATTAATAATAAAGTATTTTTTTTGTCTTTAAAATCGAATAACTTACCATATTCAGTACTTGTGAGATTGAGCCTCGCTCTCGCCAGGGGACTGTCCTCGTGGTTGCAGAGGTCCCTGAAGCAACACAGCAGTAGGGAGTGTTCTGATGATGGCGGAGGACCTCCAGACCCTGGCGAGTTCTGGCAACGAGACAACGCTTCTTCTTCCCTGAAACAAAAAAAAATACTTATGTGAAACTAGCTTTTGACTTTCTACTGTATATTATCGCGGTGAAAGTAGCCAATATCCTTTCTTGGGGTTCAAGCTATCCCCATACAAAATTTTATCTAAATGGGTTAGTGGTTTGTGCGTGAAAGTGTAACATACAGACTTCAGACAGAGTCACTTTCGTATTTATTTATTTTGAAAAAGTTTTCCGCAGTTAGCCTGAGCGCAGGCTTTGACAGCTTTACAGGACTTCAAACTTTCGTATTTATGGTATTATTTATTTATTTAAAACTTTATGTACAAAATGGTACACAAGGTGGACTTAATGTCACTAGGCACTTTCCGCTCGTCAACCAACGATGTTGGGGATAAAGGTAGATGATAATGAACTATGCAGCAGTTTTTTACTTTAACTGTGTACTAGATAATTAATGTAAACAAACAAGCATTATGAATAGGCTTCCATTTGCAGAATAATAGAAGATATCGAATGACTTTTTGCATCAATAAGGAAGGAATGCATGCCTGATGCAATGCATCAATCAATGAGTAATCGAACCGAGGACCGTGAGCGCACTGAAACCGGCCCTTTGCGTTCGCGCCAATTAAAACTTTTGTGGTTTTATTTTACTGGGAAAGCAGTTAATACCGAGAAATACAGTAAGAAACCTAAGTTCATATACCAACAAAAGATTAGCACATTAATATAGCAATTATACTGAACGACTTTGTCTGTTTTTTTCTCTTTTTGGGTCGTTGGTCGTCGCAAAATTATTTTTTATTAATTTACCCTTCACTGCTCGTTCGAAGCCATAAGTTCTAGTTATAACAGACATATAATATTTCTGTATTATTTCATCAGCTGTTAAGAGCATCCTTTAATATGAAAACCAGTTCAGAAACTCACTCCAGTCCATCAGACTACCTCGTCTCCAATAAAAAAGTTGTCTCACAAACGAGTTATGAACAATGAAAATAATAAAGCATAGGCTTGCTTTATTGAATTCAGCTTTAACATTAAATGACTTCTTTTTTGCAGAATACGAATTCATTTTGAGTTCACTGGATGTGACGGTAGCGAGAAAAAGTTCAGCATGTCGCTGCAGTCTGCATTGTAACGTGAGTTTGTAGAGAAAAAATTGCAATTATGTCCTTATGAGCTGGTTATGGAAGTTCTAGATCTTTATAGTTGGTGTTGGAAGCAATTGATGAAGATTTAATAAGTAGCATTTAAAAAAGAGAGAAAAAAAATACACACGAAAGCGCGAAAAATATTGTATTAAATTACTGATTTAATCAAACGTTGACAGGGAACATGAAATTTGCGTAACCACAAGAAATAAAACCAACAACAAAATTTAAAAGCAAAACAGTTTTTCTTGTTATTTTCCCTTTGATGATACGTTCGCATAAATCCTTCACGAATGCATTCGAGCCGCTTTAGTGTGACAAGATCACTGTAAGTGGCGCATACGCACCTCCCAGTTTATTTACTTGCGCAAGAGTTTAAAGTGCCAACTGACCTATGCCAAGTGATCGATACGATAATTTATTTTGTTGTCTTTGATCTAGTGTTTCGGAGAATTGTTTATGCTTTGTTTACTATTGTTTTTTATGGATTGTTATTACGTAACTTGGCCTAACAGCTTATTTCTAAACGGCAAACATTGGTTTAACAAAGTTTATACAGAATTGAATCACAAATTGCTGTTTCATGCAGACGCTTCAATCAGTGATGGTAGCTTACCAAAAAATTGTTAAGTTGTATATAAAAATTGTGAAAAACACAGGAAATCAACCTATAATCACTAGTTTAAGTACTGGTAAACCCACACTTGTTTGTCGTAAAGGTATTTAAAAATTAAGTGCTTATAGGAAACAAGATAAATGCCTATTCACGACAAGGCTGATTGACTGGCCAACTGATTTTTATGTGTCATTAACAGCAGTTTCATAGTTAACGTTTAGAGAATAATCGAAAACGTTTTTACTTCTTTTTTACATATTAACGACTGACTGCGTCATTACAAATTCAATGTAGTTTTTTAATTGCTACAATTGGTTAATAAGTGATTAGACTTAGATGTATATGGTTTTTAAAGACGCTATTTTAAACCGGTACGAGTCATCATTTATTAAGATTGTTTAGTTCGGTGCAATTATATCGAGAGTCTAATGCATATAAAAACGAAGTCGTGAAAAGCTCGAGAATAATAATTACGAACCCATTAGATTAATGAATACATTAGATATTCAAAGATACTCAGAGAGAATTCTTCAGCCGTACCATAGAGCAATTTGGCGGTTCTACGGTCCACCAAACAAAACATTTTAGAAATAATAGTCGTATATCTAGTTGGTTAAGACTGACCACTGACTAAAATTCATCGTGTCCCACGACAATCTCACGTATTATGCAAAACACACAAAATAGCCATTTAAGTCACCATTTCTCAAAGGTTTTTTGTAATAAAGACATGAGGATTTATGTATTTGCATCTGTTGCGTGGCCAGTGCGGCCAGATAATAACGTTGCGTCCATTGAATACAAATCGTCACTCTTCCACAGATCACAGAGAATATAGAGACTTCACTCTCCACACACATCATTACACGCACACATACGCAGTGCTATTGCTATACAAAAGTATCCCAAAGTGATTTCCTTACTTCTAGGTTAATTTCAATGTGTGTGTGCGTGTGTGTATGTGTCTGCACACAATAAATGCTTGAGCGAAGTGTCTGTGATAGTGAGTAATCTGTGACTGCGGTGTCGCAAACAAATCACGGCCCATGTTCTCACGGGCTTACAAAAATTTACATAAAATTAAAATTTACCAGTACTTGGATACATTTCTTTTGAATATTGAAGAGACATCTTATGTGGGTGAGCATTTAACTAACAAAACGGCTTCTTGTTTGAATAAATCTCGCGTTCGCGGGCTGAACTCAGATCTTTTTCGATTTACAACCACTTGGAATTTATAATCTTGAATAATATAAGTTTGCATTAACACTTGAGAGTTGTACTTTGATAGTTAAGTAGGCAAGAGAGATAGAGTGGATATTTATTAATGAATTATCAATAGATCAAATGTTTGAGAAGTGTTAGATGCCGGGATATTTGTAATGTAATCATATAACAATTAAACCATTACACAACTTCAAATGGTTCAATAGTATCTGGAGGAAATGTAATGTAGTAAGTATTTTTTAATAACTCAATATTAAAAATAAACTTACTAGTTACTACCTACTTTCATTAAGTGTCTCGAATGTAATTTGGACAGGCTTAAGACTTTTTTAAATAACGTACAGTCGCTAACAGCGTCAATCAACTTAGCATTATAATATAAATTTAATAAGCAATTTTATAACCCAATGACAATATAACGATTTCTTTCCTAAACTATCAAATTTCGCCCGATGTCCCGAGTATTTGGTCGTCTATTTTAATTAACTTGAAGTTCGTTTTCTCACGGGAACGAAGACGCAGCGTTCATTTGAAGAATTTCGTCAATTTGAATAATTTAGATGATTGGGCCCCTAACTTTGTTTCGCCGATTGGAAACATATTTGCAAACGATTAGTTAGTTACAATTAAAGTCGTGAATCAGGAATATAGTTATAAAACTTTTTGTGGATACAACATAGTTGTTAATTTGTTACGTAGACGTTATATTTTAACAGGTGTTTGCGTGATTGTTTTTTGCTAAAGTTTTTATAGCTTCAACTGAAAAGTAGTTAAAAACAAATCAATACGGTTGTCGATAAGTTACCAGTTGCTAGGTATGTTACAATAGTTTTGAATTGATTTATGATGATAACTTTACTATCTTGGAATGCATCAATGATTAATATTTATTCAGTGGATATTTTAATTAAAAACCCGAGTAAATAATGTCGTGACTGTAAGCAACTGAGTTGATAGAGATCTTATCTTAGAGTCACGCTTTCCGCGGCCAGCTTTTGGATTGGTGATCGATTATCACTCGCTACTCTTAGCTTAAAGCAGCATAGGTATACTTACTTAATAAATAAATGACAAATGACACAATACAGGATAGAAAGTTTCTTAAAAAAATAATATTATTTATTTATTTTAAGCCTAAACTGTCCTACTGCATGGCAAAGGAATCCCATTCCTACTCATGTTTAAAAAAAATATATAACTTTGTTTAATTGTCACTGGATAATATTCCAACATATTTAAAAAAATATACAACTTTTTTAATTTCATATGCGATTGCCAAGCACTTTGCTATCCGATAGAGACGCACGTCAAATAAGTAGTGTTTAAATACGTGTCTAATAGATCCCCACAAGGATCCAATGACAATTAAAACATAATTGTATATTCTCGACGCATACAATTCAAGCTAAGAATATGCATACTCTAATATACATACAGAAAACCCAGACGCGCCTTGTGCCTTGCATTACGAACGTAAAGCAGTTGCTTCATGCAAAGCGCAAACAAATAAGGATTTAGGATGTCTTATCTTATCTTGTGCAAATCTCCGTCGCTGTAGACCCCACTTACAATCAATGTCGTGATATTATATTTGTATTTGTTAAACATTTCGATATTTTAGGATTTTTTCAAGTGTCTGGTTTCGCCGAAAGGTTTTTCTTTGGACAAATTGATTAAGCACACACGTGAATGTTACCTGAGAAGTCAATGGACACAACTACATACACTGTTATAATGTAGAGTTCAAAATGAAGTCTGCTACTTTAATTGCCACAATTAATTAAAAAAACACAGCACCCGAACAAAAAAATTTAACTATAAATCACTCTCACATATTCTTGTAAAATGTATCACTATTTATAAGCAAACGACTGAGCTTTAAATCGTTTGATAAAATATAAAAGTGATGTTACTGTTATCCCCCCTCAAAACACCACCAGATAATTTCAACTGGTGATGGGTCTAAAAGGGATACGTCAGATATCTAACCGTGTAATACATAGAAGGTATAGTATTCAGCGTACATTCTGTCCCCTCAAATAAATAACAAAAATGTCTAACGCTTACCCGAAACTGGCAACTTTAAACACCTGCAGCGAATTTTAAACTTAACTAAGCACAGTTTGCATTATTATTAGACGATTGATATAGGTCACCACGGTAACTACCACTCTGCGCGACGTGCTACAGATTGGATCCCCGCATGGGACAAAAATTTATTTGTGTGATCCACAAATGCTTGTTCCAAGTCTGGGTGTTTTTTGTGCATGTGATTTCTATGTTTGTGTAACCGCCCGCCACGCAAGGATTAAATAATAGCTCTTAGATAGTCGTTTAAAGAAAGAAATTATTATATATCTTACTAGCTGTCCCCCGCGACTTTGTTCGCGTGTTTTAGTTTCAACGGTTTTTCATTTTTGCAACATTTTTCATTTATGCTCCGCTCCTATTGGTCGTAGCGTGATGTTATATAGCCTAAAGCCTTCCTCAATAAACGGACTATCCAATACAAAAATATTTTTTAATTCGAACCAGTAGTTCCTGAGCGCGTTCAAACAAACAAACAAACAAACAAACAAACTCTTCAGCTTTATAATATTAGTATAGATTTAAAGAGACAAAAAGTCGAGACGACTGTCAGTCTAGCAAATCGCGATCCTGACACTTGTTGCGTGTTTTCTAGAATTATAAGTAGTAAAAACGCAAATGCAGATGTTAATTACAGACACAACTCACATTCAGGCACTAGACTGATAAAACGCTCCGACATCCCTTTAAAAATAAAAAAGATATGCAGTACTAGTTTATGGGTGCTCGTTTGCAGAGTCATAAAAAACATTTTAATTCAAAGAATAAATTAAACACTTTCTTCACAACTAGAATATCATGCATTATGTATGTTTAACGCTTCTCAAACATCTGTACTTTTATCATCAGAGAATGTTTGTGTGTATTCTTGTTAATTATGAGACGTTGCGTCAAATGAAGTTTTTGAACAATTACTTAGAATTATCAATCTGTAATTACCTGACATGTACCAAATACCTTCTCGTATTGAAGTATAAGAAGAAACCTTTTTTATAAAATCAAGTCATGCAAGTTTGAAACTTAGCAAAGCTAATCACTATTCATGTAGAAACTATGTGGGGAAAAACTAATTGAGTAGTTAAATTTACACAATTTATCTATGTAAATAGCCGATGGCATAGCAATTATGTAAACTAATTAGCAGTCAGAACAATTCAGCAATTTAAGATAAGAGTGAACTTATCTATAAATAGCTTTAGATGTATCAAAGTAAATATAAGCCAATTAAATTCTTAATCGTGAGCTCATCGCGAACACGTTTTTTATTGGATTTTCTTTATAATTAACTTTAT
Source organism: Diachrysia chrysitis (assembly GCA_932294365.1). Lineage (NCBI taxonomy): Eukaryota > Metazoa > Arthropoda > Insecta > Lepidoptera > Noctuidae > Diachrysia > Diachrysia chrysitis. Next base: position 10,253,514 of record OW028654.1, on the reverse strand, counting down.
ATCTGCAAAGATAGAAAGCCGAGAGATTCGAAGATACTGATTTATACAGAATGCTATTTAAGCAATACAAAACTTTATTCAGTTGTGGAGATTAAAATTGATTACATTGCCTTGCAAAGTATTCATGATCTTTTGCAGTAATAATTGGAAAAAACATTAATACTAAAAGTTTATATGTATTTTTTTTTTACTTTATTGAACAGTCAAACTTAGGCTTCCTAATTCTTCTTCATCCTGCCCTATTCACTATAGTTTTACGGTCGGCGCACAATGTTTTCTCCTTCCATTCCACTTTATTAGCCGTCATACTGTCATTCACTAAGTTTTCTTCCATATTATCTAGGCCTCCTAATTACTTATCGTTTTATAGCAAAATCTGTGATTAATATTGACACAGCGCTAAAATACCTAATTGCATCCATTTATACAATGGACATTAAACTATTCTCGAAGACGTTATCTATCCAGATGTCACATCGATATCAAGTGTTCAACAATAGAGAATTTAAAACAATAAACAAACAAAACAAATATAAATTACGTGTTTGGAAATAGATAACAATATAATCTGTTGTAATAGGCAAGTAGCTAGAACAAAGAACTAGTTGGCATGATATACAAAGAACTTGGATTATTGACATACAATTGACCTATCAAGATAGTATTAAAGCTGTTGATGTTTCTTAAAAAAATGCCTAAAGGATAACATTCTTGAGATTTATTGATACACCCAATCAAAATTGAACTCTATTGGTTTTTGATAAGGTGTGATTTGTTAGGAAGTGTGATGGATAGTCCGGGTCGGCGTCCGCGCTGCACTATCTAGCCTGACCCGCGCCTCAACCCCAGCAGAGTCACCCTTATCTAACAAACGAGGACATCAAACCGACATCACTCAACAGCACTTTATGTACACAATAAACAAGTCAAACGAGAATTAATTACCGATAACATAAGCGAATATCAATTTGAATTCTATGGAAATCTTAACGAAGCGGATACTGCGATCGTTAACGATGATAATGGCAGAGATTGCCAAAAAGGAGCAAAAATTATTTAAAGTAAATAAAAGTGGGCATGCGGCAGACAGAAACCGGTTCGGTGAACGCGGCCCGGGCCGATCCGAATAAGATAATCAACTGAGCGGGTAATTTCAGTGTATAAAAACATAGTGGAGACCGGCGGGCGTGCCTTCGCCAGTATAATTAATAAACCGAGGTGAACATACCGTGCGCCATACATATAAAAAAGAAACAACGATTACTTAATGTTCTACTGTTGTTAAGTAAATAGACGCATTTATTGATGGTATCTGTGCTTTCACAAAGAATTATGACGATGATACATTCCTCTGCCTTCGCAACTGCAACGGTAGAATTATTAGGTACACCGGCCATTTTATCCGAAGCTATTTTCAGTTAGGCTTGTAAGTCTAAAAGTCATGCGGTTTTCCAATTACCCTCAGAGAACCCAATTACTGCGGATAGCAGTTTATAAATAAAACCAACAAATTACGGACAAAAATATTATCCATTTAAATAATACCAAAACACATCTTGCAAATACACATGTCCAAACATTCAATCAAATCTATAATTGTGTCTTTGCATCTATGATGAAAGCGGCAATCATTTCGAAACTGAAGACAAATTGATTGAAGAGACTGGTACGCAACGATGGAGCCCATACACAAGCATGATAAGCACTATTGATGGATGACAGTGCGCCTCACAAGCGGACTGACAAAAGAATAATTAATTCCTCGATGAGATTCAAAAAGGTACTGCCGCTGTATCGTAAGAAACAAATCATAATTACGTTATAAATAGAAGGGAAAATGATGAAGAAGAGGATTAAGATCGTCATTAATTAATATAAATCATATGTGGAATAAATAACGGCAAAGTACAGATAAAGAATTGATAACGAAATACTTTAAATGCCTTGAATAGATCACTTGATATGAATAAGGAAATATGTGGATCTAATGTAAACATACTAAATATCAACAAAGATAAAGCTAACGAAAGAAAGAAACAAGCATTTATAACTAATGGGTTATTTAAAAACGCAGAAGTTGTAAAAGTAACACGGTAGTCAATGATAGAGATTTAAGAAAAATTTGCTTGCTAATTACAGTAGCCGATAAATTTTACCTAGATCCTTGTCAGTTCATAATGTAATTGCATACGTTTGATATCAAATAAATTTAACTTAATGCATGGCACGGGAGTATAAGTACCCAATTTGTTAAATGGACCTTTTTGTAAAGGGTTGACATTTAAGCGATGGTCAGCATACTAATTAGAATCGCAATTAGAAATGATAAAATCTTCAGTCCCGTTTAAGGAATGCTGTTGGGACGTTCCTTAAGTTTTTATCGGCAACATCTTGTTAAATGTCGAAATCGACGGACAAATCTTGTTTTCAAATTGTCTGAAAATTAATTTTATAGCTCATTTGGTATGCCTCTTGCTTTGTTTTTCGCTTAATTTTAAACGTCGGTTCTGTACTAAATTGTTGCCATCTTATGTAGGATATTATGACTATATTTTTTATTATTAAATCTGACCAATGACCCTCAAATTGTTTCAAAACATGCTTATCTCTGGTGACAAGGCTACTGACGCACATAGATGATACTTTGTAATCTAGAAAATTCCTTGTACATAAACACATGTAAAAATTATTGCCTTTTAAATTTGTATGTTCTAAAATTATTTTGGACGTATAGGTAGTCGTGCAACTAGCAAAAACAAATGCATTGTAAATTTTGTTAATCTACAATAAATGTATATTGTAATTGTACTCCGAATATAAAAAGCAAACTATCTTTCACCAGCTTTACATCTACGATAAATTAATATTTATGTATTGAAATAAAACTAGTTTGAACGGATTCTATCGCGGTTTATTTTAGATTTTGTTCCCGACGTTTCGACGCCTTTGCAGGTGTCATGGTCACGGGCAGACTGAGGTGGTATTCGTCTTGACAGGTGATGTTGCTCGTTCTACCTTCATATTTTAATTAATTATTTGTATTCCGACCTACGCAATATGAGCTCACTGTGTCTTGAAGTCTTGCAGCGCTGCTCTTGGGTTTGGTTTTAAGTTTGTGTATTATTGGGTCCCAAGTAGGTGATATCTTCCAGCCATCTTCTCTATTGAAATTAGGATGTTTTTTAATTTCAATAGCCTCACGAAACATCCTAGGTAGGAATTTGTGTTCTTTAGCGAGGATCTGTGGTTTGTCAAATCTAATATAATGACTGGAGCCTTCAGCATGTTCGGCGACTGCAGACTTCGTTGAGCGGCGGTGTTTAACGTCAGCTATATGTTCTTTTACGCGGGTCCCTATGCTGCGCTTTGTTTGACCGATGTAAGAGAGACCGCAGTCACAATCTAGTTTATATACTCCTGCATCTTGTAGAGGTATGTGACACTTGACAGGTGGTAAGGACTGACTAATCTTCTTGGGCGGCTTAAAATATGTTTTAATTGAAGCGCGCTTCAGGATGTAGCCAATCTTGTCTGTGACTCCTCTGACATATGGTATGTCACATACCTCTACAAGATGCAGGAGTATATAAACTAGATTGTGACTGCGGTCTCTCTTACATCGGTCAAACAAAGCGCAGCATAGGGACCCGCGTAAAAGAACATATAGCTGACGTTAAACACCGCCGCTCAACGAAGTCTGCAGTCGCCGAACATGCTGAAGGCTCCAGTCATTATATTAGATTTGACAAACCACAGATCCTCGCTAAAGAACACAAATTCCTACCTAGGATGTTTCGTGAGGCTATTGAAATTAAAAAACATCCTAATTTCAATAGAGAAGATGGCTGGAAGATATCACCTACTTGGGACCCAATAATACACAAACTTAAAACCAAACCCAAGAGCAGCGCTGCAAGACTTCAAGACACAGTGAGCTCATATTGCGTAGGTCGGAATACAAATAATTAATTAAAATATGAAGGTAGAACGAGCAACATCACCTGTCAAGACGAATACCACCTCAGTCTGCCCGTGACCATGACACCTACAAAGGCGTCGAAACGTCGGGAACAAAATCTAAAATAAACCGCGATAGAATCCGTTCAAACTAGTTTTATTTCAATGTCTAATATTCGCGTAAACCTCAGAAAGCAATATAATATTTATGTATATCGATATCGGAACAATTAATCAATGCTACAGAAGGACAATCAGGCCACTAAAAGAAGTTTTTCCATTAGCAGTCGAATATCGAGCATGTTCGCATGCCTTTTTTTGGTTCGTTTATTCGGTATGTTGGGTATGTACTCACGTATCGGCCAGATGATGCAGGCAGCCGTGTCTTGCGTGGTGCGTGCGCCGGGGCGCGGGCAGCTCGCTGTAGCATCCCCCGCTGCGCGCCGACCGGCACATGTAGCCAGTGCCCACGCACTGCGCCGTGTTACAGTAACACCTCACTCCCGCATCGACATCATTTGAATCTGGAATACAAAAAAAATAATTTAGCAACAATCAATACTAGGACTAAAATCTAGTGATGTCATTTGTTATGTTTGAAATGCAATATGCGCGCTATAAATCGAGCATGAATGCTATCGCATAAATCGATTTTTTTCTGCGTTCATATTATTGTTTGAAAATAGAACACGATTAATATTACCCTTTCGTAGCATAGAACAATTGAATTTTAAAAGCATTAAAAAAGCAATTTACTCTAATATCAACAACTTCGTGGTTCCCTACATTATGGTAAAGAATAGAAAGTGAAAGAATGTGTTCGCGATGGTTATAAATCAGGATTCATAAAATTTAAAATATATTTAATAAGTGTAAACCAATAAATTGAAACAGGAAACGGCTATTGCGAATGCAAAAGGAAATGCATTATAGGCAGTGTATCCAATCACAAGTATCGACACCGTGGCGCCTTGTGGTGTCGTAAACTTTGATGGCGTTCGATTTGCCGTGCCTACGTCCTCACCTATAAATTCTAGGATTTTAGCGTCGACGCATTCTTCCGTCATTTCATACTCTACGGACAATAAACAAGTAGTTATAGATGAGAATTCTGCAAAAATCTTTAGAGTTCCAACTACCGTAATTCTAAATCCATCGCGATGAATCATTTTTAATGTTTTCAAATAGAAAAAACATCCCTTTCATCTTAAATGGAAAGCCATCGACGACAAGCCGATGAACCGGTAAAAATAACATACAGCTGGTTCGTGGCGCGTATCGTGTATGAATAATGCGCATGTCATACTCTACGGGCCCCTACATAAATATCCTCACAAACGGCCAGCCTCCGACCGCATTCAATGTAAATGCTTCGGCTCCAGACGATGAAACAAAACAAAATTAATTTCAGAGGGACGCCGCTTTATTTGCTCTCGACAACGGAGGAAAACTTAAGGCAGACCACCCTTGATGTCTTTAGGATATCTTTTTCGTGCACGGTAACTTTTTAGCCCTAATATTCGAATGATTAGTGAGTTGTCCGATGCCTGTGCGCATCGGCGGGACATCGATAAAGAATTCCGATAAAAACAAATACGTCAAACCCAAGTCCGGCTAATTTAAAGGATCATTAACAATTTCTTAATATAAATGACCTTTTAAAACTATTTAAACATCGAACAATTGAAAAAGTTCAGTAAAAAGGTAATGAGTCAGGCAACTCCAAATTCACAAAGAAATTTCGGAATTCCGTTCGTGGCCAAACCGGCAGATGAAGTAGCAAGCGAATGCGAACCCGCAGTAAATAAAACAATTAAAGAATAAAATTCCAAGGTAAAAAAAAGCAAAAGGGTTTGCGCGCTGTTAATAGCTAAACCTTTGAGCAGGGGAAATTGGAAACTTTTAATAGCAAACTTTAATAGCTTTTGCACGCAGAATTGCTTTCATTAATTGCACTTTGCAGCGCGCAATGCATTTATTATGAACTCGAGATTCTATAGCGGTCGTTAATTTAATGTTGTTTGTCTTATAGTTTTAAGTTAAAAGCTAATTTAGAGTTTCAATGTAAAATTCTATTTATACTCAACCTTCACGCATTCAACTCATCATCTCTCATTAGTAGTTCCCAATGGATCGAACATTATGTTAGACGGATGCCATTAGACCAGCTTTACAATCAATTTTGAGTCAAAGACGAATCCACAAATAGAACATCGAAGGATAAGGTAAATAAAAAACAAATAAACAAAAGAGAAAAGAGCCCGGTATGTTATTTGGTATTGATAAATGGCCCTCCGGAGATGTGGGAGAGAAGGATAAAGCGGGGCCAGAGTGAGATAGCTTTACTAATGATCGTGAAGGCAGGATGCATCCAAAGATAAAAGAAAGTGCTTCTTATCTTTTCCTAAGTTTGATTTTCTTCAATGTTTAAAAGCAACTTCATACAATTTATGAAGGGTATGGCGCCGATAATGGTTGGTGCATTAGTTTGGATGGCGTTAATTTATGCTTGCAACCTTTTGTTTTGATATCTGGTTAGTTGCGGAGGGGCCGGACCAATCGGTCACCCTCTGTCACGTGCTCAGTAAACGAGGTGTCAATTTCCTAGTTTCCACTTTGTTCGCCCCGCACTAATTGAGAACAGTAATAGAATTTTAGGGATTCTTAACATAAGTGGAAAGCACTCAACCAGGAAGCTTTTAAATGACGATTTAGAAAAAACAGGAGAAGCTTTTTGAAAGCTTCTTGAATAAAGTATTACAGAACATTTTTGTGATAAAGACGTATTTAAAAGAGTAAATATTTAACGTCGCGTCGGGCGATCGCATCGGGATACGGGAGCCGGTTTTGGTAAATCGCGATTGAAATGTTCTCGTCCCGAGACGCTGCCGTAGTGGAATTGATCTTTATAATGAGATAACTTTAACGCCGCTTCGTTTGCCACATACGTCCCTTCAATATCATTACAGATGGCCGCAACGAGACGTCTATTCCAACTATCAAGTTACAAGCCCATTTCTTCAGTACATTTCGCTCATTTCAGATCAGAGATTCAATTTAGATCGGCGAGTTAGATAGTGCAAAACTTAGTCTCGACAGAAATAGTTTGCTATTCCTGTCAGTTTATCTGTAAAGTTCAAACTTTTCTTGACGTTCTTGATACAGTTTTATGGCTGTTGTGTTGACTAAAATTTCATAATGAACACCAATAACTTTCACAATACTAGGAATTGATGGGAAATGAGTAATATACCAGGGTTTTATTAGCTCATCGTTGTAAGATTAAAATCATTAGTGGGCATTAGGCGTTTATGACCGAGATGCTCTTGGGAGCCGCAATTAAACATACAGTTTCTGTTAAAACATTCGAATGGCTATCTGATGGTAATAGCGACTTACTAATGTTGCGACAACGGCTTTCTCCTAACGTTCACACGCTGTCCGACTCCGTTTTATCTAGTACTTTATTACGTTAATAATGATTGTGGCGCGAGCCGCAGCCGGTTTCTCTGCTATTCAGATTGGAACTAACATAACAGGCTTTATGCTGATTGGATGACGCGGAAAAAGCAAGGCTGCTTTGTGGCCTTGTTGTCGCATTCCGATGTCCGCTATTTGAAACTATTTATTGGCTGTCAATTTGAACCTTTTGATTTGTTACTACTGACATGACCGCACGGGGCCGCAACCATCACAACAAACAACGATTCTCTATCCAACAACTATTAATAAAGCAAGACGTTGTCAGCGTCTCAAGTATAGCTGGTGCAGCGGCGTGAAATGTTAAACAGCCGCTCGCGGCAAAGTTTAATACTATGGACATAGTTAATTTATATTAGAAGACTCCGGTTTATCGTTTTGCATCACCGGTTGCGATCAAATCACGACTCATCCTCTAATTGCACTCGCTGAATTATCTTCTGTAATGGATGTCCTCAGCGATGCGTAATTATCCAATGCGGCGCCAGTAATCTGGCCGAGCCGCGGGCAATTTCCATTGGAATGCGAGTCGAGAGAGGCCTGTCTGTGGGTCGAGTAGCGTTTCTGCAACTATCTCAAGTCGAGATCGAAACTCTAAAGCCGCTTAATACTGCTGCACCTTGACAAATCGCACCGATAATCTCGCGTTCCAAATCAACAGATTCACGAGCTTTCTGAAGAGCCCGCTCTTCTAAACGCGGCTTTGAGAACGTTTTATCAAAGATAGCGGTATTGATACACCACGTCGAATACTGTCGACCAGCCAGCGATAAATAAATGCAAACGTTATTAAAGACAGCGGTCCGTGCGGCGCCAAAGATTGCTCTCTCTTGCAGCTCGAGCACTTCCTCGGAAAATTGCCCATTGGCACGTTAGCCAATACGCCGTCTCGATCTTATGTTTACTGCTAAATACAATTCACCTGACGGTAATTTATTATAGACTTAGTTCCTTGTTGAGTTTACACTGTGATGTAACTCGATAGAGTCATTTGATTAACATTAACTTAGAATAACTCGTAGAGTCCGTGTTGCTTTTGCATAGATATAATGGAAATGAGCTTGGCTATCAGTTTTAGATTTTGGACGGCTATTTTGTGTTTAATCTTTATTACAATGGTGTAGAGATGTCAATCGTCCAATAGTTATTTGTGGTGGATACAAGTCGACGTTTATCAGTCATTCTGTACACGTCCCGCCGCCGTCGAGGTTATCGAGGCGCTTTCACGCCACTCGAATAACATTTGAATAATGAAATGCGTTCGTCGAACTCCTAAAAGTGCAAAACGACGCTAGCGCCGACACAGGCGTAAGGTACCACCTGTTCGCCGATGAATCGGAGTATTCATCGCCTCGTTAAGTCACAATGGGCCACAGAAGGCCGACTACCTGATCTGTTTTTTTTTCTTTATCAGATCCTCACGCGCAATGCCTTTATCCGTTTCGAATGGGTTTCGATAGCCGCGATGCCCCGATTCAATTGTGTAGGCGGCATAAATGTCACGACGACAATGCTCATCGTTTAGAGCTCGGGACGATTGTCGTCTTAAATCATAACAGCTCTCAATCATCTGGTAGCCTATTAGTTGGACACGTGCCGTCTCGTCATGAACATAAACCCTTTTGTGTATATTCTCATACGGTACTATAAAATGCTTTCTTTATATTTACCGTTTCACTTTATTGTGTAAACATCGGTGAACGTTTGTCGCAGTGTCAACATTTCGGGACAGGTGTTTAGCGACATAGGTGGTAAAGTGACAAGTGAAGTTTTTGAGTCGCAACACCAGTTATGTTTTAAAACTAACGTATTCATTATGTAGGCATCGTCGCTGTAGGGAGAGATCGGTTCTTTGACTCGCTACATATAATGCAAGTCGAGATTGAAATGTATCACAAAAAGCTTAATCAATATTTCAACAGCGGCCGCATTCCGCTCTTATCCGAGCAGAGCTTTGCTTTCGATTTAATTATATCGTGAAAAAAGCTGTAAATATGATTCATAATATCTTGTGTAAAGAATACAGTTTCTTGCTTTAAGCTCTGATGTGCAGCAAATAACTTTAATTATAACTTCAACTTTACGAACATTTGTCATTGTAATCAGTGATAAATGAGGTTAACGTAAGGTTATTAAGTATTTATATATGCGTATCGGTAGCGGCTGACGCATAAGCGTTAATCAACTCTAGCTACTTACTTTAAACATAATACGAGACAGAAGTCGACATCTGAAGAGCTAGTGTTGTACTAACTTTTTTTTGGAGGAAAACAGGTAGAATAGGTACTGCAACCAAAAGCTGATTAATAGTCGAAACATGATGCGGTTTCCGATACTAAAAATAACGTGTGTGCGGAACCAGAGGGAGTAATTTGAGATTTCGCAGAACTTGAAGGTAATCATATACATTCGTAAGCTAAGGGCGGGGAGTATTGCGAAATTACTACACATCATAAAATTTAAGTTCCGTGCCGTCTGTGTTTAGGCTTAACTCAGGAATTACTTAATGGGTTTTAGTTTGCCTTTCACTACCATTTACAGCGTTATAGTGTAGAACTATTATTTTGTACTAGTCGACGGTACTTTACCATGAGGAGACGGATAGATAAAGTTAATCCATCGCAAAATAGTAGATTATGCTTTTAAGTTTATGATAAATGCAAACTCTAAAAGGTTGGTGATTTGGAGGTATTGGTACACCTAGGTCCACCTGAGAATATAAATTCACAACTTGGGGAACATGACGCTGATGAAGATTGTCCCGATGTTTAGTCGTTGTTTCAGGGTATTAGAGGAAGCACTAAGTCTAGCAAAACACATGAGTTTCGTAACGGGTTATTATATCATATCTGATATGGAATGCGCTTTGAGAATTTCTCCGGATCGGCTGGCTCGGTGAAAGAAGTAGGGGCCGGAATGCGGTCGTGAGTTGTGTGCGGACGCGGCATTCACTCCGTTACTATGCGTACTCGTTAATCACTCGCCCTACTTGCGAATACATTCAATTCGACTGTCATCTTTTTTTTCATTTGTATCTTTTTTTTTCTTGTAAGGTAAATTTATTGACATTACTAAGAAACACACGTCTCTTGTTGTTTCTGAAGTTACGACTTAGAGAAAAATAATTCGTATGGCGGAGGACCAGGTGTTATGGCGCAACTTTGGAGATACTAGTGGACCGTGATTAAGCGGAGTTGACTGAACGACTGAAAAAGAATTCACACGCATATTTTAATGTAAAACTTCTTGGGTAATGATTAAATAAATTGTCGTACTAAGAATTCAGTTTTGAGTGATTTATTCACATACGGGGGCTTAGCAACTAGTTCACAGTGATTCATAGGCCTATTAGTTATTCTACACATGTCAACTTCATGATTTGACGTGTTTTTTGCACCAGCCCGTATATTTAAATGAACGACGGCGGCATCTGAATACTAAGCTATTTAAAATCATACGTTAGGAATATCATTTTGATACAATAAATCAATTTTAACGACATTCAGTCATATCGGATCTTGCATTCAAAATAAATGAGTGTATTCATTTCCTCTGTAGTGCAGTAATAAATGTTTGTTAAATTGAAAGTATCTTCATCAAATCTTGATGGTCTTCATCTAAATATCAAAGATGGCGTCTGGTTTAACGGAAACTAAGTGACCGTCGCTTTTTCAGATTATTGGGATAATCATATCAGTGTAGGGATTTATAGATGAACCTCACTCTTACGGGAGATTATTTAAAGAAAACAAAAGTGATTGAACTCTCCGAATGCATTATACATGTGGCAATTTAATGATAAGAACTATTTTACTTTTTTCATAATAAATTCCATTTACTCGTAATTTTGTAAACAGTTTTCGGAGATAGGTGTTTTTTTTATTTAAAGAAATGTCAAGTCTCTCTGTGTGCCTCTTGCTTTTTGCTCCTATCAATATAATATATTGCCTATTTTAAAGTTTTTAACTCGCTCGATTCTCACTAATTAGTGGCGTCTAGGAAACATTAGTAGGTGCATTTGTGTGTTGCGGTATTTTCATTTGTCTCAGCCGCGCCGAGTAGCATCAGAGTAGCAACAAAACAGTTACACATGACTTACACCGCGTATCACTTTACATTCGGCTTTATTACCTGTAACATATATTTAGTGGAATCTATACTATAGATCCAAGCGATAAATTCTTGATTGATTCTTCTGTCTATTTTAAATTAATAGCCCACCGTGCTTGGGCAAAACGGGGTTAAGACGATTCAATAACAGTTTTTTGACGGAAGGAATTTGGTTTACATATTTATTATTATTTAGCAGACAGTTAAAAATGTAAGATACTAATTAATATAAAAACAAGTCTTGTGATTATATCTTAATGTAAATGTAATATTACTATCCCAAATATAAAGCACAAAGATATCTGATTGATGAATTGCAAGTCAATTGCAATGTACCGATCATTAAAATACAAAGCGACATCCATTCATTGTAGGATCTCATCGTATAATCCAGTCATCTTAATCTTCTAAAGATTATCGACAACATTTACAGCATATTTACTATATTAACAGATACACCACATAAATAAACAGAGCTGTAATACTATATAACGTCTAACGCGTTTAGCGGCGTCCTCAAAGGAATGCATGCCGATCGTCCGTGGCAATTGAGTGTACTCTGTATGCAAATACAGATCATTATTGAAGCGCTGATGAACTTTACAATAAGTATATGCAGTGGAAGCTCGCCTCGCCTGTGCAGTTCCTGGTTTACCGACATGGAATATAAAGGAGATATTCTGTCTTTGTATTGAGTTTCATTCAGCCTGTAAGCCGTTTAGTCACACCGTAGACGGCATAAGCTGAGAGGTTAATCAGTTCCCATAAAATTGTCGTATCAATACGACCAATAAAGACATATATGTACACTATCTCCAGAGGTCTGGAGTCTAGACTTTCCGGAATAGATTATTGCTGGCAGTGACAGAAGATAGTATCTTACTAACTAGGAACTGCTATCCAATATCGATAGGTTCATTTAAATCCACTTGCTTCCTATAGGTACTCCTAGACCATTACATGAAAAACTAAAGGAAAATCTCTATACTCACCTATTGTTCCTATTTGTGTCTTCAGAGTTTTTCCTAAAGATTTACCCAAAAATATAAAACAAGACTGAAAGTAATTGATATCACATTATCATTGATGGGAAAATGATAGCTGGATTATATTTTGCCATAATTAGAAAACGGGATTATATGAAACAGTAATCGATCTTCGGTAAAATCGATATCGTTAATCGTTTATGTATAAGTTATCTATCGCCATTTTGCTCGCTACATATTCTGACAACGGTAAAACATTTATTAAGATCTCGAATAATTAATGAGGCATAACACCACATTTTGTGGAATTATACTTTATTGATAGCGGATTAGAAATAGCAACGTTATATTTGCTAATTTTGTATTGGAATTTGAACCTTTAAGTTCTAACAATAAGGCGTTTTGTTTGGTTTATGAGTGTGTATTTCCCAGGTGAGAGGTCGGTGCCCATAGATGTTATGCAGTAATATTTTGAAACATGTTATTTATATTAAAACTGTTTATTAGTTTTGTAAAGAACTTGACAATCGAAGTAATTCGATTATGATAATACAAAGCCCCGAGGAGTTTGCCGTCATTTTAATTTTGAGGTTAATTAAACTTTGACAAATGTTATACCTACGTAGGTTTGATGTATTGGATATTGCTTGCAAAGAAAATTAGTTAAATAAAATATTGTTTTACATAATTAAATAGTTAATATGGTTAATTAACTTTCCGTTGCTCAAAGGCGCATGTGATAACTTAGAAAATAATTATGTATTCTTTACTTAATTTACATAAATACATATTTGATGCGTTAGAATTGTTTAGCATGTATTCTAGACTTTCTAGTGACGTCACAAGGTCACAGAACGTCCTCAAACTTGTTAGGTCAGAAGCCTGGCAACATTCTGAGACATGGCAAAAGACGCCATTATAGACAAATTGACCCAGCATGGTAACTGTGAAATTTCGACTATTTAAATAGTAAACATTTTCGTTCAAGACTTGTTTTTAGTATCGTAAACCTGTCGTTTTATTACTGCTTTCCTTGAGAATTTTATGTGTGTAATTACATTACCATAGTGGGTATAGCGACTGATTAATTTAGTTAATTAGCACTTCACATGAGAATTTTAAAAATTTTGAATAGGTTTTGTTTTTAGGAATAAACGAAATCCTATGTTAATTATGTAAATTAATTTATAGATTAATTTTCTAATCTGATTCTGATTGATAAAAGATTGTCAATTTAAATAAATTAACCTTTAAGCTTATGTTTATATTATATTTGCCATTATAATGTCCTATAATTTTTATACGTAGGTAATATTGGAGTATAAGTTCAAAAAAGTATTTTTCAAGTTTCAGAGCATATGTTTATTAGCTTAAAATATAACTTTAATTAAAGAATCGAACACACAGGAAAGGCCTACCCAATCATCTAGACCAAAGTTCTACACTTAAAAACATCAACTTAAAAGCAGTTCTCAGCAGAATGAAAACAATCAACAATGCCCATAAAAAGGCGTCTGAAGTCACTAACTAGGTAGTACACGTACACAAGTAGATATGTACAAACAGGCATACTTAACTGCCGCGGCACTCCGGTAGAAACAAACAGCATCTCGTTGATATAACAACTAATATTTAAACAGACGATAGTGTGGCTATTGGTGCGAGATGAAGGAGGAAGCGACTCATAAAAGTACAGGATTGTAGACCTTATGACTTATAGGTTACTGTAATAAATTGTTAAAGGGGAGTGCTAGGTTCCATCAGTGTAATATACTAAGTTACATAATCTTAGTGTGAAGTGGGAATTTGCCAATGATTTTTGCAGTTTCGAAGTCACAAAAGCTTATTACGTAAGGTCACCAGAAGTTAGTAAAAAGATGAACTTTTAATTAAATAGAAATAATAGAAGGAAAAACTTAAACCTCAGGCACGACTCGAACCTGCGACCACTGGCTTGACGCGCCAGTGGTCGCAGGTTCGAGTCCTGCCTGAGGTTTAAGTTTTTCCTTCTATTATTTGTATTTAATTACAAATATTCGCTCCGCATGCGTTAATGCGTAACAAATAATTAAAATAATATGAACTTTTAAGTCTAAAGACAAATCTGAAAACGGAACAGCTCCTTCTCATAAGGATTCCTACATCCTAAATTCCATAAATCTGAACTACGATGTTGTATGAGGAATTGGGGATCGAAATTTCTGGACATAGGGAAATAAATGATTTTCTAATTTATGGAAACGCTTATATCCCATCATTTAGACGGCAGCACGAAGAGAAACGCGCAGTACGTGGTACAAAGAGGCGCCCGATGACGGCGATGTGTGGTCCCAGTACCAGTCACGGCGGGGCATCAGTACCGAATATTGTTTTTATTAACTAATAACTTTTATTGCTCAACAGCGAGGAGCGCATTCAAAATTAAAAACTCTCGATTATAAAATACGTACTGAAAAGTTTTTGACTTTTTTTATTGGTGTTGTGGTTGTGATATTATCGACACTAAAGAGAATAAAACTTGAAATGTATTTATAAAACAATTCTTTCGATCTCTTTTATTGCTAAATGTTTTGAGCCACATCAAGACATATCTTAAGTTGCAAGACGTGTTTTATGGCCCATCAAAACTTATTCTTATAGAAGTAACCGCGAAAGAAAATTCGAATACCATCATGTTTTCAATCAAGTCGCCAAACTAGATAATTTCCTGTCCCGACAACAAAAAACCAACAATAAGTTACCACCTTGTAATCCCTACAAATTGCCCGTCAACTAAAAAATAAATCGGTCTCCCCACAGACACATAAGCATCTGTTTGCTCGAAGAAAATTGTAGTGCAATCTTGCGCAATCATTGGGGTGCTTTGTGCTTCGACCGCGTTCGGGTAAAATATGCAATTATCGGACGAAACGATTATTTGCCGAAGGGACGCCGAACACGACCGTTGTCGTGCCGTCAGAATCGCTGCAGGCAAAGGCTTCGGAGATTTGTTTTATTTAACAAATGAATGATTACTTTAATAACGCGAGGTTCATTTTTAGAAATAAAATTGGGCCGAGGGAACAATAGACGAAAGGCTGCAGTAATGATTCGTTTCTTGTTTACTTTTAAATTATAATATGGGTCGTTTGAATGTTTATTACTTTATCACATTGAAATGACATGGCTAAAGGACTAAAGATGATTTGCAGTATAATATACAGAACTAGTACTTAACAATTTTCAAGTTTTTTTGTTTCCGTTAGAGTAAGTCGAGCAAAAAGAATGATGAACGAGTCTATGTAAATCAAACTACATGTCTCGCAATCGCATAATGTAATAATGTACAAAAACTAAAGTTCATGGTAAAATATGAAGCGAAAACACCTGTCATAGTACCTACAAACATTTATTGGACCAATTACAAAACTTAATAAAGAGCTATCATAAAAATTGAACATAATTATTGATAAAATAATACAAATGGCACACGCAAGCGGCAGGCACACAAACAGATAACCAATAACGCTGATGAAATATCAAGTGATTATGAGAACTTAACATTAGTTCGGCTAGGCGCCACGTAAGACAGCGAGCAATTTTGTGTCCAGTCTCCTCAGACTGATTGGTCTAGTTAAGCTTTGAGAAATCGACTAACCGCTAACGACTAAAATTACTAAACTGGCTGAGTCGATTACAGGGTTGTATGTCGGCACATCAGAGGTAATTTCGCTGCAAAAGCTGAGCTCTAAACAATGACTATCGCGAGTCTTGTTGGTCTAGATTTCTTAGAAATTGTTACGTTCTCAAGCTGAATTATAGTTTTCAATCATTTGTAACATTGTACCTGTAATTGCGATTAAAGTAATACGCCTTTCTAAGTACTAGTTTGATTTAAATGATCACTTATACGAAAGCGTTTTAAAGTAATGATCTATTTAATTGTCTTTGAGCTTAAGACTTACACTCTTCTTTAGAATACGTCAGATCACAAAAACGAAACTTAAAAGCAACAGTAAGGTTAACAATGCATGCTTTTCGATTTTCTATCAAATTGGGATACTACAAGGCACTACTTAATATAAACTCTTTATTTCAATCGCGCAAGCGTTTGTACTGCGGATTAATTCCTGTATAAAACGTTCCTAATTACGTCTACGATAACGCAAAAAGAATCGTCATTTACGCACGGCCATTAAATGCAATTTTAATATAAATAATGTGACTTTATCATTACATGAGTCATTTTAGTATGAAAAGTACATTTTTAATAGCAGAATTGATATTTTTTTGCGGTCACTGTATTATTGCTTTTAATGTAGAATTATTCATTGAAAAATACCCAGAACGCAGCTAGGTACATAGATTTGATGTTAGTTACTCGAATACATAGTTATTCAAATTGATATTAACACTTGGTATCAGTAATTTTTTAAAGCAGTACTAGCTTAGTTTTGGTTGGTCGGTCTCTTAATTCTTCTAGGTAAAAATTCTACATCGTAACGAATGCCGTTAATAGTATTAATTTGAAGCTTGAAATGTAATCAACATAATGTTTCTGTATATCTTTTCCTTATTTGAACCTATGTTTTTGGTTTTCATCCGTTTAAAGTATTATTCCCCACCGACGCCAAGGAAAGGTTATATTATTTGCGCGTATCTTGTATTTTTCTATATTTATACGCTTCTATAACTCCTAATTATAGTTTGTTGATTTAGTTATTACCTCGTACTTTTCAAACGGCTATATGGATTTCCTTAGATAGATAGATGTTTTGAAAAATTATTCGAATATTTTTTTTATTTTGGGTTTTATACATGGTATACAGAAATATATGAGACTGAATGAGAAATGCTAAAATAAATGATGTTTTTTGCATGTTTATTATTAGTTTTTTTTACTGATACGACTTGCTTACTTTAATTAGGTCTTGAATTTTCTGAACAATATTTAGGCATGTGTTTTTTGTACAGTAAGTAATTAAGCTTTATTTTTTTATTCGCATGACTTTTGGCCTAAGCGTCACTACAATGATAAGCGGCTTGTCTTCTTCGATGACACTATCGCTTTTATTTTAATTGGTTGAAGATATTATAATTACGGTACTTTTTAATTTGTTAAAGACTATCCTTTTTTGTTGGGTGTTTGGCTCGCGACATGTCTAATTAGGGGTCCAGTTAAGATTCCCGACTGGACGACATTCTCTGAATATGCACGTGATTATAAACTAAACTTTATTTATTTTTATGGAGTATGAATTTTATTAGAAAATATATGATATTATAATATTAGATGATAAGTGTTCATTACCACTTAACTAGTTCTCGTCGCCATTTTCTCAAGTGCTAGATATAATTTTGTATTTTTATTTATACCTAATTATATGCGAGCGGCCGCAAGCTGCAGCAGCGAATCAATTACGCATCATTTCACGATAAATTAAGTTGAAAACGCAGTACAGGTGATATTTACCAGCGAGACTGGCGCCACTAGGCAGCTGAACGCAATACACCGGTATGAAGCCCACATACGCTACACCAACGGATGTAGTTCACAGACAATTACCTCAAAAAACGCGACCCTACTTTTTAAATGTATAATTTCTCTTCAAATGACACAAAATCGTTTCACAGGCCCGTCTTCTAAACCATTAAGCGAGGGGCCTATGATTTGACGGGCTAACGAAGGAGCCGTAAAATTCTACCTATAATCACCGTGAACCGCTCCCAAAGCGGGGAGGGGGGGTTGATTACAGGGTAACCGCCCACCGGCGGCCGCGGGAATTTGACCGCGACGAACAACGAAATGTCTAAAAACAATACACGTTCGGGCCTTTAAACCCTTTTATGAAATGAACAAATGGATGATGTTGTTAGGGCTCTAAATAGAACATTACGGCGTTTTAGTTAATAGTAAGAACACGATTTCGCTTTGCTGTATAATTGTAAGGGATTCTAATATTTTGATGATTGCGTGTTGCTTCGTTGCGTGATCGTTTTATATTTTTTTATTAAGTTCGTTATTCTTTGTCTAGCTTGTATTCATAGACCAACTCAAACACTATATAACTTACAAAAGAATATGTACTGCTTATATTTGCCACTTAGATAAGATCGCAATCTTAATTATGCTCTCATACTTTTATTCTGTCCGTTGCACATTCTACTGATGTAATTAAATAAGAAAATAAATGTACGTCGCTTTCTATTATGCATTCTAATTCTAAGACTGTTGCTTTAATCTTAGATTTGCATTTACTAAAAGTATTTTCGCTTTTATTATTTCTGTATAAGGTTGAGAATGCTGAAAATTAAGGTAGCCTGGCATTATTTATAGGTAAACGAGCAATTCCCGCGGAACGCTTCGCTAATTGACATTAAATGCTAGTCGTTTGTCATTCATGTTCTTGAGTTTGTATCGTCACGTAACTAGGAATTAAATTTAAACCTAGTCCTTTTTTACACGCTAAATCATTAGCAATTAGATGGATTAGATTAAGCATTTGAGGAATTCGTTGCGTATTCAATACATTTTTATATTGAGAAAGATATTGACGAAGCTTTTCCAACCGTGCTGAAGAAAACAAGAACAAAGTTATAGTTCTGGGCATTTATAAAAAATAGGGATATTTTTTTCTACAAATCCTCCTATAATTTGTGATCAATTTGGCATCACCGAACCTTCAGCGTGGGCCGCGTGCTTAATACCAATTTTTGGTCTCAAATTGGGTTTTAATCGACGGATGTAGGTCGGCTATAATTCTATTCGAGAAATGATAATTTCGAAGACATATGGTTAGGACGATAATTATTTTAATGTTGAGCCAGAAAATAGGGGTTCAGAATATCTTTATGCGGTAATATGACAGATAGTCCTAGTCGTATTACTGTTGTTTTTATTTTGAGTATGAGTGACTTAATTATACAGTTAACGCAATAACTGTGACTCTGTGAGGTTGCATTAAACAGGTAATGAGTGACTTATTTATTGTACGACCTAAACTATTCCCAACATAACTTTAATGTTAATTAGTTGCATTATAAATTGAGTTCGGAAAATGAATATAGTTTTAAGAATGTTAAATAGATATTGGGCATGCGCAAGCACGATCATTAATTACAATTAAAGGTTTAAATATTAATTAATTAAGTGCAAACTGCTTAACACCGAATGTGAACATAATCGCTATGAGATGTACCTACCTATCTGAATTAGTATCACATTTCATCAGGAACCAGTATTATAAATGGTCTGAGCTCTAATTGGGATTCGGAATGGCTACTTTAATATTATACTAGGTATTTAGGTGCAGAATTATTGAAGACTGGTTATACCGACAAACTTGCTTACAACATGACCTGGCTCAAACATATAGGTAAATAGCTTTTAAATTTTTAATTGTTAATTTTTCTCGAATTTTTATTTTGTACATTCACTACCCGAATACATGCAACCGACCAAGAAAACATGTTTATATTATTTCTATACTAGTAAATAATGAAAGTAGTGTTACCAACTTACCACACACACTTTTCAAATATACATAATTATAATATCCATGACACAGCTATGATTGAATTAATATCCCAGCTGTTTGCGTGGGTAGCAAAAAATGGCCCATTTTGGTTTTAATGGCTTACAGCTACACATAACATGATTAGCCTATTAATTTTATATCTAACTATTAATATATTTGTGTGATTGATGGGTGTTAAGTTGACTGTTAAGGTACATAAGGAATTGGAAAAAAATATGCAGATTAAGAGCGTGAGAACCATTTTCAACTAAGTTTAAAGTACTGCAGATAAATTTTAAACTTTATTAGATAGGTATTCGTGCTTTATTGCTTTTTTCTGGGACATTTTTATTAGAAAAGGACATGGCATAATAAGAACCTGACTTTAAATCCGATAAACAGCAAAAACTCCAAGAAATTTATATATATTACTCCCCTTAAATAAATTATGCGACGTATCTTAATTCCGTTAACTAAATAAAAAACAATATAGTTCTCAAGAGAATCATCTCCTTAACGGAGACGAGCAAACATCATACTCATTTATAAGCTTATTTATTTATACGTGACAGATGGATTTATGTAACACATTATCCACCATGAGAAAATAATTCAATGCCATTAATTAAAACTGTCTACGTGTGATGTATTTTAATACGACTTTATACTTGGCATTTTTATATTATTATGTACCTATAATTCGGAGAGAAAAAGTAAACAAGATTTGATAATCGATATCAATTTGTTAAAACAATTTTATCGTTGGGTCATCTCTATTATTATACAGCATGTTTTAGTTGTGACTACTAAACTTTATGACAGTTAAATTGTCATGCATACCTAAGATTAATAACAAAACCGTATACTTCCTTTATAAGGTTTAAACTTAAGATTGTCTATTGTTAGTGTATATAATATAGATCTACGTTTAAGTAATTTCTCTGTATACAAAATCATACACAATATGGACATGAGTCTAGTAAAATATGATTCCGATCGCCTCACTAGCCACTGACTCGTCCGTACAAATCAATTAAGGGCGATGTCCGTTGGTAAAGAAAGGACCATAAAAACAATTCAGAGGCCCCTAATTGCCCCGTCCGCCTGTCTTACTAATGAACACATGTTGATAGACCCACTCAACTATAATAAAACATAAGTACAGCGTTTAAGTTTTAAAATGGAATACGATTTAGTATATTAAGATGAATTCTTTATTATCTGTAGGGATTTTAATGAAGTTGGATTTGTGTTTGTGTGCTTGTTATAAAATAATAAAGTCTGGTACTATAATGTTAAAGAAAATAATTCATAAACTTAATTGTGGATGTTTTAAAAATTATTATGAAACGCATCCTCCGTGAATTATAATTTGAATCTAAAAATTACTGCCTATGTAATATTATCATGTGACAGCCATGATAGTTACTGAGTTTCATCAAAATCTGTTCATTGTTTTGCGAAAAACAAACACCGTCACAAACATTAAGACTTCCATCAAAATTAATATAAACATGGAACCAGTTGAAAACTTACACGAAGCCGTTAGTAACAAGTATTAAAGTGGTAAGTGTATGTCGCAAGTTCGCAACCGCCGCTTAGACGCAATGACAGACCAACAGACAGATTTACGAGCGTCCTATTGACCTGTGATTAAAACTGTTAGGTTTTTGAGGCTGATAATGGAGCACTGTAATAAATTATGTCTAGGGCTCACAGCCAGACATGCCAGAATTTTAGATTAGATCCGGTGGGTGTTAAGCTAGGTAAAATAATTGGTTTGAGTGAATAGTATCATTCTATAAATTTAAAATTATTACTGTACAATTATGCGAGGCAAACATTAATGCTTTTTTAAGGTTCTGTTCATAACAGGTAAAGTTGCATTTAAGCCTTTTAAAAATTTAAATACAATAAAGAGTTTTATCGCTACTAGCGTATTATTTTATACTTAATATTCATATCTTATTAAAAATCATGCTTTAGTTATAACTCAAACACAATACATTTTTAAACACCCATATAAAACTATTAGCCGCTTATTTGCGCGCGCGCATCATTCGTGGAACGCGTAAATAAAATGCGTAAACAATGGAAATTAGAATCAATATGCGCATAATGCGAATACTCCGAACTGTGACTCATTTCGCATATAAGTAAACTGGTATAACACTATAAGTACCGAAAACCAGACAATAACAGTTAATATTAATATTCCATAAATAGACCTTAGTAAATCTTGTCGGATTTACTCACGGGTGACAACAACGAATCTATAATTTATATCCATACTCTTAAACTCAATGGATTACTCATTTCAGGTACCTAACAATCACTAACAGATCAGTGGTAGGTATATATGGCTACTAACAATGGCACCGTCAAATATAATTTCCTTTGGTAACTATCTTTTGTAAAGTCAGACAAATTGTTCCTAACTTCTTTAAATAACGCGATAAATAAAATTACCTACTGAATATTTAAATTGTCACTCTTTATCACACAATTATTATTCTCATCATACTATATTGGGGATTAGGTTTCATTATTCATATATTCCAGTGACTACACATAAATTTATTATAGTCATTTTAAAATTAAATCACTTAGTTAGACAAACATAATTTTAAATCAATGCAAAACGCGGAGGCGCCTTTGGTTTTAGTGCAGTGCAAATACTATTAATATTATCAAGAAACTAATTTATTTAAACCTTAGCTAAATAAATAAATCAAATTCGAACTTTAATATATCTCTTTGACAAATAGAAATCACGTTTCTACCCTTTAGATCAAACACTAGTGGTGCGCATTCAATTTGCAAATAAACATCGATAAAGATCTTAAAGATCGCGTTTTGGCATGTCATCGATGCGATAGCGATCATTATAAGCGACAGTGGCGCCAAAAACGGTCACGCAATGAGGTCACCGGTGGCGTCGAGCCAAGTGCATATAAAACGAGTCACGGCCCGCCGCGCCGCTCCGACGCCAATGACTAAAGTTTTTATCGATACTTTGATAACTATGCATAATTTGAAAACGTTCATAAATGAAAATTCGATGCGAATTAAAAAAACCTTGAATTTTGTTTAATTAAATCTAATTGATTTGAGTATATTCCAGAAGTTATTGAAAACATTTCCGAAATTCTTCAATAGAACGTAACATTTAATGCCTTTGAGAATAATGGCGCGGTTCCAAAACAAATATTGCAGTAGTGTATTATCGGACCAACTAATATAATAACTTCACCTCCGCATTTCTGTGACAAAATTGATGCATTGAAAGATTATCAAGATGGTTTTATTGCACTCATATTGTCAATGTTTAGATTTCACATGAACTAAAAGCTATTGCAGTGGCAGACGGCCAAAGACCGGCGGCGCCAACGTCACGGACAATTACAGATATAGGAGCTGTGTAACACGAGCTGCGAAATAAAACTGTGATGATTAATGCTACACCACAGCTCCACGGTACTAATGACTGTCATAAAGTAAGTATGAAGGAAAATACTGTGTAGGTATTTACATTTACATTTGAAATCGTAACATATTAAATGATCTTGTTTACCATCATAACAGATTAGTTATGGCACATTCAAAATGTTTTAATAAATGTATTAAAAGATAAAAAATGACAATTCAACATATAAACTCTCTGCTAGTCAAACAACGACCAAGTTGGCTGGCGACATAAGACAATAGTGATGGGCGTGTAGTCTTGCTAATCGTCAATCGCGACAGGCGCCACGCCATAACCCTGGAATGAGGTCGGTAGGCGACAAGCCAAGCGAAACGTAAACGATCAGCACTAATGTATCGATAATAACATAATCTTTATCAAATAATTTCTAAGGGAAAGAATGTTTCTCACAATATATTTGATTAGTTAGACA
Organism: Diachrysia chrysitis; assembly: GCA_932294365.1. Classification (NCBI taxonomy): domain Eukaryota; kingdom Metazoa; phylum Arthropoda; class Insecta; order Lepidoptera; family Noctuidae; genus Diachrysia; species Diachrysia chrysitis. Next base: position 10,229,586 of record OW028654.1, on the reverse strand, counting down.
TCGCTATAGCTACTATGAAAACAGCAGCACTATAGTCTAACTTCCATTACTAACATAAACACAAAATGCTACACGATCTGACAATAATATTGTCACCGAAACTAGCAACAAGCTATTGTGTGCAGTCGAAAACGACCGATTATTATGTCTGGTGATTATATCGACACAATATGGCACGTCACTAGCGGATGCGAGGCGCCTCGTGCGCCGGCGCCGGTGTTTCACAAACAATACACTGTGTCCTTTCCACCGTCGCTTTGGAAAAAGGCCGATTGTTAATTGTTATGCTAATAAATGATTGTAATCATTCATTTTTGCATGTGCACAAAAACGCATTGTGAGATGGTACCGAACGCGGTAAATAATAAGCGTTATGTTTGTGATTTATACGCCTGTGCTATAAACAATGGACATGACAAACGGCTTATTGTTTGTTGTGTGTGTTTAAATTAGTTTTCAAAGCCAGAGTGTTTATTGCCAAGTTTGAAGATATAAATATCAGGAATGGTAAGTTTTATTCTCAGTTATTTAATAAAAATAAAAAATACGAGAGTAATAAAATTTATGATATAACGCATAAAATCTATTATTTAGACATTAAGTAGCTATGTAACGAATTAAGTATGTACTTATCAATAGCTTATTAAGATTATTTTCATGACCACATCGATTGAGATATGCATTAATATCGATTATCATTAAAGGTCATTGTACTTTACCCAGACATTTAGATGCGATAACACAGCCAGGACAATTACCTGAAAAAATAAACAAAATAATATTAAAACAATTGCATTTCAAATAAAATACAAAACATTTTTAACAACATTCATATAAGCCCTAATAGCTCCGAACGTTGTATTTAGAAATTTCCATTTGTAAAACTAAACCACGTAAAATATATAAAATCTTCTTTTTCACATCAATTTTATGTATTTAAGTTCAGAAATTCACATCCACTAAAACAATAAAAATTTGTACCAATTAAGTAGCAAGATATTGTTTAGGAAATAAAATTAACACTAACCCATAGAATAGTACTTTGTTAATTAAACAATCTAATACATAGGACTGTCGTGTTGGCAATTACATGAGAATTAAAATGTCGCCAGCCATCTAGTTCATTACGCAGTCAAACGAAAGCCCAGGGTGCCTCAAAGGCTGTCTTAGTATAACTTATAGTTTAGTATTTTCTTATCTTCTAAATAAAACCTGAAATTCAAACATACACAGTTAAGTAGATTTCCAATTTCTTTAAATGTTACGCTGATTAAATCGTTTTTTTTTTCCCCTTAATTTTCTTCATGTGTAAATTGTGTATCTCATTACTTAATATCTTTATTATATCTAGTGATAGCTAAAAATATGGGCAAAATGAAGTTGCACTTTTAAAATTATATATCAACAAATTATTTATTATACAAACGCCTTGAGAAGTTCCAATAAAATTGCGAAAATAATATTTATTAAACGATAAATTATAATCTAAGTCTTGTAGAGGTAACGGGTATTAAAGAAATAATCTTAAAGGCCAACAAGAATATAAAATACATTTATTTTTTTATTTGTACATCAATTTAATATAAATTCATATAGATTGACGCATCAACGTGTGTCATTTTTTTAACAATGTTATAGGAAAAACAGTAATAAATAATAATTCGAAATATATCGCTGTTATATTTAAGGTGGCGCCTAAAGTCTGCTTGGGGTGCTCAATGAGGGACCGGATATCAATGCGATCAGTCCACCCCAATATTGACTCACTTGTTTATAGGTAAAGCACAGAAATACCTATAAGGTAAACTATACCAAATCTAAATCATTTCTTTCTAGTCATGCAAATCTCCAGAACCGCTCAACTCATTTTGAAGAAACTTTGCGGAGTTTTAGAAGTTCCCAGAAGAAGCTGCTGGCCTTTTATTTAAAACATTAGTATGGGAATTCAAGTAGATTTAGCAAAGTTCCACGCGGACTAATTAAATCATTCTTACAAGACCATCATCATATTAGGTATTAAATACAATATACCATACAGAAGTAGTAAAACTTCGATATTAAAAGCGCCTTTTTCCAACCAGTAGGGTTGATTTCTCTAATACCATTTACCACTGTCATGTGGTCCACCATACAAGAAGCCACAGTTAACCGCCAATACAATCTGTGTAAAAACAAAGTTAAATACTCGCTGTATAAACAACGTACTCACATGCGCAAGTAGCAGTTATGTTTATTGTTGCAGCCGGCATAATATAAAACTTATAAACAACGATCCGATTTACAAGCCACTGTCTGTTATAAATAAACATATGGCTGGTAGCGTTAGCAAAACATACTCTTCAAAATAATTAAACTGGAAAATTTAATTTATGAATTGTTCGTTGCTTATTGTACACAAGAACTTACACCCTTGCTCACTATTCTTATAAATACAAAGGGATTTTTAACTACTTACATATAAATATATATTTTAACATACACCATAAAACGAAGAAATATTATTATTTAAAATTTACAAATGTTTCGCATGAAATACAGAAGCACCTTTACACAACGTTAGCAACAATCTTAGCTACCGTTCTAACTAACCACACTAAATTTAAAGTTTTTTTTCTTTCTGACTCTACATAACTTTTTCAGTTTACATCCACATCTGTCGCCACGCGCCGCTTACGCATCCACCAATTCCAATCACAGAAGACCCCGCCCTCCCCTCTCTTTACACGCAAATGAAGACGATCAAAGGGCAAGCGCTCAAACTTGAAAGGTCTCATTATAATGGCGCGTCAAGACCCCAGTTTTGGTGTAGCGCCGACTCCCCGTTACTAGAATGTTCTATTTGAAGTCGATATCCCACAGAGTCTAAAAATATAAAACTATTTATTCTAAAGAGTGTTATGACCGTTTTTTGTCAGTGAAGAAATCGGTCTAATTTTTTAAGAGGATGCCTTATTATATTTTCAAAATCAAATTCAGATTACTTATTCAACTTTTGTAATCGGAGATTGTAACACAAATTAACAAGTATATTTTCGGAAACACAATTAATCATAACAGCGCGTAGGAATTACTAATACATGTATAATAACAGGCAATAATTTGGCACTTACGGAAACAAGTTTACATAACAAACTCCGTTTTCCGAAGACATAGATCAAAACAAACACTGTTTGAAACACAACAATTCTAAGTCTATGTAAACTAATTTAGGTCACAAGGTTGGCTTAGCGAAATATGGGCGCCAGGTCGAGGCCGACCATCGCGTACAAAGTATCAGCTAACTATGTGCGGTTCGTGTGAACTCTTTTTCTAAGCATCGCAATTCCTCGTCTTAATTTGATGAAGTTATAATCAAGAGAATTTCACTCGAGTTTCCCACAGAGAAATATTGTCACGCGATATTTAATTTAACCAAACGCGACGAAGCGACGCCACTTCGCCCACGTCTCTGCAAAATCGTCTGACAGTTACGAATAAAAAAAAATAAGAACGACAACAATAGTCGCAATCTAGAGAATTACGCGGGTCGTATATATAAAAGGCGAATAAATTACGGCTTTAATGAATAAATTATGAGTATAACGTGGTGCGCCGCGGGAAAAAATAGCGCTCTAAGTGCGGCGCCGGCGCCAGCGGCAGCACAAGGATAAGCCTTGCACGCGCACACCTTGCTCGCAAATAGCCAAAGTAAACATTCAATAATATGCCTTAAAGTACGAACATAAAGCTTTTATTAACACAGCTAACGGCTGGAAATACAACGTTGCTAGACCAAATGCGGATTCTGAATGCGCTCATGCGACCGTAGCGAGTCATTACGATACTTTGAAAGTGTTACTCTATAAAAACAAACCAAACTACACTCTAATCCTGTGATATAAAGTCTCTATCGCAATCGATGACGTACTCGGAAATGTGTTCTATCCTGCTCTTTAAGTATAGAAAGGAGCAAGATGGAAGGAGTAAAAAATATATCCGCGAGCGCAGTGTTCCCGTTCGTTTTGACACGTTACATGAAGCAAGCAAAGTGATAAATATCTTAGTTCGGACAGATGCCCTGGCTAGTACGTAAATTCAATTTAATGCAACTCCCAGCGACAACGCGGAAGCCGAAGCAGCGAGCCGGCTTTAGATACGAACATAAAATAGGCGTGTGAGAACCGACAGTCGAGCACCCAAATCTTATGGACAAACCACTTGAAAATCTCAATGCAGCTGAACAATAGACACATTAGGTAAGTGTGCTTAAACACAACTAAACAAACACATTAGAAGATGTCCTGGGAAAAATTTTTGACATCGAATAATGCAATGTAACTTTGTTCGAGTTTATATTTATATTAACAGCAGGTGCGCTTGAAAGACGAAAAACATAAATTCCAATTCGATAACAGATGTTGGCCAGCCGTCGCCCATACTTGATGTAAACGTTCATTATTTAAAGCATGCTTTATGTAACCAGAAATTATTCGAGGTAGTCAACTAACAAGTTATGAAATATGATCAAAGAAAAAAAAATCTCCAGCTTGCAATCAAATCGTAAGACAAATAAGCGACCGTACCGGTGTTATCAAAAAGAGCCCACGCATATAATCTCGAAGGTGCCCAAACCTCTTAAGTGCCATCCTGCGGCCGAGTTTTATTATCTTGTGGTCTTGAGGCACCGCTATCTTTGGAAGTTGTCCCTATTCCATAAAAACTACAAAACCTTATCAATGTACACGAACCTCGACTTAAGTCGGTCCCTATTTTTACTCGTTCGAAGAAGCTTTTAACCGTATCGGCGCGGTCCCAACCCCGCCGAGATTTATAACCGTCTGGTTCGATTTACAGGTCGGCGGAAGTCTACATTAGGTAACGGAAACCTGTGAGTGCTCCCAATACGTAATTTTAGACGGTAAAAGCCGAGCGACATTGCAATCGAAAGCCACTTCGAGATAATTGAAGTGGAGGGCGTAAACGTCGAGTGTATGGAATGAGAGTTCAAACAAATCCTTTAAACGATTCCTTTTAGCCAGGACGAAAACAGAAACAATTAATAGTTGATAAAAGCTGCACCTTTTAGTCATATCTTTTGTATAAATAATTTACGCCGCCATGAAAGAAGACAAAAGTAGGGAATATTAATTTAGAATTTTATGAGACCCGTTCCATTCGATTGCTCTTAACTTGATTGAAGATAGCGTGGCCGAGCTCTTGAAGTTCCATTAGGGGTAATGAGTGTCCAAGGAATTTCAAGTGACACTATATGATGGAGTGGCATTCGTAGCGCCGCTGACAGGTACGCGATGAGTCAGCGACAAACATAGCACAAAGAACCAACAAAAGGAACGAAACAATGTGGACGAAATGCCGCACTCACTTCAAAACACTGAAGTTGTAAAACAAAAGTTTCAAGTCTTAATATAGCGGTTGGTGGTATAAGATATAGGTAACATTATTTGCTGCGACAACAGCAAGTTCGTGTAGGCAGGTAAGCAATTAACAAGCCGAGTAAAGCATAGAAATTGGCGGCAACTGTAAACGGAGATAATTTACTAGATCTAGTACTAAGCTTTCGAGACTCGGTGGACTATTAATCACTTACACCGACACGCTAATGGCGAGTACACCGTAATTAACTTCCCGACCACACGAAGCAGATCGAGAAACAATATTTCAAATAGACGTTAAGCCACTTGAGTGGGGCAAAAAATACCAGGTAGATGTTTTGTTTAGAAATTGCTTTCCTAAAATCGCCACCCTTGTTTGGCAAATATGCGCAGGTAAAATGTACCTGTTGGGACTTGTTGAGAACAAAAGGGGCTCCTAGAGGCGTCACACGTTAATGGCAGTATGATACAGCGTGGGCGACTAAGTCAATTAGGCCATCCGCCGCCGCCATTCCCGGAATGTCGCCGACAAATGAGTGGATACGATAACACGTTAAGACGAGAACGTCTCGGAGTCCTTTTTGCCCTTTTTGTTAGCGTTCACCTTTGCCGTTTCTGATAACAGCACCTTTTCTTAATTGAGTTTCTGTGTCCAGTGATTCTTTATCAACAAATCCCATTAGGGGCTTGACATGGGCCAGTAAAGTTTATCGGTAACATAAAGTGCGCATAATCTCGCGTCTCAAAACAAGAGTTTTATTATTGCCGAATTATTTTCGGGTTGATAACGTTTTATGAATTAAAGTTGTGGCGATTTTATTGCTCTGTCGCGGCAAATTCATAAGGGCCAATAAATCTATACTAATATTATAAAGCTGAAGAGTTTGTTTGTTTGTTTGTTTGTTTATTTGTTTGTTTGAACGCGCTAATCTCAGCAACTACTGGATCGAATTGAAAAATTCTTTTTGTATTGGATAGTCCGTTTATTGAGGAAGGCTATAGGCTATATAACATCACGCTACGACCAATAGGAGCGGAGCATAAATGAAAAATGTTGCAAAAATGAAAAACCGTTGAAACTAAAACACGCGAACAAAGTCGCGGGGGACAGCTAGTCACGTCATAAAATCATAAAACACACGCGTGATTTCAAAGTTCACATGTTCTGTGAATAGGGACATTTCCTGAGAATATTCGTATTTGTGTCGACAAAGCTGTAAGGTGTATAGTGAACAACATTCACATGCAATTGATATTTCTGTCGATAGCCGCGCATCCGCTGTGTAATTGATAAAACGAAACAACAAATTGTGTTTTAGCATTGACTTCTGAACAACAGAAGTGTATAGCGGCTGTAAAAGTGAGATAACGCTGTGACTCACGAGTGCAAGTGCTTTCGTCCCCTGAATAACATCCTTTATGTCGAGTATATTGTAGTGTTCTACGTTTCCGTTATTCTTTTTGATTCTGATATTCCAGATGCCACTGCTCTGTAGTCACGGCTTGATCTCGTTTTGGAACTGAAATCATTTGATGTTTTTGGCTCACATTCAAGAGCATCAGTATTTTTAATTCGAATAGTGTACTTCGATCATACAATTGTTAAATTCTAAACGAAACATTGGGTTTTTATGCAGGAAATTGATATAAATGTGGCCATAAAACTGTACGTGTTGCGTTGGTTGTTTTACTAAAGATACGAGAGTTTTGTAGTAGTTGTTAGGGAACGTAACCGGTAATACAGTAATTATAGAAGGCAATAAACCTCACTGAAGCTATATTGTTGCGGTATTGAAGATGCAATCTTCGCAGTCACTGGCATTTGACCCGAGACTATTGAGTTTATATGGATATTAATTTATTTTCTATTGGATTTTGAAATCGGTTTCCTCGTAAAATAAGGTGTGTTGTAAATTATTGATTTGGCAATTGTAGTGACTGTAGGGTAATATGATAATATGAGGTTGTGTTGGAAAGACGAATATTGAATAATATGTGAATCAGTGACAATCAAATTCCTAATATAATTTTACATTGTTGAAATTACTCATCAGTTTTGTATTTAACGGTTAATCATAGTTATAATTGTAAGCTAAAATTAAGGAAATCATAAAGTACTATATACAGAAAGAGTGTTGAAGCGTTTAATATTTACTAATTATAAGTTGCATATAATACTTTGTGCTTTAATATATACGTATCGTGGTCACGCGACCGTTTTCAAAGATTATTGTACTGGTTGTAGGTACTATTATGAATAATTATAATAAAGCCGAGACAACACAATTACGGTCATATACAAAATTTACCGTATCATTATCTAGAGTACCGTAAATTGTGGTTATTTGTCCTTTTTTAAACCGGACCTCACGAACTATGAACAATACAATCATAGCACAGAATCTACTCGTAAGTACTAGGGTATCTACCATTGTAAGGAATTATATACCTGAACAGATAACTGTATAATTATTCATAGCTAGATTTAAATTATTGCTTAATTCGATTTAAAAAAATAATAATAAACTCGGAAAAACGTACAGTTTTCAAATAACTCATATCTATTCATTCAATTCCAAACTCCCAAGTTATTTTTATAGCCATTGACAAGAATTACCACAGTCTTTAAAATGACGTGTCGTCATCCTCAAGATACAAGTGGAACGTCTGTTACAAACTAGTCCCATATTTATTTGTATAACACTATGAAACAATAGTTGAAAGAAATTTGTGCTGCGTCAGTGATGTCAAATTAAAATATTTATAAGGGCCCGCTCGCTCCCATCGGGCGTTTTTTTGTTTCTGTAACGAATCAAATAAGGTTGCTGTTGGTATTAAGTAATTGAAAATGCATCGCTTTCTTATATTTAAATGTGGTTTCTTTGTGGTACTGTTTGATACGTTTGCGTTTTCTGAACAGCTAAGTTAACGGATTTAGATGAGTAAAGGATAAATTAATAAAAATACATACCTACATAATAATAGCGTTGTTTTTATCTTATTTTATATTCGTGTAGCTTTTTCCTACATTTTACCAAACATTACATTTTCAATGAAGAGTAAAAGTATATGATAAATATTTAATTAAATATTATCTACAAAAGTTTAGAGGATTAAATTTTCTAGTACAGCCAGCTCGTAAACTTAATAATATTAAATAACTTATCATAGCAATTTTCCCAGCGGGTTACAATACTTTGCATCTAAAATACTGTATTTATAAGAAAATATTTTTATATCACGTTGTAAAAAACTAGTAAAAATCTGTAGTCAAAGAGACCGTTAATACATATATAGTACAGCTGTTTTATAATCTTGTTGAGAAAGTCCCGTTGCACATATGAAATTGTACTAAATGTAGTTTTGACATCGGTAAACTGGTAGTGTTTGCATACTTGGTGTCATTGGGGCGACGCGCGACGGCGCCTTAGTATTGGATCACCTATAGCTACAAAATGAAATACGAAGAAAAATCAAGTATATTTAATAATAGCGGAACACATTGTCACTTTTAATATGCATACAAGCCATATTGGTATTATGTGCCTTCAGACGTATAAGGAATGTTGTATATTTGTTCAAGTGGCATCTGCCGCATTCATTTACATAAGACGCGGTACAGGCAACGTCAAAAGTCTACGTGAAACATCAGTTGGTGTCAGTATTATTATTTCTTAACTAAAGAAAAGCGTGCGACTATCAAGAATTATTATATTTTAATTTATTTGTTTTACTACTAAGTTACACAATTTTTAAATACACCTAAATATTATTATTTCGTGTAGGTAGTTTTGTGTGCAACTGTACATCAGGCTGATGTTTGCAATACAAGTTGTTTGTTTGGTTTAGGAAGCGCCATTGTTAATCCTATTTGGAATTAGCTTCTTAAAGGATATGTTAATAAAATGTTGTGGGATTAATTTTTACATGAAAGACATTAATATTTTTACGAGCAACTCGAAAGTTGTTCATTTCATTTGGTAGTTTTTTCACTTATACTACAGAATTCGCTAACATTCTAACGTCCAAAATAATTAATTTATTTGTTACACAATAATAGCAGGATATTCAAGGTAAAATAACTCGATAATGGCTAATCTTAACGCATTACATATCCGTCGATAAAATCAAAAACTTTGCGTATTTCCTGTGACACAAATATTTTCAAGCCATTAACTAAATTGCAAAGATTACAGACATTTCCTAATATGTAAGGCTGAACGATTAAAAGCTAAGCATACATTATATAAATGAACAAATCGCGAGTAATTAATGCAAATGTAGTACGCGTCTCGCCCACGCAACATTGTCGCTAGCGCTACTGTGATGCACTCCTGTAGACATACAAACTCTTTAGCGTGGGTTTACTCGTAATTGTATAAGGGAAAATCTTCCGCTATTGTGGCCTCTTTGTAACTAGTCTCATTGGACAAATAAGATTATACCAAACAAGTTTTTATTCAGTTGATACGCGATTTCTGTCGTCGATCTGAATAAAATATTAGAAGCAGGTTTTCAAAGTAATTGCCACACACGGAGATGTAAATTGTAGGAATGCAATAAAAATATATTGTAATTTGTATATAGCTATACGTTGTATAATTTACCAACTTTAAATCAGTAAAAATAACTGACATGTTTGGCTGACTGATGATGTACTATACGTTTTTATTCGAGTTTGCTAAATAGAAGCGAGATTGGAGGCAGCTATTTCAGTAGACAATAGTATATTTTCAATCTAAAAACTTTCACAAAAGTAACAAAAACAGGAACGTACTTAAATCAAGTCAGACAGGAAAAGTTTTATCAGTCAGTTTTTTGATCCAGACAGCCTGTCAAATATTAGTTCAAAACGACTTGACCAATTTGCAAGTTACCAAATAATTCCGTTTGTAGAGCAGGCGACTGATTAACCAGGACCCTAGAACTCATTTTTAGCGCCGTTCGTCAGGGTTCATTTGTAGCTGGATATCATTTTAACAGGTTGTATAAGGCAAGACATCTGTGCGAATGTTGGCACAAACGCATGATCGATAAATCGAATCACAATTTCAAAATCGTATCAAACTAATGAATGTGCTACTGGGAGGTGGGTTCATTATTTCTGCTGACACAATAAAGGTATCTAGTTTATTAGCTTTTTTATACTTAATTGATGTAGGTGTGAAACTGACAGACCAGCAACGTGTTAATTCGACAAACCAGAATTTGATTGGCGCTACACAACCTACACAAATGTTGACGGTATTCAAGGTTTAGTGAATTAAATATTTATAGAAACATCATAAATATAAGAATTTGGTAATCCAATGTTGTTTGGAATGTGAAGAGACACAAGTTTTCGTGTTAATTATAGGAATGATGTGTGGGGAATTACTTGCACTTTCTAAAGCTGTAAAGTTTAAGACATAAGTAGGTATATACTATTGATAGAGACGACGATGTGGTCATTAGATAGATTTACTAAAAACAGAATACGTAGATAAAATTTCTAATAAATAAATAACAAGTCAAGATTTTTTTCACTTTGTTGCTTGGTTCTTATTTACTAAGGTACTAAGCTGCGGTCTACCAGGATCTCAGTTTGATGTTGATTTGATTACTTATGTAGGTTAGCATCTACGTTATTTCCAGTAATTCGCGCACAATCTCAACAAAATACTCGATACGTCTAGATAACCTTTTTCCAGGGAAATAAGCGGCAAGCAGAGACTATTACTAATTTTACAGAGAATTCTAACTAAGAAATGAACTAAATCTGTCAACGGTAGATAAGACAACGCTTTCCGCGTATTCCTAACGAGATAAACAAATTATTTCAACAGTACAACGGCTATGAATCTTCTTACTAACAAACGATCATGTAAACATACATTTTGCGGTGTTCGCTCCAGTTCTACCACACCTCAATACACTTTCATTGAATAATGACTGACCACCCACGGGAGCAATAAATATTTATAACGGAGTAGGTATTTCGAAGAATGTGATACTTCCGTGCGAACGGGCCAAGCAATACGGGTTGAGTACATACGCGATGTGATGATGGATATATTCGCAACAATATGCAGCATCTATTTTGTATGACGGAGCTGGACTTTGTAACAACTCGATAGTTCGATACAACTAGAAACATCTAGCATTGCTCATAAATATTTGAAAAATGTCTTTTAGGAAGCACGTAGATTCTATTTGTCAGTAGGTGGGGAAAATCAAGGAGCGATCAGATTAAGTATTACAACTTATGCCAGCCTTTCCCAAAGGGGGCGATAACGCCCCATTGTGGGCGCTACAGGCCTAAATGGCGGTAAGAGACCCAGAAAATCAATGGAATCTCCGCTAATATAGCTCACAATAATTAATTTAATTTGAAGTTATAGTGGTTTTTAAGTAGGTGAAAAATGGGCGCTAAAAATAATTTATTCTTAAAGTGGCCAGTAGACATAATAAGTTTGAGAACCCCTGACTTATGCAATAGCCCGTGCTGCACAACTTGATAAATTACAATTTGAAGCAAGCTAGAGAACGCGCTCTTAATACCTCAAACACGTTGCGAGAACCGTCTACAATCCAACTTATGTACTTAACACCGGTTTCTAATCACTTCTATCCGTTGTACAAGGTTTATTTTTAATACCTAATTGATATTCAATAATGAGGGACCACCAAGTTGCGCCGGCGCAATAAATCACCCGTCAAGGAAGGCGCTTGGTGACTTGCTAACTACTTTGCCTCGTGAACCAATGACGGCGCATCGATCAAGCTTAGTTGGATACTTACAACGGTATGGAATATTTGAAATGACTGGCATTTACATAGACACGATTACAATCGAAGAAAGATGGTGTAACGTTCCGTCTTCAGATTCTGAAGAATTTAATGAAACCGCATCAATTAGGATTTAGGTCGTATCTGTTAGGCCTTCGTGTTCTGGCCGTAAAATTTTCGTAAGCGACCTAGCTCGTTACTTTTGAAAAGCATTGAATTATGTTTCAGAATTTTTTGTTGACTTACATTGTAGATATTTAAGAATAAATCTTGTAAGTTACTATCCGATTTTAATACAGATATCCTATTATGTAGATATAACATAAACAAGAAGAACATAAGTAAGAAGTACCTACTAGAAGGTGGCTGTCAATTTAACTAGCTTTTCAAATGTCTAGACGGTTGTGTCTAGGCACCCATATGTAGTAGACCTTAGATGGGTAACGTACCTATATTAATTTATTTACATACATTGACTGACGCTTGACGTGACAGCAGTTTCAATCTATGCTTCTATAATAAAGCGGAAAAGTCTTATTTTTTTGTTTGTTTAACCGCGCAAATCTCTGTAACTCAGTCGGATTGAAAAAATATGTTGCTCTAAATATTGGTTTTAGTTAAAAGATTCGTCAGAAAAAGCGGTTCTCAACTCCTTTAATGCATAAGCCACCAAACGGTATTTGGTATAAATTAATTTATAAATTAAAAAGGGATCATAGCATGACAATCTTTACAAAAATAAGTTACTTCATCATCAAGACAATTAAAATATGTGCTACTTTTATTTTCGAAACTGAAATAAATAATTGCGTCTCCGCGCATTACATGAAAAACCCATGAAACACAAAAACAAGGACAAAATCGCGGGGGACAGCTATTAGTAATAAACAATGGCCACCATAAAAATGATTAATCAAACGACGACTAGTAAAAATTTATTCTATAAATATATGAGGTTTTATTTTGAGTGTGTAGCGAAATTACATTAGCTACATAACTTTGTTTGATGTTAGTAAACAACAAAGTATATAATACACTATGTTGTTTCATCATCATGTTTGCATATAAACTTAAATCTAGTAGATTATAAGATGCAGCTGCTATTTGAAATTTGACGTCAGAGAAAGCAATATTATGTACACAGTTCAGTGGCGGAACGAATGTCTGAAAGGTGCGTCATGCAATCATTTCTTTTAATAGACTTGTGTTTGCGAGTAAATAGTTTTATAGCAAAGGCTTTGGCGTCGAAGTGTGCTACACAGTCACCTTCGTCGGCGAGTGGCGAACTCGCCACACGCATACATATGGCCTGCTTAGCAAGTGCATTGCAGCAACACCGTGACATGCTGGATTAATGCTCTATTTGCACGGCCCTGACAGCCGTCGCCTTATGTTAATATCAATGCGCCGATAGTCGAATGTCAATTTATTATTATGCGTGGTGTACGTCGGCAATTCGTAGAAAAATCCAGCATCTACTTAAATCAAATCACAGCGGCTATAAAACAAACGGTAAGTAATAAAAAATCTTAATTGTTTAACGAATTAATTGTGAGAGCAGCGACGCATGACGTCCGGGTCGCGTCGCGGTTGAGGTGTGAATGGCTGAAAACCGCGGATTGTCGGCGCAGGCGCCGCTGGCGCCACACTTCCGGCATGTAACGGAAGTCGGTTGCAACTGTCGTTAGTTATGCACTACTAGCCCTGTTGTATTTCAACCCGTATCAGTTTACCTGTTTCAATTTGTCGGCTACTGGTCATAATATTGGTTAACAAAAGTTGCTTACACCTGTATGACTGGTATTGTGTTTAAATTGGGTGCAACTGCAATAAGACAAATTTTGCAGTCAGCAGTCTTTTTCAACGTGGACAAATATAGAGCGACGATTCACTTGTTCAAGATGATTTCATGTGAAAAAATCTTTAGGTATTCAGATGCAGTGTTTCGCGGAAGACACTTGGCCCCATTATATTTCGAGAACTAATTCTTTGTTGGTTGTGGCATGACGCATAAAGTCAAACACACGCTCCTATTGCGTATAGCTAATACACACGCTAGCGCCATTGTTTGAACAGTTATTAAAGATCCCTGATAAATAGACTTACCATGTGTGCTTATACATTTAACAGTAATAAATTAAGCACATATTTACTCAGCTAAGACGGAGCATAAGGCCAAAAGGATTTATAGTGCTTAATAACAGAACGTTATCGGTTAATATTTATGATAGGTACTAGTTTTGTAATATGGTTGATAGCTGTAACACTACTATAGAGCAATAGAATTTGAACATAGCCCTTACAGTTAAAACCTTAACTTGAAATACTTTTTATAGCATAAAAATGAAATTTTACGATTTTTGCCGTGTAAGATTAAATGCTATATGGGCTGTTTTCTTATAAAAAATTCAAGTTATACCATAGTTATACAAATATTGACTTAACTTCCTACTGTTCAGTTTGCGAATTAATATAAAAAGCTTCATACTGATACTGCTCGGTTACAATTAACGACCGTTGCAAATGTTTAACGATTTGTTTTGGATTGTTCCATTTAGTTACGGATTAAGTTTTTGTCTTTCATTCATAGGCTCAGAGCGGAGAGAACTAGCCGTGACTTAATCAGGAATTTCGGATTTCTTTTGCCTGAATTCAGTATTGATTGTGTAAATAAATAAGTTTTTAAGTAGGTCATCTCTTGATGACAATGTTTTTTCTTTGTTTTATTCGAATGGCTATTGTTAATTGATTGGCTTTTAGGACAGAACCATGCGTTCGATAATCGTGTTAAAGTTGTCTCTTATTTTTTAGTTTAGGCTGTGCTGGTCATATTATTAAATATCTAATGTAATCGGTTAGGACCTAAATTCTGTATACTTTTTAAAACAGACATGATCAGCCCGATCATGTTTTGTGGTCTTCAAAACCTTTTAGCACCTTTCTTACACATCTGTTCATATGAATAGCAGATCAGAGCAAACTTATCATAAATAAACAAACTTTTAGCGTTGCAAGCATATTCAATACATGCGCAGGTGCAGACCACACCATCTGTCCCCTATTGACGAATGTTACATAATGGTAATAAAAAGCTTTACTTATGACATCCCGAGGGCTCAACAGGCATGCTCTCTCAAAGGAAAATACACCGTATATATTTCAGGTAAAGTTGAGGATAGACTGTTCTTGATCGTATCAAGTTATCAAGCGTCTAGTATTTTGGCGCCAGACAACGGTTAAACAGACTCAACTACCCTTCGTCTGCTATGAGCAACAGCTAGTTAATTATCGTTCGACATGCGACTGGATTTTTTGGGAATAGTGACGACTGTCGAGTGACGTCATCGTAACCGTTTTTTCTACTTACTGTATTGAAATATGTTTGAATAAGTTCGATGGTACGCTACGATGGTAGATGTTAGGTATAAAATCATGCATTTTTCATGAAGGTTTACATCACTAAGAACTTGTCTTTTACTTAAATAAGTTATTTAATACTGCACACATTACAACAAAATACATTAAGTAGGTACCTGTTTAACTAAGTCATAACACCGTGTCTTAAAGCACTCTAAAAAGGAGTTAATGATGCGAAACTTTCAAATACATTTGCCTACTAACTAAAATTTCAAAGTCTGTTCAAGAGGTACCCTTGTAACGTTGGGGTTTGGGATATATGGGATTGGTGGTACCACTTGAGTTCCTAAATCCGTGCTTCACAAGTCGGGCATGTGGCGTCGCGCCGGGGGACGGGCGCCGCTTACGTCATGGGAATCCACCCGTGAATTACTAATGAGTCCGTGAGCCCACTAAACGGGGAAAGTACAGAAGTAGAGGTGATTGCATGATTGGTTGTAACAATTAATATGTATATATAAAGGTGAAGAGTTTGTTTGTTTGAACGCGCTAATCTAACGGTCCAAATTGAAAAACTCTTTCAGTATTGGATAGCCCATAAGCTATATAACATTACGCTGCTACCAAAAGGATCGGAGCATAAATGAAATATGTTGCAAAAATGAAAAACCGTTGAAATTAAACACGCGGACAAAGTCGCGGGGGACAGGTAGTAATAAATAATTATAAAGATAAATGTTAGAATATTGAACTACCTAATTAAAAATTTGTTTTAATTTTTTTTAAGGCAAATGTAGGTTCTGATTAAAGACCAATATGAGTAATATGTTTTATTTAATTTTGTGGTGTTCATGATGTCATTTGATTACAAGTATTACAACTAACATTTCTTATCAAATAATCTATTAAATGTTTAAGTAATCAGTAGATACAATAATCAATCCATGTCCATCACTGAAATCGATTGGCAAATTAAAGATTTTTGTTTATATTTTGTACTAAATTAACAACAAATTAGTCTCTAAAAAAAAGGGACCAAATTTTCTGAACCATTGATTGGAGTAATTTTTCTGCTATTTCTGATATTGTGGTCGTATGCGGTGTCGTGCTACGTTTTGTTGTGTCTATTGCCCTTAATTACCATCGGGACATTGCCTTTCTAGCCGACATTATTGAATAGTGGAAAGTGTATTTCCTTTATCGATTATTACATTGTTAATAAACCTACATGATTAGTTGTGCGTTACACAACATTACACACATATGATTTCTCAGTACACAGTATATGATTTCTACAAGCCTTTTTCATTTAAATTCTTACCATATGGTTCCATTCGGAGTTAGAACCATATTTTTTTTATTCTGTTTCTTGTCTTTTGCATTATCTATGGAACTATCAAACTTAACCTCAAAATTGTAATAATTTCTGCTGCTCATAGATAAAGTACATAATCTAAGCTGCTGCTATACGACAGAAAGCAATACCACAGATAATAAATTAAATATACAATAATTCATAATGAATGACCAAGTTTTCTCTTAGAGAAAATGCTTACTTTGATCGTTAATTTATTCGAAGTCAGTCTCCGTTAATGTTCAGTCCTAGTTTAGAAGAACATTAAAGTATTTTCATTTTACCACACAATGGAACATAAAACTACTTTCGAATAAGTCCCATAAAGTACGAAACGGATCTTTTTGCACAAAACTTTCTTGATTCTTCACACAATAAAGTTTGGTTGTTTATACGTTTAGGATGTTTGGGTGCATTTACAAACACTACGCAAAGAAAATCATGAATCACTGAAAATAGTCGTAACGCTATATCGATTTGCGAAGGTATCAGTTAATACTAATCAATATGATTAGACGGACAGCTTGAATTCATTATTTTTTTTTCTTTTTTCGAGTAAAAACATTATTAATCGACATAAGACTGACATAATACATATAAAATGATTGGCCAATTATTCCCTTCAATTTCAAGTAGATACGTAATTTGACAAGCAGGACTGAACCTGTACTTTTAACGTTCTATTTGTTTCTTTAAGTTTTTTACGCAGTCAACGCATCGCTTTCACCATAATGAAATACCTACTGTAACATAACAATGGGTGCGTGTAATCGGTATTGCGTCAGCAGCCACGCCTGCCTTAATAACGATTGTATGATGACATCAATCTCATGAAACAGTTCAAACGGAACTGTTGACTACTGAGTTGGTATTTGTGTCCAAAGTTTGTTCATAAGTTTTTGAACAAACGTTTGGTCAAACTTTTCATTTGGTATTGGAATCAATTTTTACGCTAGCACAAGGAAATCAGTGGTAACATTTTGAAAACTGTAGACTGCTTAATTAGAATTTGAGACCAACATTGGTGTTTCAGCTATAGGACAACTGTTTGTTCAAACTTTTTTCTTGGACTTTGGTTCAAATTTTACGTCAGCTCAAGGAAGTGGTTAGGTACCACTTTGCAACTGTCATACATTATCTTTATTTATCTTTATTATATCATTATCTATCTGTCTAATTAAAAACAACAATAAATAATCGCAGTTAATTCAACACACAACATACAGTAATGCATACAATAGATAATAACGGCGCCAAGTCTGCACACTATCTGATTATCGATAGCTTATCGATTTATGACGTCATCTGTCCCATTGACGATACGCAATCGTTTGTCGATCATGTCAAGTATTACTGAAATTGATAGTCAAATGTCAGTAGGTATTACATCCGGCTAAAATATATGCTGGGCCGAGAGGATGGACAATGTTATTTGATAGTTATTAAGTTGATTAGATTAGGTCGCACTAGTTAATGAAGGTAGGTTAGTATCTACGTATTTTAATTATTATTCAATTGTTTTATCTAACATAAGGAAAGGTGAATTCTATGCTGAAAATATTAAAGTTGCTAGGTAAGTACGTATGAATAAATATGGAGAGGAGTTGTCGCTTGTATTATTTTTTAACTACACACCGATTATCACACACAGACTAGTTTTACACAGGGTGAACGGAAAAAAGAACTAAAGTGTCCGCAAAATTTTTTGACTATTACTTATTACGCGGGAATTCGACTAATTTTACTTCACATGTCAATTTAACCCTAAAATGCTAACTGTTGTATTAAATTAGGTACTAGTATAAAATGAAACTGGATATTTTAGCTGTGTAGCCAATACAGGTGGATATCTACGAGACGGTTCCACGCGACCGCGGCGCCGCCGGCGCTGCAGGTCACGCTCACTTATCGCCATAGCAACACAACGATTATCGATACTGTAATCGAAGACAAAACGATACGCGTAATAATGAGACAGGAGTATCGAATAATTGCTTATATGTTTCATGATTAGGGCTGTTTAGGTTTTACCGGATTAAATATATGAGTTCATCGTACCAGCCAGTTTAATCAAGACCGAATTGTATAGATTAAGGGTTAGGTAAGATTGGAGAAACAAGCTAGTTTTAATTCGATTGTTTTTTATTTCTGTAGGTAGGTATTGTAATTTAATTCTTATTGATTTTTGATAAAAAGATTACAGTTTGTACTACCTACCACACCTTTTTTACTTCATTAGGTACCTACCTACGCTTTTGAAAAGGAGGTAATGTTATAGGTATAACATCAAATCTAGTAGTTACCTATATGTAAAGAAATTTATCAGTATTAAAGCTATCTTAGCACGTAGAATCCTACTAATTTCTATTAAAAGCTTAGTGAATGAATCGTAAAATTAATTTGACGGGTATAGTGACTCAGTGATGAATATTCATTTAAAATCATCGTGTAAATAAATCAACCATGTGTCGAGCTACCTATGATACGGTAGTTGACAAGCTAGGTATTTAAAATTGGAACCGGCGGCCATTCTGTCAAACGGGTTACGTTTTTGTCATTTCAATACAAGCTACTGTGTAAATAATGACTTAAGTTTCACATATTAAATAAGACAAGATTAGGATTACTATCAAATAAATAGACCAGTTAATCCAGAGTAAAATAGTACAAATGTAGACTCCTTAATCCACCTGAGATTAGTCAGCGAGAAATATCCCAAATTTCGAACACGAATTAACCGTTCCGGTAATTCTCCGAATAAATCCGGTCTTAAATATTAATTACGTGCGTCGGTCTTCAAGACCCACTCAAGTCGCAGAAGGTTAAAGATTTTACGCGTTTTTACCGGGACCAATGGACTAATGAAACAATGTGTATTGTTAGCTATTGTTCGGAACATAGAAGCGAGTCTAAATACTTTAGTGAGGGCGTCTTAGGTAAGAAATGAGGCGACAGTGACAATAACAAGGCAATTAGGCGTTGTTAGAAAGTTTCAACTTAGGAACGATGATGAGTGAGTGAATGATTTAAATTGGATGTTTGAATATTTTAAATCCTGTTTTGAATATAAAATAAAAAGTGTGCAAACATACTGTAAATTAAATTAGTAGGTACCTATTTAGGTATTAACTTTATTAATAATTAATTAATTACGAGGGGATTGCGTCCTTTCGTTACAGAGTTCCTAAAGACTCCTTCTGGCTCCATAGCAGCTCGAAAGCTACCATAATATTCTATTGCCACTGAACTTACTGTAGGTATACCTACCTTATCTACGTTATAGGTAGGTATGTAAATTTTCATCTCAATTGGATGTTAAGAATTGGTTCTTATTGAGCTTGCAAAATTTGACCTAAACAAACATCTAAGGAGTGTACCTACCAACTTGGTACACTAGGTACCTACTACAAAGTTAAGGAAACCTAGTAAATAAGCCTAGGTAGGTATAAACTATACCTAGGAAGGAAAGTTAGGTACCTACTCTAACAACTGTAAACAATTGGAACTCAGAAACTAAATGGGTAGGTATTAAGTAAATGCTAATTAGGTACTCATTTATACTAAACATTGTTATAGGTAGCATAATGAGCGTTTCTAACGCCTGCTAATGTTCAGTTAACAATAGAAACAACTATTAGGCGATGTGTAGTTATTTACTTTCATAAATAACAATACAAAACTCCTTATCTAGGCATTTTAAATTACTGGCCGTTTTACAAACCAAATAACAAAAAATAAAAACAAAAGCAAAACGCTATGTAGCGTCTAAAGAATAGCATTATTCTTATGTGCTTATTTGTTTGTGTAAGTTATTAGTTGACGATAATTTAATATAACATTATTGTCTAAATCTAAAGGGATTTTGTAAGTAATTCTTACCTGTCAATCCCAAATCTGTTGATTCCGAGGAAGCTTCGCTAGAAGCCGCCGAAAACTGGTACATCACCAACAAAAAACACACGCAAATATTGACCACCGCCATTGCCATCTCAATTATGACTTATTAGTACTAATAAACACTATACAGTCACCATAACGACTAAACTAAACCATTACAAAGACACACATTATTTAATAAGTCATCAGTTAATCACCAAAATATCTATAAACTAAAAATAACACTACTATTAATTACTAGAATTACGATATATGCTATCACAGTTACTGTTATTCACATGTACATTATCCTTTAACGTTTTTCTGTGGCACATAGATTGTATTTTTCTTAAACGCACGTGAATTTTCAGAATAATATTAAACACGCGTTCGCGATTGTCAATAACGCACAGACACGGTCCTCTCGCAACGGCGTTCAAAGCTCGACTAAATGAATGAAAGGAACGATGCAATGAGCGAGCGAGCGAATCAGCCCGCCGCGCCGGTAAGTAGGGATGCATAAACAAAATTTGAAGTCATATCGAGATTAAATTATACTGTATTTAATTTTGAATGTGAATGGATGAAAATGTTTTTGTTTACACAAAATATGTATTTATTGCTGAACAGGCTATGTAATAGAGGGCTAGAAAAATATCTTCAACTTATTGCGTTAATATGAAAATAGCGTTTAACTTAACGAACTGTAACTAAAAGATATTTTAATAATCCGAAAAAAAACCTGCTTAACAATAAATATAAAAAAAGTAAAGAAATATCAGCATAGGATAATTCCTATGCTATTATTGCTGATTTTATTATCGACCTACTGCATCTTCAAATAGGCCCGATTTTTTATTGTTGCGATACAGCTGCAACTTGTATTCAAATTATCGATATCGATACAATTTCAAACCGCTAACCACTTAACATCTCATACAGTAGAGACTAGAAAGCGCATCTTTACTATCATTTTCAACTCAGCTTAATTTCAACTATATGTCATGGACTTAAGACACATTTTCAAACATCAACTTATGTAAATAAAGCTGAACTTAAGTGCACTATGCAGGCGCCACTTTTTGCGACCGGCTGGCGCTAGTAGCCGGCCGCGTGGCGCGCATTCTTTGTCATTTATTTACCAAAAAAAAACTGTGACGTTGTATAGGACCGAAACCGACGGTATTATTTAGACAAAGATTTTGGAATAGTTGCTAATGTATTAATTGTCGGCTTACTGCTTTTAAAGTGCAGTAAAAGATAATGAGTGTTTAAAGCTAGAAATGTCCAAGAAATAGGGTTTGATGAGTCAGAAAAGTTACGGTACCTACATCTATACTAATATTATAAATCTGAAGAGTTTGTTTGTTTGTTTGAACGCGCTAATCTCGGTTCGAATTGAAAAATTCTTTTTGTATTGGATAGTCTGTTTATTGCGGAAGGCTATAGGCTATAATAACATCACACTACAACCAATAGGAGCGGAACATAAATGAAAAATGTTGCAAAAATGAAAAACCGTTGAAACTAAAGCACGCGAACAAAGTCGCGGGGGACAGCTAGTATAATTTAATTCCCTACGTATTCATGACTGTAAAAGTAAAGAAATATATTTTTTTTGTGTTTATCTTTTTTTTAGTTTAAAATAGACGACTCCCCGCAGCTTTACTTTATATTATTTTATGAAATAGGTACATATCTAAAGTTACATAACTTACCCTAAAAATTAACCTTTTCCGAAAACGCATGGTGTTTTCTAAAAACAACGTAAGTAGGTCACAAACATTTTCATCTATTCAAATATTCCCTATCCAAAGCCTCAAATTCATTTTTCCATTTTCAAACTTAAAATGCATGTTCACTCTAAGTAAGATTAATATACCTACAGAAAAATCAACCTATCATCAACGATAATTTAATAATTTAATCCAAAACATACGAAGAAAGTATTAAATCATTATTCCTTTATTTCGCTGTCATCCAAAACCATGGAAGACCAAATTAAGGTAGATACACACAATAAATAAACTGAACGCATTAAAAAAAAGAACGCAAACTAATGCCGTGCACACACGGGCGGAAAAAACGATGAATCTCATGTAACGATGCCTTTGTTTGTGGCCGGAATGCACTCGGAAGTCCCCATTGCAAGCCTTAGCTGTAGGGTTGCCTACAGTAATTAAAAAATCGTTTTATGCTAGTTAATATTTGTATTATTTTTGACCACTGGGTTAAAAGTGTTTAAAATCAATTTCATTTATATTGTGCTAGAATTGCAATACTTGACTACTCAAACGCATTCTAGGCTTGATTGTTAAGTACATATCAATGCCATAAAATAAAAAAGATTTTTTTTCTAATACATGTCCTAAATGCCATGTACGTACCTACGTTAAAAAAATAATTACCTATAATAGTGTTGTATAGTGAAAAAAAGACAGAATTTTCATTTAATTAGTATTTAGCAAAGTAAAGATATACTTCCATCAGTTTTATTTCCCTGTACATAAGCCTTTTATCCAGAGACACCTACTTAAAACCGGTTTCTAATATAGACAACCCTATAAAAGCCACATGCATATTAATAACTCCTAATGACTCTTTCTCCTGCTGACTACATGTTTGAAATACATAAACGTTTTGAATTTATAGCATACCAATACAGAAGATTTAACTCATATTGTAAATTTAGTGATTATTTACACAGTTGTCTTCAAGGTAGCGCGCTAGAGGGTCGGTAGAAAGGCGTGTGTCGTGTTTTAGAACAAAGTCTAGGGATAGCAATTGAAAATAGTCTTGAATCGTGGTGGCTTAGCGGTTCAACGATCGGGTTTGAATGCCAAAGTTGCAGGTTCGAACCCACTATAGGCATGTGTCAATTCTTTCTTAATTATTCTAAGACGCCGTTGGTTAACGGTAAAGGAGAAAATCGTGGGGCAACCTGGATTAAAAAATGTAGAATCTGAATTAGCCAACCCGCAAATAAGCAAGCGTGGTGTTCGATGCTCGTTCCATCTCTACATGAGAAGAGGCTTGTGCCCAGCAGTGTGAAATTTAAAAGCCAGTGTTATTGTAATGTTAGCCCGTGAATCAGTGTAGCTTTGGAGTCTAACTATCCCACATTTCCTTTTATATGGCAAAACCTGGAAGGTACACGATTTTTTTTGTTAGAACACCCCAAACATTGCCACCTGATCCCAAACTAGGCGAAGCCTGTACTATGGCAATCAGACAACTGATATAAATACATAATATAGATAAATTACACCCAGACACAGAACAAATGATCATGCTTATCACACAAAGATTTGTCCTGAGTAGGAATCGAACCCACGATCTCCGGTTTAGCAGTCAGGCTCACTAACCACTAGACCAACAGGCCAGTCGAATTTACACAGTGCACGTACAAACTTTACTGAAATTATTGATCTACATAGTTAGATATTGTATGACATAGTTAAAGCTAATTACCACCCGGAGCGGCGGCGGTGTTAAGACAGTCTAGTACAAACCATAGGTAGTAAAAAACTGATTGTACTGTTCTGTAATGATCTAAATATTATCCTTTTTTTAAATCCATGTACATATATTTATATATTTTGTATAATTATACTACTACCTATTTATCGTTCAGTAATTGGCAGAATATTTTTTTAAATCCCTTATAAATTTGCAACGAATTTCTTGGCTTCGCGAATTCTACAGTAGAAAAAGTAGAATATAATTAAGTTTAACTTCATCTTTTTTGAAGACTTGGATATTTCGTAAACGGTTAAATAAAAACATCATCAAATTCTAGGATTTAGGTTTTCATCGTCTTTATAAATACTAATTGTGATCGTAAATTACCACACACACTGTGTAGAGTCAACAAAAACACCTACAAACTTCAAGACAGGTAAAAGCGCGGCGATGACGTATTTCTAGTAGCGTCAACAGAAAAGTCTCTAAAAAAGTTACTGACTATACTATACACTGGGTATAAAACCTCCTTATTCTAATTGTCTACTCAAAACTTATAACGACACTAGATCTTTTGTTAACGGTACTCAGACATAATTTAAAAAAACAAAAGCATTTCTCGAGCTTCTCATTGTAAAGTTTAATTACCTGTTCGGAATTCTGGGAAGGCCTTCTAATTCAGTCAGGGCCATAAAAAGAGCGATTTTAATAATCTGGAGTATTAAGACACTTTAGCTTTTGACTTTATATACTTACATATTAAAGTAATATGTAGTTCTTTTTTAAACACAATATAATATGAAAAATAAAAAGATTTTTGTTCTCGTATATTTTGCCCGACTTAACTGGCATTTTAGTCACTTACTGTGTGGGACCAGCCGCCAGCGTCGTTAACTGATAGGAGCTGAACAAGAAAACAACAAAATTTGAAGTAATTATTAGTCCATGAAAACATAGAAACAATATCAATCAATGATCACTCACAAATTCACAAGGCTATCAAAGTAATCTTACGTAATTAGTAACTGAAGATTTGCTACTCAAATCGCGCCCTCCGCCTCACTCACCGTTGTTTTTCTGGCCTCAACGACTGGCGCCGCGTCCATCCCTTATCGAATCAAGATAACGTTGAAAAACATGCCGCCGAACAAATAATATTTAAGTTAAGGTACGGCCCTAATGCTATGAAGAGAGCGAGTGCATATCACGATAACTGTATTATTTGTTTTAAGTGCTGTAAATTATTTTACTATCGCTGACAGCCCTGACAGGTGACAGGGAAGGGTTTTTTTCTTAGGTTATGTTGCCTTCTAGAGCTGACTATGTTATTTTTTTTATTTATTTACTAGCTGTCCCCCGCGACTTTGTGCTCGTGTTAGTTTCAACGGTTTTTCATTTTTGCAACATTTTTCATTTATGCTCCGCTCCTTTTGGTCGCAGCGTGTTATATAGCTTATAGCCTTCCTCAATAAATGGGTTATCCAACACTGTCATTTTTTTTTAAATCGGACCAGTAGGTCCTAAGATTAGCGCGTTCAAACAAACAAACAAACAAACTCTTCAGCTTGATATATTAAAGTATAGATTTATTTTTTGTTTTAAAGATACATAATAAACTTATGAACTAAATTGTGACTCACAAAACAGTACAGAGTGTTTGACTGTGAGATCAATATGACATAATTATGTACATATATATTTTCATACTAATATTACATACAAATAAAATAATGGTATATATTTAAATTTATTACATAACTTGTTCTAAAGAATGCTTCTAATTTGTCGTGGGTAATGTTTATGGTAGGGTGTTCATTAAATATTGTTTTAATTTAGATTGAAATATGTTTTTGTTGTGTTCATGTTATCCCCGTATAGTTTAGGTGGGCTGTATATTATCAAGTAGGTATTATATTAATATTACAAGTAATATTACATTTAGTACCTATGTAGTCAGGAGGACCCTATTTACAATTGGCGATATTATTATTGCTATGTTACCTAAGTACCTAACATCCGTACTATTGGGTATAAATGCGAAAGTAAGTCTGTCTGTCTTTCTGTCTGTCGCTCTCAGAGCTAAACCGCTGAACCGATTTGGATGAAACTTGCTATGAGGTAAGCTTGGCTCTCAAGAAAGGAAATAGGCTGTTTTTTGGCGTGATAACCGACAGCCACGCGAGCGGAGACGCAGGCAAAAGCTAGTTATTGTTTAAAATAAAGTTAGTGCTATCTTTCAAATCCTAGCACTTGCAGTTCAATGAACTATAACAATAATTGTTTTAATATGCTGTATATGTATATACTTGTACTGAATACGCAAATAAATTGTTGGTAATTGATATTACTTACAATGCTAACGAGTTCATGGACAGAAATAAACGAGAGATAAGAAATGCTTTGGTCTGAACTGTTCCCTTTTGGTTGGCTAGACGTGTCTTAACATGTTTGGACATGACTTCAGTTGCTTGAACTAAGTGGCAGGAAATAATAGTCGTCACTATTTCATTTGTTTGGGTTTATTATTAAAAAAACGTACTTAAGCTTATTATGAGATAAGCAATATTAAAAGTGCCCATATTTTATTGTTCAAAAACCATGCTTTTTCAGATAAAATCCTTACTAATATTATAAATGCGAAAGTAACTCTTATTGTCTGTCTGTCGCGCATGAAATTTAGTACACGGGTAATCTAGAGCCTGAGAAAGGACATAGGCTACTTTTATTTTTGCCGCGCTAACCGACATCCACGCGGGCGGAGCCGCGGGAAACAGCTAGTACCTATAAGTTAAAGATATACATAAATAAGTACGCAAAAAAGAAATAACATATCTACTATGAGTTACTGTTACCCAGTAAAATGGGTTGTGGAGGTCAGATAGGCAGAGGCTTCACGAAAAAAATGGTATCCAACTGAATCCGATAAGATGGAAGCAATCTCCAACATAGCTTAACGTTACCTACATGCAGACTTGAGACTGAAAAATAGATGGATAGATTATGTGAAGGATGATTATTATGAGTTAAGGAATGACTTCATTTCAGCGTACCGTAGCAGAAATTAATGGAAGCTAAAACATATTACGACGACCCTAATTGATGTAACAAGTCATGATGACGATTTGGAAGGTGTCGATAACCCATAGCGAAAAAAAGGAATAGGTGTTGTGTGAGTTGTGTGCTGTTTTGCCGGACATATGGGTGAAAAAGCCGGACAAGCTTAATTTTTTTTGTCATAGTATTTGCATAACGCGACAATTGTTTTTTAAATCAAACATTTTTACTTTTACCAAAGATCGTGAGAAAATTTTAATTTGAGGAAACAACAACAAATAATGAAATTTAAAAGCTGGACATTCCGTTGGTCTCCGTCTAATTTTGCCGGACACGCAACCAAAAAGCCTGACTGTGTCCGGCTTTATCGGGACGTCTGGCAACCCTAGACGTAAGTAATATTTATCGTAACAGAACTAAAAGACACTGTTTTTGCACTAGCACTGCATTTTGACCTATAGCAAACGTCACCCAAATTATGATAAGAGTATTCCAGTTAACATCAAATAACTGCAGTCTATTGTAATAAAAACCATCTGTTTAAAAACAGATAGGTATAGCCGAAATAAAACAAGAGCCATTGATAAAATTATCGAGTTGATAAGACATTGAGTGCATTGTGAGTTTAATTTATGAGATTATATACCTAGGTGCAGTATACGTTACTGGAAACCCCGATTTCGGGTAAAGTTAATTTGTCCTAGGTTA
This sequence comes from Diachrysia chrysitis, assembly GCA_932294365.1. NCBI lineage: Eukaryota > Metazoa > Arthropoda > Insecta > Lepidoptera > Noctuidae > Diachrysia > Diachrysia chrysitis. The sequence continues at coordinate 10,201,635 of OW028654.1, read as the reverse complement.
AACAGGTTTTACCTACCTTGCAACGGGTCCATGTATTATTCTCATATTTTATTAACTCGGGACAATAATAGTAGGCACTGACTTAACGGAAAATGTAAAATATCTAATTTTTTATTTCAAACTAGTTTCTTTCTTATATTTTTTTCGTTATTCTTGTAATTGGGTTTGGCTAGTATTGGCTATTAAGCCAAGTGAGCATCAATATGGATTTGTATTACAACATTAGAAATAAATAAATAGTTTGGCGAGGCGGTTACCGTAAAAAATAAAAAAAATAATAATTATACAATGAGGTTCCCTTCTCTTATCGTCAACCTTCCATGTAACATTTTGGTCCACGATAATCCCATAATATTATATATCAATTGTCTATGAGTTGAACAAAGCGGAATTTTTTATAATATTTTACACTAGCTGTCCCCCGCGACTTTGTTCGCGTGTTTTAGTTTCAACGGTTTTTTATTTTTGCAACATTTTTCATTTATGCTCCGCTTCTTTTGGTATATATAGCTTAGCCTTTCTCAATAAATGGGCTATCCAACACTGAAAGAATTTTTCAAATCAGACCAGTAGTTCCTGAGATTAGCGCGTTCAAACAAACAAACAAACTCTTCAGCTTTATATATTAGTATAGAGTATAGATTTAACATGTGGGAGTATTTTTATAACCTACAGATGTTCAGCAAATAAAGAGTTATTATATTAAAAATGTGGGCTGTTTCTTATTACACCTACACGATCGACAGCGCGGCAGGCAAGCATCAGAGGTCGGGACCACTCAGTCGCCCTGTTGGGGGACCCTGACACCCTGTTTCTTATTACACTACGCTGTCACTGCCCGCAGCCCCCGAGAAATGGAGTAATTTAATAAGCCTTATAGGTACCAATACTTAGTTTTTTTTAACCTCCAATGCAAAAAGAGCAGTGAAGGAGGGAGGGAAAAGTCATCAGCTTATTTCCTACCTAAAAAAAGTCCTACTAATTTCCACAGATCCAAATGATTTAAAATTTGGTGTACTTTTACTTCGGTGGTATTTCCAAGTCATGCTTACCTTGAGCTGTGCTCTTACACTCCAATTTAATTTTAATTTTAACAATTGTATTATATAATCGATATTAGTTTGGAAGCCAGGAGTTACAGTTTAAAAAAAAAATACTGTCAATAGAAGGAACTGACTGGAATCTAAACATTGAGAGTATTTTTTTGTTCTCTGTGTTGTTTGTGTGCCTGCTAAATGAATAACAATTTTCGTTGGCATTGTATTGGAATTAAATTGTAGAGTAAGGGCACGGAACATTACGCGTCCAGTCTAAATTAAATAAATTGCATCTTAACTCACGCGGTACGCGGTAGCATACTTAATTAGTCATCATAACATTCTTCACGCTACAAATGTGCACTTTCGCTGTCGAGAGTTGTCGATAATGGTAAAAAAAATACCTAAATTTTATTTTTGTACCGTATGTATTAAAATAATTAAACCTAGTGTAATTTAAACGTGCGAAATGTGTCCCATTATGTTATAACATAATGGGACACATTTCGCACCATTCAAAAACAATACTTCCATAGCTTTGGTAGATACTACGGCATAACTTGTTGTTACTGAAGTTCGATTATGGCTATCCACTAGATAACTGTGAATAACTCCAGTAAGGAAGTGTCTGTTTTATCCTTATATTCCATTCAAAGCGTTATGTAACTCATGTATTGTACAAATAATCTTAATCAAAGTCAAGAAATGTGAAAACAAAGTACGGACTACGCTGTTAGTACGAGCTAATCCTGAGGGCGTAACAATGCAACTGCACAGCGAAAGGTGCTTAATTTATACCTATGCAAATAGTGTTGGAGGTCTGGTCTAACTTATAATAAAGCTTCCAAGTCAACCCCCTAGAAAAATCACATTTCTACAAGAGGTAACGCTGATCGTGTGTACTCGAAAAGAACAATGTCACCAAACATTTGAGCGATTTCTTGCGTAACGGTTACAGAAATGTTCAAAGACTTGTGTACGGAGGATGGGTTGGTGAAGCTGGTTTATGATATTTCGCCTCTTTGCTCTATCAGAGTTATTTCAGTGCTAGAGATTTTATTTAAACCGTTGTATCCAGTTTTAAGGCTCTTTTCAATTCTAGGCGATTATTTAAGAATAATACCAACGCCTTCCCCGCTCGTGGCGGCCCATTCAGATAGCTGTGATGTTAATGTCACAGCGTGTCACTACCATAATATTGGACAATAGAAACTCGTTAATCACTGAAATTTACGGTGTCATTAAGTTCTTAAAATAGGTTGTGCATATTGAAATGTGGTAGTTTTATCTTTGGTATAGCTTGAATCATTCATTTACATTGATCAAAATCGGATGAACATCAAACCACAAATTAGTTGCCCTATGGCCTAAAAATCAAATGCGAAAACGCATTTATACCAACCCGACTTAGTATAGAATACCATTTGATGTGAAGTGTTAACGTTTGGTTAACATTACATTTGACTTAAGCTTCTTTAGAAGGTTTGAAACTTTAAAATAGGTGACGTGTTGTGTACTTGTTTAATAGGCGTAGGGCTTTCTCGGTAGGCGGGTCCGGCTTTAAGCGCTTTCAATTTCGTTATTACTATGCCCAATCATTAGCATCATCAGGCTTTTTAGGCTTTGGCCCTTTAGGCGGTCCAGGTGGTGGAGGTGGTCCTTTTTTGTCTTGGTCGTTGAGTGCTGTCGGCAGCATTTCTTCGGATTCTTCTTCAGTTGATTCTTTTGCAGTTTCTTGATGTGATTCCTCTTCGGATGATTTCTCCGATGAAGAGTTTTCTTGCGTTGACTCCTGTTGCGTGGACTCCTGTTGTGTGGACTCCTGTTGCGTTGACTCCTCTTGCGTGGTCTCCCCTTGATCAGTTTCCTGTTCGCTTCCACTACTACTCGCTTCCGCCGACTCCGACGCTTCTGTTTCCTCACTAGATTCCTCACTGGTTTCCTCTTCAGTGCTCTCACTTGATTTCTGACTTTGTTCTTTTTGCTTTATGTCATATTTATGGTGATGATGGTGATGGTGATGTTCAGGATGTTTTGGCGGCATTTCAGTTTTTTTATCTTCGACTGTAGTACGCTCTTCCACAGGTGGAAGTGTAGTGCCTTTTTGTAGAATTGCTTTGAGCACACTGAGTGGGATCCAGTGACCAGGAACTTCGGCTTCCACTGGATTCGCGACATACATCAATGGATCAGTTTCAGGGTTTGGCCATTTGTTTGCTTGGGCGACTTTCGCAGAACATAATATAAACATTATTATGGCGACATCTGGCATTACTGGAAATGTAAAATACAAAATTATAAGTTTTTTTACATTTTAAAATAGTGCATTGAACAATACTAAATGACAGCACGGATAGCCGAGTGGTATATACTACGCCAATTACTACAGTGGTTGACGTGCTGCGGGTTCGATCCCCGCATAGGACAAGCTTTTGTGTGTTCCACAAATGTTCCAAGTCTGGAACAACAAGACAAGTTGTTCCTTGTGCAAGTGAAATGAATGTTTGTAAAAACCTCCCGTGACACTAGTCAAAACTCCTTAGTGCCAGATTGTGAAAAAAAAAACGGATAAAAAAAAAATAGACATAGATATAATTAATTAAAAACTTTATTTTTCTCGTAAAATATGAAATGTAATCGATGCCTTGAAATTTACATTTAGGAGTAAGTACGTTTGTGTTCATTTTTAATTACTTAACTGTTATTTATATATATAAAAGAGAATGTATGTGTGTATTGAACCATCAGTCAAATTGCACCGGGCACCAGCTAATTTCCTATAAAAATCCGGACTAGTGCGAATCTGGTCGCACACCGAGGGTTCCGTTCAAAATTTGTGATATTGATTGATTTGTAATTTTCTGACCGTCGCTGTTTATTCTCCAAAAACAAACTTAACTGTGCGGTTATGTACGTGTAACATCGATGTATCTAACACTATCAAATTGCTAACTGTGAATATAAGTTTGTTATCAAAATTTATTTCTTATGTTACAAAACTACTTTACTACTTTCGGAGTTTTTTCTTTTGCTTGTGACGTTTGACCTAGCATCATGCCGAATTTCAGTATTCTGGGTCGATGAGAAGAACCCTATAGGTTTTTCTGACACACAGACTGACCGACAGACAGACGGATAAAAAAGTGATTCTATAAGGGTTTATTTTGTAGGTACGGAAGCTTAAAAAGCAAAAGGCGGCCAGATTTAGCCAATTTAATATCAATATTTGCACTGCAAACGCCAAAAAGAGCTGTTGGGCCATAAAGTCCTTATAAAGACCGAACTTCCCGCATGCCTAAAATGCAACTTATGGACAAGTGAATTCTCCCCAGCCTCAAATATGGCCCAGACATGGTTTTCAAAATTTGTCAGCAAAGCTCCGCAGTCGAGGTTCACCAAAAATTGAAGGGAATCTACTGATAAACTTATGAAACTTATACTTAGATAGTATTAGAAATACTACGTATAATAGAAATACTACGTATAATAGAAATGGGCTGTATAGTTTAACGTATTCCAATTGGGTAGAGGACATAGACATCAGCAAGGATGGCCAGGCCCGGACGAAGATGGTGAAGCAATCTGAACTTTTTCTTAAAGTATTGGTTCCTTGCAGCTTTTAAGAGACCCAAGTGGAAGGAGAGTGGGGAGGACTTTTCGCAGCAATAGAAAATTTGTAGGAAAGAAAAAATAGTAGTAAGCCACCTTGAAAGGATTTTATACTTTAATGACTCCAGTGCCAAAATTTTGTTTTCACTAGAACCTGCTGCTCTTGATTTATCCAAACTACAAACTATTGAAAGATTTTAGATTGTAATATTATAATGGCTATTGACACGAATTATCTCAAAATGAGTTGGCATAATAAATCAATGAACAGGATATGACTTAATGATAGTATTTTTTTTACTGAACCTTATATAAAATATATGTATAAATTTATAAATGTGAAGAGCGCGTATTTTTGTTCTTGGTTTTTGTTTTGTTATTTTTTCGGATTTAGTTTTGTTTAATGTTGTTTTTCTTTCTCCAAAGATTGACTGGCGGAAAATGCCTAGTGGCATTAAGTCCACTTTGTGTACCATTTTGTACATGAAGTTTTAAATAAATAAATATTACTTACTGATAGTTATCAAAATTATATTAATTCTATTTAATTCATAATAAATAGGAAGTAGTATGTTTATCTTCACATATTTCTGTGAATTTTAGACGTTAAGGCAATAAAGTGCGCGACTATTATGATTTATGGTTTTCACTATCAGAATTCTAAACGAAAAACTAATTGAAAGTCATATGAGTGAGGATTTATTGGTAGATGCCATTCTTACCTGCCGTGTTCTTAACGCAACATTATATTTCACTATTATTATAGTCTTGGCACAGAATAAATAGTACTAGAGCACAGAAGCTTGATCGTGAACAAAGCTAAACTTTAAACACCTAAACATCGCGCGTCCAAGCTAAATTGCACCTAAAAATCAAGCGATAGCGTTTATTATTAATAATTTATGTGTGTGGCCAACGGTAGTTGTTTATAGCTTATCTTGATTCGGCGAAAACAGTATTCGACTTAGCTACAAGTAGCAATACAAAACTCAACGGCCGTATACTACGTCCGCCGTTCGCCGGCGAGGCCCGTCGCCTATTATAAATAACTAGCTGTCCCCCGCGACTTTGTTTGCGTGTTTTAGTTTCAACGGTTTTTCATTTTTGCAACATTTTTCATTTATGCTCCGCTCCTATTGGTCGTAGCGTGATGTTATATAACCTATAGCCTTCCTCAATAAACGGACTATCCAATACAAAAAGAATTTTTCAATTCGAACCAGTAGTTCCTGAGATTAGCGCGTTCAAACAAACAAATAAACAAACAAACTCTTCAGCTTTATAATATTAAAAAAAAATATATAAAATATACCTATAGTATAGATAGTAACGGAAATGTTACCCCCCCGTCCCTAGGGAGTTTCTAGTCCCTAGGGAGTTTGGCCGGCCAAACTAGCAATAAAAATATGTCCCTAAATAATAAAAACTTAGATCCAGCCATCCCTTGCTGTTTTTGCCTTATTAAGATAGCCAGCAACGCACTAAGTCGAGGTCGGAATCCCGCAGGGGGTGCCCTTAGTGTACGTTGCTGACGTAGTTAGTTTATTTTACTTGCTCTGGCCGGAGGCCCTTACGGTTCTCGCCAAAGTCCGGTGAAGCAGTCAAAGCCTGCGCTCAGGCTAACTGCAGTAGACCTCTTCCAAAAACAAATAAAAAAATGGTCGGCGAGTACTCGACCATTTGCTGCCTGTTGATCACTGAGTGTGGTCTACACGAAATTTGACTGTCTGTTGGTAATTATTTCATTCGAATCTTTAATACCTATTCCAAATTTTTTTGTTTTAATTGCTCTTGGGTTGCTTTTCCGGATATGTCGACTATAATATTACTTTTGGGCTTTACTCGCTCTGTCCCGAGTTATACCTTTACAAATATTTTTTGTGTTATTTAATCAAAAGTATGTCTTTGAGATCACGTTACTTAATCGTTGTATCTAGTTTTACAGCTCTTTTTAATTTAATTACATTTTATTGGGCTATAATAGCTTTTTATCTACTTAAATATAATAAAATAGTAATCGTCAACTTTCTTTTGCCGATTGTAAGATTGTCTGTAAAAGGTTGCATATTTTCTGTAAAATATTAGAGATAATATTTTCAAAAAACCGTAAAGTTCACTCAGCTTTGTTTAAACACGCTGTCACATCCAGATGATAAGAAATGAAGCTTTAAATTTGCAAAAACTGAAATTCATCTGCAAACCTAAATTGGTATTTTTGACGTATTTAAACAAAGGGATAACCATGGCAAAATTAGATAGCTATCAGATATCTTACTTTTTATTAAAGTATTATTAATTTATTATTAACTTTTAAGATTTATATGAATGTTCTTGCTGCGAGTTCAAATCCAGTTGTTACTTACTATATTCAATTATTTTTCTAGCGTAATATATTTTACGAAATTTAACGATATAAATGACTTAGATTGAATGAAGTAGAAATTTGATCCAAGACGAAAAATAAGTAATTGAATAAAGAAATCAGTCATAGTAAAGCGCAATAATAATTATACTTATAACGGCAATCCGAAGGATAGAGAATACAAAATGATGTAAACTGTATCAGTTAGATTAAGCTGTGGTCTCCTTACAAACGCCATCGGTCGCTGCTTGACGCTGTAAGCGGCCGATGGCGTTTAAAAGAGGCCACAGCCTTGCCATGACCATAGACTTACGGATAGCCGAGTTGTATAGGTTATCACGCCAATTACCACCGCCAATGTATAAGAGGGAGTGGCACCAATAAGCTTACAACCGAAAAGTATAAAAGGAGCAACGCCTTATTTTACTTATAACGCCAAGACATTGCAAGTGCGCATGCAATGACAACTAAAGGAACATGACGAATCTGCTCCTGCTACGGTAAAAGTGATGTTCTTTATTTCACAGAAACGTCGATGTCTAATGCTGGCTTATCACGCCCCGTGACATCACGAGACGCGCCGCGCCCGCTCGCGACAGGCGCCGTCTAAAGGCAGTGGCTCGGCGAGACTTGTGAAGCCAGCATAACAGAACCATGTGTCAAAATTATTAGGTACTACAACTTAACAAAGCTAGTTTTCTTATAGCGAAAAGAAACCATAGGAGTTAAGTAAATGTTTAAATTACGAGTAGGTACTTAAACAAATACAAATGATATAACATTCTGAGTTCGAATTTATCTGTCGTACGGAAACCGCACCTACTTGCAGCACGCAGAAGGTACCGCTATTCACTCATAGAGCTTAAAAGAGCTTTCCATACAGATGACCAGCATCAACGCGAACAAGCTCGCGGGTACGGCAAGTCGCGTATAATTTTTGCTATTCGTGTTGACAGCACGCTTGCACCTCTCGGGTGGTGCGCGGTAATCGAGACGGCGTTTAGAGAGAGCGAATTTTTGCGACAGGAACGCTCACAATTTTCAATTACTAATCCCAGTCATTACCGTGACCTTCCGGAGCCTTTTTGCCTGGTGGTCCTGGTGGTCCAGGTGGTGCAGGTGGTCCAGGTGATTTTTTCTCTGGTTCTTTCTTTTTCGTCGACTGTGGTTCCTCCAATTCTTTAGTTTCTAGAGCTGATATTTTTATTTTTGTTTATTATATTCTTGATTTATGTCATTTTTGTAGTAATGTTTTATGTTTTTTATGATGTAGATTGTAGAGTACCTATGTTTCGGTTAATGTGGCGGTTTTTCAGGTCGTTTTACTTAGACTTTCGTACGCTCCTCCACAGGTGCAGCTGTTGTGCCTTTCTGTAGAATTGCTTTGAGCACACTGAGTGGAATCCAGTGACCAGGTACTTTGGCCTCTACCGGATTCATGCGATAGACTTCAATGGGTCATTTGAATGGATGAAACTTTGAAAGGGTTTAGTAATTAGATGACGATGTTGACTCCTAAAAAAATTGTGTGTATAAGGATAATATTAGGTTGAGGTTGTTTTAATAAAACGGCGCGCTTTTCTTGGACACTAATTTTACGATTAATTACTTGTTCATACTAGTGATAGCAGTTCATACTCTGTTTGGAACACTCTATAGTTTACTTTTTAGTTTACTGTAGAAATATGCGGAAAATGCTCGTAACTTACTCAGTATTGACAGGATTTATTGTTTTTCGGCGATTATGACCACTGCCTGTTTTTCTTACATATGTATTAGGTTACTTCGAGTAGTTTTATCCAGTAAAAGTACCTACCTAATTGGAAGTACCTAAAGTATCTAAAGTACCTACCAAATTGGAAATAAAAAAAAGGGTAATCTCATCTGAGATTCGAACTTGAAGTAAGTAGACTCGTTTGCCGTATTATCACCGACATAATGTAAAACAGCCGATTTTCTTAACCTTTATTCACTGTCCACAATAAAAATATTTTCATAACTTAGTCAACTGTTAGGATAATCTGAGCTATGGTAATGAAATTACATTTATTTGTTATCATTTAAGGTCATGAAAATGTAAAAAAATGCTTAAAGGTTTAATTATATTCTAACGCAATTGTATTTACTGGAATTGTATTGAATCAAATGTATACCTGGAATAGCGCATTATCCTGGATAGCTAAATGTACGGTTCCCGTGGGGTTCTTAAAATCTAGCTCAATACCACAGACTACTTTATATATATACTCAATACGTTAAATTGACATTTACGAAACATTAACATAGAGGTAACCAAGGAGACGGTTTTGATGTTAGAATGAACCCAAGAGGTTATGAATATAAAGTCATTGGAATGAAGACCTATTTTTGGAACAAGGCTGTCATATTATAGTCTTTGATAAATATAGAAGACTAGAAGAGAAGAGTAAATGCGTTTTATTGCAAGAAGTAAGAGAGCATTCAATTTTAGTTTTATTGTTATCGGATTCTTTACAAAAAAAGCATGAGTATCTGTCTGGATCAAATTTTAAAGTAAACGGCGACGATTTCCCGGGACAAAACTAATATGAAGATAATTCTAATATTAAAATTTCGATATTTCAATCGTCCATGGGTTATTTTTTTGTTTTATTTATAAGGGTCGTCAGGGTGAAGATTTGCCGGCTTGCCTTTTGGTTTATTTGGTGGCGGTGGCTTAGGTTCTACTTTAGGTTCTTGTTTAGCTTGTTCTTTCGATGACTCCTGCTGCGATGACGCTTCTTGCGAAGTCTGTTCTTTCGAAATCTCTTCTTCAGAAGTATTTTGTTCAGAAGACTCCTCTCGCGTAGTCTCCTCTTGCGTGGTCTCCTCTTGCGTGGTCTGCTCTTGCGTGGTCTGCTCTTGCGTGGTCTCCTCTTGCGTGGTCTCCTCTCCACTAGTTTCCTGTTCACTTGATTCCTCTGTGCTTTCACTACTTGCCTCCGCCGACGACTCTGTCTCCTCAGTAGATTCCTCTCCGGTTTCAGCGCTTCTCTCTTCTGCGTTTTCACTTGATTTATCTTTGTGGTGCTTTTTATGTGGTTTGTGATGTACAGTATGTTTCGGTTTATGTGCCGGCTTTTCGATTTTTTTGTCTTCAACTTTAACACGCTCTTCTACAGGTGCAGCTGTACTACCTTTCTGTAGAATTGCTTTGAGCACACTTAGTGGGATCCAGTGACCAGGTACTTCGGCCTCTACCGGATTTGCGATATACATCAATGGGTCAGTTTCAGGGTTCGGCCAGTTGCTTGCTTGGCTGATTGTAGCAGAACATAATGTTAAAACTATTAAGGTACAAACTGGCATAACAGCTATTAGTTCTTTTTCTTTCTAAAAATATAATGAATAACTCTTGCTAGTTGTTTAACCATCGAATGGATATCGAATTTTATTCAGCAGAAATCAGGACACCACTTTTTCCTTCAGCTAGTAGACGAATTGTTTGGTGCATATTTCTTAAGGGCTTGATACTTACTGATAGCGGATATTTTTATGATGCAAGTGTTCAGTTTTGTATATTTACATAGTTTGTTTATCTTCACGTTATGATTTTATGGTTCTCACTATCGGGAGTTAAACGAAAAAATAATTGAGCGTTGCATAATTGATGACTTATTGATGGTGGCCGCTCATAAGTGTTTAGAAGTGTGCAAATTATTTATCGTTAGCTACGAAACTAACCTTGGGTAATGTTAGGGTAATCCTGTTTATCCTAGATGAAATGCGGTTCGTCCTTAAGGGTAGCAACCACAAATGTTTGTTGTTGATTATTGTCGGAGTTGATTTTCTAAATGTTAGGTATCAAAACTGTAAAATTAAAATATATGTGTTAAATTTCTAAAAGATATAGTAAATAAATTTTCAAAGGTATAAATAGTCCAAAAGAAATACTTAAATTGTTTAATTTCATGCTAAATCGACGACGCTGATTTTGCTGTAATTTTAACCAACAACTACTGTTGTAATTTTAACCTTGCTTCTCAGTATTTTCAATCCAAGGGAGTTCCAAAAACCAAAGCCTCTCATATAGTTTTGGTCTTTTATAGTTTTTATGACTGTATTCTATAAAATATTAACAAATGAATTGTTTTGAGAATTAAACCAACACAATTTATGTGAGATGAAAGCTTTAAATTGCTTAATTTGATCGGTATAATACCTTTCGTGAGGAGTATTCATAATAATTTAAAACAAAACGGTTTATTCACGCACATTCTCGGGATCGCCCGACTAGTTTCAGACTCAATAGGAGACCCTAATCATGAGGTGACGCGGCGGCGGCGGTGTCACGATTCGAACTGTGCTGAACTGTTCGACTTGCGACACCACCACCGCCGAGCCGGGCCGCCGCCGCGCCGTGCGATCCCGAGAATATACGTGAGTAAACCTTTTTGTTTTAAATAACTTATTTGATCTCTTTAATTTCCATATCTAAATACAACTGAGTAGAAATCGAATGAAGGTATTTTTATCGGAACCTAGTTCATGTCACTGAGCTTACCTTATCATATTTCTACTTGTAATTAAATAAAAATAGTAGAAAGGAAATATTTAAAATTTGGGCAGGACTCAAACCCACAACTACTGGTTAAACGCACCAGTCCCTTTGGAAACTAAGCTAAGAGGCCACTAACTTAATAAATTTTTACTTCTTCAAATTGGCATGAGCTGATTAGCGCCTATGGGCAAGACATGGCTGACTGAGGTTTCTTTGAATAAACCTAAACACCCTGAGAAGCACATACATCATGACATATGATGATGACGATGCCAGCTCAGACCACAAGGACGGTTCAGGTCTGTTCGGAATATATTATTACTAGAACAAGAACAGGCACACCAGTAAGAGAATCAAAGAGAATTCGATGTTAACGGGCCTGTTGGTCTAGTCTAGTGGTAAGTGACCCTGACTGCTAAACTGGAGGTCGTGGGTTCGATTCCCACCCAGGACAAATCTTTGTGCGATGAGCACGTATATTTGTTCTGTGTCTGGGTATAATTCATCTATAATATGTATGTATTTAGAAATATATAAGTATGTTTATCAGTTGTCTGGTTGCCATAATATAGGCTCTGCCTAGTGTGGGATCAGATGGCCGTGTGTTAGCTGTCCCAAGATATTTTATTATATATTATATTATATTTGTGGACCACACAAATGCTTGTCCCATGCTTACTTACTATTATTGTACTAAGTTGTTTGTTTGTTTGGATGTATCTTTTCTCCTGTGGTAACAAAGTGAAATATATTAATTCAATATAAATGCTTCACAAAACGTTTAAATGATTAATACAAATAGAACGAAAAGAAGTGGATAAAAAAATCATTGCGTCTAAATGAATAGTTATTAACATAAGAAGACTTTATTTGCCTAAGTTTTGTCTGCCTGAATCTCTGCCCTCCACAGTCCAGCTGAGGTGTAGTCTTTTTGGCTCGATTGACCTCTCACCAAGGCTCATTTAAATTTTCAATTATTCTTTCTCGGTTTTTGTCGGCTTTTCCAGGTGGCTTGGGTGGTCCTTGCTTTGGTGGAGGTTGCGGAGGTTCCTCTTCTTCGGATTCTTCTTGCTCTGATTCTTCCGGCTCTGATTCTTCCGGCTCTGATTCTTCCTCTTCTGATTCTTCTTGCTCCGATTCTTCCTCCTCTGATTCCTCTTCCTCCGATTCTTCTTCTTCCGATTCTACTTCAGATTCACTTTCTTCGGTTTCGCTTTCTTCATATTCAGTAGCGTACTCGGTACTCTCTCCTATTTCTTCACTATATTCTTGTTCGGTTTCAGTGGTTTCCTCATCAGTATACTCCATTGATACCTCGCTATCTGGTGGTCTTTTTGGACGTGAAAATATTTGTCGCGGCTTTGGCTTTGGTAGTCTCTTTTTCTGTTCAAATGGTGGTTTGTTCTTTTCCGGTTTATGCTGAAATAATAAGCTAAGTTTTCCAGGTCCAGCTGTTGTACCCTTCTGTAGGATCACTTTCAGTATACTGAGTGGGACCCAGTGGCTTGGTACATGGGATTCTACCGGATTCGCGACATACATTAATGGATCAGTTTCGGGGTTCGGCCAGTTGTTCGCTTGGGCGACTGTCGCAGAACATAATGCTAGCGCTAAGAAAGCGATATCTGGCGTCACTGGAAATGTGAAAGCAATATATTTATTTGCATTAACGTGAAAGGATGATGACAGAATTTGTACAAACTATGGTCCCAGTCTCTAAAAGCTACGTGTGATCCATAGTTGGATAGGTATTTTTGATTATTGAATTGGGTGGGACCAAAATTAGGAACGTCCTTTATGCTAGTTTGTTTATTATTAAAAACGATTAATTATTGTGATTGTAAAAGTAAAGCAATTAAAAATATTGATATGTTTCTATTTTATGTTGCAAGAGAGTACCTTTTCAATAGTAACATTGAATATTTTACGAAAAAAACCTGATGGTAAGGAACAAGATATGACTTACTTACTAGTAGATATTTTGATTGTTAAAGTATTATGTTCATCTTCACATATTTCTGTACATTTGATGTAAGGGAAAGAATGTGCGCGATTATGTTTTTATGGTTCTCGATATCAGCTATCTTAAACGAAAAATTAATTGAACGTGACATAATTGAGGATTTATTGATGAAGTCAGCCACTAATCTTGTACTACTCATTGATACATATAACTTTGGGTACCTAATCCAGTTTATTCAAGGTTATAACGCTGAATCTATAAAGGTGCAACCAAGTAGATTGTAGCGTTAATATCGTAAATAAATAGGTGACAAAAATGTGTAGGTAATATACAATATGTTACTTTACCTATAAGTTAAAAAAAATACCTCTAAAAAGTTTAACTATAACGTGTACCTGAATCTTCCTTCAATTTTAATTGGAATTTACTTAATGAAATGGAATTGACACACAAGTTGCTTTTAAAGACCATATTTTTGGGCTCACTTACCAAATAATAACAATCTTTATCAACGAGCGCACGGCGACTATAGAAATATATAAGTTTTTTTTCTGATCTCGGCCTAACGAACAGGCATCCCATTTGGATCGAGAGACAGGCCAAGAAGAAAATGGATAAAATTTCAAATTGAAGAAGATTAGTTCCACTAGGACCGTGACATAGCGGAGTCGCGCAGAGCAAGCGCAAGCGATCTCTCAAAAAAAGCGTTCTTCTGAGAAAACAAACTGAAGAAGTACTTAAACCTTTAAGAGTTAAAGGAAACCTGTTTAAGCTCGTCATTAGTCAACCCCTGATTTAAAATGGGTCTCACAAATTACTGATAAACAGATTTTTTATTATTTTTGCCTACAACTTATTTACATCTTCTCATCTTCTTTTCTCTGTATGCACCATTCAATCTGTCGCTAGGCTTATATAAATAAGCCAACAGTCAGAAAACAAGTTAAAATATGAAGTTTAAAAATTAGATTTCAAATGTGTTCAAATGCTTAATTTTTTCCGCGTAAAAGTCGAAATTGGTTTTTGACATGTCCAATTTTAAAGTGTTCATATTACGTTGCACCAAGGTTTTATGTGAGTTCAACGTTTTTTTAATGAAATAAAATTGAGTTTTCAAACATGTGTCAAAATAAGATGTCATTTAAATGAAAAGCACTAAGGAGTGTTAATATCAGCTTCAATGCAAGTCACCCCCAAAATAACCTTGTGCCCCTTTTTAACCCCGTTAGGCGATGAGTTTCAATAAAATACGAAACACTTCTATTAATTCTATTATGGAATGTTTATGCAAAATTTGAAGTAAATTAGACTAAGGAATCACGTTGTCCCATTCAAACTTTGGTCCCGTTTTTCACCCCCTTAGGGGTAAGATTTCGAAAACTCCTTTCTTATCGGATGCCTGCGTCATACAAAGAACACACCTTCCAAGTTTCAGGTCTTTAAGATCAGCGGTTTCGGCTGTGCGTTAATCCGCCAGTCATTCGGGACAAAGCATATATATATAGATTTATTGGTCGAAGATTATAACAAATGTATAATGAGAACAAAATAGGCTATAATTCGTTATACGACAGCGAAGATTTTACTTTTTATTTAGCGTTTACATCAGTACCCAAATAATGTACACGTGCGCAGTATCAATTTATATTTATTTTTAATAACCTAATGCATATGGTATTTACATACGAGAGATAGAAATTTGATGTAATGTATCTTTATAATAGATCCGTAGATGGTTTTCTGCCACACAAATTTCTATCTGTTAGTAATATTATATAGCAGGAAAAACTATCTGTAGATTTTATTTATTAAAAAATTCTTGAAAGTCAATAGGGAAACCCATCAACTGATTCCTTATAAATATTGGCTACATTCTGTTCGAACAACAACACGACATACACGGATGTATTTGCTTAATTTCCTCTGAGTTAGGATGACAGCACGATGTACACGGATTGATTTGGTTTCTTTCTTCTTCAGCCGGACTGTATTCGTAACTTTGTTGGTCGTCTTCAGGTGTATAGCAACAGAGTTTGTATCTATTTCCTTTCGCGACGTCACCTGATTCATTATCATCTTCTCCTTCCTCTTCTTCTTCTTCATCATCTTCATCATCTTCCTCATCATCATCATCATCATCATCATCATCATCATCATCATCCTCATCATCATCATCATCATTATCACAATGAATATAAATTTCTATAATAGCACAACTATTGGATTTCTTATCACGTACGTCGAAATCGTTACTCATGAGACACTGGTAAAGCTTTTTCAGTTTGTGTAAGTATTTTGAATGTTTTGTACATTTCTTTATGTAGCTGGTTATTTTTACGCGAGCATTCTTTATCAAGTCTTTAGTAGACATCGTTGGATTGTCCTGTATAGTAGACATGATTGGATTGTCCTGTAGGGCGTTTATAAGGATTCTATGTTGTACCTTGCCTTGGCGTATGGTCTAACCTGGTGATTTCAAGATCACTGGAATCTTGTTGGTGTGCGGCCATGGTTTCGTCGGGATGACTGTCACAAAATATATTAAGCTATACAATAATGATTATCCCTATTAAAAATCAAGTCTAGATTTAAACAGAGTGTGATAAGTTTTACATGTAATTATTTTTATACCGGACTAAAAGGGTACCCCAATACCTTCAAATATCTACTCAATTCTATTTATTTAAAGTATTATTCAACACAAAATGTTTGTGATAGAAGTAAAGTACACAATACGGACAATTTTATGGATTTTAGTATTCCATTATATTAATCAGGGTAACCGGTAAATCAACGCAGTTTAGACCATCCCCCAGCCCGATGAACCCACACGACGTTTAAAAAGGTCGCAGGGAAAGTCAAAGTGAGCAGGGTCGGACTGGGTGCAACAGGCTGAAGCCTGGTTGTATTGGAAGAAGACTACATCTAGCATTGGACCGCGATATTCTAAATTATTTTTATCCTTGATCATATTGATATTCTTTATTGATATATATCACATTTTAAGTAAGATATATGAAATATAAATCATATACGAAAATTCACACGAGGAAAAAAAATATGCCTTGAACGTGTTAGGTCTTAGAGTTTGCTTCCTTGCGAGACTACCTATTCTTCCGAGTCATCGTCAGCAGGTATAGGATCGTCGGCGTCTGGTTGTTCTTCATATTCATCTCCTACCACTTCATCTGTTATATCTTCTTTCTCCGTTACTTGTTTAGGTTCTTCTCCTTTTGATTCAGTTTTCTCTTGTTCTTCAGCTTCATTGTTCTCCACCTTACTGACTTTTACTTCTATATCATCTTTACTTTTTTCTTTTATATCTACATCTTCTTTGCTGTTTTCTTTTATTTCTTCATCTCCCTTACTTTTTTCTTTAGAATGTTCACCTTTTGCTTTGTTTGCTTCTTTCTTTTTCTCGTTTATCATTTCTTTTAATGGAGGGTTTGGATTTGATATGTGCAGTTTAGTTACACGTGTTTTCTTTTGTGTCTTAGTAACTATAGGTTTTGAACTAGGCAATGCTGACATCCGTTTCTGAAGAATGGCTTTGAGGATACTGACTGGGATCCAGTGGCCAGGTATTTCTGCTTCCACAGGGTTTGCGATGTACATCAAAGGATCTTCGTCGGAGTTTGGCCATTGTTCCGCCTGGCTGACAGTAGCTGAACATAATACTAGTGCTATGAATGTCAAATCTGGCATCACTGGAAATTATTTTCATAAAATTATGTTTTGCTTGCTTACTTTTCTAAGATAGCTAAAATTGCCGTTAATTTGCATCGAACAATCCTTTTAAGTCATTATTATTTTATTACTAGCACCAGACCAACAGACACATTGTTCATAAACCCCGCAAATTGGTAATGCACCTGGTCGCCATTTTGGTGACGACACAGAACACTCAGTACCGTCGGTATCGCTGTCCGGCGAGTACGGATGGATACGAGTGGATGTTAATAAGACATGGTTCCAGCGCATTAGCAATTCGCGCAGCTTATTAAGATCATTATCACAAGTTACCTGACCAACACATTTTTTTTTACATGTTAAAGATGACTTGCTTAGGACTACTATTTTTCCAAACAATGTATGAATATTATGGAATGCTAAAAAGAGTTCTTTGATGTTATACTTAGAGCTTACACACTAACGAAAATTAAATATTAAAAAAAAAGCGGCAATAGCCTAATGGTCAGGGTGACCGCCTTGTGATCGAGATGTCGCAGGTTCGATCCCCACCCATTACACTATTGACGTGAACCCACTCCAGATACAAGCATATTTAGCTTAGTTGGAGGGGTTAACAAGATTGCTAGTAATGTGAATTCCACCCACATTGATAGTAACCATTTAAAAAAAAAATATATATATATATTAATGTCTATTTGGGTACCCATTTAGTCGCTGTGTGATACTTTATTATTCTCAAAGAGCTCAAAGAGAGGAGGAGCGAGTCCAAGACTTACAAAGAGAAATCGGAGATGTCAGTTTAGAAAATTTGAGGATAAAAAATAAATAAAAAATTAAGTACTTACATTTTGTATACATTCTGATTAATAAATAAATAATTATTTTTCTGCGTCTTCACATGTTTTTTGTACATTCAATGTTTGGTTATGCGGTCTTGATTTTTATTGTTCTTGCAATCAGGAATGAAAAACTAAAATAAAAAATTAATTATTTGTTACGTTTGATTGTGACTGTTTAATCCGTTTATACTTTAAATTATTACTTTAGTTCAAAGGTATATCATATATCTATCAATATCTCTCACTTTCAACCTTAAAGGCGAGCCCATACCGGCGGGCTGCACCGCACCTCACCGCAACGCAAAACGAAAATGTTTCTGAATCACTTTCAATGTTTTGCGTTACCATGCGGCCCGCCTGGGTAATTCACGTTATGGTGCGTTTACATTAGTTCGGCCACCGAATTCGGCGACCGCATTCGGTTAAACCGAATCGCTTAATCGGTCTCGCTCTCGTCATCGAATATGTGCGGGACCAAATAGGTACCTGTTTATATTGTCATAGTCGGTGGTCGACTGCGGGTTGCAGCTGAATACGGGCTAACCGAATAATTTATACGAGCCATTATGTATGTTGTACTACATCTATCCTTAACTCGAAAAGAAGAACAATTTCTATCGTCAGTATCGTACAACCTTAGAGAAATAAATAAGTAAACTATAGAGTGCGCATATCGAGTATGAACTGTTGGCACTAGTATGAACTTGATAATCGTAAAATGAGTGTCAAGACAGAGCGCATCGTTTTTTTAAATCTATCTCAAAACCTAATATTAACCTAATAATTTAGGAACCTTCGATATTTTCGCAAGATACGTCTGTCGTCACACGGAATATCACATTAATATTAGTAAACGAGCGTAGTACATTTAGCTAATAATGTGCTTACATTTGGCGTAAGGGGTTACTAGCGATGCGCACGCTTTATGCTTGTTTACTCTAAGGGCACAACATTATAGTTTTGTGATACGTTGACTAGGAAATAGTTATAATGATACATAAATAACAATGCTTACGTCTTTCAGCGAGCCTACTTCCCTTATGCACGGTTGTTTCTTATTGTTAATGTTCATAATTATAATATGTTCTTAGTTATTTCATTCTGCTTTGTATAATCATTGAAATGAAGTGTTCACCGCCAAGTACTTCGGTTACAAATGCGTTTCAGCCTGGTGCCCGTGTAGGGGAAGGAAGAAATCAGCTGGTTTTGCATGTAGATCAGTTTTTATATAAAGATATTTGAATAAAACAGTCATGTTAAGGTTATGTGGCATTGTGTTAAATACCAACGCTAGAACAACTAAGGAATTTCATTTTGGCTCTGTATTTAAATAGCATAAGATTGATTATATTAAATTGGGCACATTTCTTTTCTAATATATTAATTTTATTAAGTTGAGCAAGTATTCTAATGTAGATCTTACATTCTGCTAAGATTTTTGTTTTGACATCTGACTTCTATTAATTTGACCGTTGAAATTAAGTTTTATTGGACTTAAAATGATGCCTTTTGGCGCATGGTTTTTCACTGAAATAGGTGTCATAATGAAATAAGTAGTTAAAAATTGCAGAATAATTAAATCTTAAAAAACTGTTATAATAATTAGGTAATGCTTGATATTTGAAGAAGAAGATACAATAGACCAGTAAACCAGTGAGAACCGGTCCTTGTCATATTTCAGTATGTAAACCAGTGATAGGACTGACCTTAGGACAGTCATACTAAATCAATTGTGTTTGTAAATTTAGATTTTTGTTGGTGAACGGAAGTTAAGAGAGATATATAAATTAGTGAAGATAGAAAGAGAGAGAGTTACGTTGCGATACTGTATACTGTAAGGCCAAGAGAGAGAGGTGCGAGCACACATTTTCTTTCTCTCTTTCTCTCGTTTTTTTTTTTTGGGTTTTGTCCAGTTCAATTCCCAGGCGTTGCAAACGACTTTTCAGAAATCTTTCAATGCATTTTTGTTTTATTTTACTATTGTAGTAATGTTTTCTTTGAGTATAATTTGATATCTTCAGTATTAAAGGTACTTTCTTTATCTACATAGTGAGCTGCATTTTCCTACTACGTACTATTATATTCCAATCTGTAAATTGCGGTATCATACAATGAAAAGGTTTACAAATTAATTATGTTTTAATTAAAATAATTAATGTTTTTTTTTTGTACAATTTTATTGTGCAAATAGGATGACAAACGGACAATATTAACAATAAAAATACTCAGTCTTTAAAGGTCATCGGTCTAGATAACCGTTGGCGAAACTGAAGTCGAAGTCACTTAGCCCTGTGACCTCGTCTTCAGACGGCGGGAAAACACAATCCAGGTCTACGTAGAGTTGTTTCTGGACTGTCAATTTGTCGACAATCTCGGCGAACGTCGGACGGTCCATGGAGTTTTCGGACCAGCATTCGACCATGAGCTGGTAGAGTCTGGGTGAAGCCCTCACGGGTTTCGGTAGACGACCCCCGCCGGCCAGGAATGAAGGTACTTGGTGGTTGCTCAGTTCAGCGTAAGGGAAGCCACCTGGAATGATATTAAAATTGTTTTAGAAACTACTCATTAAAAACCGGTCAACTACAAGTCGGACTCGCGCATGAAGGGTTCCGTTATTCCGTACCATTGTACGTACGTACCAAAAACCTCAAAAAACCACGTCCTTTTTATTGGAGACCCGTAATTTGTTTAATTTATTTTTTGTATTTGTTGTCATTAGCGGCAACACACTGAGAATTTTAACTCTCTAGTTATTACGGTTTATAAGATACAGCCCGCTGACAGACAGACGAGCTGGCAGACGGACGGAAGGATTGACAACGTACGGACGGACAGACGGGTGGACGCATACATCTATGTATAACATACTATCTATATATCCAGCAAAATCCGGTGACGCCGAAAGCCGACTCCAACATTTTTTGAAAAGGGTCGGCAAAAAAGTCTACTAAATAAAATATATACTGACAAAACATTGGTAGACTGGGTCATCCTCGTATTTGCTCTAAGATATGACAAAGTTTGAAGTATAGGTACTTAAAGCCAAATTCATAGACATAAAAAATCTTGTTTAGATAAATAATAAAAAAAAATATAAAAGTATTCAAGAAGACTCTTACCTAACGTGGCAATCTCCCATAGCAGCACGGCAAAAGCCCACACGTCGCTAGCGCTGCAGTACTGGGAGTGGAGGATGGCCTCTGGAGCCAGCCATCTTAACGGCACCGGCCGAGACCTGGTGTGGACGTACACCCCGGACCTGGAGAGCCCGAAGTCCGCGACCTTGAGGAGACCTGCGCCGTCGACTAAGATGTTGCGCGCTGCCAGGTCTCTGGAAATTGGTGGGGTTTGCTTTTAGTTCAGAATTTTAGCGTCATGGTATGCAAGCCAGCGACAGTAAAGATAATAATTATATTAGGTGTCCTAAAAAGTACGGACAAGCTTCAGTATCTAGAAGTACCCGAATCACCCCTATGTATGTTCCGCGTTTTGATACTTCTGTTAATTCTGTTTTAAACATTATACCATATCAGATTGCTTGTGTAGCAGTGTGCGTTTCTAATGAAATTGTTGGTAACTTTGGTTACCAATGAAAAACAAACAAAAAAATTTGTTGTTTTTCTTCGGTGGAAACCATAGACAATGAGAAGTGGAGAACCAACTTTACGTTACATAACTTTCATAAATTTGTCTCTATTCACCCACTGCGTCCCTATTTACCCCGTTCTATATGTATGTAGGTGCCTATAATAGTTATATAACCTATAGGTATTTATAATCGACCATAAGTACAATCTAGTTTGTATTACTGTAGTCTGTGATCTAGATCGACAATATCGCCCACTCAGGTAGGACCTACGCCATTCAGTAACTTGTTTTGACGAAAGCCTAAAAAATCACAAAGAACCCAGAAAAAAAGTTCAAAGCAATTTTAAGTAATTTTACCCGAATTAATTTCATTTAGGTAATTGTATTCTGAGCAGTACAAAACAAAATTCGTTCGCCCATGTAAGCTGCGGTTTATGCAAAAATGAACTTTGTTACAACCGCACAACATTCAAAGTTGAGGGATTATAAGCCGGATGATTCGCCAGCCTTGAGGTTTGTCTACTCCTAGCAACGGTTGCTAGGCAACGGCTAGAGCTGTATTCAGAAACAGCCGTTGTCTGCCTACTTTGCGATAAGGTTTTTATTCGATAAGAAATAATGTAACTAAAATATATATATGTGAAATTTCATATACGTTGGATATCGAATAAAGAAATATTTCCTTTTCTTAACAGAATAACTAGATAAAAGTAATACCGTCCACGAGTGCTATATTATTAACGTCCACTCAAGTGAAAACGCCTACAGGAATTAAGTAATTGTATTTCTCTGCTGAGATATTGCTATAATATTATGTTCAGGCGTATTCAAGTAGTCTATCTAATCTGTCACTTTCAATGATTACGAAATACTTTTAAACACACAAAAGCCCTTGTACCGTACCTATACAAATAAACATGATATAATATAACGTAAGTTAAACACTTCTCTAGTATTAATTGGTACGTGACCAAAAAGCCCTCAATATTAGATACGACAATGCTATCATCAAAACTAATTACTTAAATGGATGAATAGGATACGCAATGGACGTCACAGCCCAATAAATATTTATTATTTTATGTCATAATTCATTAAAAGGGTATTTAACGCGCTATGAGGTAACAAACAGATTTATTTAGCGTGAAATCGTGGTACCAGAGGTAGTATAATCCGGGGCTCCAAACCCCGGGAAAATGGCTATTGACGGCCACTTTTCCCGGAAAATCCCGAAGTTTTCCCGGTAGCGAACGATGCCGACCTGCGCGTTGGAAAATGAATTATTACGTCACGTCATATGACCTCAGAAACGATAGATTTTTTCGTTGTAAAACGGAGATATTTTTGTTACTACTCTTTTGTTTTAGACAAAAGTGTACAAAAGATTCGGATTTTAATTAAACATTTTATATCCATTTCAGATATATTTGTCCTTACGCGGGTCTGCTAAAAGTAATTTATTTAAGAAATAAGCTGTACCTTTTTACTCGATTGATGTTACTGTTGTGCCCCGTAAATATTCTCGTGTGTACATAAATTGTTAATAAAATAATAATAAGCTTCGGATGTGATGTAAGGAAAACATTGTGAGATCGCGATTAAGCTGCAAATGTATACCTACTCTACGCTATAATACCTATTTATTAGATTTTTTATTTAGTTATTTTAGGGTGGATTAAGGATTCTTGTTAGTGTGAGGTACGCCAGATATAATTCTTTTATGTTCTCCTAACCCTAGGATACACTCAGCCTGACCTTTTTTTAGTAGGTAGTTCTCCAATTGGAAGATTCTTGTGGTGTAGGTACAAATCATTTAACCACAAAGAGCTGATCTGAATTGAATATTAAATAAAATAGTTATAATTAAACTAACACATGGAATTCATTTCAATATTTTAAAACACCTAAATTAAAATATGTTACATATGGAAAATGTTAAAAAATATGGAACTTCGGTCATAAATATAAAAATGTTAGGGTCATAATTTGGTCTGCCGGAGCCGCGATGAGAATGCACAAGCGATCCCGCGGCTCTGGCTAAGGCAAGGACGGGACTGGGGCGTTTTTAGTCTCAAATCCCGTAATCTAAAAAAAAATGGGTTTTAATTTGGTAGGTAAGAAGGTAAGTAATCATTTTGACACAATCGTATCAAACTTGTAAATCCGCTTTGCGTAAGAACACGTGTAGATAATAATGTAAGTAGGTACCTATATAAAGACTACGTCTTCTATGATACAATTTTGATAAGCTTGAGATATTTTTACGTCGCATTTTTTTCTAAGGAAAATGTCTCTGAACATTGGTATTTTCAATTTCGCTAGGTAGCTGTAGATAACGTTGTGATTAAAGTAGCAAGATTATTTTTATTTTAGTAGCTATGTTTCGGAATAAAGTACGGTATTTTTAACATAATATTATATTTTATTTGACCTTTAGAAAATATATTTCGTAAAGTTATAGGTAGTCAGTCTTTCCCATGTTAATAAAAGAAAGCTATTTTCGACATTTGCCAGGAGACTATATCCTTATAATTATATAGAGCAAAGTCGGGATAGTTACACCATTTATAACTCAAGCATGGGTGGACCGATTTCCATGATCTTTAGTTTGTTGGAGTTGTCTCTGTCCCGGAATAACTATCAAAATATGTCTCACGGGAACGGGAATTACTTACGCGGGTAAAATCCCGCGGGTACAGCTAGTGCTAGATAAATGTTTGTATGTTTTCAAATTATAAATGTCTTTTTCAAATTATAAATGTCTATTACTCGAGACATTAGGACATGACCTTTTGCTCAACCACTCGTAGCCACCACAAAACAAATGACGGTAACTACCTACTCCGATTTCGAATTTATTATGCTTTCTATATTAAAAGGGTAAATAAGGGCTTAAAGTGTACAGTGTACCTACTTACACAGCTTAAGTTATATGCCAAAGGATCAAAGAGCACTTACCTGTGTGTAATCCCTCTTTCTTCTAAGTGTCTCATGCCTAGCGCCACTTGTAGGGCATATTCCCTCATTGTGCTACCATCCAACTGAAGTGCTGGCTCTGCTACATAATGGTCCTTTTTCTTATCACTATCTATATAACATTTGCCGTCCGAAAGGGCTGGATCTGAATCACTTAGGTTCGTGTACTCGGCTGAAAATAAAAAGAAGATCTTCAAATTACAGAGGTAGGTTCTCTGTACTACTTTATTAAATACAAGAACTTTGGAAAAGGTTATTCCTCTTTTGAACAAGACTTATCATTACCCAGTTATTTGTGGTTCTTATTGCTATTGAACGAGAAAATCCTTTATGTAGGTATATGTTTATATAATAGGTAAGTATTTCTAAGACATTTGAAGAGCCTAACAAAATATTAAGATTGAAAGACCTGAGAGTAATCATTGCTCACGTAAATTTCGTAGGCGCTTTTATCAAAGATTCGTTTATGTTACCGTAGGCGTAATCGGTATTAAGGATAAATGCTATGTGTAATTTCATGATACTTATTTAATACTTGAAGTACATAAATACAAAGAAAAAAATGTATCCTTTGAGTATTAAGTTTAATACAAATAATACAATATTTGTTAAGAAGAAAACTATAGATACTTAGTTAAGTACCTATCAATTAAAAAAGAATTACTTACATTCAGCTTCGGATGGCCTTCCCTGCGAGCTATCAACTCTTCTCGTAACAGTTGAAGCTTGACTCTCCTTCCTTCTTCCCCTAGCTGCCCTCAGTAGAGAGAGCAGATCTCCCCTCGGCGCGTGCTCCAGCAATGCAATGAGAGGCGCACGCCGCGTGCAGCACGCAATCAGCCGGATCACGTGCTTGTGGGAGCCGACGTGCTTCAACATTACTATCTCCCGGAGGAAGTCTTGGACCTCTTCTTCTGTTACTTCTTCTGTGGAGAAGAGTATCTATGTTAAAGGTTGGATACGAGGCCTTTAAGTCTATTCCCGAAGATATATGACGTAAAGTTGTGGCTAATTAAACCAAAGTAAAAACGAAATAACTAATCTTTGTGGTGATGAAGAATGGTGACTATTGTGTAGTCAGATAGAATTTATTTTTGATATTTAAGAATTTTTGAACATAGTTGCTAGTTACAGTTTTTAATATGGTTTCCTTTACTATAGAGAACGTAGAGGGGATAAAAAGGAAGACGAAGACCAAGATCTTTGATGGTCGGTTTGGACGTGTTCGACGTGCACACTGGTTTTTAAGGTATCACTAGCTCTGAGGTCCCTTGTTCGATCCCCGGACAGGCCAATGTAGAAAACTACTTTTCTACGTTGTTTCGGGTCTGGGTGTTTGTGGTACCTTCGTGGTCTCTGATTCCATAACGAAAGTGTTTTAGCTACTTACTTTAGGTTCAGAGCAATATATGTGATGTTGTCCACATTATTTAAGAACTCGTATATAATTAGTAAGATAAGAAAAGAATTGGCGTTTGGACGTTACCAAGGCGTTAACGCGTTAATGCTTTAACTACAACAGCCTAGCTATTAAGATAAGAAAGAGATCTTACTACAATCTCAGAGCCTTACATATTACTAAAAATTATCTTAAAATTCAAACTCGTTAATTACAAAGCTACTGCTACTTTCGAGTGCCTTAGTTATCAGAAACGAATATATCAGTGAGATTATTTGAGATCTAATAAATAGAGTCTATTTCCAAGTTGAAACTCGACTCCATGAAATTCTATTTGCATAATTAGTCTCATTAAAAGATCGTGATAAACACTGGAAAACCATTGTAGAGCCTACTTAGAGTAGAGTTAAGTGCGCGGAACTAAGTTTGTATGGCTAATTCTAATTAACCGGTCGTTAACTTAAAAATGAGCCTAAATTGAGTGGAGTTTCAAAAGGTTTGTTTTAATTGCGTACGCGTTGAGCGCATAAATGTTTATGTATGTATAGTGGAAACATCATTTGAGTACCTATTGTAGAATAAAAATATTCTTTGTAAATATATTTTGTTATTTTTAAATACGTAAACGTGTGAAGTTTAAGATAAGGTTCTAATTGACAAAGGCATCCTAGATACAATCAAATAAGAAAATTAAGTAATACTGACCTGAAAAAGCAATAAATATTTTCAACAATTTTTATTTAAAAACCAAACTACTGAATCAATTTTGACAATTTGATTTAGATATGGGACCACCTCTTAGGATATTATATCTCTGAGGATAAGCTATCGATAAAAAAAGGATTTTTTTATATCGATCTACAATGCCGAAGACATCGCGTAACAAACATAAACAAAACAAATACAGTACTGAGAATCTCCTCTTTTTAAAGTCGGTTAAAATGATCTCTAATACCAGAGAGGTCCTGGAGATGCGATACCAGCTTTTTAAATGGGTTGGAGGTTTATCAAAAGTGGGATTATAGCAATTGCAGACTTTTAAGATACTGTGTCACCTATTTATTAGAAACTAGCTGTTTCCCGCGGCTCCGCCCGCGTGGATGTCGGTTATCGCGGAAAAAAGTAGCCTATGTCCTTTCTCAGGCTCTAGACTATCCGTGTACCAAATTTCATTAAAATGGGTTCCGTATTTTTGGCGTGAAAGCGCGACAGACAGACAGAGTTACTTTCGCATTTGTAATATTAGTAAGGATTAACTTATAAAAATAGTCTGTACGAGCTATGTATAAAAAGTGCATAAGTTTTGAAAACAAACATTAAGTTTACGTAAATACAGATTTATAACTGATGAATGAAGAGATTTCCTAGCCAGTAATTTGAAGGCAAATTACCAGCTTCACATAATCTAAGTTTTATACAGTTCAAGAGTGCATCTATGAGGAATAACTGCACTTTCATTTCCTAGACGTGTTTATGTAATAATATTGTTGTGAATGTAAATTGTTAATCATTTGCCGTCTGCCGAAAATTTGTGATGTGATTCGTGAACAATGACTAATAACTACTGCCATTGCTTTTACTCGAGTCGAGACATACTTATAATAAAAAACCACACGATCTTTTTTATTTTTTAGAAGAGTTTTACGCAATTAACCTGAGCGCAGGCTTTGACTGCTTCACCGGACTTTTGGCGAGAACCTTAAGGGCCTCCAGTCAAATAATTATTGTTGACTGGCCTGTTCACTAAATACTATCTATATTATAATCACTAACCACTAGAACAACAGGTCTAGTGGTTAGTGATCCTGACTGCTAAGCCGGAGGTCGTGGGTTTGATTCTCACCCGAAACATATCATTGTGACGAGCATGATCATTTCTTCTGTGTCTGGGTGTAATTTCTTTATAATATGTCGTGTATTTAGGAGTATATAAGTATGTTTATCAGTTGACTGGTTGCCATAATACAGGCTCTGCCTAGGTTGATACATGGGAACATACAAAAATACATTTTTTTTCTCTTTATAATGTTAACAAAGAGTATATAAATAGATTTCTGCAAGAAATTGTCTGAACCAACTTGTACTTTCGATCTTCGCATAATAATATTTATTTTACATGTTTGCTCTTTTTATAATATAATCGGAGAGATGTTGTTTAACAAACATGGGAAACCATTCGTAACGAAGCGAGTAATAGCGTCTGATAAATAAATATGAATAACAAATGCAGTCATGCGTTCTGTTTTTTGAAGTTGGTTTCAAAATAAACTCAGTTTTACCTATGGGTTAGCATAGGTACTTAAAATAATAAAGAAAAATTGAATACTTCCAACAGAAGTACCGGAACAGTCTTTAAAGTTAGACGTACAATGCCTGTAATATGACGTAATGAATAATGCCAGCCTTCGTAGTTAAATTGCGATGGAAAACTATTTATCGTCCAGGAAAAATAGTTATTGAAAATAGACAATTTATTATATGTCATATAGATTGGGCAATAAAGTGCATTGACCTTTCGTCAGTCGCTAAGAGCAAAGGAGTCTTACATAATATAACGTAAATAAATGTAATAACTAAAAGTTTAACTTAAAATAAGTAGTTAACTTAAAAACTATTTATAATCCCTGTCATAAAGGTTTGTAACCGCTGCTTGACCACTGAAAGGTCAACGCACTTTATTGCCAATCTATGTGGCACACACTATAGAGTCTGTGCGGAAATAAAACCGTCTTAGGATTGAGGGCGCTGCTGTGTTTAATTACAGTATTTGTTATGTTAAAAACACTGTTTCGTCATCAAAGTGCGAGTTTAACATCTGGATATTTATAAAGTTACTATCTGTTGCCTGCAGCTCCGCCCGCGCAAGTGTCGGTTATCGCGGCAAGAAGTAGCCTATGTCCTGTCTTAGGATCCAAACTGTTCCCATAACAAGTTTTATCCAAATCGGTTGAGCGGTTTAGCCGACAAAGCGTGACAGACAGACAGACAGACAAAAAGGCAGAGTTATAGAGACCATAATGTTTTCAGATGCCGTATCCATAATTGTTTTATGGAATGATTTTAATCTATACTAACATTATAAAGCTGAAGAGTTTGTTTGGTTGTTTGTTTGTTTGTTTGTTTGTTTGAACGCGCTAAACTCAGGAACTACTGGTTCGAATTGAAAAAATATTTTTGTATTGGATAGTCCGTTTATTGAGGAAGGCTATAGGCTATATAACATCACGCTACGACCAATAGGAGAGGAGCATATATGAAAAATGTTGCAAAAATGAAAAACCGTTGAAACTAAAACACGCGAACAAAGTCGCGGGGGACAGCTAGTGATATTATAGGTAATGTTAGTTCCATTTTACGCCACGACGGTTCTCTTTGCGTCGACTCTATAGATTAGGTAGCGCACATATATAATTGCTAGTCTAGGAAGGAAAAGAGACGTGGTACCTACGAATTTTCTCACATGCAGAATTATTTAGTTTTTTTTCCTGATTCTACAATTTAGTTTGTGGTACCTGTAAGCATCTTAGCGGCGACCGTGATGGTTTCCCCTCCAGGCATGTCTAGTGTAGCAGCATGGACCCTCCCGAAGGCGCCACTACCGATCAGGGCTCCGAGGTGCACCCGGGACCTGCTCACCTCCCACTCATCACCACCTTCTTCTTCAACCTATATAAAGGAAGATTATTTAGCAGCCATTGTTAGATAGGAAAATTACCATTATTTTTTAATTTTCAATATTCTTTTTTCACGTAACCCAAAACTTATGACTATATACCTATTGATTTGTAATGTTGGATGACGTCACGATATCGTACGTTTTGTGTTACATTGTGACGTCATTTGCCCCCACTCCTAAACTTTAATTCGCTTTATCTCCTTAATTTTGAGTTGTTTCGTGAAAGTAAAAAATATAGTCTAATTTTTTTTTTCTATTTAACTTACGGACTAAATAGATTTTTATTTTTTATACCCAGTCAACATCACTATTACTATGATGTTGTAGGCTAGGGATAGAAAGATGAGAGCCATACTTTAGTATATTACTGGGAAGAAATAGCATTGAATAGCTAGTGAAAGAGGGTACAGAGATAGTAGAGTAGTCATAGGAACCCCTGTTTTTTAGCAGTAGGTAGTAGTAATATATAAGACTGAAGATGATGATAAAAACAGTCCTATAGGTAACGTCGAGACAAGGCCAAAAGTGAATGTTCAATAATAAATAGCTTTTTACAGATATTACATTTAATAAAAGCAGTATTCCATAAAAGACGAAGTCCGTCAAAAACTTGAAACAAATGAAAAATAACCCGCTCTTGTAATTAAGTGTATCTCTAATTAATTCACTCGCCGACCATAAAAGCTTTTGTTTTAAAAACAAAACAAGCGAAGTTATATAACTCTTTATCAATTAAAGTTGCTTCATTCACGCAACCTTTCTAAAATGTGTGTTTTGTTCAATAAATGAATTAAACAAAATATTTTTACCTCAAATTCTTTTTGCGTGTACAATGGGCTTTCTTCCATTTGACCTCGTGTCGGAATTTCATTATTCCTGTGGACAAAAACGTGCTTGTTTTAATATTTAGTCGGTATTCTTTTACTTATTTGTTATATTGTTCTATTATGGGGGAGTTTCATCTATTAAAATTAAATTCGGCTGTACGTTATTGATAGAGTTTTTACCATGAAAAATAGGAATGTAATACTATTTTATCATATAAACATAAGATTAATTTATATTTTCAAAATTAAAATCGTTGTTTCATTATCTTTATGTCACATCATCAAAAACGCTGACATCATTTGGTCGACTTTTTGTCGTTTGAAATCTTTTATAAGTATATAACTTTTCTGGAATCTTAAATGTTGAATTTTCTTAATTTAGCACTATAACCAATGATACGGACTAAGAAATATAATTTTTAGTTTTAGAAAAATCTCTAAAGGTCCTTATTTTATGCACTGCATATTGGACGTTTCTTTTTTTCTGCTAATATGACGTCACTCTATTTATCGTTTAATTTAAAACAAAAAATCGAATGCATATATTTAACAATAGCAGTTGAATATCGAATCTGTACGGTAGTTTTAAAACATATTTAAAAATATTGGAGAATAGCTTATTTTTTTGTAAGGTTTAGTTTGACTTCAATGTTGAATTTAATTTTGATTTATGTAAATTAATTATCAAAAAAGACATTCTATACTTTAGTTTTAAATGGTAAGATTTAAAATTAATTAGGTGCTTTATGGCATATATAGTCTAATACGACAGTTATTTTAAATCTGTGACAAAAAACATCGGTAAGTATGTAATATATCTTACTTAATAATCTGATAATTATAACGTAAGACACATAAAGAACTCCACGTGAGTAAACTGCGAACAAACGATATTGATCCACCTTGAGGAAAACTCTTATGTTTTCTTACATTGTTGTTATAAATAGATATTCTTTTTATTACTATTATATACGATTTGTATAATATCTTTCGTGAGGAGTATTCATAATAATTTAAAACAAAACGGTTTACTCACGTATACTCGGGATCGCCCGACTAGTTTCAGACTCAATAGGAGTCCCTAATCATGAGCTGACGCGGCGACAGTGATGTCGCGAGTCGAACTCACAAGTATTCGATTCGGGCGATCCCGAGACGTGAGTAAACCGTTTTGTTTTAAATTATTATATACGAGTCATAATCAGAGTTTTATATTTCTTTAATAAAATAGTCATGTTTTTATTTAAATTTGCGTCGAAAAGTTAAGATTCGGGGGTCCACTATAGATGATTTGCCAAAAAGCACTATATTTTGTTTGCATTATATATATTTTTTACACAATATGTTATTTTATTATGAAACTTAACTATATATATAAACATAAAAAATAAAAAATAAAGTAATCATAAAGCATATATTAATTATGTCGAATTCCTATCCACGGCGGGAAAAAACATCTAGGTATAGTGGATGTTTGAGTATGGATAGTAATTTTCATGTTTCCTAATATTTTTTTTTAATGTCCGCCTGGTAGATTAATGAATTTTATTGGACACGTATTTTTTCTTTTTCCTGCAAACAAAAAATGATCAAAATACAGAGAACGGAAATTTCGCGTGACGTCACTCCTCGCTACAATTTTTAACAAGGCGAGGTGTCATAAGCCCCTACTCCGAAACTTTAAAGCGCTGTATCTTTGTAATTTTTTATTGTTTTGATAAAAGAAAAAATACGTGTCTAATATTTTTTTATTATCTAACTGACGGACTAAATAGATTTTAACTTTTCATACCCAGTCAACATCCCTATTGGATCTTATAGAATAGCTCTGCAGAATCATTGCTAAAGGAACCACTATTTTCGTAAGATTTACAATGATCATCTGATTAATATCTTCTCACCATTTCCTACTGTATTCCCAATTACCTTGCAACTTCATCCAATTGTGTTGTTTGATCTCTATGTGGTAATACCATCTACGAGTATTTGTTTGTTTCGTTATAAAAATCCCATCGGGCCTGGATCTTGGGTTGCGTCAGAATGTGGCAAGCGGTACCGAATCTATCTCTACACGCAATAATGCGTTGAAGTGATGGGCGTCAACTTTATCGATATCGATATTTTTTATTAGACATTTAGGTGTATATTTTTGGAAATTTGAAAGTATGTTTCTAAAGAAAAATTCAGACAGATCAGTACCAACCAACATAATTTATTTATTTATTATCATTATATATATATTATAATATTTGTGTTGAACATTAATACTTAGTAATAAAAAGAAAATGTTATTTCATAATAATAATTTTAATGTTATATTATACAGAAAAAAGTAATACTGTGTGTAGTGTTTTAATCTTGAATTTTTCATCAGGATGATCTAATGATCCAATTAACCGTTGCACATTTTGAACAAACTAGTTTTATTTACTCAATATAATTGCATTTACAATATTAAAAAGTCAAGTAAGATACTTAGCAAACAAGCTGATGTTACTGACGTTAATAAGGATGTAAACATTTGTAAATCAGTGATAACTGTCTAGAGCCGGAGGCAACAGGTCTTTTTAAACAAGTATTATGTGTAATCGGGTGAATTAGGTAATCTAATTTGTTAAGCCACTCACATCTGGGTGTGAGTCGAGACGAAATTACTACACTTCACTTAATTGTATTAATTAGATTGTACGGAAATGTTTGCTTAATGCTTGGATATTTATTTGCTTTGAATGTTGCATGTGAGTTATTTATGCTGTTCTGTTTACAGAAGGCAATGAGTATTAACAACAAGTTGTATTAGTTAAAAACATAAAAAATCCGACTGCCCTGCTAATAAACATAGAACCTGCAAAGGCAGGGCTTTTAATTATTATGTATATTAGCACTTTTCATTTTAAATTACATTTAAACATTTAAGTTGCATAATTTTTTGTAAATCTTAATAAGTATAATCCTTTATTTTGATATCCTACCATATGAAATATTAACGACTTACAATTTAGCGCCGAAATTCCAACATTTTGTTTATATTTTAAAACACCTAAGAATTTTAAGTCACTGAGACCAATATTTAGGTAACCTAACTGTCGAAATCAGTCCCGGTCTCTGGAAAATATGACGGGGTAATAAAATATACAAACAAAATACGCGGAAAAAAAATATAAGCAGCATAAATATGGCCCGTCCTTGGCAGTCGAGTAAAAATTATCGATAAAATTCAAGAGCTTTCACATTACTAAAAGGTCATAAGTCGTAGGTCGAATCTTGCGCATATGAATACTTCATGACGTAATATTACGTAAATGTAACTTACTCTATGCCCGTACACGTACTTAACAAACTTTTATAATAAAGTGGAAAAAAGAAAATGACATCAAAAATATTAATGATTTTATATAAATCAACCGCAAAGATGACGTTAAATTACAAATGCAGCGATATATTAGCTTTAAACGATTTTGAATCTTAACTGTATAGAAATAAGACATTACGGATTGTTGATCAAATAAGTACGTTTTATATTGATGTGTTTTGGTAAGCCTAGCAATTTGTCTGTTATATTCAGTTAAAACAAATTACCAAACAAGTGCTTTATTGAATTTCCAGTTTTTTTTATCTACCGGTTTGTGTAAGATGTAGCTTCGGTGGTTACGTGAAACTGTAAGTGGATCACCTCATCATTGCTTAATGATGATAAGAATCTGTACAATAAAATAAATTATTGTTCAAAATATTTATTGAAAAAAAAAAGTCGTATTTTTTTAAATCGACTCCCGTATTTCACGTATTAAGGATTTAATATTTGTTGCGGCCAGTCGGGAATACTTAGAGACTTGTGAGGGCCCATGCAGTAGATTGCACGAATCGCTCGATTTTGCTAAATTAATATATTCTCCACATCGCCTGCAGAGCCACACAGCTGAATGCTGTTTGAGATAATACTTTGATAATACGGTCTATTCCACTTTGATCACTTGGGTGATAATACCTGGGTGGTCATAAGCGACTCCGATAAAAATATTATTAAGGTAGGTATCCTAAAATCACCTATAAATATAATTGCGAAATAAAATAATTTGTTAACAGTTGGTCAGCTCAGTTAGCTGACTAATTTTCCGAACCGCAAATGCAGCTGAACTTAACCTTTTAGACAATGTTGTTATGTGATAACCGCACTGTAATCTAGAGTCTGTTGTTATACCAAGAAATACCGTTTCGTACAATAAAATCAAGTTTATAGCCGTCAAGCATGAGATTTAAATCTGGATCATCTGAATGCCCGTCAATCAACGTCTGTTAATGCGGGTTAATGTGGTAATAATACTTCTTTTGCTAAAATATGCCTATCGGTTACTCGAAAGTTAAGCAACAAATAAATAAGCAATTTTTATTCTAATTAGGGTTTGGATTTGACAGGAATATGCTTTGAGCCGACTTTGAGCCGACAGAATTCGTGTTAGAATTTATACTTAGGCCCCACGCACACAGACTGCTTAAAGAAGTCGGCATCGACTGCTTCAAGCTGCTACTACATGGTGAACTATAATTTTTTATGGCCCACACACGGACCAGTAGGTAGCAGTACCGTCGATATTTTCGCATAAACGTCTGTCGTCACACGGAAAATCACAAAAATCAGTAAACGAGCGTAGTACATAGCATTAGCTAAAAACGTGCTTACGCTTGGCATAAGGGGCTACTAGCGATGCGCACGCTCTATGCTTTATGTTTACTCTAAGGTCTAACAATAGTTTGTGTATAGGCGGCTGGTTTATGTACCCATTTCAACTTTCTATTGTTTTCAGAAATGAACTAATAAAACACTATTTGTAATTCACCTAAATGTTACAAATAATAACTACTCTGGAACAACAGTTCTATTTTGATGAACTTTTCTCTTTGAAACAATCTGGTCTGACTTTTGTAATTTAGAATTCTAACCCTGATCCTCGCAAAGGTTACACGTGTAAGTTTCAACGTGAATATAACCTAGATAAATAGACGTTTCTAGATATATTTTAGATCAAAGATAAATTTTTGGCACTAAGTATAATGCTTCGTTTAAAGTATTTAATAATATAGAATTTCAGTGCTTTGAACTTCGCTCCCAAATTCTGTACGTATTTCCCACGGTTAGTAATCGTGACAATTTATAATAAGGACCGCAAGATATTTTGAACAGGTAAAAGAGACATGAAGCTGGGCTGGTCATATTAGTCGCAAGGGCCCGATAGATGGGCGAGAATTGCTAATAAGTGGGTACCTAGAGCCGGAACTCGAAGACGGGGTAGGCCGAAAAGACGCTGGTCGACATCGATCGCTATTTGCCGGATTTTGTGGGAAGCGTCTCCAGACAGAAGGGCCTGGAGCAAATTGGGGAAGAAATTTTGCCCAGCAGTGGGACACCTAAAAGTTTATATTAAAAAGGCACATAATATTTTTTGGTACACAATAAATTATTGAATTGAAATAAGAAAACATTTGTACATTTACACTATACACCACATCATAATATTTTACCATGATACGACCAACTCATATAGATTTAAAAAACCCGTCGATTAAACTGCATACGTTTAAACCCATAGTTAGACATAAAAAGTAAAATCATCGAACTATTGCATAAGTAACATCCACAACCAGTCTTGATCCTTGTAATTCATATCCATTTACGCGACCAGTCCAACTATCTAGATCAGTATCGATTCGTCGCCACTCACTTGCCCTTTGACTTAACATCGAGATTAAAATATAACGTCTAAGATATAAGCGATAGCGGGGCGATTTTAATGTGTCATGTCATTAACCAGTACCTGTTACTTTCAATGATTGCAAGTGAATTGATGGGTTTAGATTGCATTTTCCCAGAACTGCAATGTGGGTGATGGCGGTAAGTGATATATTATGTATTTATGTGTAAACAAGTAAATGGCTAGCTTGAAGTTGCATTCTATGAATACGTAATAACGGATAGGTTATTTTATTTATATTTAAAGTA
The DNA here is from genome assembly GCA_932294365.1 of Diachrysia chrysitis. NCBI lineage: Eukaryota > Metazoa > Arthropoda > Insecta > Lepidoptera > Noctuidae > Diachrysia > Diachrysia chrysitis. The sequence continues at coordinate 10,165,149 of OW028654.1, read as the reverse complement.
CTTAAAATAGATTATAATGCAATACGATATTAAAATGTAGTATGTCAATGCTATTTAATATGCAGATAACTGAAAAAAAACTAATTTAATATAAATAACGCGTAAAGGATTTTACCAACGCCTAATAATTTTATCAAAGGAATATTTTTTAATTTTTTACAGATCTTCCATACAAAATCTGTCAAACGTCTGTCAGATGTCAAATCCAGTATGCCTAATACTGGATTTCAAGAAAAAGAATTATCTGGCCTTAGTAACATCATAAATGATTTATAACCTGCTAAGCGATGGATATAACATAATACGTATGTGTAATGTGTATATATACATAATACTTACGTAAACATAAATATACAAAATATTATCAAACATTATTAAATCCTGTCATTCTCAAACTTTTGGTGTAGCAGAGGGTCAAGTATCTTTGTACACTTCGACTTGGCCAAGAGTGCTTTAGTGCGTTTCTAATATTAAGAAAGCATACGTATCTATACTAATATTATAAAGCTGAAGAGTTTGTTTGTTTGTTTGTTTGAACGCGCTAATCTCAGGAACTACTGGTTCGAATTAAAAAAATCTTTTTGTATTGAATAGTCCGTTTATTGAGGAAGGCTATAGGCTATATAACATCACGCTACGGCCATTAGGAACATAGATGAAAAATGTTGCAAAAATGAAAAACCGTTGAAACTACAACATGCGAACAAAGTCGCGGGAGACAGCTAGTCAATTATAAGAGGATCAGTCAGACTATATTTATTAAAAAAATGGTGAAAAGACGAGAGAGTTTTGACATGGTTTTACGTTGAACACCATGGTTTTTAAGTTGTGATTACGATACTTAAATAAATACGAATTGCATTATACGGACTGCCACTCTTAGAGGAATAAATAAGTAAACTATAGAGCGCGCATATCGAGTATGAACTGTTAGGATTAGTATGAACATGTAAAATCGTATAATTGTGTCAAAACAGAGCGCACCGTTTTATTAAATTATTTCAAAACCCAATATTACCTTAATAATATCGGAACCGTCGACATTTTTGCATGCACGTCTATCGTCGCAAGGAAAACCACATAAATCAGTAAACTTTTTAAAGTTATTATAATTAGTATATTCACAGTCTTAATTAATTATTTTAAGATATCATTGACAATCGCCAATTGCCAATAATTAGATTGTGAAATCGCCGACACGCAAATGAGCAAGCGTGGTGATCAATGCTCGTTTCTTCTGTACATGAGAAGAGCGCCCAGCAGTGGGACATTTATGGGTCGGTATTAATGTATATTATAAAAGGATACGTAAAATGTTATAAAATATTAATAATCATACAAAACTATATAATCTCTATCAGCCTCTAACTTGTACCACACATGACAAGTGACAGCGCTACGATTACGCATGCGTCGTGAGCGCAAGAATCAGATGCGCCTGCGCACCTTCTTGACCATTTTAGGTGAACGCTTACGTTAAGGGCAAAGTTGCGTAATATCTAGCTTTGTTTGTGAAAGGCTATTTCTTCATTGAATATTTATTTGAAAGGATAATTATTGAAGAAATGTACTGCGGGGAATGGACCACTCATATACAGAAAATACATTGATAACACGACGTAGCAAATTGTAAAAATATTATTATAGTCTCGAAAAGCAGTCGATATCAAGAATATTACGATCTGATGATATTTCTTGGAATAAATGGCAAATTAGAATTCTTATTAATACTATCTTTAGGCAGCTTCGTCCTAGTCGATATGATTTATATCATTATACTTCCATAATATAATACTAAGCTATCTGATCTGTCAGTTAACATACAAACTTACAAAGTTTACCATTTTATAATATTAGTAAAGAAATAAAGAAATAAATATAAAAATTCATGGAATCATCAATTAATAAAGTGTAAATGAAGCCATAATATTACGTGATATATTGTGCCGTATTACACAATAAATAGCTTTCTATGGAGAAAACATGAGAATGTCTTAGAGATAGTAAAAAAATATAAGAGAATAAAAAAACATCACATATTGTATTAATAATATCGAATGTTATTTGAAAAGATTTCGTGGGACCGCATTTGATGGGTTTCCCTTATTTGTAGGGTCACCACATATGTGATCCGCTGGCCCTTATTGGCCGGCGGACCCGCGGTTGGTGCGTGATGAATTGCAAAGCATTGCCACGCACCAACACAACACGCGGATGACGTAGCACGGCGGTTCAGGTTTAGTCAGTAAGAGTCTGACACTACCCGTTCGCTCCCCCGAGTGAGCGGGTGTCCATGAGGATTCCCCCGCCCAAACAAAAAAAAAAAAAAAAAAAAAGGGTCACCACATATAGAGGAGGATAAAATACCAAGTAAAATTAAATGAAATACCAATAAATATTATCAGTAATCAATTTTAAATAGAATTGGTTTAATACTTTAATGGTATCGTAAAGCTACGTTTACGCAACGACATTGGAAATGATAGTAGATAATATATAATTAGTGCGCCATGGTGCGCTATTAAAGAGTGACAGCTGTCACTTTACGTTTAGTGCCTCTAGCTAATATTTATTACGCATGCCATTCATAACTACAAGCATAGTTATATCGATCCCTGCTTGGAACAAACATTTGTGCGATTAATAAATATTTGTACAAAATCTGGGTATGAAATAAGGTTTTGAAACCCTGTGATAAAAAATAGGAGTGTTGTTGTTGACCCGCCAGCTTTTGACGTGTGCTTGATTTTATCGAATTTGGTAATTTTGATGGTCATGATATCGATACGTTTTATCTCTGACGGTTAACTAAATGTTTCCTTGGTTTAATTCTGATTTTTAAAAGGGCTATAATAACATAACTCAGAGTAATGTAGATCTTTATAATTAAATGTAAATGTAATCTGTGGCGAATAATATTTTTTTTCTTTTCTATTTTTTATAAACTACTCCGCTATAGCGAAATCTGTGTGTCGCGAGGGATTTCATAGACATTCAAATCACATACACAAAGAACACCCAGACTTAGAACAAGTATTTGTGGATCACACAATTGCTTGGAACATTCGGGGATCGAACCCGCAGCGCGTTGCGCACAGCTATAGTAAGCGTGGTAACCTGTAACACTGGGCTATCGGCTAAAAAAGTCATTAAAATAACATAATCTACACGACAATTCATTCGACCTCACATCAGTGGCAAGACTGACATTAACAGCATCTTTATTCTGACGCAGTAGGGTTGATTTTTGTTACTGTTAACTTATTATCACTATCTTGTCAGTTCAGCATTACACCTTTGTGCGTGAGGGATTAATACGCATATTTTATTAGTAGGTCGGGCCCGGATTACTGTTCCCTTAAGGGCTTAGAGCTAGAAACTGGTTATTAAAGTATTATTTTAATAATAAAACCAGTTGTAAATATTAGGTAATTATCGTCTGTTATGTAGGAGTAAAAGTTGTTTTTTTTTGACAAGCTTTAATTTTTTTATTATAGTTTTTACACATATGAATATGACTGACAGTTCTGAAATACTATTAACTTAATAAATAGACGAACTTAGAAAACCACGAAAAAAATTGATAAAAAAAAACATTGCCAACGTATTTTTTTATCTTTTTTACACCAAAGCAATTAGGTCAAATCGGAATTTGTTGTTCAAAAGTTGTACAAATATTTAAATTATGAGTAACATGAAAAGTTGCTTAGTTTACGAGGCCTGTCAATGGGAAAATATTAGCATAGAAAATAAAAGTTGAGGTAATATTTCACAGATGAATAATGGCAAGTTGTTATCTCTTCAGAATGTCATTAATCTTTTATTTGTGGTTTCCATCATATATTATGATGGCATGCTTTACATATTATGTTGGTAAAACATGATAGTTGAATATCATTATGAGAAAATTAATTACACTAACTTAGGAACATCCTATTGTGTTATGTAAGATGTTATTTTATTTTGTGTTAGGAATAAATATGTTTGTCTTCGCAATTCCATGGTAACCCTACTTTAGTAAGAATATTGATTTAAAAAACGTATCATTTCCTTCCGAGAAAAAGCCGTTATTACACTGTTGAACTTATCATCAGGTTTAAAGTTGTGTTCATACAAATGTAGTATCAGTTTACATTAACGTTTATGTAACATACAGTAAATTACTGTTAAGTATGCCATTTGGCTGATACGGGATAATAGGGTAGTGGTGTTTCGAAAGCAGACATACGGACGATCGCTATAATCTTTGACATATAATAATCACATTAAAGACTAAATAAGTATAAAAAAAAATGCGTGTCTGTTAAGTCGGTTTACGGACGATAATTTTACGTGTTAATGTCACAGGCCAAACGCTTAGGCCGATCGTGCCTCTCTATCGCTTGTTCCGCGCTCTCGCTTGCACGCTCGGCTCAGGCGGAACGTGACACATTTTCGTGCGTGCAATACAGTGGAACATAGAACCCGATACTATCGGAATTCGGTTAATAAAAATGTCAAAGCTGTGTAGGTTTTACTGGCGACGTTGTAAAATAAACGTTTAATACCTTGACTATTTTAGTGCGAGATAATTGGTCTACAAATACTTGAATAAAGATCTTTTGACTTTGAGAGCCCAGGTTTACATCAAGAACGATTTTTTCAAACGATATATTCAAATTTAAATTTATAAATTCGACAGGTTTCCTACATCGGTGGCACCACACACAAACTGTGTAACGTGATCAAGTGTTATAAGATAAGTGATACTTAACCTGTCTTAGCATACTTAAATCTCCTTACATAAATGGACAATTGCTGTGTCCTCTTGTGAGTTCATAAAGTCAACATTATACCACTTTCTTTATGACCGCATGTTTTCTTTGTCACACCTTATTACGAATAAGGATGCAAGTAGAGTTTATTGTAAACTTGTTTGGCATGTTGACTTGTTTTAAGGTAGTGTGTATATATTCAAAGTTTGTAGTTTGATGTTTTTTTGTTTCTTGTACTTTTATTTGTTTTTTACATGTTTTTGTGTATAATAATGTTGCTGTCATACCCAATAAAGTTGTTTATTTCTAAGTAATTAAATTTCAAGATAGTAAGAAAAGCTACAAATACTAGTTATATATAGAACAACAGAATGCATACTCTTCTAATGATACCGGCCTATATGAGCACAGGCCTCTTTTCATGAAGAGAAGAAACTAGCATTGATCACCACGCTTGCTCATTGCGGGTTGGCGATTTGAGATTCCTATTTTTAGAATACAGGTTTCCTCGCGATGTTTTCTCTCCCCAATGGTCAATGATGTCTGAGAATAATTAAGAAAGCATATAACTTTGATAAAGTCACATTGGTATTTGCCTGTAATAGGTTCGAACCTGCAACGTTGTGCACATAAGAGAATTCATTGAACCGCTAGGCCACCACGACATTAAATACACTTAAACATGATATAAGCACCTTTAAAGATACTTAAACAATATAAATAGCTTGTTTAACCTATCAACATACAATAAATGTGTACAACAAAACAAAGTTCCTACTTAAAGCGAATCCGGAAGGATCCATTGTGTCTTGGAAATCCGGTGCGAGCTGCGCACGCGACGCTTTGTTGATCTTGTCACATGAACTGTGGACATTCATCTTGATAACACATACATAGGTAAGTGTGTGTGGGTTTGTCGCGTGTATGACAAGTGTGACAGATGATGGAAATCAAAATTATTTTATTTTAATTTCTTGTAGTGTATGCAAGGCTTGTAGAAATGTAAAATGGCTCCAGTTGGGCACGCGTGGTCATTATTAGATATTTCGATTTTATTTATTTTTGACTTGTAGACATATGTATGAATAAGCGGGACACAAGGCACAAAACAACTCAATATTTTATTAAATTTATAATGAAAAATTTTAAACACACAAACAGATTCAAAAATTTAAGATTGAATCAATTTACACTTGCTACTCACACTTGACGATTGATTCTCTAAAGATAAACATAATGATTTGTTATAGATTCTTATCTGAAACTTAAAGAATTTAGTTTCATAATTAAAAAACAATGGCTTGTATTTATTTGTCTATTAGGTCATTGATACCGAATTTGGAATTTATTAAGAAATATTCAAATTTAATACATTTGGAAACAGTGGTAAACGAAACGGAATGTAGTTAATTTAAATAAGTTTATTTTCTGTAATTAATTGGATACTAAATAAATAATTAATTTCTAATATAGTGTAAAAACCCATGAACTGGTTCACCATATGAGTGAAATTTATTCTATTATTATTATTTTTTATACACTTATGGCCTTATTTATAATAAAACATTGTTAGAAATTGATTAGCAATCAGAGAATTTGAATTTAGATCTTACTTAGCAATTGAATCCGTCGAGATTTTTATAAATAAGGCCATTATTCTTCATTATCTATGGCCAAAAGCGAACTAATAGAGAGCTTAATAAAATAGGTATTCATATAATCGACAGATAACACTTTTGTTTGTCTGTTTATGGGTATTAACTAGGTACCTACACTATAAACTTATCCAGTATTGTCGAGCGAGTCGAAAAGGGAAGGTAGAGCCTGTTCAGCTCAAGACTGATACAGGGACACATAGTACCTATCCAACTAACAAAAAGAAAAAGATAATGCTTGCGTTAAACAAATACTTCATATGTTTATGTGTCCATATTGTCCAAGGGCGATAATTAAATTTTTACTAAACATATTTGTGTAGGAGAAACAATTGAAATATATCGATAAATTTTCTTTTATATTTTGACTATTACATTGGTGTAAATAAGACAACTTAATTATTTTTAAGCAACAAAATCTGTCACAATCGTTTGTTTAAATATTACAAAACGAATGACAAAGTAAATCTCGCCGCATACGATTAACACAAATAAATTAATATAATTAATTGCATTATTTAATTATACAACTATCGTGAGTATATGTTAATAGCTTGTTTCATTTGCATTAGATTCCCATTAACTTGGTCTCATACCCAAAATGTAACGATTTTCTAAATTTAATAATTTAATTTATTTTTGGACACAATTCATTTGACGTAATATATAGTTTTATTTAAATAGTTACATTTCTTTAATCCAAAGGTTGGCAGCGTCTCTACTTTAAAGAGACATTCTACGCTATTAAAAGTGAAAGTATATACAATAGGTTACTTCAAATATACCATTTAGCACTAGAGATGCGCCGAGTACGAGATTTACCGAGTATTATTCGGTTTTAATTTACTCAGCCGAATAAACAACGTGAAAACTGTTCTTGTTCTCGCTACACGTGCGCGACCATAATTCATACATGTCACATTACACCTATTATTTTATTTGTTGTCAACAACAACAATTACAAAGGCTACTTTTTAAATAAATAAGTGAGACTATTATTGTCAATATTACTAGTAAGTCGAACCGAGTTAATCGAAATTATATAAAAATATTGAAAAAGACGCCGAGTATGCAGAGTAGCGAATAATAAACGAGTACTCGTCGCATCTCTAAATAGATTAGATAATAAAAAGAATATTTAAACTACCCTGTAATTTATCACAATAATAATTATTATGATAATAATATTGGATGTAAATATTATAAAGACTTAGTTCATACGAATATTTTATTTGTGTTATTAAGTAAGTTTAATGAATTAGAAGTTATGTCCTGTTCTATTTATCTGTGCCCGAAGGGTCCACAATTGTACCTATATTTAAGTTTGAACACCTAAAAACTCACTTTGAAGAATGCGATAAAGTTTCGAGTATTGAGTAATCTTAAATGTATTTCAAATCGCTAAGGTAACATGTAAGCGTTTGATCATAATTAACCTCAAACAAAAACAAGATAGGTACAGTCAACAGCACGAAAGTGTTCACTTTGTATTATAATTATTTAAATTTAATTTTATCAAATTTTATTTACGTTATAAGTTTTAATTTTAATAAAGCTTAAGTTTTTGTATAAATTGTTTATGGTGACTGTATATACAAATACATTTTACCAATTATTTAAAACAAGAAGGTTTACTCACGCCGACTAGAGTCGACGCGAGTCGAACTGGTCAGTTTGACACGCAACACCACCGCCGCCGCGTCATCTCATGATTAGGGACTCTTATTGAGTCTGAAACTAGTCGGGCGATCCCGAGAATATGAGTGAGTAAACCGTTTTGTTTTAAATAATTACGAAAACTCCTCACGAAAGTTATTACACAATTCGTATTATGTTTCATTTTCGTTCCTCGTTCTTACTCTTGCTGCTCATGTGTGGTGAACTGTACAGACATAAAGAACGTCCAGTCTAGCACCTAGGTAACCTAGGTTCGAAAGTATCATTATAACGGGTCAAAACCAGGTCAGATGCAACGGCGGAGATTTACTTACGCAACTCAACAGCCACAGCTTAAGAATTTCCTGCTTGCAAAATTTTAGTTTTGTAAATCACGCCAATGTATGGAGTTCCGCCCACGAATCGTATTTAAATTAAACTACTTAGTATTTAGATTATGTGCTTATTAGGAGCTAGACTGAATGTGTGTTTGTTGCATTATATTGGCTACTAGCTGTCCCCCGCGACTTTGTTCGCGTGTTTTAGTTTCAACGGTTTTTCATTTTTGCAACATTTTTCATTTATGCTCCGCTCCTATTGGTCGTAGCGTGATGTTATATAGCCTATAGCCTTCCTCAATAAACGGACTATCCAATACAAAAAGAATTTTTCAATTCGAACCAGTAGTTCCTGAGATTAGCGCGTTCAAACAAACAATCAAACAAACAAACAAACAAACAAACTCTTCAGCTTTATAATATTAGTATAGATTAACCCCTATTTTGTGGTTTAAAATGGATGGACAAATTATTATTGCTGTCGTTTTTGTTAACTTGAGTAATAAAGCTGTTATTATGTAAGCTGATACGATAAACTTGCCATATTTTGTAATGTTGGTATTACGCTATTAACTTTTATAGAAGTTCATCATAATATGATAGTAAGTAGGTACTAGTTTTTTCCAAGAAAAAACCGGTTAAGTGCGAGTCGGACTTGCGCACAAAGGGTTCCTTATCGACCTTATCTATAAAAACAGCAAAAAATCACGTTTGTTGAATGGGAGCCCGCCTTAAATATTTGTTTTATTTTATTTAATAATTTATCCTTAAAGTAAATATATTATTGAAAATTTCAACTGTCTAACTATCACGGTTTATAAGATACAGCCTGGTGAGAGAGGGACAGACGGACGGACAGCGGAGTCTTAGTTTTACCATTTGGTTACAGAACCCTAAAAAAGGGTGAAATCAATGTTAAATACGGGTAGGCGTTAAGTTTTTTTTTATAGTGTTCTACGCAGTTAGCCCGAGCGCAGGCTTTGACTGCTTCACCGGACTTAAGGGTTAGGTGTTACTATTTATTATCTTCGTATTAATTTAAATGACAGCTGTCTGCAATTAGCAAAACATTTTTGACCTTATTAATAAAAATCTCGACGATGATTAGCAGATTCTTATTTCAATTTTTCTATAGAGAAATTTAATTTAGAAGTTTCTTAGCAATTGCTAATCATCGCCGAGATTTTTATAAATGAGGCCATTCATTTTTTAATTATCGTTATTCTAAGTGATTCTTATGTGACAAAATAAAAACTACATTCACTATAACTCAGCAGTGGTTGATTCTTGAAATGATGACTATTAAAATTAAAATGGGCAAATGGCCTATTCGTAGTTTTATTTATAGGATATTTTTCCGTCTGAAATATTGAATACGTTTATATTCATGTTTCCAATGTCAAGCCTAGGACATTCGTTGCCTGTCTACTTTCTATCTGCTTATCAATCTTTTGACGTAACTTTCGTAATAAAATGCTTTATTTCTATTCTTTATATTGTGAGTAGAATACCGATGTTTATATCAAATAAATCTTTTCAATATTTATGAATTAATGAAAATATCTATCACTACATATTATAAAACAAAGTCCTTTGCCGCGTCTGTCTGTCTGAACGAAATACTGAACGGATTGCCATACAGTTTTTACCAATGTATAGAGAAATTCAACAAGAAGGTTTGTGTGTATAATTCATTAATATTTTGTCTTCCAGTGCGAAGCGGCGGGTCGCTAGTAAAATATAAATTGTATTAATTGATGATACTTTAGTTAGTCATTACACCATTATCATACATGGGCACGTGGTCAAAATCTCGCTACCATCCTTGCGGACTATTCTATGTCACGATATGATTGTATAGAATTTCATTTTTTAATAATTCTCGGGGTATATAAAATTGCTGATAATGTTTGGCAAACTACTGCATTACGACCGTACCGTCAGTCATTCCCTTCGCGTAAGGTTAGTCTATGCATTATGTCTAGAAGTTCTTCTAAATAGTTTGACTACACGGATAGCTGAGTGGTATAATTCACCACGCTAACTACCAATGTGCGCAACGTGCTGCAGGTTCGATCCTCACACAGGACAAACATTTGCGTGATCCACATTGCTTCCTCCAAATAATATCTTGGGACAACTCACACAGGGCCATCTGATCCCAAACTAGGCAGAGCCTGTATTATGGTAACCAGACAACTGATAAACTTACTTATATATTTTTCTAAATAAATACATATTATAGTTTAATTACACCCAGACACAGAACAAATGATCGTGCTCATTACACAAAGATTTGTCCTGCGTGGGAATCGAACCCACGACCTCCGGCTTAGCAGTCAGGGTCACTAACCACTAGACCAACAGGCCCGTCATGGGCGTCTGGGTGTTATTTGTGTATGTGAATTGGATGTTTGTGAAACCCCCAGCAATACAGTGAATTTATTTACTAGTGCCGGAGACATTAATTTAACAAAAAAATATAATAATTACTAGCTGGTGGCCGGTGAGCTTCGCTTTACCTAAAAAAAATTACAATCCTACCTACATTTCAAAAGATAACAATCACTGCCACCAACTCCACTTATCCGGCACAAACGTAACTATGTTCGTCGGAGTGGTCATGTCGCCCTGTGTTCAAAGTTTCATACCAATTAGGCTAAAGGTTCTCGAGTTTTAGGTGAAAATACACATGCTCTTTTACATATATATATAGAAAAAAATGCGAGAAATAATGAACTAACAACGCTCATAATCATCAGTGACATCTACACCACGTTTTCAGTTTCTATACTTATGACAATTAGCTAACATAGTCGTGATTGTTTAGTAAATACAAACAACTCACTATTCCGGAACCGGCTATGTTAGTGCATTGTTTAAGTTTCTCTAGTGAAATGCCTAAAGTTAACGACCTTTGAAGTGCAGTTACATCTTTATAGATGGTAAAGTTATGCGAAAAGTAAACGCAAAGATTTCATTTATTTTTTATTTATTTTTCTCTGAGTTCGTAAAAGACACTGGTTTTTTGAGAACATGTTAGTATTAATTTTAATTTTTTTAAAGACACTATTACTATTCGATTTTATTTAAATAAACCGCTGTTTCTGTGTGTGCTAACTGCCGCTGAACAAGTCAGATACTCGTGCCTTCTCTGTATAAGAACTAGAAGATAACTCAAGCAAGACAGCAAATTATTATAATTTTAAAGGTAAATTCAGCTCAAAAAAGAACAAGAGGACTTTTAAAACTCTAAAACAAAGTCGGGTTAGTTACAGCTATTTATAAATAATTCGAGATGGATGAACAATATTCATGATATTTGATTCGTCTCCACCCCGATTACCAGCACCAGCAAAGTATAAAAACAGGAAAAAGTGTAAAAAAAAGTGCTCGGGTAGAAACGCGGGGCACCACTAGTTTCTAATAAAAAAAAATCTTCGAAGATTTTTCTTGGAGATGTTTTCCAGTAGGTATATTTTTTTACAATTTGATAAAGAAGCTAAACAATTTTAGCCAAGCACATACCTATTTGTTGGCCGTCCTTAAAATAGATTAATTAGTGCTGTAACTTTGACTGATATTATAACTTACTTAGGTTTTATGTTTGTTCCTATTCCTGCAACCATATTTAATATATTTGGTCTCAGTAAAAAATAATTAGTTATTAGTAGACTTAATTATTTTAATCTGGAATTTTCAAATAATTCAATACCAAAAAGAAAAACAACTTCTCATCATTTACACTTCCAATCACGATGTATTAATACAATGAGCCATATTCACACAACATGCGTTTACTAAGAAATCATCAATAATAATTATCATTAGTAAATAGCTGCGCGTCGATTTTCTGATCATTAAGATTCTGGAGCATCAGTAGTGTGTCGGAAGAAAATTGATTGCACCTTACAGCCTACAAGCAATTGTTGAACATTTGCGATAAGACAGCTGCGACGCAACTGTAAAGCTATATTATGTGACTATATGTCCCCCGCGACTTTGTTCGCGTGTTTTCGTTTCAACGGTTTTTCATTTTTCATTTATGCTCCGCTCCTATTGGTCGTAGCGTGATGTTATATAGCCTATAGCCTTCCTCAATAAACGGACTATCCAATACAAAAAGAATTTTTCAATTCGAACCAGTAGTTCCTGAGATTAGCGCGTTCAAACAAACAAACTCTTCAGCTTTATAATATTAGTATAGTATAGATAAGACTCTTACTGGTATATTCCACTTGGATCAGCTGATCCTGTGTTTAACAAAAATAATGTCAAAAGTTACATCTTTTAACTTGCGTGATGTAAAACTACTTTGAACGGATTTTATCGCGGTTTTTATTTAGATTTTAGTTCTTGCTCGTTCTACCTTCATATTTTAATTAATTTTCAATTTCAATGTGAAAAGATTACACTCATTTCCTCGATTCATTCGCCTGGGTGAATTGTTTTCGAGGTGAAAGGGACGCTAAATATTTCACTTTGTACACCGGAATGACATCACATAGGTGATCAAAATGAAAATACACATTCTTACTCTTCTGCTATGCCATTTAAAGTGAAAAGGTGAAATAAAGTCATGACATTAAACAGTATATTGTCAATTTAATTGGTTCTGCCCTTCAATGGGACGGTGATAATTTTAATTGGGTAAGTGTCGTGCAATGATTGGAATCTGAAATCGCTAACCCGCAAGTGAGCAAGCGTGGTGATTAATGCTCGTTCCTTCTCTACATCAAAATAGGTCTGTGCCCAGCAGTGGGACATTTATAGGAGACTATTATTATTATTTATTTAAGTGTCGTATTGACATTATATGTAGCTAATCTGCTTGCATTAGCAGTATTTACTAAGGTACCTAACGAATAAAAATACATTAGGTATTAGTTTCGAAATTAAACATGTGTACCTAATTAGAAAACCCGGCTAATTGCGAGTCGAAACGCTCATGAAGGGTTTCTTAAAATTTATGTAAATTTTATATTTTTATTATTTGCTGTTATAGCGGCAACCAAAATATAAATTCCTAAATATTTTAACTCTCTAGCTATTACGGATCATGAGATACAGCCCGCTGACAGAGAGACGGACGGACGGAGAGCAGAGGCTTAGTAATAGGGTCGTCGCGGCACCCTTCAAATACGGAACCCTAAAATATTAGTAATATGGAAAATATTACTAGCTTCAAAACAAGTGTTAGGTACATAATGATTTTCTGCGTATTATACTCAAACTATTTTGGCGTATTCATTATACGCACGCACACTTCCTATTAAGATACTTTTTTCTTAAGTATAATACGGCGAAAGCAAAAATCTCTATTTGCCATGCGTATGTTCTGACATTTGACCTTTGCAATTTTCCAAACCAATAGACCAATGAAGGTCTGCCTTGCTTACTCGAGAAGCAAAGGTATTGATCATACTGCTGGAACAAATAAAAAAAAACATTAACTCCAGTTATCAGTGTGGTTTTAGCCAATATCATTAAATACCAATAACATGTAAATTAAATACGAGTATAATATTTTTTTAAGTAACAACTACTCAATAAAAATTGTAAATTTGATTTATTTTTAATGAATGATTTGTTTTATTTATCTGTTGCAACTTAGTTTTTTCTCGATATTTATTTATAATCTGTAGCAGTTTTTGTCGAATGGCGCGCGTTTTCTTTCAGCATAATTTTCGTAATTATTCATTTTGTGATTTATTGTGGTTTTGTGACGTTACTGAAATGTTTTAAATAGAAATTATTGTGTCTGTATAAACATGGAAAAATTACAGTGCGTAGTTTGTAGCGAAAGTCCAAAGTGATAATTTACGTGCAAATCCCTTTACGAAGTTTTAATTTGTTGACAAAAAATATAGTAGTAGTTTAGTAGGCTTACGCCCGAAACACAGGATAATAATTGTGAAACTTCTAAAAAGTGAGTACAAAACTGTTTTTACATATACATATTTTGTTATTTTTGTAATAATTTCTTTTTTTCGCGTAATTTGCTCCATTTACCTACCTAGTCAGAAAACAAATGCATGCCACTGATGGCATACCAACAATAATGTTAAAAAAAGTTATTTACACAATATCGGCCCGTCCCCGTATTCACACGGGATTAAAAATATATTATTATATTTTATAATATTATTATTATTATTTATAAGTTTATAATATTATTGTAGAAGTGTAGATTGAACAGGTTTAGATAAATGGCACACACTGCCATTGTGAAGAAATACTCAACAAATACAATAGGTAATATTTTATAAGGTCGAGTTCACTAACCATTAATTTTCAGCATTCGACTGGCCATTAAGATTTGATGCTGTTCAAAAGTAAGTACAGTTTCGCAATGCATGTGTATCGGTTTTTTATACGACCTACTAAGATCTTCAGGTATTTACAATGAAGGTTGTAGACTTTCAGTTTCATTTATTTATATGAAAGTAACATTTGCCTGTTAATTTAATTCATGGTTAAAGCGCTAACCGTTTTCTAGGAGTTGGGAGCAACAGACTAGATGAACTAATTTGTTTGGCTCTGGGATAACCACATGTTATATACAACACAAGGCATGTAATTGGTTGTTGAGTGGTATAATTAATAATTTTGATATTATAGCAGGACAAATGCGCCTTTTCATTTAATAATTTCGAACGACTTATATTAAGCCGGCTACACACGCGGATAACCCCGCACCGCGTACTGTGGGAATCTGTTGGTCTTTGATAGCCCAGACGCGTTTGCGTTCGGTCCGTCGCAATCTGCCTCAAGCAAGATGAAGTATATACTTTAAGTCGATAATATTGGGTTTGGTCCTCATCACTCAGTGCGCGGTGCGTTGCTGGACGTGATCATCGAGCGTGCGGTGTGATCCGTCATATCGCGCACCGCGGGTAGTAAGGAGGCTTGAGAGAGATACGCCGAGGACGTAAGGGTTAAGGGTATCGACCAGATGTGCTTCTCTCAAACATTAAGCGACAAACAACATCGAAATACCAAAAATTATATGATTATTGCATTAAAGTGATTTTCACATTATACAGCACCGTGTTCTGTGCTAAATGGTTAAGGAATAGCACAGCAGGAGTGAAATATAAGAAAAGTCGTAATACTATGGACAGGAAACAAAGTAAACAACGATTGTGACTAAGTATTTTCTCAAAGAGAATGTATACCATTGTTACATTTACTTCACAGGTCCATTGGCGGGTGCTTGACCTTTTTCGAGGGTCGTTAGCAAAATCTCAAACGTGACTAATACTTGTCTAGACTAAACCTATTTGTTTCTAGTTAGGTTGTTACAACATCACGCTATTTAGTATCGAGTTTGACCGTAATACGTTTTGTTAATACCCGGGAAATGTAACACCGAGTCATCAAGTTATGGACATTTGAGATTCATTCAATGCAATGTTATATATGGGATCATTATTTGACAAGCGATATGGTTGTAGTGTTAGAAGCCACAGTTAATTAAAGAAAAAGAAGAAAAAATTACTTCGACATTAAAAGTTTTTACTTTGCTTTTTAAACATGGTCCTGTCCATTTATTGTATTGCTTCGTAAGACTAGAAGCGGGTAACGGAAGTAATGGATTATTCTGCAAATTTTACAAAAAATATAACAAATTATGGAATTTCTAGCCCAATATTCTGCACAGTTACACATTGAAATACCAGCATTCGACTGTCTATCTTTACTAATTTATTATACCTTTAAATGTCTGTAATTACTCGACTATTTAGAACAAAAAATGTAACCCGACTTACTTCTAAGAATGAACCTGTTCTACCGACAAGTTCCGTTAGAACAAGTCTACAGTTCACCACACAGTGGTAGCACAAACCAAATCATTTTGTCTTTGACATGGGCTTAAAGTCGAAGCAGTAGGATTCAATTTTGTTCATCATCGTTACCACTGTAGATACTGTCATACGGTGTCTTCATTCCTTTCATCCGTTCCCTTCATTCGTTACATAATCTGACGGCAAAGGTTCACTAGAAATGAATGTCCAGTATTAATATATTAGACTACTTGCCAACATGAATAATAAAGTAAGGGTTAAAGATCAAGAATGGTCTACCGGTATTAGGAATGGCAAGTAAACGACTTGAGGCCTGCAATCTTAGAGTGAACATAGACAAACATAGAGTGCGCGTATAGTTATTAGCCCCTTATGCCAAGCGTAAGCGAATTTTTAGCTTTAAAGTACTACGCTCGTTAACGATTTAAGTGATTTTGCGTGCGACGACAGTTATGCGAAAATATCGATGGTTTGGATAGTATTACGATGATATTAGGTTTTGAGATAGTTTTTATAAAACGGCGCTACTTGTTCATACTGGTACCTACAGTTCATACTCGATATAAGCACTCTATAGTTTATTTTTTCTCTAACCCTACAATTGATCCTAAGCCAATAGATTGTGGCGGATAGTGGATAGTAATTGGTTTGTTGTGGGATATTAACTGTCAGCTATGACATAATTTTTGTATAACAACTTTGATCGAAGATGTATTAGTGATAGTTAATGTCTGTGACTCATAGGACAGGGAAGTGGTTACGATGATAAAATGGTCGGAGTGAGACGTTGAGCAGACGACGGTCGATTTGTACGCTTGACAAAAATGACGGCTCCTGACTTGGTTTGGGCTATGGAGGGTAGAGGTAAGGAGAACCGTCTCTGTTCGTCCGATAAAAATAGTTAAATAATGGTTAATAGGTTCCCGTTGCCAGTCTTTGGGTGTTGATTTTAAAAAGTGCTTAAAGTTATTAGAATAGGATAGAGAAATAAACAAGGAACTACGTAAATAATTGAGGCTTGGTATACTGGATTGTAATTGCTCTTACATTTAAACTATTTAATTTTCTAACTTAGTCGTCGATCCGTCAACAACTGCTACATTCATTCCGTACCCTGTGCCTACGCAGTCCTATTTTGGCGTGTTTGGAACTATTATTTACTGCTTATAGCTGGACACTTTTTAAACTTTCTCCCATTTGAGACGGTTCCCCTACCCTTCATGTATTGGTTGCCCTGGGCAAGTTGAGATAGACAAAGGAGCTTTGCGGTCGCGGTTACCGTGGCAAATTGTTGTCAGCTCAGCGCCCGATTTTATTAACAGATATCTGATGCTTAAGAACTGAAAAGTTTATATTGATTTAAGATTTATGTTAATGTCAAGTTGAGGTTTTATTGGAAATTGTGAATGAGCTCGAAGCAGGTCAGTCTTTAAACAACTTGTGACGAGCTTATTACCTATTTGTATAGGTCAGAGGTGATTGACTTGGTTGACTAAGATTTACTTATTACTGACAAGGTTCATGTGAACGCCCAATTATGTACGGTACTTGTAGGGTTCAGCTATGTTTTCTTGTAGACATAATACCTGTTATTATAATTTATATTGGCCTAGACTACTAGATACTACAACCTAGAAAACAGTAACATATTTACAAATAGCGATAAAACCCAAATTCATGACCCTAAGGCAATGTTTACCTAACACGTTTGCCCAAATCATTAAGCACACCTTGCAAAATCTTTATAATGAATGCTAAAAATATCGTCTATGGTCGCCACTTAAGTTAGCCAATGACGATGTCAGCATCACTTTGTATCATCATAACAAAATTCTCTTCAAATAAGTACCATTGACCTTCTTGTTGACACAAATGCGAGATGCCTGCTGTGACCTTGACTTCCCTATAACGTAATTTAAGCTGTTACAAAATGTAACCTTGGCAGGGCGTTTGTTTACGTCATTTGAATTCGATTTTTAAATGCATGCTTTTTCTAGTTTTATGACTGCTTTAATTATGATGTCAAGTATGACGTCTTATGTCATTTCTGAAATAGGACTCTCTTGGTTCGATATTTAAATTGATTATTTAGTATTTTTTTTTTAATTTAGTAGTTATTAGTTTATTACATAAAATTGTTTTGTTCCAGTTTATCGTTGAATAATTATTTGTATTTTTACGCGAATTAAGTAGCTATTTTGTGTTTTCTAATGGTTTAGGTTTAAATTGAAGATAAAGTATAATAAATTAATACAAAAAATCTAAGTAATAAGGAAACACTTAGCTAATCATCCTTCGTGTTTAGAAGCTACGTATCTTACTGGTTTTGCCTCAGCCCAAGAGTATGACATGATGTGAAAGGTCATAACTTTTCCCGGCACTGGCTGCGCAATTAATGGTTGACGTAACGTAAAGTTCCGGGTTCGAAGCCAGCTAATTTATGGGGTACGAGGCTGTGGTATTCGTGTGAAATTAATGTAATAACATTTAATAGCCAACAACTTTGTGTATTACAAACTTAATTGTTTTAGGTTTTGTTAAACAATTACGATTGTAGAAATGGTAATTCTAGACTGTTTTATGATTCTAATACAGGGAAAACCTCTTTTCTCAGAAATAAAACCGGCCAAGTGCGAGTCGGACTCGCGCACCGAGGGTTCCGTACACACCTGTAGGTATATAAGTAAAAGTTCACCCATCACTACGATCGAGTCATAGTTATGGTATGATAATTGCAAAATGAAAAAAAAAAAAATCAGAAATATTTTTTTTTATATGATGTAACTAAAAATTTACGGTTTTCGCAATTTTTCCTTTATCTGTACTATAAGACGTTACTTCGTACCAAATTTCAAGATTCTGAGTTCACGGGAAGTACCCTGTAGGTTTTGATTCCCGTGCGAGTTTCGAAAATTTGCGGAATTTTGCGGCATAAACGGGAGTATCTTTTGATCGCGTTGACTTAGAAGTTTGATTTTTTCACAGCTCCAAGAGACCATAGACTTGAGTACCTATTTGATATGAATTTCAGCTTGATACCTCCACGCGTTCCTGAGAAAAAAGGTCTTGACAGACAGACAGACAGACAGACAGACAGACAGACGGACAACAAAGTGATCCTATAAGGGTTCCGTTTTTACCTTTTGAGGTACGGAACCCTAAAAAAGCGTCTCGTTACCGATATATTAATAAATGATTATAAGTAAAACAAAAATGTGCCTACGCTGATTCTAGATACAACTTAAAATAATTATTTTGATCTAGTTCAAAGTAATTGGTGTGCAATTAACCATTTTTTCAATAGAATTCGCGCGATAGAGCTTGATCAATTACGATCTTATTACCAGCCAGAATTAATTGCATAAAAATAGTTAAAGAGTAAAAAACTAGAAAAAAAAAACTAAATATTTCAAATAATACAAAAAAAATAAGTCAGCCCTATTGTACAGTGTACACAGCGTACATCAGTGTTATTTTGACACTGTTAGCATCTTTATTTCAAAGCCGGTAGTGTTGATTTTCGTAATCCGTTGTTGCTGCTAACTTGCAGTTTACTGTACAAAATTCGACCGTGTGAATTTTGAGATTCTTTATCACTTACGTAACATATTCGTTAAAAAAAATAATGAAACGGCAGCTATAATACAACGAATACCAAATGCGGAACAAAAGGATGGCGTTATGCAACATTAAACGAGACAGCCGAGCATTTAACATGTTCAAGCTTAATCATTATTTTGACATTTGTGACTGATCATTAATTTACAAACAATAAGTAAAAATTTTGTTGTGCTGAAGACTTTACTGAACAAAAGATTGTGTGGCCATTGTGTTGGATTACAACAGTTGTAGTATTTAACATAGTGAGGTAGGCCAGTGGACGATATTATGCAATACACTTTGTTAATGTTAAACTGTACATAAAATTAACATGTTCTTATCAAAGATTTCGAGATGCCTTATAAAACTCATGTAACGTAATGAAAAATAAAAAATAAAAGATTTTTATCTGTCAAATTTTTTTTTTTAATTTTTCATTTGGTTTTATTGATCGTTATGTAGATTGTTTTTATTTGTTTAAAATTCAAGGTTTTATGCAGAACTACGTATTTTCTCAAGTATTTCTTCCGTCAATACCAGCCGGCCCAGGTGATTGACATATGTGCAACAACAAAGTATTTTCTTTTTACATTTACTAGACAGCATTGTTCAATAATTACCATAATTAGTTAATACTGTATAGACAATGGGCGTGTAAGTAGTTCATTTGTTTGCGCATTATTACAAACTTTCAATCCGCCATGTTTTTTTTTTCTAAACGGTTAAAGATTTGCAACTTAAAACATTTATCGTTGGCGAGATTAAAAAAAATAATTATAGAACACGTTTAAACTTGGAGTATTCAAAGTTTTGGAACACTCACCAAAAAAACTCTTCTTCTTCCTGCCCTTTTCCCAATCTATTTGGGGTCGGCGCACAATGTTTTCTCCTTCCATTCTGCTCTATTAGCCGTCATACTGTCATTCACTGATTTTTCCCGCATATCATCTCTCACGCAATCGATCCACCTTTTCTTCGGCCTTCCTCTTCCTCTCCAGCCCACCACATCCAAATTCATCACTCTTTTATTCACGTGCGTTTCATCCCTTCTCATTACATGCCCATACCATCCTAAGCGATTTCCTTTCAGTTTTTCTGTTACTGGTGCCACTTTCAAACTTCCTCTAATATACTCATTTCTAACTTTGTCCATTTTCGTCACTCCACACATCCATCTTAACATTCTCATCTCCGCTACATGTAATCTTCTTTCATCCGTCTTCTTTAGGGCCCAACATTCCGATCCATACAAAATTACAGGTCTAATTATAGTTTTGTATATTTTCCCCTTTAACTTGAGCGGCATCCGGGGGTCACAAGTTGTTCCAGTGACCTGTCGCCATTTTATCCAACCTGAATTGACCCGATGTGTAACGTCTCGGTCTACATTACCGTCGCCCTGTATTAGCGACCCGAGGTACTTGAAATCAGAGCATGCCGGTAGGGGTACTCCGAAAAGAGTTATGGGTACAGGGCTGGAGAGACCGCCGAAATCGCAGAACATATATTCTGTTTTGGTTCTGCTCAACCTCAGGCCAACATTCTCCAGTCTCTGACACCACACCTCCAATCTGTTCTGGACCTCTGGGCCACTTTCGGCAACTAGCACAATGTCGTCGGCGAACAGCATACACCAGGGTGCTTCCTCCTGAATGTCCGACGTAAGAGCGTCCATTATCAGCAGGAAGAGGTATGGGCTGAGAGCCGATCCCTGGTGCAAGCCTACCGCAACACTGAAACTGGCGGTGTCACCCACAGTAGACCGGACTTGGCTGTTACATCTACTGTACATAGCTCGGATCAATTCAATATACTTCCCAGGCACACCTTTCGTCTTAAGGGCCCACCACAAAACTTCACGAGGAACCCGGTCATATGCCTTTTCGAGGTCAACGAATACCATGTGCAAGTTCTTGTGAGCACTTCTATATTTCTCGCATAACTGGCGGATAGCAAAGATGGCATCCGCTGTTCCTCGACCAGGCATAAAACCAAATTGGTTTTGTGAAACCTCACTCTCTTCTCTCAGTCGTCGCTCTATCACTTTCTCCCAAACTTTCATACTATGTGACATTAGCTTTATTCCTCTATAGTTGTTGCACTCCAACACGTCACCTTTATTTTTGAAAATGGGTACAACTGAGCTTTTGCACCATTCATCTGGTATGGCTTCCTCCAGCAACAACTTATTGAAGAACAAAGTCAACCACTTCCATCCATCCACACGCAATAACTTCCACACTTCAACTGGTATTCCGTCTGGTCCTACTGCTTTTCCGTTCTTCATTCCATTCACTGCTGTACTTACTTCATCCATGCTAACCATTCGCACTAGACCCTTATTTGTTGGTCTTGTCTCAAGCACTCCATTCCAATCATTCTCTTCGTTCATCAATCTCTCAAAATAGTTCTTCCATCTCTCTTTTATTTTTGTATCGTCTGACAGAACCAATCCACTCTCATCTTTTACACACTTAATTTTACAAATGTCCCTCGCATTCTTCTCTCTAGCTTTAGCAAGCCGGTACAATTGTTTTTGACCTGCTGGATTTTCCAGGGTTTCATAAATTTTTTCCTGGGCCTTTGCTTTTGCTATGGCAACAGCTTTCTTAGCTGTCTTTTTTAAAATATCATATTCTTTCTTCTTTTCTGCTTTCAGGCTCTCATTCTCACCTTGCACCCTCTGCCATTCTTTAAATTTACTCTTTTTTTCCTTCAATACATTCTGTACTTCTGTCGACCACCACCATGTATCCCTATCTATCGTACCTTTCCCTTTGGATTCGCCTAAAATATCTTTTGCTGCACGCCTTATACACTCTGCCATTTCATTCCAACATTCATTCACACTCCTATCATCCATATTTCCCATTTCAATCACCTTATCTACAACTCGCTCTCTTAATCTCTGCGCACAATCATACTTCTCTAACATATACCACTTAATTTTAGGGGGCGGTCGCTCTTTACGTATGTTGTTTTTTAATTTAATAACCGCTTCCATAACCAAGGGTCTGTGTTGTGAAACCATGTCTTCTCCCGGTAATACTTTGCAGTCTTTTATGTGCTTTAGGTAGTTGCGTCTGATAAGAAAGTAATCAATTTGCGTCTTGTGATTACCACTTTTATAAGTTACCAGGTGTGTATCCTTTTTCTGGAACCAAGTATTGAGGACTGCCAAGTCAAATGCGGTGGCGGATTGTAGTAACATGTCTCCCTCGTTGTTACGGGTACCAAATCCTCGACCTCCATGTACTCTTTCATAACCCCCACTCAATTTTCCTACATGTCCATTGAAGTCACCTCCCACAAACACTTCTTCATGTACTGGAATGGTCATTAACAATGCTTCAAAATCTTCCCAAAACTGCTCTTTCATCCTTTCATCGCAGCCTACCTGTGGTGCATACACGCTTATTATATTTATCATCACATTTTCTAACATCACTTTCACAGCTATTATCCTGTCACTAATTCTTTTTACATTCATTACATCGTCTTTTAATTTACTGTCTAACACTATCCCTACACCATTCCTTTTCCCATCGCTTCCACAGTAGAAAAATTTGTATCCCTCACCAATATCTCTCGCTTTCGTACCTTTCCATTTAGTTTCTTGTAAACACGCTACATTTATCCGTCTTCTTTTTAATACCGCCGCTAACTCTCTTGCTCTTCCAGTCATTGTCCCAACATTCCAACTAGCATACCTTAATCTCAGTTCCCGGGCTTGCTTCTTACGTCGCACCCGCCCGGGTTGGTGCAACAACCCTTGTCCATTTCCCACAGGTGCCGGGTGCTGCCCCTGCGCGTCGCCTGTGGGGTACGCCCTAGCCTTATCGCTCATTCTATTATTACTTAACATAGTGCAGAGAGTTTTGGCACGAATTTTACGGTCGGCCGCCTGCCAGACACCAACCCTCCTTGGGAATGCAGTCGTTGGTGTCTTACCCTCCACCATTTGGGTGACCCAACGTACTATAAGTGGTGCACTGGGTCTACTAAACTCCCTTAGTCAGCTTCTGCGACACCCACGGGATGAGATGGGTTGGTCCTATTTTTTTTTTTACCCGGAGCCACACAGGGTAGGGTATATCTATTCCTATATATATGTATATATATAATAAATAGGATAAGATGAGAATAGGCTGAGGAATAGTGGAAGGATGAGGAATAGGGGAAGGAGGAAAAGGGGTTAGAGGATGCTACCGTCACGGAAATAGCGAATGTGACAGTAACAGCTCGGGCAGTCCGGGGTCGCATACCCGTAGTGGCTCTAGCCAGCTATCGGACAGATAACTGGTAGATCCACCCCCTGAACTCACCAAAAAAACTAAAAATATAAAAGGAATTATGTAAAAATATACATGACAGAATTCGGAAAATAATTAAAATTTAAAATTAATTCACATATTTTTTATAGTTTTTTATCCATTGTTGGTCAGAAAGCCTTTTACTTTGCAGATGAAAAAATACTGGTTCTCACAACAGCAAAATATTAATTAAACAATGTTGTGTGAGTCATGCAGACATTAAGGAAAAAAAAGAAGAAATCTCAAGAATTGTACAGTAAATGATTACGTTAATTTAAATTATCCTTTTGTTTTGATGTATTGTGTTCTACTTTGGTTATGCATGTAATATTTTGCATAATGCGATGTTGTTAAGAAATAAGGTAATTAGATGTCTGTAACATGATAGCGTGCAAAAACTGTCTCTGTAAGTATTGTCTAACGGTATTATTATGCAGAGATATTGCGATGTTCACACATACGGTAAGCTCTATAATTCATACAGATTTTGTTCTAAAAGTTTCTTTTTGCCAGAATAAAGGTTCAATGACCAATATTTATGAACAGAATTTTATTAAAAAAACCCGTTTATTTTTTTGATTTAAAAGAAAATGATATAATGTTTGTAGAAATACGACTTGCTTGAACGTTGACACCTCATATTTTCAGATCAGTACTGTAGTAGGTACGCATTATAACTCGATGTTCAGAAAAAAAAAAAAATAGTTTTCTTTATTATTACTACGAGGAGTACAAGGTCCTATTTTCATAATTTATAAATATAAAAAGTGAGTTAATAAACGCAAAACAATTATTTACGATCCAAAAATAAAATAAAAAAGAAATCTGTAAAACTTTTCCACATTTAAAGTATTTTATTTTTTTATTTAAATTATTTTATAAAAAAAGATTTATAAATTATTGTTATTAACATATTAACGAAAAAAAAGACCACACAAAAAGCCATTTGTAAAAGCCATAATTCATTAATTTCTAAATTAATTAAATATATTGGTTTTATCAAAATAGCATGAATGGAATAATATGTAGATTTAAAATCGCAAATTAATTCATTATTATTTGAAATTAATGAGTTACATTGTACATGATTAAATCTACATAATTTTGTTCTAATTATGCCGTGTGTAAGGATGCCGAATATTATGATTTCATCTGTGGAAATTTAAGACGAGTATAAGAAGCTCCTCGATTAGATATTACAATTAAAACAGACGAACTCATTACTGAATTGTTATTTGAAGAGATGTAAAATAATTTTAGTTTTTAAGGAATATTTTTCTGCTCTTTTTAACATACGTAGGTACTACAATAGACATTACAATTATAGGTACCTACTTAATAATTAAGAAAACCATAAAAAGTTCAGGAGAAGATACAAATCGGAATAACGATAAACTAAACACTAAAATCAATACGCCTTATTAATATTATTACATATTAAATTTTTATTTATTAATATTAATAATTTCAAAATTAAATGTCTACTTAATATAAAGACATAACAAACTCCTACAATACAAACGAAACACAAAAGCAATTAACATCAAAGTAAATCGCACAGCTCATTTGACGTTCATGCGGAAACTATCGGAGGAAATCACGTGACATTCACAAAGGCCCGTCTACAACATCTACAACATACTAACGATGCCATAAACCACGGCCGACCATGTATAGTGTATACTATGACCATTGTATGAGAACTAGCGAAAGTAACTCCAGTTCACTCTCACTATCGAGACGGGCCGCAGACTTGTAAACACACAATTTTGAGATCCGCATCCACATTTGACCAAAGCACATACAAATTTAAATCTTAACTACGTAGGAATAACACTTAAATTTAAATCAGTAATAAAAAAATCATAAAATTATCATAAATTGTAAACAAAATAATATTAAAATTCTTGGTGATCTCTCGAATAAGTTGTTTGCGGTTTCATTCATTGATTTTTTTTTGGAATTCTTCAAGAGTTGCTTTGAAATAAAAAAAAAAAGAAGAGAAAGTCTTGACTGCTAGTATCGATAGTCAAATAAAAAGTTTCGTACAGTGTGATTCAGAAAAAAAAATACGACTCTTTAGAGGTAATTTGCGATGCCTCGTTTTATTTTACAGTTACAATAAAAAGTGCAAGTTTTACCAACATGAGAACGAGGTCGGTACCAATATGACTCATACGAATAAATACACGTTTTTTATTAAACTGGATCATTAACTCTTGACCTATATTTTATGTAACAACTTCAATGTTTTATGAAAACAATTGAATGAAGTGCTTGCAGTAATTAAGAGCTTCTTAACGAATTTATGTTGTTGTTTTTTTTTCATCGTGTCTTTGCTTTTAATATGCGCGCATATTCAACCTTTTGTAGACTATTTTTGGAGTTTAAAAATAAAAATAGATAGTAATTGGTCGTTACAATGTCGAAGAGTATGTTATCATATTGATCTGTTGCTTAAGATCCGTCGCTCAAAGTATAGGCGTAACTGAGTTATGAGCCTTAAGCGGTATTGGACTTGTGATATAATGAAATCTGTGGCTTGGTCAGAAACATCATAGAGTAAGGTATTTACAGTATAACAATGTAAATTGAAATTGTAGATCTACTGAAAAAAAAAACTACAACAATTTAATTTGAGCCAGACATCGTGATTTTTAAATATAAGGTTTGTGAATATATTTTTAGGATTCTATTTTTTGTGAACATGAAAATGTCACGTTTCAAAAGGGCTTTGTATTGTGTAAATAAAATTAATAAATCAATTTAAATAATTGTTCTGCTTATTTATTATCACTGCAAAGTTTCAAAGTCAGGCCAAAATGTTTTATAAATACATTCATGAATACTAAAGTTCTTTAACTGGTTTTTTCTATTCATAGCTATAAAATATAATTATCCCTTAGTTATTTCTTTAGGCCTAGAGGTTCAATGAATTTGTGTGCACAAGGTTGCAAGTTCGTAACCATTACAGGCAAGTACCAATGTGTATTTTTCCAAAATTTATACTTACTTTCTTAATTATACTAAGACATCATTGACAATCGGTGAAGGATAACATCGTGAGGAAACCTGGATTCCAAATATTAGAATCTGAAATCGCCAACCCGCAATGAGCAAGCTTGGTGATCAATGCTCGTTCACTCTATATATGAGACGAGGCCTGTGCCCAGCAGTGGGACATTTATAGGCTGGTAATAATGTATATTACTAGCTGTCCCCCGCGACTTCGTCCGCGTGTTTAACTTTCATGGGTTACGTGTGTTTTTGCAACATTTTTCACCGATGCTCCGCTCCTATGTTATATAGCATATCCTCAATAAACGGAATATCCAATACAAAAATATTTTTTCAATTCGAACCAGTAGTTCCTGAGACTAGCGCGTTCAAACAAACAAACAAGCATACTCTTCAGCTTTATAATATTAGTATAGATAAATTAATTTTTATTGCCTCTGAACCATTGCATTACTGGTTTCAAATACTCTGTGATGGATTAGAACAGTCACGCTGATTAATGAGCTGCATCCCGTCGCAACATTACATATACCTACAGTAACAGTGGCATACTTACAGTATAGCAATTGTTGCGTAATACTTGTAAATGGTAATTCTAATATCTAATCCAATTTGTCCATATACACGTTTATTTTTATTTGTTTTTAGTTTTTTTGGTAACCATTAACCTAGTTGTAACCGTTTATGTTGCGAAGTTGTGGGATGTTCGATTTGAATTGAAATAAGTGTAGAGTTACAACATTAGGGCTACCGTCATTTATTTCGCCGTTAGGGGCGCTAGTAGCAAATGAGGTCTTTTTGAAGTGATTTACGCAGTTAGTCTAAGGACTTTAAAACAAGCGAGGTCATTAATTCATAGTTTGTTGGTGGGCTTTGACAGCCGACGCGCCAGTGGCGCCAACCAGTGAGCTCCATAACGGTGCCCTCATTGTCACTGATTTTGTTTATATACTAAAACATAAAATTGAAAAGAAAAAAAAAACTAATGTCATTTCAATTAATATTAAATCAGATAAATATAATGTGTTGCTCATTTTACAAAATATAACGTGTAATGTGCACGATTATGTACTTGAAATAATTCAAGGGATAATAAATATTATGAACTTACTAATAAGGTTTATATTAGGTATGACTACAGGTGTTCCGGTATGGCAAAGGTATAATATTCAGTACAATACTATACGGAAAATTAATCTCGCTTGTCACTCTCACATTTTGTAGCCTCGTACAGTAAACCGCATATTAATATTAAGTAACATTTTTGAATTAACAGTGTTTCTATTTTGAGCTAGTAAGGTCGATTTTGGCAATTCGTTGGTTTCATGATCATTCGGTCTGCGGTACAGTTATTAATTGTAAGAGGGAGATTAATTTACCAGTTATGAAAACTGCTCAAAATTCTGTGTATTAACAGCGTTATAATTTATGAATGTACATACTGATACTGTTTTAAATAAATTTTAAATTAATCATATTTTTTTTATTTCGTACGTGTTTTAGTTAGTGCATAAGATAATTCCCCGCTGGATAGTAATAATTTTATTGAGAATAAAATATAATTACCTACCTATTATATATTTTTAGATTTGAATATAAAATTCATATTGTGAAAAGAAATCAGTACCTTCCAAAAAACCAAATTATACATTACAAAAACAAAAGAAAAAACCTAAAATCTTCTGATATCTAAGCCTGAAAAGCTTCATAATTACGTCAGTTTAGTCAATAAACAGTCCACTTTCAATCAAATGGTAATCCTGTAATATAACTTTATTGTCCATTAAGTAAATCCATTAGGCGCAGTTCACACGAGACATTCTACGATCCCATTCGATTTTATCAGCCTTAATAAAAGAAGAGTGATGAAATTATGAGAATTATATGGCTAGACAGAGCTATGATACATACTGGTGATACTACCTACTCACTATTGAATACAGAATCAAAGCTATTGAAAGGGATAAACTTGGGAAGGCTTAAGCTCGACTAAGGGTCCCTCAACACTCACTGGTTCACTCAGATAAACAGTCCAATGGTAAGAATTAGAATTGCTATTCATATTATAATAAAAAAAATAAAAAACTGAACATGCCAATCGCAAACTGCAGAAAACTAAAAGAATATAATCAAGTTAGATCTAATGATTCTTGATATTTAGAATACAAGCATATTTTTATAGATGATAGCAATGACCAAAAAAAAAAAAACTAAATTTAATTGTTTTAAACACAAGACCGCATGCAATCCAAACATAAAACATCTAAAAATGTGCACAAAAATATCCCAAAAATCTTAAATCTTAATTTAATTAATCTTAATCTTAAAAATAAATTAAACATCTTGCTTGAAAGTCTTTTCAGAATACTTGAACTCATTTAATAACTAACCTTCATAGGATCAGTTTAGCCTAATAAGGCTTCAGAAAGACGATCGATTACAATTCAAGGATTTATCTAGTCTAAATGGTACCATCGCTGTTCGGTCTAGGCCATGGCTTACCAGTCCTATAAGCAAGCGTCTGCCAGACGATTCTAATGACATGGTTTTATAAATGAGCTAGAATGGTGATTACGAATTCTATAATGCTCAAAATGGATGCAACATTCTAATTTGATTTTTTAGTATTTGTAAATTGATGGTTATGGAGTCAATAATTTTGAAACATATGAATAGATACAATTAGTTTAAGCATTGACTCTTATTTACTTTAAAATTTAGGTCATCTTAGAAATAAAAAAAAATCTAAGTCAAATTTCATATTAGGTTAATTCGCATCTTAATATGTCCAATATTTAAGTGAGCATCTCGACGATGTTGGTTGTTATTAGCGAGTTACTTTCGTTACAATGATACACGGCGGTTACTGTAATGACTTGCCCAAACACGTCCCACGCGGAAGTTACCACACTCTCACCATATGCTATAAATATTCAGCTTAAACATGTTTTCGTTCCGTGTCATCATTCTTGTGTAATAGTTAAAAGATCTCCGCGTGAAATTACCTTTTTTGCGTATTCCATTCACATAACTCGTCCCTAAACTAACAAACTACCATCATTATGACAAAAGGACTCATCATTAAGCTTGATGATGTCACGGAGAAGCTATAGTACCGCTTGACGCTAAAAGGGAAAATATGAAAATACACCCAAATGTCAAGGTTTACGCAACGGCATTGTGAATAACTGCAATAGGTGTGTGTTGCGCAATGAAATATTTAGCGAAACTCTCTTATTTTCTATAAAAGATGTTGCAAACAGCTTCTTTCTGACTGCATTATGCAACAGAGGTCACACTGTCCCGCTGTTGCGCAAGCTCGCCCACATCACGGAGAAAAGACCACTTTCTACAAACACCTGTTTATGTAGCGTGTTAATGATATTGACATGTTCAATCTGTGAGCTCTGTGTGCTCTCTGCTCTGTGTGCATACTGTGAAATGGAATTTTGAATTTCAAATTGTAAACTGAGCTGTGTTTGTATAACCTCGATGTGTGCTCCGAGAGGTGGAGCGTGCTAATGTTATAATTACAAAGGGATGAATAATGAAAGCGTTCACTTTGTTTATAACTTTTTATGCAAAAATAAGAATTTATAATACAACTAAAATTATAGTACATTAAAATTACTATTTACATAAATACATTTAGGCACCGTAATTTTTTTCTCTACTTATAACTAAGTTTGTCGCCGGCAGAGCAGGTATCACAATTGCGCGCGCCCATTGCGCTGTCTAGTAAGGGCCGGACTGGCCGGGGGGACCGTATGAGGTGCTGACGCTGGAGCCGCCGTGGCCGCCGCCGATGGAGCCTCCGTGGCCACCACCGATGGAGCCTCCGTGGCCACCGCCGATTGAGCCGCCGCCAATGGAGCCGCCGTGTCCGCCGCCGATAGAACCGCCGGAGATACCACCGCTAATAAGACCGCCGCCAATGCCGCCGCCGATGCCAGAGCCGCCGCCGATTCCACCACCGATTCCACCACCGATTCCACCGCCGATGCCTCCGGAACCACCGTCTTTCTGGGTCTTGTACTTGATGAAGTAAACTTCGGGCTTTGAGGGCTGAGTGGGAGCCGCGGTGGGGATGGTGATGTCGGGCTGTTCGTCGGGTTTCTTGACCAACACGTAGACCAGGGTCTTCTCTTCGTTCTGGGCCTGGGCGGGGATGATGGGCGCGACGGGTGCGGGAGGTGCCGGTGCCTTAATGAAGATGATCTTGTAGTGTTTCTGGGGAGCAGCTCCGCCGCTGATCACCTGGGGACGCTGTTCTTCAGGTTCTGGGGGAGGGACGTGGACGTAGATGTGCTTCTGGACAATAGCACCGCCGCCGAAGCCAGCGCCGCCGCCGAAACCGGAGCCGCCGCCGAAGCCAGCGCCGCCGCCGAAGCCAGAGCCGCCGCCGAAGCCAGAGCCGCCGCCGAAGCCGGAGCCTCCACCGGAGGAGAAGCCTCCAGAGGAGAAGCCTCCTGATGAGAAGCCGCCGCCGCCGCCACCGCCGATGCCTCCGAAGCTGCTGGAGCTAAGACCGCCGGAGGAGAAGCCTCCGTGGCCGCCACCGATGCCGCCTCCGAGGCCACCGAGTCCTCCGTGGCCGCCGCCGCCTCCGGGCGCGTTGTAACTGTATCCAGCCTCAGGCCTGGCCGAGCCGAGTGCCGCTACGGCAGCTAATACCTGCGGCAGAAAATTCACTTTTATACAACACTGTTATAAACAATTGGTTTATCGATTGCTCGACTTTATTAATCGATTGTTTGTTTATCGAGAGATGGACTCGATAATCGCGATGAATAGAGCCGAGCGATCGAAGCACTAAACAATCCGACGAGGAAGCACAAGAGCGCTATCACAGGAGCGGGGGTCACCACACAGGTCACAAGTCACTTTCACTGCACGAATACCTACCAAGAACGCTTTCATGTTGACTCACGGAGGTGTCGTGGTTGTGTGATGCTCTGTACCTCCGACCGTTGGTTTATATACTGGTGGCTCGTCGACGCCTCTCTCCCGGGCTCTTCCTAAGATTCGGCCTTCGGGCCATACGAGAATTATGATTTTAATGACACCCGTCCAATTCTTCTTCGGTGAAAACAATGTGGATCTTGTACGGCTATTGGACACTTTCACAGACTCGCCTATCGTAATTATTGATATGTCAACGGATTCTTCGATTATCACATATTAATTTGCTATTGTTTTGAAGATGTACCCTATTGTTCTAGTTAATCTTCGTAGCGATGAGCGGTGTTGTATTATTACATATCTATTAAGTTCATTGTTGACTTGAGATGTTATTTTTGTAGTGTTTTCTTTTGAGGATAAGTTTGTTAATTGCGGAGTTGGGCAGTGGGTTTCCTTGTTTTTTAAGTTATTGTGTCACAAGACTGCTATAATAAAACTTCGTGTATCCGCTCCATACAATTTTCACTACACCACATATTCATCATTTTTTTTAAATCAACTGAAAGCGAACGAAAACTGTCGTTTAAAGAAAATAACATTCACATGAGAAATCATGTAAAATTATTTTCCTGTCACTTAACTATATTAAAATGTCATAATGTTATTGCAAAGCCATTACTAAAGTGTCGGTTATTTGTACCTACACAATAAAATAATCATAAACACCCAGACTTACATAACGTAACTAATCGAATTAATTACACAAAAGTTAGTATAAGAAGAGGACCTTAATTCTAGTGTTTAAAGGTTTATGCGCTTACATATTAACAATCACTATCTAAGTATCATGTCAATAATATAAATAAATATAATATTTTTATTACAGTGACAGCTCTTTCTGTATGTAGGTCACATATATATACTGCTTTCAAATTATAATATTATTGGCCATAAATAGGATAAAAGGACTGTTTCGAAACGGCCTAATTAAAAAAAAAAAACTAATTTTAAAATTCTGTTGAAGTCTAAAATAGAACTTGTAAAACAAATGAAATAATTCCGTTGTTTTTTTCTAATGATACCATCACTGGCTGTCATAGGTCAAATTATTACGATATGACATAACACAGTAAGGTAATAAAAAAACAACTATCACTATGGAGCATTAACTGCGCTGTTACAAATGCGTCATAGTTTAACGATCAAGAATGCTTATCCTTAAAGAAAGTGAAAATACGACTTTTTGGAATCTCACTTTAACACATCAATTTAATAAAAGATACACATTGAATTATTTAAATTGTACCTTAAAAATAAATCATTTTTTCATATACTGAGATTAAGCCATATTAATATAGAAAAAAGAAACCCTGTCAAACTTATTGTAATACCTATTCGGGGGTTACGAATGTTACGATAATTATTTTTAAAGCAATTAAGGTGGTATTGAGAAATCGAGTAATATAGGATACATTTCTCGTCTGAAACCAATTAAACATCCGTTCGGTACAAATAGAAATGAATAAGTTTTTATTTAACCAAAGTTTTGCAATTTAGATGTCTGTTTCATTAATGTTTTTTTTTTTTTTTTTATATTTGGACTAGAGGCTAGTTATCTATTTAACTCTCTGTTTCTACAACCTCATATTTTTTTCCATCTACAATTAGAGTAGTAATAATACTATTGTCGAGTTAAAATAATCGTAGATTCTTTTGTTATTTTCAAGTTTTTTTTTATTTTTTATTAATACTGGCCGCTTCTTAACATAGCATAGTACAAAGTCACTCCCGCTGTCTGTACGCTTAGATCTTTAAAACTACGCAACGGGTTTTAATGCAGTTTTCAGTAATGGATAGAGTGATTAAAGACGAAGGTTTATATGTATAATACACCAGTATCGCACCCTTGTAGAGCTGGGGTGAGGCGCTAGCTTACTATGAAAACAGTTTTACTTATTCATAATTTTAGAACGTTCTCAATTGAATGAAAACATTATTTAAAAATGAATCTTTTCTTTTATGTTCGTTATGATTTTAATTTAATCGTTCATTATTCATGTGAATGTTTTTAAATCTAGAATTAAAAAATAAAACGTACTTTTACTATCGAAAGAGTTTGTACCTACTTAGTTATATATTTTAGTGAAATAATAATGCGCAGTATCATGGCCCATTTGCTTGTGCAAAAATGGCTGCCCATCTGTGTCGGTTATTGAGAGAAATAATGACCTGACCTGCCTTTCCAAGATATTGACTTTCTCATTGCTGTTCCGGCACTGTAACAGGTCAATAATCTTGCATACACTATTTTGCATGCACAGCTACTGTTTTTTATTCACCCACGAATGTATGGGAAATCGTTTTCATTATTATGTGTGACCATAGAGTAGGAAAAATGGTAGAGCGTGCGCAAACAAAATCATTCAATGATATATATTTAATTCGTAATTCATTTAATAATAAAAAAAAAAACAATTTGAAAAAGCACCCACCTTGATTTCGGCACATTCTTTTCGGATAAATTTTCAGCGACTATTATATCTCTATTTTATATTTTGTGTCACTTATTTTTTTTAGCAGTTTCTTTACGATATCTGTGTTGTCCAGCATTATATTGTAGTATTCGATCAACAAAATTTAACTAAAAGACTTTTAGTGATACAGACATACTATTATTAAATTAATTTAGACTGACCGCTTTTGTTTATTGAAGATCTTGTAACAGATTGCAAGAGCATGATTTTGTTGAGACAGTAATCACGAGGAAAGACAAACATCTAATGTACCTAATGATCTTTATCATGGAAGCTCGAGGCCACTTTTATATCACAATGGTGCTGTGGATAAGCTCTCAGCTTCCTCAACTTACAGTCACGAATACGTTCCCAGTTTAGAACATTTTTTTTCCATAGCTTAAGTAGATGTCGGATATTGCAGCAAAAAAATAGAGCATCATTTTTGCGAGGTCCAAGTTTAGCTCATACGTGAAAGTGTAACAAATAAACAAACTAACTTTCGCTTTTAATAGTTTAGTTTGTGATGTTTTAGACAGACTAGTAGACATCTTTTTCTAGCCTAAAATTATGTGTGAATTGTATATGCCAGAATTAAGCAAGGATAGTATCATTAATTTTTGAACGCAACCCACGTTTTGCCGAGTTCTCAACTACGCAAATAGTGCAGTAATCGATTATAGGCATAGACAATAGTCTATGGGCATCATTAATAATCCTATTGTCAGTCTCCAATGTCCAGTCGACCGAAGTTAAGCAATATACTCTACTTTCACTTAGTAATCTCATTTTATGTGATGACTTATTTTATATTTATATATGATGTCATCGTAGCTCTGAGGTTTGTGACCGTACCTGCACTCGATATGTCGCAAGATCAAAACCTGATAATTAAACAGACTTTATTCAATATTATTTGTGATTTTTGTGGTACTAAATAGTCCTGTGTATTTATTGTAAAAATATTTAATTTGTAGTTTGTAGTAATAGATAAAATAATAAGCTCTCAAGCTCGCCCTGTATGGATACTACTGTACCTAATCATAAATTATTTGAGAGTTTGATTCATTGTACAATAAAAACAAAACATATGTTACACATAGCATAAATATAAATATGTAGAAATTTAATCAAACGCTCTTAACAATCTGGTTTCTGGTCGTTTAAAGTAAGTAATTACTTTCCTAATATAGAAATCAAATTGACCACAAGGAGCATATTCAATTCAATTTTTAAAAGTAATAAATATTCACCTTGTTAGAGAAAGTTCAACGAAAATGCGGTAGACACCGAATCTTGTTTTTAATGCTTATTTAAGTTCAAAAAATCTTTCAACATGATTAGAAAACATATCACTCGATAAAAAAAAAACATAATTATGTATGTTTAATGACAAAAAAATGCCCTAGAGAATGAACTTGTCAATGTATTGGGATGACCACATAAACTTTGGAACTGTCCCATTATTTTTATGTAAGGAATTCCAATTCTTGTCTACTCACATTTTCATTGTAATATTATTTACGAAGATAGCCAAGTGTCGAATATTTCTGATAAAAGGTCAGAAGTCTTGAAGTCTCGACTAATTGGCGATAATTGGTGGCTGTACTCATATTTAAAAGTGTCAAAACGATTTAACGGTATTGCCGTCATCAGCTTATTAATTAACACCTGAAATGGTTAATGATTGTTGCCTTGTTTATGTATTTTTATTACATTCTTAGCCTACTAACTGTTTTTAATTTCTCAAATAATATTTAAGAAAGTAGGTAGGTATATGGCATTTTTGGCGGTGTAATAACGGGATTGATATTTTGCTTAAAAAACCCATTAAGAAAACCTCTTACTACTGATATCGTATCAATATAAATTGTTGAAAGTACGCTTGACTTAACCGACTATAATAAAGGAGGTCAAAACGTCCTTTCAAGTTCGAAATTTAACATAATAATTTTAAATTTAACATAAAAAATCGGAGAAAGAATCATATAGTACGTAATTCTTAAGTAAACTGTCATAAATTGCTATGTGAGAGGATTCTTATGACGTAACATCCGACCTCGGGTAGTCGAATTAAAAGAGAATGCGATTATGATTTGATAAACCGCAAGATTTGCACTATAACATTACGAAACATAAAAATTTTAGGAATACTGAGTGAATAAAATAGAAAGATTGTTATTGACGCGTCCAGTCGGTTGTCGGCTGTCTTGCGAGTTAGATCTGCGTATTATTTTTTACACTTTAAAGATCTAATCATCCGTTAAAACTGTAGATTTTTGAAACCTTTGGCTTTAACTATCGATTTTAATGCTTGATCGTGTAAATCACTAGACGTCAAAAAAACGTCAAAGTACGAAAAAAAATTACACGAATTTAATTAACGATTGTAATTAAATCGTGTAATTGTGATTAGGTATACCCATATATAATACTATAAACTGTATACAGTACTATTAAACATGATTCTTTAAAAACCTTTTTTAGATATATTCCATTCTGTTTTTTTATATTTGAACTTTTCACTCGAAGATAAGTGAAGCTGCTGATGAAAATATCTAACACAGAGAGATCTAAATTTTTTCATATGTTTAAATCCTAACGCAGCAGTAGAGTATTGATCTCTGCCGTCTATTATATTGACAAGGTCATACACCAGTGACCCCTTGTCTTTTGTCTAGAAACCACCATTAATTTCTACAGGAAACGTGTTATACCGCCCATTATGTGCAACGTCATATATTGTTTTAATGGGATAAGCCCGCCAAACATGCCCATAATTGCAACTCCTGTAACCCAGGACCTACAATAATAACCAATGAATACCACTTAGACACTTAAGCTCGGTGTATCCCAGGGCTACTATTGTCTGTCTTGGTACCACTACTAAGACATTCTATACGTAGGAATTTTGATCTGCCGAGATGTGGATGCACACTAGTCTTTCGAGAATATACTTAACATGATTACATATTTATGACCTAACCCGCGAATGTTAAGACAAAAGTTAATGATATCAGTCATTTGAGGAAAACAATTGACTAACAATTGCTCTTAATTGGCCATTAATGTGGAAGTGGAACCATTTCGTTTGTTATGTCACGATGTCTGGGAATGTTTGTTTTTGTTATATTAAGAGCATTGAGTGATGCAGAAAGGCATGTGTTTGACATGAATACTGCTCAGTCACTAATCAGAGTGGACTACAGGTATATAAACATAGATTTCTACCTATAAGGTCCCAATAAAATAGATGAACAAAGTTTTAGAAATCATTTAGACCACCAAAATAAGGATAAAATGATATGAAAAACGCATTACAAACTTACAAAAAATATATTATCTTCTAGTTGTTGTGGTGGCAAAGTGGTTCAATGAACGGATTTATGTGAACAATAATGTTCAAACCCATTACAGACAAGTGAACGTTTTTAAAGTTATGTGTACTTTCTTAATTATTCAAAGACATCATTGACAATCCTGAGGAAACCTGGATTTGAAAAATTGGAATCTTAAATCGCCAACCCGCAAGCAAGCGTGGTGATCAATGCTCGTTCCTTCTCTATATGAGAAGAGGCCTGTGCCCATGTGCCCAGCAGTGGCACATTTATAAGCTAGTATTATAACTTCTACTTACCTTAATGCCAACACTATCCTAAATAGGTCATGAGTAGGACGTTAACTGAAAGTTACTAACTGCTGTTAACAGAATTGGATGGGTAGCTAACTAATTATTAACACGCGCGCGGCGGGGCGCGAGTGCAAGTACCCATAATGTATGAGTTTACTATCTTAGGTGAAAATAAATTCACTTTAATCGGAGGGTTTTTTTGGATATCTTTGGTTAGAAGTTGTGTAAAATTTGTACATTTATTTTAATGGGACCTCATTTAATGAAATATTTAGAAAATACATCCTTTAAAGTCCCCTACAATTACAACAAATCTTTGTAATTCCCGTCAAGTTTTTTATGAAACAATAAAACTGCTCATGCTTGCATGCCGTCATCTTAAACCTAAGTACTCATTTAGTACTTAACCCCTCTATTACAGCAAACACTACGCAACTGAAAACAGGCTGTCTTGAGAGATGCTTCATGACTTCTTAGAGTATTGAGTAATATAAGCTTACATAATCGTTACGCTTGTTATCGATAAGAGTGGGCAGAATGTAGGAAGTTTGAGTTCCTTGATGTCAAGCTAAGTGACGGGTATTTTATAGGAAGCTATGCCTCATATTTGCCAAAATATGAAGTCACGATTTGAAATTAATGTTGGAAGTAAAGGAATTATATAATTCAATTTAGTTTAAATATTAGTATAGATAGTAAATAATTGACATTGATTTTCTTTCCTTAAAAGAAACGACTCCTGCACCAGGGAACTTAATTCCTTTATGGCGGTTTTACAAACATACAATTCACATACATAAATAACACATTGAACTTGGAAAAGACAGTTGTGGATTACAGAACAAACGTAACGTTTGTCCCAGGCGGGGATCGAACCCGCAGCACGTCGCGCTCAGTGATAATAGGCGTATCTTTCTGTAACAGTATTTTCACAGCATGTAATTGTATACCATCTTCAGTATAATAATAGAAACCCAGAATTCGAATTGAAATCTCTCGGCTTCTATGTTTTGTTAGACAATTTTTTAACTGGAAAAAAGATGTTCTATAGAACCCTTATAGCATATTTCATAACATATAACAGTATTAACAGCTATAAGATATTAAACGGCGTAACTTAAGGGTTATTATCGGAGAAGCCCGACTAGTTTCAAGCCCCAATTGTGATTATGGGCCCCGGTCGGGCTTGAATCTTATAACAGTTAATATGTCGCACGAAAGTTATTATGCAAGTATTAACAGCTTCGAAACAGATAGCCACCATTAAAAATAACCTTTAAGTTAAATATGTGCGTTCCGCGTAACTGCGGTAGTTAACGATATTTTCTATTTTAACAGTTGGTTACCACTTTTACTGTGTCTCGTTAAGTAAAGTTTCTTGAACTTTGTTTAAGGAAAAGGGTATCAATCGATCTTTCATGTAACACCGAAACTTATTTTGTTTTGCAACCATCGATCAGAGATCTTGTTACACGTATGATAAATGTATTACGTTCTTATAAATAGACTAGCTGTTACCCCCGGGGCTCAGCCCGCGTGAATGTCAGTTATCGCGACAAAAAGTAGCCTATATCCTTTCTTGGGGTCCAAACTTACACCAACAACCCATAGCAAGTTTCATCTAAAGCGGTTCAGCGATTTAGCCGTGAGAGCGTAACAGACAGGCAGAGTTACTTTCGCATTTATAATATGGATGAGGGAATAATATGGACGAGTGTGCGGTAATTCTTTTTATTTTTCTGCCGTTTTTTATACATTCTTGTTCCTTAGCTTTTTGAGGTACCTAACTATTTTTAATAACATCTAACGTTACCCATAGCTGGTTCTACAGTCCTCTGTCTTAAATCCAACAAAGACCAATCAGAAAAGTAGAAAATAAATATAATAATAACTCATAATAACTCAGTTTATATTAATTTGACGACCCTATGGCTTAAGTTAGACTTTACAATAAATCACTTAGCCGTTAACGCTATAAATAACTTAGTGTATAATATATGGGTTTGGTCTATAAAGAAACCTGTTGCTACTGAACTTGAGTGTTGGTTTACAACTTGTTGCATTGAATGTTACTCGTTCATTTCTTTGTAATAGTGTTTAGATTTATTGTTATAAGATGATAGTTTTATTTGCTCGACATAGTTAGAAGTGCTATATTTTGTTGGCTTTATTTATAAAAGCCTTTAGCCCTTAGATTAAGGAATAAACTGTCTTAAGTAATCAATAGAAGATAAAGCATTCTAATTTCTTGCGCAAAACTAAATCTATATATAAAACAAAGTCGGGTTAGTTACACCATTTGTAACTCAAAAACGGGACGATCGATTTGTATGATGTTTGTTTTGTTTATTTTTGTCATTGTCCCAATAGCAAAACAATTATCAAAATTATGTTTCACAGGAACGGAAACTACTTATGCGGGTAAACCCATAGGCCATAGAATATATAAAAACGTAATAAGTAAAGTAGAAGACAGAGTAATGAATAGAAAAAGAGTTCCAAAAACTATTAATTAACCCTTCTCTTGTGAGGCACAGAATGAGCTAGAAATACATTAAAATATATAATTAAGAATTACCAGTTTTCTAGAATCTAGATCATAGCTCCAATTAGTCATTAGTCAAAAGGTTTTACATACAGACAAAGGTTATTATTTAGATGTAAAAACAACACCTTTAACATCCAAAAAAAGATTTCAATTTCAACAAAGCTTTTGGAATATAAATAAGCTATAATAATAGGCATCCGACCTACTCCATAATTACACGAAAATAAGTAAAAACATCAAATAATGAAGCTAATTAATATACTTAAATCCCTCGCAAAAGTTATGTTAATAAGTATAAAAACTTTTAATGAAACATTGTGTTTTACGTTGTGTTTGAGTAAAAACGTTAAACTTGTATTTGGGGCTGAAGGAGGTATTTGACAAGGGATTAGTTGAGCGGTTAAGGCGTATAATAAGGGAATAGGGCTCTCAAATGTACATACCTACCTTCATAGTCATGTTTTGTAATAGTTTTATGCTTTTAAATCAGTTTATTGGAAATATTGAATTAGAGAATTCGTTATTTTTTGGCCTAGAAATCTACTATATTGTGTGTATAAAGTTGTAGGTTTGAACTCAAATGATTGCCAATGTAACTAGCTATTAGCTGTATAATTTTATAACGAAACAATAAGGGATTTAAAAATCAGATAGTTTTCTAGTCTCGGTCTATCTCTAAATTTTCATCTATTCTAGATTCTCATCTCGTAATTGGTGGAAATTTGCGAGAAATTACATACTTACTTTATGATTCAGGGCTGGCGAATGAATGTATGTCCTTGCTTGTACTTTTTTTTGTGTTTTTTTTAATTTTATAATTCGAGTGAGTACCTATTTTATGATATTCACTTTAAATATTATGTTTGATTAGATTATTTAAAAAGTAACATATTTGTATGTAATGTTTCAATTATAGACACACATGGCAAAATGGTGGTAGGTCGGTACTTAATACGCAAATTGTGTTTGCGGTCTCACCTCTGCCTAACCCCTACATGATATACCATGATGTAAGCAGTTAATCATGTTACCAAAGAACCGGCGGCATAAAACAGTTGACATTCAACCTTACTTTTTTCAGTAATTTAATATTCAGCGTTGTCCCAAATAGAGCAACGAAATTGGTCACAAAAATACTTTTATTATTTCTCATCTTGGAGTATACATAGACAAGCATAGAGTGTGCGCATCGCTAGTAGCGAGTTGTGCCGAGCGTAAGCAAATTTTCAGCTGAAAGTAGGTACTTTACTCGTTTTCTGATTTAAGTGATTTTCCGTGCGACGACATACTTTTACACGAATATAGCGATGATTTCTATATTATTAATAAGTAATATTTAGTTTTGAGATAGTTTTAATAAAACGGCGGGCTCTGTTTTGACAAAAAAATTTAATACTTATTAGGCGCACTCGATAAGTTTACTTAATTTTATTCTTAGTTTCTCTTTGATTTCTTTCAACTTCTTCTGCCTAGCTTTTGCTCAAAATAATATGTCCTGGAGCAGCTCAAGTCAATAGGTACAATAATGATACATTGCCTGTCTATTTTATGTCGTAAGATCAATCGAAACTATTTCCTACTTTTAAAACTCGATCCATTTCTCCAACCATTATCTGAACAATCAAACTGTCATTCTTTCGTATAACTACACTTTCGATGTATTACGTAACAAATAGATCATGTAAATACATAATAACTATGTTATGTATACTGAATCAGATAAACTATGCCTACCTACTCAAATAAATGTCTTTAAGACTGGCCATGCATGAACAGCGCATGCGCGACGGAGAGTAAACTGCGCATGCGTGAACTTGTGCCGCCATATTGAAACTACTATTAAAAGAAGAACTGTACAATCTGGCCTTATTGTTTTGTTTCGTTGTTGTTTTTTTTTTAATTTAAACGATCCCATTTTCTGCTTATTTGGAGTCCGTGTTTGTTGATATCTCATTGTTCGGTGATTGTGGCGTGTAAACTTTTGAGATC
Source organism: Diachrysia chrysitis (assembly GCA_932294365.1). Classification (NCBI taxonomy): domain Eukaryota; kingdom Metazoa; phylum Arthropoda; class Insecta; order Lepidoptera; family Noctuidae; genus Diachrysia; species Diachrysia chrysitis. The sequence continues at coordinate 10,122,424 of OW028654.1, read as the reverse complement.
TAGTCAGATATCGGAGTATGACTGACGTTTAGGTTTTAAAATAGAAATTAAAAGTTGTTTCCCGTAACTAACGGTGGGTTTGTTGTGTTCAAACTGAAGGTCTACTTTAAAAGTCCTTAAAATTGTGTGACATAAAGAGCTGGTATTATTTATTTAATATAATTAAAAGTACTTGGATTCCATGAACCAATAAACTTACAGTTACGCAGGAGCACTGCGTTTTTTTATGCTTTTGCAAAACAGTTAAACTAAAACAAATCAGTAAATAGTTACAGGAACTTTTTACTACTGCTATAAAGGCTATGTCGACACCAAATAAAAAGCTAAATAAACCTTTATTCCACGATTAGTATTCTGTTCGGCATCTTAAAGTAGAAGTGATCTCAGAAAGCTGTAGATGCCAACTTAGTCACCGTTATGTCACTCAAGAAAAGTGTGCGAACATTGACCAATTGCAACCGGATTAAACTCTTTTAGGCATCTAGCGTTCAAATCGGAGCCGTATTTTTTTATTATTTTTGTTTGCGTTCGGAAATGCGTGGTCAAATTTAATACTACTAAATACTGCTTCTGCACATAGAAATAAACCACTTACTTCAGAAAAATAATAGTCTAGTCAGAAAAAAAATTTAGACGTGTTAATTTTAATCAGCTGATAATAATTTTGTTTTGTGAATCGTCTATGGTTTCCTTGAAGAAAGTTGTTCATTTCTATGGGGAGAAGCAGTATTTGAAATAGGACCTCGAATTTCCGTAGCATCCTGTATCTATCGTAAACTAGAAAGATTTACACCATGTTAGGGAACTTCAAAATAATAATAACGATGCCTATAATTAAACGTGTACGCATTATTTAATCCTAACTCATATTATAAATGTGAAATTAACATTGTCTGTCGCGAATTCATGCCAAAACTACTGAACTGATTTAGATAAAATTTGGTACACAAATAATCGAAAGCCTGAGAAAGGACATAGGCTACTTTTTGCCGCGATAACCGACATCCACGCGGGCGGAGCCGTGGGAAACAGCTATATCACACTAAACAGTCATAATTTATTAAGTTTTGGAATTATGCCTAAGGAATAGTAATTCAATCGCTTTTGTTTAACGTCTTGAATCGGTACATAACATCTCCGCTCAATAGAGTCGTGATCATACATTAAACAAGCCGGTAGTCACCAACTAGTGCTGGTCACGTTCACACATTTGTAACGTAGTGATGGGGCAACCATGACTCATGAATTTATATAACAGAATCGGATATGTACCAGTTTGTAAACCCCTTTTTAGTAGCTAGTTAGTCCTTATAAGCTCTAATTAGGTTCGTATTACTAAGTCAGTTCATCCTACGAGCTTAAGGCTTAGTTTCCAACCCAGAGCTGCGCGGAGATGTGTAGCAAAGCCATGGGACGGTATGTAGCTTAACTGAGCGAGGATGCGTAGTGGACTCGGAATCTTTATGAGCTTCAGCTACACTACAGCTTAGTAGGTATATCTCTGGTGGAGACAGCCTTAAAATAAAATAAATTCTGTTTCTTTAATATTTATGAGAGAACCTTTGCGGGACATAATTTTTATATGATATATTATTCAAGATAAATTTGATGTCTTTGAAATCTGTACCAATTTGTATTGGAATCCCAGTGTGACGTCATGAATGTGAAAGAGAAACGATATTATTGAATGTGATCAGTTTCGTGTCTTGTGTCTTTAACTCAAAAGCTTAGTAGGTTTTTATTAGTATACCTATACAGTACTAGAAAAATCATAAAAGAAATTGTGTTATTTTCATGAATAATTAAAACTCAGTTACGTGTACAATGTGGTGATCTACCACATTGTGCTTAAGAATTTAACATTATTTTAAAAACCTTTTTTTTCTTCATCTTTTTTTGGTAACGCAAAACTAGTCCATATACTTTCAACTGTTTTAATTCTATTTCAGAATCTTACAAGGAAGGCAAAACAATAACCGCTAAAAGATGATCAAACCGATAAGTTTACATAATTATAACATCTAAAACATGTGTTAACTTAACCAGAAGCGGGTAAAACCAAAGTTATTGATTACATTCCCAACACACGAACGATAACATCTACTATTTGCATTCATTTGCATGCCTACAATCGTTCTCATCCGCACACCGCCATAAAAACTACCTTACATCACCTTATGCTAGTGAAACTTCAAAAGTGAGTAATACTACAAAATCTAGTATGAGTTAATCTTCTATTTCTATCAGATTTCTATGCGCAAACGCACTCCGTACGTGATAGGCCATTCGATGCGCGTACCGCGCGGTAGGCCTACGGAGATCAAATTAACTACAGTGTTGCCAGCATTTTAAATCGAATGTTACGTCAGAAACCGTAATCGGAACTCCTTATGGTAAACGAAAATGAAATTCGGTGTTATGTAGGTTTGAATCGAGTTAAAAAGGATGTGGAAATAATTGGAGCAAGGTTCAATGATAATAAAAAGTCAATATTGTGTTGCCCTTGATAATGTATAAAGAGTTTACGTGTTTTTTTTGGCCTTTTGTATTTTTGATCATACTGAATGGACTGGTGTAAATATGTCCAATGATTTTTACGATCAATTTTGTTTTATAGCATCGAGTAAAAGCGTCGAAGACTAAAATGGACGGCATAGAATGATATAACAATGGTTTTTACGTATTCTGACGTAACCGAACTTATATGTAAATTATACGCTGTGAACGGATTAGGAACGTATTGTAGATCGTTTATAGTCCATGTGGAAACGCGTATTATTATCCTTGTATTCAAATTTTTCATTTATAACACCGGTAAAATTAAATGGTAAAAGAACTAAATAAATATGAACATTTACTTATAACAGTCAGACTTAGTAAAGAAAAAAGTTTTACGAAAACTCAAACTTTACAAAACTTTCCCAATATACCCACCTATCTAAGATGTTAGCATAATAACATTAATTATCTTTAAAACGTACTTTGCTTCTCAACGTTGAAATGGCTAATACCATTTACGGCAATTATTTTACCAAAATTTCCTCACGGCAAACATTTTATGATACCCAAACATCATTCGATTTCTTTTAACTTCGTAAAAATGTTTGCTCTCAAAGTTGATTCTTAAGTTCGCAAGTTGGGTGTTCGCAAATTTCTTTAAGCCTATTGGTTATTACATTTCGCATAATAACTTGAATAAACTTTGAAATAACATTGGGTCAAGTCTCTAGAGAAATTTCTATTTGAAGGTAAGAACTAAACTAATACAAATTAAGTACAACTAGAGGATTTAAAGGTACTGGGTATTCTCATTTTACTGGTATTTACTTGAAATATCTAATTTTAAGTAAATCTTGACTGTCATGGGTAGTTGGCTAATATCTATTAAGCTTAATTGATATTTGGACTAAGATGTTTGAATATAATAAATTGATGTCTCTTAAGCTAGCATTTGATTAATATGAATACAAAAGAGAGGTATAGTGTACCTATCATGTGTTACATTTAACCGCCATAGCTATAAGGTATGTACTTCTCTATATGAGAAGAGGCCTGTGCCCAGCAGTAGGACATTTTATTATTATAAGGTATGTATATGTACATATTCGTAAATAAACATATACTAGTCTTAGTAGGTCTTAGTAGGTAGAGTTTTCAAATCTGTAAGTTAAAAACTTGATTTAATACTTAAGGAAAAATTGCATTGAATTCTGTCTACCTGCGTACCTATATGACAATATTTATATATTCGTTACATAATGAGTATCGTAAATGTAATCGGTTTAATTTGCATGTGACATCACACCGGATCAGTGGCCGGCCGACTGGACGCCAGAAAAACATGTCGGAAATGAACTCTGCGACAAAAATAGTCAAGTACTGTAAAGGTGACCACACACACACCACAGGTAACAACGCGATTTAAGACGCAATTAAAATTATTTATAATGAGCTTAATATACAGTTTCCTTATGAATCTAAAGTATATTTTTGCTAAGTTTCATATTAAAAAAAAAACATTTATACAAACATCATCTTCTCTTACTAATATTATAAAGAGGAAAGATTTGTTTGTATGTGTGCATGTATATAACGAATAAACTCAAAAACTACAGGGCCGATTACAAAAATTCTTTCACCATTGATTGCTACATTAGTCCAGATTAACATAGGCTACAGAATATTTTGAAAAATAAATGTTCACCCGTGCGAAGACGGGGCGAGCCGCAAGTATCAGATAAAGATGGATATTGTTTTTGCCTTCATGGATAACGTCTTTCAGGTCATCCAGGTTTAGACTGTCAAAGCAGTAATTTAATTGTCCACCTGATCTTGCTTTATATTAAATACTAAAACCACTTCAAAAAACACATCGTTGACCGTTTTTAATCTGGTTCATCGATCTATTACTACGTGTAATGCTTTAAGTCATTACCGAACGCGCGCAAGATGGTCGCGCGTCAAAATATCCATTTATTGATGTGGAAAAACCCTTATGTTGCGTAATCGTTGGTCTTCATACTATATGATTGCGTCCAAATCGCAAGTAACGCAATATGACCCATTGTAATTGACTTTTGATTCTAATTTGAAGTTGCTACATATTTGTATGATGGTATCTATTCTATATGGATTTGTGTGAACTATTGGCAATTAAAAATTTAAATGAAGCCGTTTTTATTGTAATCTACGTTTATGGGAAGAATATGTAATAAAAGTTGAAAACGTGTAGTAGGTAGTATTGACAAATTCAATGGTAATATTCTTAATTTTTCAAGTGCATGGCTTGGTGTTACTTATTGCTTGGCCTTTTAAACTAAGGGTAACCGAAGAGCTTCCCGTACAATAAAATATTTATGTAGGTACTATTGAGATGTTTACGAATAAGTAAAACGATGACATTTGTACGTAATATGGGTGACTTATGGCCCAATACATAAACGTCAATCAGTTTTAAGTCGCCGTTAAGTCTCACGCTGTCTCTTTCACTTTAAGGTGCAAAGTTGCGACAGATAGACATTTAAGAACGTCTTAAACCTAAGTTGCGTTTCAATATTCGGGGGTTAGACCTTCTTGTGCCGAACCGTTTTTCAAAATATGTTAGGTCGGGTTGTAATCTCTACAGATGTACCTATACAACAGATTATTAGTAGGTATGACGTTTATCCGATGGAAGACTTATGACATCAAATTGATTTGCAGTGAACGGCTGTTAGGTACGTATACTCGTAGATGTCACAATCTACCCAAAGATATATGGAAAATTTATTTGATCGTGTGTCTAGTTGATTTTAGCTAGCCTGTTATTTCATTAAGACTTGTAAGACCTTAACATGCAAATAAAGATTTTGAGTTTTGAGTTTTGAATTTCTGATTTCCAATAAATTTTCAAGACTTCTTTTGAAACAAGTAATCCTTCAAAACGAATTAGCCGCACTTATTATATTAAAATCTATATAAGTTAAACTAGCTGTCCCCCGCGACTTTGTCCGCGTGTTTTAGTTTCAACGGTTTTTCATTTTTGCAATATTTTTCATTTATGCTCCGCTCCTATTGGTCGTAGCGTGATGTTATATAGCCTATAGCCCTCCTCAATAAACGGACTAGCCAATACAAAAAGAATTTTTTAATTCGAACCAGTAGTTCTCGAGATTAGCGCGTTCAAACAAACAAACAAAAAAACTCTTCAGCTTTATAATATTAGTATAGACATAGCCTACCACAAAAATAAAGGGTGTGATAAGACCACTCGCATTACTGAAGTGTATGCACTGTATACATCAAACTACATACAACCAAGAAATATAAATGCTGGAAAAATTATTTTTAGGCATTATAAAAGAACTGCTTTTTATAGCGCGCAACCGACAATGCTAATGTGTGTGTGTTGTGGGTAAATGTCTGTTTGGAAGTAAGTTTAAAAATAATGGATACTTTGACCTTCAATATCTTCAGAACCCATGGTTTCCGAGGTATGCTCTAGAAGAAAAATGATCCCAATTATGGGTACACTAGCTGTCCCCCGCGACTTTGTCCGCGTGGTTTAGTTTCAACGGTTTTTAATTTTTGCAGCATTTTCATTTATGCTCCGCTCCTATTGGTCGTAGCGTGATGTTATATAGCCTATAGCCTTCCTCAATAAACGGACTATCCAATACAAAAAGAATTTTTCAATTCGAACCAGTAGTTCCTGAGATTAGCACGTTCAAACAAACAAATAAACAAACAAACAAACAAACTCTTCAGCTTTATAATATTAGTATAGATTACGTGGTTTTAGTTAACGTTAAGGGTCTTTTTACACCTGTTGTAATAAAATACGGTTAGTTTTTCTTAACATGTATATTAAGAATTCATTATAAAATAATTGAAATATGTGATAACCTCAATCTAGCACTCACAATGAGCTAACAATTAACAGGCCTACTTTTTTGATTTGTCATTATGTATAATAATCATTGCGCACCTAAACAGCACACTTTATCCCTTAAATAGGTAACAGCAAGCATTGTATATTACTCAAACTTTTAAATGAAATTACAGATCTACGATTGTTAGATCATGGTAGGAGTTCTGAACATATCTGTTTATCTAAATATGTAAGTAAAACACTTGACAGTCGGCTCACTGACCCGTTTGTCTATCTTTGTGAGAATCGTAAGAAGACAATGGTATCACATATTCTTTACAAAATGTTGCATGTGTGTATAACAGTGATTACTTCATATATGCGGCCTTTTTCATCTTACTATTAAATGTATTATAGACTTGGGCATTTGTTCACCATTCACTGCGACAAACCATTTAATATTAATTGAATTTGCATGTTTATTATTATTGGATACAATTACATTTTTGACCAGAAATGTCTTTTGTAGCGCGCATAGCGGTTAACCACCGTGTGTACCTACCTGATTTGTAAAATCTATTACTTTTGTAATCAAAAAGAAATAACATTATTGTTAAAACCGGGTCATTCAGTGTGGAACTAAATAAAAACATAATACAAAGTGTAAAATTCTTTATAACTTGAGTCTCACCCCCTACACTTTTCATTTTTATACCCAGTATTTTTGTCAATTTATTTATATTTAGAGCAAAATATTGAAAAAAATCACTAAGAATAATTTTGTCTACAAGATGGTTGCTATCTTAGAGAATACATATAGAAGCATAGAATGCGCGCATCGCTAGTAGCCCGTAGTGTCGAGCGTTAGTAACATTATTACGCTCGTGTGATTTTACATGCAACGATAGACTTTTATGCGAGAATATCGATGGTTCCGATATTATGGGTAATGTTAGGTTTTGAGACAGCTTTAATAAAACGGCGCTCTCTGTTTTGACACAAATTTGTCGACTTTATTCGTTCATACGAGTGCCCACAGTTTATAAGTTCTCTGTTAGACGCACTCTATAGTTTACTTATTATTGCTCTAAGATTGCTATTAATAAATATTTAATTTCCGACTTGTCGGTATCGTTTTGCATTAAGACCGGATTCTATTTTGCAGTTTAATTTTTTGTGCACCAGAATTATAAATTAATATTACATTAAAATACTTGCGGTGTTATGATGGGTCAAAAAGAAAGGTGTTTCACTCAATATGTAATTTATCTGTCTGTGTAGGTACTGATCTGCGGTTAAGACTCATGATGATTGAAATTTAATATTAAAATATTGTGGCTGCTTTTTTTTTACTAGGACACTGACTATTAAAAAAATATTTTATTCCAATCAAAACGGTCTTGTGGGAATTTGTAATTAATTGTAATGATCTGGATGTCAAATAAATAATAAGGTACCTTAATGAATTCCTATAGATGAAAAGTATCCACCCAAATTAAATCTAGATTCGAGTAAGATCGTATCACGATTTTAGTTTTCTTATTCAGAAAGTCTCGGTTTTTTTAACAAAAGTTATGCTGAATAAACAAGACGGAATCAAAGCTTGGGTATATAAAATTTGTATTAGTGCGAACTAATGAATTTCTTTAAATGTGTTATTTCAAACCTTTTCTTTTTTTCAAAGCCGGCTTTCAGTTCCCTCTGTGAACGATATACCGGCTCAGCCCGCACCACGCACAGTGGGAAGCGGCTCGTCCGTGTTAACACAAACCCTTCTGCGCCCGTCCGTCGCTATCCAACACAAGTCGAATTATACCCTAAGTCGCTTAAAATTGGGTTTGATTCTCAAGACTTACACGGACCAGGAGAGCTACTCTTCCAATTTCAATTTCAATATTTATTTGCAATCCACAATGTTAAACTAAGGTGGTAACTTAAAACTATGTGATCATCTTTGACCCTATCGGGCACTCATCTCAATGCAAAATTGTTCTTCATTTAGCAGGCAGAAACAACACACAATATAAAAAAATACTGTCAATGTTTAGATTCCAGTTAATTTCTTTCATTTACAGTATGTTTTTCCTAAAAAACTGAACCACGTATCCGCTAAACTAATATAAATATTGCGTTGGCATTGTATTGGAATTAAAATTAATTGAAAAGTAAGGACACAGTTGCTACTATGCTTGTTTGTCTGACTCAACTCAACAATATTTACAATTACATTAATACAAGAATTATTTCCATCTGTCTAGTTTATGCCGTATTACTTTCAAAGGTTTCCTACATAGAGATGATAGATGTATGACTCTCCTATGTAATCGAGTGATGTAATAATATTGAATTTCACGCAAATGATATGTAAGTAACGTGTTAATATCAGATGCAATAGGAAATGTAAGGTGCCGTTGCACCGTTGCATTCACATTAGTGCAGTAGTCATGTTATGCCGTTATTATGCATGTGTTTTAATAGTCACACCGTGTACATTAATTGGTATTTTTATGTGTTATTATTTAGGTATTTTTATGCGACTAAGTAAATATAGAAAAAATGGTGTTGTCTTTAATAACTAAGTTTATTATGTAGGTACCTACAAAAAAATTATATTGTCCTATAAATGTCCCACTGCTGGGCACACGTAAAGAAGGCACGAGCACTAATCACAACGCTCGCTCTCTTGCTGGTTTGAGATTAAGGATTCCAATTTCTGGAATCCATGTTTCCCTACGATGTCTTTATTCAAAGTTTGCCGATGGTATCTTAGAATGATTAAGAAAGTAACTTTGATAACGTCACATTGGTTGTAGTGGGCTCGAACCTGCAACCTTGTTCATACAAATCCGTTTGTTGAACCGCTAGCCCTCCACGACATGTTGTTTAAAAATTTAGAGGTAGTCTATAATACCTACACATAACATATTAAAATAAAAAATTATCACCTAACTACCTACCTTGGTTTTGAACCCACCAATTTGCGATTTGAGAATTAGAGAGGGTCGAAAATTAACGTTTTTATTACATCACGCAAAAGCAAACAATTCATCCGAGAAAATGTATTTTAACTTTGCTAAGTATTAAAGAAAGTGACGGTAAATCTGTACAGAGTACACAAAATAATTAAATAGGCAACTTTCTTTGAATCGTGAAATTTTTTGAGTGCTGTTGAGTTGTCGTCGGCCAATTATCGTTTGTTATCGAATGGCCACCCTTTAGGCTGTCGACAGACTCAGCGATTAAACGATTAATCGAGTGATATTTGTAATCGAAAAGAAAGTTCTGCTGTTAAAGAAAGCTTTTTAATTTAGGCCAAGGTGATGGTAATTGAGTACTTATTTTTTTATGTGATGCAGGGAACAGAACTATTTTGGAACTTTATATTAAATCTACCAAACTTAGATTTGAAATCTAAGAAATCAATGTTTATAATTTTGAAACCTGCAGGGTTACGCGATTGCTTAAGCGATTGACAACTAAAGCGATAATAGCTTTGTAAAAAACACTGTGGAAAGCACAAATTTCTTAACTTCTAACATCGATGACCAACTAGATCTACTACAACATAGTTGATTACCGACGTTAGCCTATACTAAATTACTTTTTTACCATTAATTTTATCCAGTAAAAATCGCTTTGATTGTCAAAAACAGACTTCTTAAAAAATAATCATCAAAATCGGTTCATAATCGACGAAGTCAACCGCGAAAACACTTAAAAAATATAAATATATCTATACAAACTATATAAAAATATTTACATAGTTTGCATCGAGCCTTATATTAAACATATTACGTACTAAGATACGCAGCGTAGCGGCTCTAGTGACGTAGTTATGCGTATTACAAACTATTCTCAATAACAGCGTTACATCTACTACTTTTAACATTAAATAGAAAGTCTTTCTTCCTTATATTTCCAAAGTTAAATAGCATTTATCATTTTATCTAGATTTTCTATCTATTCTATTCATTGTTCAGTTTCCGAGACTATAATTCATTTCTTTGGAAGCGTAAAAAGTGGTAATTACATAGTCGTTGTTTTACTTGTCTATGTTGGATTTGATTTTAGACTAATACTAGCTGTGCCCCGCGGTTTCACTCGGATATATAGTTCCCGTTCCCGTAAGACATCAATATTTATTTACGATTTTACTTATTCATACTAGTGCCAAAAGTTCATACTCGATGTGCGCGCTCTGTAGTTTACTTCTTTTTTCTCTAAGGTTAACACTGTGTAATAAATTGGCTAGCTAGTAGGTACATAAAACAAGCAAGGTTAAACTTCCATAGAATATTTTTTCTTATGTTACTATGGTTTCCTTGATGAAAGTTGTTCTGTTGTTCATTTCTGTTTTTATGTTCAGAAGTAGTATTTATACTAATATTATAAAGCTGAAGAGTTTGTTTGTTTCTTTGTTTGTTTGAACGCGCTAATCTCAGGAACTACTGGTTCGAATTGAAAAATTATTTTTGTATTGGATAGTCCGTTTATTGAGGAAGGCTATAGGCTATATAACATCACGCTACGACGAATAGGAGCGGAGCATAAATGAAAAATGTTGCAAAAATGAAAAACTGTTGAAACTAAAACACGCGAACTAAGTCGCGGGGGACAGCTAGTTTCTAATATGATCGCATTTCCGTAGCACCTGTATTCGTGGAAGCATTACCTATACTTGCGCCCCATTCAATCCTATAACTTCCGAATAACAAAATCCACGTCATATTTATAATAAGATCATATTTCCTGTAACCTGTATATTTGAATAAAACATGGCATCTCAAAATGACACCTACATGGGAACAAAATGTGGCGTAAGGTCACGCTTCGTTCGTTCCCTGTATGTGAGCGAGCGATCCCACGCGTAAAGCCATACATTAAATATTTTGTAAGAATATTTCTGAGGTTTACTCGTTGTAATAGGTATGACTTATAAAATAACGATAAAATAAAATGGTATTATTAATTTTCAGTTTACATAAAATTTGTAGATAGGTAGGTAGGTACTTATTCAGTATAGATCTAAGGGAAATATCTTCCATTCGAGAGGAATGCAACGGCCCTTAGAGAATTTTTGTGCTCTCTTGATGGCCTTTAGATCTTTTTAAGTTTACAGGTAAATGGTCTCACTGTAATTTGAATTTTCAGACCAGTTAGGCGTATAATTAAATCGGACACATTTACGTGAGAGAAGATTCAGGGAAGAAATGGCACCAGTAAGGTGGAATAATGGACAGGAGATGATAAGGTCGAAATTAGGGCAATCTCCTTCTATCCAAATTGCACAAGTCACGCACGCTTCCACGGCTAAACCGCTAATCCGATTTTGATGAAACTTGGTATAGAGTAAGCTTGAATCCTAAGAAAGGACATAGGCTTCTAGGGTACTAGCTTTTTGACGCAATAATCAACATCCACGCGGACGAAGTTGCGGGCAAAAAGTTGGAACATAAAATGTATTTTATATATATGAAATTATTTATTATACGTTTAATAGAGAAGGATTTGGTTTAATAGTGTTTTGGGAATATCGTACCGAACAGATATATAAATTCCATATAAAATTTAAACTAAAGAAAAAGTAGTAACAAAAACTTCGCTACGTATCTTCACCATTCCATAAACATTAATTTGACCAGTCATTATCATTCGCAGCGCATGCGCGAGCCGCCTACAATGAAGTGCAAAGTTTGAGCAGTAGCTTCATCGCTTGGTTAGCATAAGACAACTTTATTTACACATATTTAAGTAGAAAAGATGGAATTTGCATCATATTGTTAACACCTTTTCTGCACAAAAGATGTAAAGATTCTCTCTCCCTCTTTCTCTTTCTCTTTCTCTTCAGTGATAGAGAGATAGTAGATTCAGTGAGATAAAGTGAGGTACGTGGACTCTTCTTGGTCAATTTGGATCAGCCGTTTCTATACGTTAGTTTTAGATCTTCTGGACCAACAGGATGCTACGAAAATGTGTGGTCGTATTAGAAATACTGATTCTTCCCATATTCCTCCAAGAAAGTAATTAACTATTCCGAAAAAAACATTAAACTTACTGTACTAATTTGGATCAGCTGGTGATTATTTTATATGGTAAGGTCAATTATTTTTTTTAGGGAATTGGTTAAGGTTTCCTTGAAGAAAGTTGTGTATTTTTAGAGGCAGAAGTATCCTGTATAATTATTTCCGTAGTATCCTGTATAATTACAGCTGTTTTTTTTATGTAGACAGGAGAAAGAGTCCCTCTAGTTAAGTGAAAGTTGAAGCTTATAAGTCCTAGTAAAGAAGAAGCACCCTGGATTCGGAAATTAAAAGGCATATCCCACCTTAGTTTCCAGGGTGAAATAAGTCATAGAAGTATAGATAGTGTTAGATTGATAAAGACGTCATCAGAACCTACAACATTCCATAGATACCAATTAAGCCTATTACAAATTAATTACATAACAAGATTTCAAATGTTCAAATCTCAAAACTTTTACATTAATTATCACCGACGATTGTATATTTAATTGCTGCTAACTTTTAAAGTATTTTGCCTTTAAGGAAAAGAGGATAAATTTATACATTTTTTTTTATTACTTGAACACCTTAATATTATTTAATTTGAAATTCTTAGACAAATAAAGGCTATCGTTATCAATTTCGCCGCCAGAGGCGCTTATTACACGTGATGTACGAATACGTCAAATCCGTCAAATCCCATATTTTGTTGGCTTAGAGTATAAATAAGTAAACTATAGAGTGCGTCTAACAGAGTATGAACTGTGAGCACGACTAAGAACAAGTAACATCATAAAATTTGTGTTTAAACAGAGGGCGCCGTTTTACTAAAACTATCTCATAACCAAATATTAAACATAATAATACAGAAACCATCGATATTATCGCATAAACGCCAGTCGTTGCACGGTAAATCACAAAAATCAGTAAACGAGCGTAGTACCATCCTACTTACAGCTAATTTACTATCGATGCGCGGACTCTGTGCTCATCTCTATCTATATTACTCTATGATTATATATTCTAAGACCGGACCTATTGAAAGCGTTGCTAACAAGATTCAAAAAGTAAAATCCATCTCCGTCAGTCAAAATACAAGGAAAACAAGATAATGTAAAGTGCTTTTTATGTAATGAAATCGTAAATCAAATGTCCAAATCGAATGGAGTTATGCTGATTGTGACATGGGCCACTGCGAAGAAAACCAAAACAAATTCGTTAATTTGCAAGTTTTTGATGAGATGGTTACATAAGGTTCTTGAAACCTTGCTCAGTATATTTGTTTTAACGGTAATTTACGAATCATTATGTTACATACATAAAATTACAATTATGGTATTACCAAGCAAGGCAAGAGTAAGTACTTGGAGTGGTATTACTTTGACATTGAGAGGTCTTTATAAAAAGCCGGTCAAGCTCATATTTGTAAATGAATGTTTTCACTGATGTGCGGTCTAGACTGAAGTAGTATGTGATATATGTCCTACTAAGTATGAATACCTGCTATAAAGACAAAGCAAAAGCTGGAAGTTAAAATTTGGATGAAATTTGGTGTATCTACTGGTAGTTTATAATCTGGATTAATATATTTATTTTGTAATACTTCTGTATTTCTGTATCTTGTTGTAATAAGAGACTTACTGTTTCCCACGGCTCCGCCCGCGTGGATGGCGGTTATCGCGGCAAAAAGTAGCCTATTTCCTTTCTCTGGCTCTAGACTATCAGTTTACCAAACATTTAAATCCGTTTAGTAGTTTTGGCGTGAAAGCGCGACAGACAGACAGAGCTACTTTTGCATTTATAATATTAGTAAGGATTCATGAAATTCAAGCTAAATGTAACAGATCAATAAGAAAAAACGAAGCTAAACAATATTGTGAACAATTAACAAATTCATTGATGAATAATAAATTTAAATAAGGTAATAATTGTATTAAAACATTATTTTACGGTAAAATTACATTAATTGAAAAAAAATCACATGAAATTTAAGTTAGAATTTGCTGCTGCTGCCAAATGTCAATACCATACCCCTGGTGTAAATGCACACACTTTGATAAAATTAACCTTTTGTATTCCGTAACTGATAAACTGACCTCTTCATTTACTAGACGTAACCTTATTAAAGTAGGTAGGCACTATTCTCCAGTAACCTTTTATGTAATAAAATGCTTATTTGCGCTTATTTTTTACAATGCTATTCTCAATATTTATCCAATTAAAATTCTATGTACTGATTGACAAAGCAGGTTAGATCTCAATTGAGTTTAAGTTTACGTTAATCGACATGTTGTTGGCGATGTAGTAACTAATTGGTACTGTGTTCTTGTACCATATAGGCTATGTCATCAATGAAAGTGATTGATTGACTTTATGAATGGAAACTTTTTGTTTTCGATAGAAGTATATAATGTCGAAATTTTTAAGAAAGAGTTCTCTGTAAAACTTTTTCATAAACATTTATAAAATGCTTTCTATGCCTTCTTTTAATATTTTTTTATTGATTTCTCAAAATATTTTGTTGATTATATAGCTCAATCGCAGATTAGAGACGATTGTGCCACTGTCAAAATAGGTTGGACATGAAGTGTTTAAAAAAACTGATTGTAGAAGCAACAAGAAATATTTTGAGCAACGTAATAAAAACCGAAACCCTGACAAGACTTGATGAACCTGTAACTAAACCAAAAACAATAGTCAAGCTGTAGCCAAACAGGTTTATAACAATAGAATTTTGATTGAAATTTCGACCTTACATTTATAAAAGTAATTTCTAAACTATAACAATCCTTTTTGGCTATTAGTTTTACCTACAATAGATGTTTTTTTATACCATAATTGGTCGTAGACATATTTTATAATACATTTTGATACGAAAGCGGTAGAAAAGAAATATCTAAAAAAAATCGCTCTGCAATTGTTTCTGGTTGCTCGTCTAGTTAACGGGTCAAGTAAACTTTTTTTATATTTAAAAATAAAATGAATATAAAATTGGCAGTTGTTTTAAAAATAATACGAGGTTTTAGATATAGAGGTTGTAGTTTTATCGTTTAAATCTGTACTAAAATAAGTCTATGTTAATTCATTGAAACTATTTGCTTCTAGTTGTGTTTGCAAATTCTTAGCGGCAACTTTTGAATAAAGAATACATTTTAATTGCAAATAGTGGTCGTTTGTAACATTCTAATCATGTTTAGATTAGTTCATCGCTCTGTCTAGACTTACTAAGAATACCGTAGATACGGTAGATTACACCATAATGTAAATATCAACTAAATGTCTTACATACGGTTTGTACAGCTAATTAGGTTTATTATGAAACTGGTAGCCTCGGACAATGCGTTTGTTTCTAAATCGTTCTCGATGCAGCTCTCGATTGGCGATTGATCGAGTGGCAAACATCAAGGAAGCACCGCTCACTTCACTAAGCAGAAAGGCATAGAAGGTCAACTTGTTTAGTATCTACAAATGTTACGTAAAACGTTTAGGTAAAAGTGACTAGTAAGAAATTTAAACTGTCCAATGCATGTCGGCGCGAAGTAGAGAAATGAATTAGAGAATGATTAAGAAATATATTTAACTTATGTTTTTTAAAAGATTACTAGCAATTAGGGTGAAATTCACATTACTAGCAATCTTGTTAAGCCCTCCAACTAAGCGAACTATGCTTGTGTCTGGAATGGGTTCACGTCAATAGTGCAATGGGTGGGGTTCGAACCTGCGACCTCTCGATCACAAGGCCGTCACCGTTACCATTAGGCTATTGCCGCTTTAAAGGGCTTTCATAATTCTTTTTTTTTTAATTTTAGGTGACAAATCAATAACATAAAATAAAACGTTAAAAATAATAAATAATAATATCTTTCCTGCTTTTTTTACTATTCCTGTAATCTTAAAGTATCTATAAATAAGTAAAATTATTTGTAATAAAACATTAATGAAATTAATAAAACCATGCTTAACAGTAACCATAAGCATTTATTAGATCGTAAATAGGTACCTATGCCTAAAAAAGTTGACTTAAGGAATTTTTTTTTGACGTTTTGCTTTAAGTGGGCCTTCTGAGTAATAGATTATTTGTTGACACATCTACCTCTTATTACCATCTACCGAGTCTCGACATCTCTATCTACTTTCTAAAATTACAAAAACTTTAGTCATTTCCAGCTCAGCGCAGGGATAACAAACCTTCTTACCTGCGAGTACAAATCCAAACATTCTATAGCAGTAAATGTGTTTTCCTTATTCTGACGTAAAACCAACCCTAATCAAATGTATGGGTGCTAAATCTGTAGTAAGAGGCAAGTTTGCTCTCATAAGTCATTTACAGACCCTTCCACGTGCCAAAGGTTCATAACCCCTGGCCTATAATGTTTTATATTAGTGTAACAAAACTGATATTGATATCGATTGACGTAGTTTTATTTTAATCGATTCTTACTCGATTAGATGGTCGCAAAAAATGTCTAGTCAAAACAAGTTGTTTTTTTCCGCGTCAGTCTTTCTTAATTCGTAATAGATAAGTGTTCGTGTATGTTATGTATTTGACTATAAATACTTTTAAACGTTGCTAGAGATCGTTTTTTTGGTCTTACATAATTTTGTTATAGAGATGATTTGAACGTATCGCGCTACTGTACTGTAATAGAAATGTTCACTATTTGTTTTTTAACTGTCGCGTTTTAGATAATGGAAAAATTATTAGATATGAAATTTTTCTTTTGTCTCGTAAACAAAAAAAAAACGAAGATACTGGGAATTGAAACTGCGTGACGTCATGTTACACTACAATTTTAGCCAAGTTTTAAAGTCACAAGCCCTCACTCTTGAACTTTAAGATGCTTTATCTTTGTTAATGTTTATTGTTTTTATAAGGGAATAAATAAGTTTTTTTTTATTATTATCTCTACAAAACTGGTACTATTCCCTCAAAAGTGCACACCTTGTTTTAAACTATATACTATTGTTTAAAGAGAGCCTAGTATGAACCTATAACGTCTATCAAACCCACAGAACATCATTCCTTATATTTTTTCGAAACCTATTCGATTCTTGATTCTCAAGAAGCTCATTAATAAACATCGTTAATAAAAAGTAAAACCAAATGAATCCGATTACCATATATAAAATAAAATCGATTCAGGATTATAAAACTAATTTTAATAATGCATAATGCAAAACCACTTTCGAAATGCAAAAAAATAAATTGTCATTTAATAACGACGAAATAAATTGGACTTAATAAATGAATAAATTATATATTTTTTATTAAAATCCTTTCACTGAATGCAATTTGATGTATCCAATACATATTTTATATTGTTAGATTGTTATTTGTTATTAAAAATTTATGTCTTGGATCAAGACATAAATTTTTAATAACAACTCTTGGTTCTGTGTGCTTCCTATGAGCAGGAGTGTTACCTCGTCGAGTAAGCGAGACGCTGCTACGTACTGTGTATGCGCCGTCTCGCTCCCACAACGGTAACAGTACTGCTTTAACGGTTCGTGGTACAGGTAGTGTTTTGTTTGTAAATGGACGTCTCAAAACTAGTTTGAAACAAATTAATTTATGGTTCATTTAATGTTATCTGTGTATATATAATGTTCGCGAATAGAAGCATATGTTAATGATGATATTATGTCTAAGAAAGTAGTCTAGTAAGTTATGTCATTTATAATCCGTCTATGAACTAAATTAGAGTGATATCTGTTGTAAAAGACTCGATCAGATTTTAATTTTGTTTAAATTATTCATACTGAAGTTTTTTTGTGTAAAGCAATATAATTTTAAAAAGAGGCTTAATGTATTTTATAATATTAAATTATAGAAATATAAGTTAATAGTTTTTACAACCTTTTCTTCTTTGTTTTGTGTTTTTGACGTTAAAATCTAAATAAAATATTTAATGTATCGTTTAGAATTGTAAAATCACCTCTATTTTGCAAAAGTAAATTCGAGTTTAGATAATTAAGAAAAAAAAAACTAAGTACTAAATATCCAAACATAATTTATTTACAAAAAAATAAAACGTACTTAACGTAGTATTCTGTACAGTCAACTACACGCCTATAGTACAAAAAATAAGGAAAACTTTTGTATTGTACAGTCGCAGTTAATACAAAGACTTGTCACAAACGTACATTTGGAAGAGGTCAACTATATCTAAACGATATTTCCTTAGGTCACGTATAGTACTGACCCATCACGTATGACACACTAAAGCTGGGGTCACACTTAAGTCGGGGCCACAAATAGCGAATACTCGCTGTGATTATGTGTGACATGCTACTCGTATCGAGTATCCTTGTCACACACACCGAATACTCGCGACGAGAGCGCGTAGAGAGTAAAATTAAAAATGCTCAATTCAAATCGCGGCGAATTCAACTCTCGGCTCTTGTGGCCAAAAATTTTGAAAGAACTTATATTTAACATACTGTCTATCTTCTTCTGTTATCTATATAAATAAAAAATCTATTGTCACATACATGACAAAGCATCACTCAAAAACGGATCGACCGATTTTGCTCTGTTTTTTCTTGTGTTTGTCATTTTCAGGACAACGTATTTATCGAATATTTTTAAAGAATCTACAGGAAATGTCGGAAATTGAAATGGTATTTTTCATGACGTTTAAATATTGAATTCAATTACGTAAAATAAGGCAAAATTCGATAGTTTTGCTGACAGTTACTTTCTTAAAAAAAAATAAAAAAAAAAACATTTTGTGGAAAAAAGTGACTGTATGTGTTTGTAGAACGACAGTACAACAACTAACGTGTCGGCTAGCAGTCAATATAAAGTCTACACAACAAAAACCTATTTGGTACCTAGTTGCCTTTTTTACTAAGACTTTTCTGAACTATTTTGGGGACGGCTGCCAATCTCACTGGATTCAGCTGAATATCAAATGGTTGTAGCCAGTGAAACTGGTAGGGACTATATGCTCTATGTATTCACATAAAGTGCCTATCTGACCTCCAGAATCCATAATCCATACTAATGTTATAAATGCGAAAGTAACTCTGTCTGTCTGTCGCGCTTTCACGCCAAAACTACTGACCCAATTTAAATGAAATAGTACACACATAGTTTAGAGCCTGAGAAAGGACATGGCTACTTTTTGCCGCGATAACCGAAATCCACGCGGGCGGAGCCGCTGGAAACAATAAAATATAAAAAGTAATCTTTATTGTCTCGAGCTGACCGACTGTTATTTGGTAAATGAGTTCCAGTTATTTGGAAATGATTTATCTATATAATAATATATACATATTTGGAAGTGACAAAAATGGCCTTTACAGAATTCTTAAGGTATTTTCCTGGTAATATAAAATGTAATCGCAGAGTGTAGGATAAGAAAATTCTTTGTGTTTTTTTAGGGTCAACTACGACGTGGTGTCATAGCGGTGCAACGGATTTGTATGCACATGGTTGCAGGTTCGAACCCACTACAGGCAAGTACCAATGTAACTTTATAAAAAGTAAATGTACTTTCTTAGTTATTCTAAGACACAAATGGCAAACGGTGAAGGAAAACATTGTGAGGCAACGTTGATTACAAAAATTGGAATCTGAAATCGCCAACCCAATGAAGTAAGCGTGGTAATCAATGGTCGTGCTTTCTTTGCCTGTGCCCAGCAGTGGGATATTTATAGGCCGGTATTATTAATTATAAAATTGAGCTTGAATGTCTATTTGGGATAATCTCCAAAAACGCTGACTGGTTTCGATAAATCTGAAGAGGTTGTTAGAAGTAATATTGGTTTTTATTTCACAACAAATATTATTTTTTTAATAATTATAATTTTGACAGCATAGAACATGCGGACAAAATTATAATTATTGCCTATCAAGTTTTCGAATAATGTAAATATTAGAAAGTGATAATATTAATAGCAAAATATGTATTAAGATGGCCATGCGTTGAGGTTTCTCTTTTTATAATGTTTTTTATGGCAATTCAAATTATCTACTTATGAATTTATTATTCATTATTAAATTGTATAAGAAAATTCAGATCAGCCCAATGACGCAAATAATCTGTCAAGAATATAAACTAAGTAAAAAAAAAATACTTTGGGTGCCATTATTTTAAGCATTTTTAAAAAAACTTGGTCTGTTTTATAAATTTGCAAAAACATTGGATTATTTTATAACCATAGTTAGAATTTCGTAAATCGTGTTAGTTATGTAACCATTAGAGAGTAGATTACATGCAATTGCATATTTGCATATATTGTCCAACTTCGTAGATTATTGCATATTACAACAAAAATCTTGCTGTGAAGCATATTTGCAATATTTCAGGGTAGGAATCATTATTAATAATCGGATTGAATCTAATAATATAAACTTCCAAATTGATTCGGGCGGACCTTTGAGCGCACACACAAATCCCAATCTTAGTACCAAACTTTTTTAAACATTGTTTTTTTAACGATTACAAAAGTAGAAAATGTTAATAATTGACAATATACCGTAGAAAGGTTATTAAAAGGTTACTATAGGATATATAGATAGGTAAAAGTAAAAACACTGATATCTTTGATTATTTATTTATTATTGCATATTTTGAAACTTGTCATGAAAATTTTGGGCTTTTGTCATACATATGTTAGGTGTTTTATGTTGCATAGGTATATTGCAGTCTCTAGTCATTGTATTTCAATGAATCTTAGCAATAATTGCTTAGTCGTATGATCATATACCTGGATAAACCATCTCCAATTTCCATAGCTTAACCGTAAGAGTATTATGGTAACAGTACTTACTGAAAATAATATTTTTTATTTGTTTGTTAATTTCTCAATTTGGTTTTTATAACCGTCATATTTTTTGTTGGTAGAACGATAAAAAAAACGACCTTGTATAGCTAAGACCCTTGCAATGCACAAATGAAATTACATTTTAGAGACTGCACGGATAGCCGAGTGGTATAGGTCACCACGCCAATTACCTCTGTGCGCGACGTGCCGCGGGTTCGATCCCCGCATGGTACAAGCATTTGTGTGACCCACAAATGCTTGTTCCAAGTCTGGGTGTTCTTTTTGCATGTGATTTGAATGTTTGTGAAACCCCCCGCGACACAAGGATTAAATTCCTTAGAGCGGGAGTCGTTTTAAAAAAGAAAAAAAAATTTTAGCTAAAATTTTTCATCAGATGGTTAGTTACTTATAATTTGTATATTAGCGTTTGTTACAAGAGTATAAAAAACTTACACTGCCTACCTACTAAAAGCATCGCTTGACGATTGCAAATTCACATACACAAACTTTGTCTTCCACATAAATTGGACTGTAATATTAGCTTACATTACCGACAAGCGAAAGAATACATTGTTATACATTTATGCACAGTTGAACTAAGCCAAAACTTTAGTGAAAGTGAAACTTGCCTATCAATCATTGAATTGTTGGAGACAACCAGTAATACATAATAAGAGGTCTGGCATCGGCCATTTTGATTGTATCGCCTAAACGCCGGTTACGATAAACGCCAGTTAAGTTTAACGTGCGGTGCCACCCACCCGTGGGAGCAAAGTGAATAATTAGTATTCTATGTTGTTTATATAACTTTAATTGTTTAAATTCGTTAACAAGTTTTTGTAACAATGTGAGATTGAAAGTATGGTGATTGTTGGATTTAGTTTTTGAATTCTGACAAGTCTTTTGTTTTGCATGGAATCTCACTGAGCTAATTCTTTTGTTTACGTGGTAAAAACTAATGACTAACCCACGCCGAGGACACGATGTGGGGATATGTCGGACTTGCACCGACTAAAAACATCCCGGTCCCGTGTTTACCTTAGCTGGAGCCGCGGGTTCTTTAAAGCTTGTTCAGCGGGCCTTCGGTAGAAGCTACTAGGCTTCACATTATCAGATAAAACTAGTAGTATCGTTTTGAAGTGGATAATTATCAATGTAATAATATTTAAGAGGTGATTAAAGTACATATAACGTACAAAGATAATATTTACAGATAGCTATATTATGCTGGAATCCCACAAAATGAATATAATGCCTACCCTCACTACTACCTGCCAAATAAGTTACTAACATCTTGCAAATTTAATTTGTGAAAGTTTGTACAAACATTTCTCCAGCCCGGCCGTTGCTAGGCAACCGTTGGTTGATCTTCCTTATCTGTCTATTGATTGTAAAGATACGCCAACCTGTGGATACCCATTTGATGTAGGTTTTTAATAAAAAAGATTCGTCTGTGTCCGTTGGGTGAATATAAAAATATAAAAAATAATTTTATTCATTGATATTTGAGCCTTATTTCCAAAATTAAACCTACTTATTTCGTGTGTTCTGTATTCTAAATATTTAAATAGTAAAAAAATTAAAGGTTGAAAGGAACTAAAGACCATGAAATGTCTTGATAGGACGCTCACTAAGGACTATCAGCTCAATCTAGCAAGTTTGGAAGCAAACAAATTACATTTCGGAAAAGTTGTGGAAAAGTTAGGCAGACGTATGTGCCTGTACTATGACCTTAAAGCAGGACTGTAGCCATGGTGGAAGCGAGACGGCACATTACACTGCGCGTAGCGGCGTCTCGGTTACACAACAGCTCATAGTATTAAAATAAGTTTTAACTTTAACCCAAAATACAAAAGAGTCTTAATTCGATTTAATTTAACATAAATCGGAACGCAAATCGCTTACACTGCTGCAAAAAACTTTTATAAAATGTTACACAAGCATATTCAATTCACAGTAGTATTCAAATTATTCATATCCGTTTCTATTTCTATCAGGTACGTCGGTATTTTAAGTTATTTAGCAATCTATGTCCCGACATTCTCGCATTGTTTATACATTCATATATGCGTATATGTTTATTTTTATACTATTTAAATAAATAACTGTAGAGAAACATAATAAATAACTGTTGAAAATACTAAAACGACCCCCGAAAACTAAAACGGTATTTAACTTTAACACGTTCATAAATGTCTATTTGTCGCTACTTTACAACTTCAAGTTATTGTAAGTTGTGTCTTAGTGCTTTTTAATACTAAAACATGTAGCTAGTGTAAGTGGCTTATATAAGCCGTTCTAATTAAAAATAAATGAGATGTGGCCTCATTAATAGATTTAATACAAAAATATTTATATCTTAATATTTACAAACTTAACTATATATACACTTTAAACAAAACTAAACTTAACTAAAAAAAATCTCTAAAAAATTGCGTCAAAAAATTCATCCAAAAATTCATTAAAAATAAATAAATAAATAAAAGTGACAGTCACCATGTCCAAACTGATTGACGTATTAGTATCGCTTAAAAGGATGACTTTTGGGCGAATACTAATGGCTAATGAATACTAATGGCACTCAGTCGTAAAAACACGGTACCTACGTACTAAAAATAAGTAAAAAAAAATTGCTATGCTTGCGGTTTTACCCTATTCGGCTATTCGGGAGACACCAACACAAAGATTAGAAAAAACGATCCACCCGTAAGTTAAAAATGGTGTAACTAACCCGAGTTTGTTTTATAAATAAAGATGTATTTTAAATAGGTACAAGTTTTTAAATCAGCTAGGATCATGGTACTAGTGAAGACAAATCAAACAAGCCCAAAGAAGCGAGCCAAAAGCTTTATATCTTATCGTAATTATGAATTTCAAAATGATATGTTCTGCGTCGAAGTGTATATCTAAATACCACATGCTTCTCACGACACAATATAATGCTTTCCTTTTGTAATAATACCTATTAATTTTAATCTACTTGTCATAATGTAACCACGCCCTAACGTAGGTATCTTACATACAAATCAAAGGTGTTGTGTGTGATGTGTAGATTGTCATACAACAATCCGGTTTAAGTTTGGTTTCGAGACAATTAAATTAAAACACCAGTTAAATAATTATTTCCTATTGTGAACGACCTCCGTGATCGAGTGGTGTACACACCAGTTTTCAAGGCGTCGTTAGCTCTGAAGACCCAGGTTCGATCTCCGGACGGGTCAATGTAGAAAAACCACTTTTCTACATTGTTTCGGGTCTGGGTGTTTGTGTTACCTTCGTGGTCTCTGATTCCTTAACACAAATGCATTAGCTACTTATTTTGGGATCAGAGCAATATATATTATGTGATTATGGCCACATTTATATAATAACTAGCTGTCCCCCGCGACTTTGTTCGCGTGTTTTAGTTTCAACGGTTTTTCATTTTTGCAACATTTCTCATTTATGCTCCGCACCTATTAGTCGTAGCGTGATGTTATATAGCCTATAGCCTTCCTCAATAAACGGACCATCCAATACATAAAAAAAAAAACAATTCGAACCAGTAGTTCCTGAGATTAGCGCGTTCAAACAAACAAACAAACTCTTCAGCTTTATAATATTAGTATAGATAAATAATGTAGATATGGGATCGTATCAAATAAAATAAATTGTGCTCTCAAAGCTGGTGGTTTATTACTAACTGAATAAACCCTTATTTTAAAATAAAATATGTTATAATAAAAATATTAATAAAATTAAAAACCCGTCTTTTGCAGACAACGCTCACACCCTAATTTTTTTATGTTTTTGATTTAGTAATATTTACCTATGGCTTCTATCATATTTCTTATAGGAAAATGTTACTTTTGATGAAATTCCTTTATATTTTATTTAGACATAATCGTTAGAACTACTAATCGCTTCTCTTCATCTTCGTACAAGAGAGGTATTATCATATAGATCATGTTTTGATTTCCTATATATACGCAAATTATTTTTTTCGTAAAAAGATTATATATTCATCCCTTCTTCAGACAGTGTTTAAGGTTATCCTAGTCTATTTTCAGTGTTTTATAGGCAACATCTTCATATATATAATATATATCTTGATAAGAATCCAAAATATGTTAATCCTATGTAATTGAAATCGTGCCCTTTGTCATATATCGGAGACTACAGAACATACATTCTAGTTTTCGGATTTCCAGATATCAAACACTTAACAATATAAATGAACGTATAGATTATGTACTAATGATGTTTTGAACATTACTGCTCTGAATACTAACTCGTTTTAGAAAGTCTGTTCTTAAGATTGCAACCAAAATGTTAAATTGCTTCACTGAACTTCTTCAATATTATTGCAACACTTTATAAATTTTGTGATTCCCCACAAATTTTACACGCTCGCCCACGATGTGCCAATTATAGCTTTGATGGTTAAAATAACACCATGAGAGTAATGTTAGTGTAATCAACGTGAAGGCAAAAATTAAAAGCCAACGCGTATGTGTTAATTAAAAAAAAATGTGGACAGCATCACATACATTGCTTTGAACCCAAAGTAAGTAGTTAAAGCACTGTCTTATGGAATCAGACACAACGAAGGTACCACAAACACCCAGACCCAAAACAATGTTGAAAAGAGGTACTACATTGACCCGTCCGGGGATAGAATCCGGGACCTCAGAGCTAGCAACACCTTGAAAACCGGTGTATATGCCATGAACACGGAGGTTGTCAAACTTAGCCATTAAAGAATCTTCAGATTTCGAAATGGACTTTAGACTGATTTGATATAAAACACGTGTGAATTTATCCCTTGAGATTGCAAACATTTCGCAAAGTTTCTTTTAATAGTTGTTTTATTATTATTAGCTAACTAAATTCGTACACAATAAAATTGTCTTGTTTCATTGACTAGAATGTAGATGATCGTAAACGAATCACAACGCAGACTGGACTGACAATATAACTACCATACTTGTTGCCTAATCCCTACACCACAATATGAATTGCACAAGAAGACCAGATAATAATTATTGATCCTCGACCAGAATCAACTGGTAGAGAATACCTTCTGGCATTAAGTCCGCCTATTATACTGTGTATAAAGTATTAATTAAATAAATAAATAAAATCAAAACTTTGCGATGAAAAACCAACCCTAAAATAGTTGCCTTATCGCAGAATTTTGTGTTCAGTGATTGTTTTATTCAATTTATCGTAAGCTTATTCAGCTTTTAACAATGTCACCGCTATCGCTGACTGATTACATATTCGGCGTGTGTGATCAACATATGTCACTACGTTCATTCTGCGGTGACATTCAAGTGAAATTTCACTTGGTATTTAAAAAGAAAGGCCTGTATTTCGAAAGTAAGATAAAATGCACAGTAATGGAAGGTTAAGGTTGTAACATACTGCATACATGACTTTGTATTTTTGTTAAATGAAGATACAACAATATAAAGACGATATAACAAAAGTTTCGAGTCGAAAATTGATGAGACTGGCAAAGGACCGGATAGAATGGCACGTGAAGAGAGAGGCCTATGCCCAACAGTGGGATGACAAGGGCTGTAGATGACGAAGCTGAAATCGATGACGAAGCTGAAATCGATGACGAAGCTGAAATCGTATTTTACTTGTTGTTAGGTACACAACAAGTAACCTTCTTACCATAAGTGTCATTAAGAGACAGCTATGGTAAGAAGGTTTTTGCTTATCAGCGAATTTGTGTTTGCCGACTGCTTATCACATTAATAGGTAAACTACTTAATAACTCAAAACCTATACACAAGTTAATAATTAAGAATAAAATGATCACACACAATGCTGAATTACTGTCACAAAGTATTATCCATCCTACTAGGCAACTGGCATCTTATCTGTAACCATACACTACATCAGTGTTATCTATCACTAGCTTTCACCGCAGCTCCACCCGCTTGTCCATTGTTTATTGCGGAAAAAAGTAGCCTACATCCTTTATTGGGATCCAAGCTTACGTCATGCCAAGTTTTATCAAGATCGGTTCATCGGTTTAGTCGTGAAAGCGTAACAGACAGACCGACAGACAGACAGTTACTTTCGCATTTATAAAAGTATGGATTATTTTGGCTCCATCGCAAATCGTTTACGTTTTTAACTAGTCGTTTCTTAACATTGAAGTTATTTGTTAATCTATTAATAACACTCACACTTACGGTATCTTCCATCAATATTACCGAATCGTGTTAAATGACGTCATCATTAAATTTTTCTCACCGGCCTGTGTGCCAACTCCTAGATAATCGCGGGGCGCTCTCAAATGCAATTGCGGGGATTGCGTACGAGATTCACAATAAAGGTAAGTAGCAGAAGGTTAAGGTCGCATAGTGCTCGAAAATATTAATAATAATAAAATATTTTTTTTGCTGAAAATAAACAAAGTCAAATTTGATTACTGGTATATTATTATTAATACAAGCCTTGCACCATTTTGCATGTCAGTCCACAGTATAACATCGTCAATGGTTGTCCATTGTGGTGGTCATGGTTGATAATGGATGGATTTTTGTCCGTGACAATTTTAACTTGGTAATTTTTTAATAGTTAGGTATAAAGATTTGTTCAAGTTCCAAATAAATATGGTGAACAAAACAAAAACTACTCATCCGATTTTAATGAGTACATCGTTCACTGTGTATACTGTTATAGACCAACAAAACATATTCGTAATAACTGAGCTCATAACTTCCTAAGTCATTAATCGAATGACCAATCCGAGTTGACCTTTTAACCTTTCTGTAATATGAATTCAGCTTGCTCGATAGAATGTGTGAAATATCTTACTCTCATGCGAAGTGTTTGTGAATGCATCTAAATAAGTTTGCATCTTACGTTAGAACGTTTTTACAAAGTAAGTTTGGTGAAGGAGCTCCCTTATGCCTTGAAGTGTGATAATGATCTTTATAGAAACGACACAGTTTTTATGACTCAGCCAAGATTTCAAACAAATGACTTCATAACTTTACAGTGATAATATAGGCCAATTAGTTTAAGCGCTGGTAATCTACATCGTCAACATCTTTTGTTTTATGTAGGTGTTGAGTATGTCATTGATAATTGTTACGGTCCACTGCTAGACATATTTTTCTGCCACGTTACGTCATAACACCCATTCCTTTGCATATCCCATCCAGTCTGACCGAGCTACCTTCTTCACGTCGCTTCATGAGTAGGTGTTGCCTTATTCAGATACAGTTAATCCTCGGGTCAAATAAATGAATTAATGTAACCTTAAATAAAACTGGGTCCTGACAAAAGAGAGTGTACACAAAATACAAGTCGCCCAGAGAAAACTAGTGACGAAACTTGTGGCGTGTGGGTACGCTTAGAGACCGTAAGACAAACATCTGGCTTAGAGAGCAAAGTAAAGTCACAAACACAATTCTATTAACCGAATCACTACTCTGAAATGGCAGTGGTTCAAAGCGGTCCTTGAATGGAGGTCTGGGTGTGAAAAGAGACATAGAGACCACATATGCGATGGAAGGACGACATCAAGAAAACTGCAGGAAGAAATTGGATGGAAGTAGCGCAAGACCGGGTTAAGTGACGCAATCTGAAGGAGGCCTACACAAAGAGACAAAAGAAGTAATTTTCAAGAAGACCTCCTCATATTGCTATTTCTATTCATCAGACATCTTAAATAAGCAAAATAAATCACTGAACTTGCGTACAGAAGCTATTACAAAATCAACAAATTAACAGTACAACCTCAAATATTTTAACATCACACGACACTCAAACATTAAACTTTTTAAAAGCACAAACAGTTAAGCAACGATCTGCCAATTCTGTACTTTCAAGTGATGTCAAGTTTCTAACTTACATGATGAACTTGAAGGTCTTAGGAAAAGGTTAACCAAATGTCAAAAGGTACAACAAATTGAAATTGGATTTGTCCAAATTGAACCGTTTAATTTAATTAAATTGCATTTCAAATATTGATTTTGTAGAGTCTTTACAGCAAGGTTGTATTTAAGCTTTAGATATTCTTTTGTGAAGTTAAGTTGATTTTAATTTCTCTATTTTTAATATCGTGAAGTGAATTCGTATCTAACGACGCGGTAATTACTGCGTCAGGCTTTTAATTAAAGATCACTTGGGTTATCGACGCCTTGTCACTTTTCTCAAGGTTAATTATTTCACTTATTCTTTCATCTGTAATATTATGTGATATAGAATTGCATGATTATTTTCAATGAGATAATTTT
This sequence comes from Diachrysia chrysitis, assembly GCA_932294365.1. Lineage (NCBI taxonomy): Eukaryota > Metazoa > Arthropoda > Insecta > Lepidoptera > Noctuidae > Diachrysia > Diachrysia chrysitis. The sequence continues at coordinate 10,093,055 of OW028654.1, read as the reverse complement.
ATCTTATTTATTTATTTAACAGTTTATGCACACACAATTATACAAAATGGAAAGAATATTACATATCAAGGTACAAAGATACTGCTTATTTCAATCGATATTTCTGCAAGCAGACCTGTGACAGGAGAAGTAGTATATACCTAAAGGTAGACAACAGTATGATCTTCATTAAAGATACCATGATACGAATATTTGAAGGCAAAATGGATTTTTTTTAGCTATATGAAAATGTAATGCCCAAAGAACTAAACATATTTGTAACACTTCGAAATAAATAATTAATTACCTTGAGAAAAGAACGCAGCTTATGGTACATTCATTCTTTACCATGAACTCTCCATTCATTCCATCTCAAACCATATCATCATTTAAAATCCCATACATGTCAACCATACAAAACACCAAGGCTTCTGTCAATTTTACAAAAGACGTGAGAATTTTTACCATAGATATATCAAAATACAATTAGTATAATGATACTTGAATATTGGATTTAAAGTGGCATCACGCAATAGATTAACATTGGACATTATATTTTTTATACCTTTGATAATGAAAACCTTGGTTTTCGAAGAATAAAGAAACTGGGTGAGATTTTCGTCGTTTTAAAATTTTGGAAATAAAGTCGTATTACTTTGTTTTCTAATGAATTGAATACAATAAGTTTTTATATATATGTTTTTAATCCGAATCTAGCTGAACCGGCAAAACAAGTTCTGTCGTAAAAAAGTGTCAAAAGAAAATATCTGGAGATCAGCATCACTCGGGGGTATAAAAAATTGCATAAGACTTATTCTCCAACCTACTAAATATACATAAATAAATTCATCAAAATCGGCCCACTCGTTACGGAGCAGTTCGATAACAAACACTGTGATACGATATTTTTATATATTAGGATAAGATAATAACTTAAATTAAGTCAAATATTTTTAGTACAATCTTTAAAAATGTGTACTTAATTAAACTCTTATTTTTTAATTAAATAGTCGGGACATGCAATATTTTGTTTTACTTCGATGGATCCTTTTTTTTACCGTCTGCCGAAGAAGAGTATGTCTTTTGTATAGGCCGCAAATTTTATCTACAAACAAACAATCTTTACGCATTTATACATTTCGATATCAACGTTCAAAGGATTGCAGCTCTCCAAAACGTTTAAGTATCTAGTGAAAGGCGCATACGATTTTATCTCCTCTCCCTCTAAATGAAGATTGAATACTAATCCCTTCCTCAAAGAAAGCTGAGATGAGCACTACTCATGTAAATCGAAAACAATTGTGGATTCGAATTCTCACAGGTTTTATGGAAATATGCGAGTGATTTGTTTCTGGTATAAGCTGATCTAAATACTTAGTTAAATGAAAGAAAAATATATCTAAATATATAAAATAAATATTATAAATTAATATAATTAATAATAAATAATATATCTAAATAAATATATAAAAGTATCGCCAAAAAATTTGTGTATGTTTACGCGCATAACTTCCGGACGCACCAAATTGGATATTTTTGTGTTCGTTATTGTCAGGGTTTGTATAAAAGAACATTAAAAAAATATATATAAACATATTTTTTTGGAAATTTACTACAGTTTCCTTAAAGAAACTTGTTCATTTCTATGGGCAGAAGCAGTATTTTAAACATGACCACGCATTTTCGTAGCACCTGTAAGTACCTATATTAGGACCTAGGACGCTATGACGCTGGCTCAAAATGTAATATCTAATAACTTTAAATATCTGCATTTGACAAATAACCTAATGATATTATAAACATTTTTGTTTTCGTTTAAAAATCTGTTGTTTGACACATTTTGGGTTAGTGTTTCAACGAAATGTAAAACAGCTAAATAAATAAAATTAATCTGTCTACGAATTTACAAAATACATTTATTCAAATAATTTTTTAAAACAATATTTTAAAACCTAAAAATTCACGATTTATTGCAATGCATTTAGTTATAAATTATGTCTAGGCAACCATAATAATATAAATCTTTTGACGTAAAACCTTGTGAGTTAAATATAGACTAGAGAACGATTATAATTAATATTAGTGATTAATATTATTGCAGAAGCTCATTGAACTGATGCGGCTTATGATTTTGTAATGTTTTTAATTAAATATTTACATGCATGAGATATGTAATTATATATTAGACTTAGGTACATATCGATGTACTATGTTATTAACATGTAATGACTAATTTGAATGTAATGGTTAAAATATATACACACATACAAACTTTGAACTTCATATACACTTAACTAATTAAAACCTGATACCAAAAATATAGAATCGAAAAATTCGTCCACATCGTTGTCAACTGGAAGTTTACCCAAAAGGCTGGCGGCATTGAGATAACAGCCGGCCTTGGGAAGTATCAACAAGGCGTTTGGCCAGGTCTTTTAAAAGCATATGTCGGTCACTCGGAGCCTACGGGCCAAGGGTTTCAACCCCAAATGGCTCGAATATATAACTTCCGACAAGGTTGTTAATACAACTTCCAACAAGGTTATATGTAATGTAATAAGTTTTGGATTTCAAAACTACGGCTTTAGGTTTTATCGGGTTTAAGATTTTTACTTGGCAGTCAAGATTCTTCAATTGTAAATTAATTATTTTTATAAATTACGTACGTAAATATTTTATTAAGAATAAATATATGTTTAAGTATTTTAAGTAAGGATAATAAATAAATAAAAAGAGTTTAATATAATGGGCTTTTTTCTACATCATCAAATATGGTTCCTCAACTGAGCGTTAAAATTATATAAAGATAAACGGATAATTTATTATTTAGATGAATCCCAACCTGTTATTAACAGATGATAATCAAAGTGATTTCTTTAAATGCATTCTAATTTCTAGCCAAGCCTAGCATGACTATCTAAAAACAGTTTTGATGACAGCGAAAGGCGCTATAATCTACCTGTCAAAAACATGTAAACCTGCTTAGATTAACCAAAGCAGCTGTTTTGTGTGGTCGTGTATAAATAATGACTTTCTTATTTTGCTTCGTTAGCCTTAATTCTAGGCCAAACGGATAATGCCTAGAAAGCTCAGATCACTAATACGGACTTATAAAACTAGTACCATTGGATTACGGGTAAAAGTTTATAAATAATTTATTAAGTTATTTTAGCATTCGATTAAATTTACCAATTTTTCGACGTAAAAAAAACGCACTCATGTTTAAAAAAAGGATTAGGAGAAGAAAAAACATAAATTATGCTGTGTAATGTACTTATTCTACTTAAGCACCAAAACACAAAATGTTTTTTACCCCTGAAGCCATTACAAAAATCATACAACTACAGAAAACCAACGTAACATTACACAGTTATTGTTGATAAAGAGGGTGTGCGTCGACCTTGCAGTCACTTGCGTAATTATCTTTAAGAGTTTGCTCAACGGAACCAGTCCCAAAGGCCAAGTCCAAGGTTTGACACTACTGCTAAAGAATTAACGACACTTAAGTCATTAAACTCTATACAAAATTACATAAAACATTAAGGTTTACGACCCCTGATAGAAAACTAAATAAGTTACAGCTTTAATCAGCATTCTTAAGTTTGCAACCCCTGATCAGTGTCATTGAACTTTGTCTTTATAATTTATGTCTAGGATTCCTGATTTGGTAAGAGTTCATAGTATTAGAAGTGAAGAAATGTTTCTTAAGTTCGAGTAATCAAGTTTAATTAAAATATTTATTATAACTTAATAAAGAGGTAAATGTTTTTTTAAGAATGTTTACATATAATATTTTCCAAGTAAAAATAATACATGCGATAGTAGCTCTGCGTGTCTGTCATTCTGCCTGTCTGTTACACTTTCACGGCTCAACCGCTGAACCGATTTTGATGAAAAGTGGAATGAGGTAAGCTTGGTTCCTAAGAAAGGATATAATATATTACTTGTTGCCACGGGCAACAACTAGTATACTAAATATATATCTACTGCTTATAAATATTGGAGAGACAAGTGATGGATTGAGATGGAATATAAATGCTACTTAAGAGATGAGAATTTTTGGTTAGTTACTGAAATAAATATTTTTGTTTCTTTGTGCACATCTTTAAGTAAACTTGTCCAACATAAAAAAAAATATTAATAGTTATAACATATTAATTAGTAGAACCAAAGTCAAACTGAGCGTTAACTATGGAAAATAACTTGGTATTTTTGGTTTTAAAACCATAGTGCAATGTTTGGGTTGGTTAAAAACGCAATGTCCAACTTACCTATGTGACAATTTTTTTTAGTAAATGCTGTATCAGCAAACTTTACGTATGATTAAGGAGACTATAACTTATTATTATTAGTGCATAATTTTATCCCACTTCAGTCTGTTAGCGTACTATATTCAGTTTAGTTAAAACAATATCATAACTAAGAAACCAGAAAAATCAACAAAATAGAACAATAACGTAACACATAAAACTCGATCCACAACATTCGTGAGATCTGACAGATTATCAAAATATTACATGACATCACTTTGATTTGCTATCTCGAGATTGCACGGCGCTATTAGCGAAATGTTACAAAAATCTGATAAATATTATGTTGCTAGCAATGAGTCAACTACTTGGATAAGTGGAGCAGCTTTGAGATTGCAATCAAGGACACAAAAACAAGGATGGACTTGTGAGTACGTGTTTTAAATACAGATGCAAAAATCTTAAGATCTGCGTGTGTCGGATGCTATTGCTTTCTTAATATTGGAACTAAAAGTAAAATGAAAGGAGAATGTATTTAGAAAAAAAATATATTCACTACATTTATCAGTAACGAAAATAATCTTTTTATAGGTACTAATCCATACTAATATTATATATGCGAAAGTAACTCTGTCTATTTGTCTTTCTGTGTGTCTGTCTATTACGCTTTTTGGATGAAATTTAGAAATAAGTTTAGATCCTAAGAAAGAACTTCTTTTTGTTGCGATAACCGACACCCACGTGGGCGAAGCCGCGAGCAACTGCAAGTAATATAATAAAGGTAAAGTTGTTTTGTTTGAGATGGCTAATCTCTGAAACTACCAATCAGATATGAAAAATCTCTTTGCATTTGAAAGCCCAATTCTCGACGAAGGTTATAGGCTATTGGAAGATAAAGCTGGGTTTTTGCTGACGAAGGTGACGAAACGACTACGGACGAAATAGTAAGATCAAGAGTCTTCATCTGTAAGTTATATTATCAGCAGTTATTAAGAATATATATTTTTTAAACGTATAACTATATTACCAAAAAAATAAAATCTAAAATAATACAAAGAGCTACTTATTAAACTAACGAATTTTTACGTCTTCTGAATAATTAATAAATTATAATTATTCACTCACATTAAATCAAGGTATTATATTTAGTTTGTATCCAATACCTACCTTATTCAGTTCAACAATTTCAGAAAAAAAACTTAGATACTAAGTATGAAACCGTAGATACAGATATCTAATAAAAAAATAATTTGTTGACAGACTTTACGTTGTTCGTCGAATAAATTAATTATTTTTTAGCGTTCTGTAAGATATTAGTAAAATCAAATTGTGTTTGGTATGCAGGTACGATTTTAAACCACGAAATTAATAAATATCGTTTTAATGGTTGATATTCGATTTAAAGACAAAATAGTGTTTAATAACCAAAAAGTAACAAAATCTTAATTTAACACGGATTCCAAAATACGAAGCTTATTGACCCTCAAACATTTGATAGTAAGTACTTGTAGAAAACCAATTACGTTAATACCTTTTCGTTTGGTACTTACTTTTGCTTAATGCTTTTGTCCTCTTTGTGTAAAATTATTAATAATTTTATTAGGTACCTTTCTATTTCCAGATTGTGTTTTTGTAATTGGCCATGTTAATGGTACACACGGCAAACTAGATAAGTTTGCAGGCCACACTTTTTATTACATATTATTATATTCCGCTTATATAAGCTGAATATAATATGTAGTAAAAATGTTCATATATAATATTATGATATAATATAATAAAAAATGTTAGTGTAGCCTGCAAACCTATCTTGTTTGCCTATGTGTACATGGGTTTATTACCACCCACGAAGGTTTGTCGTTGATGAGAAAATCGTAAGTATCTTACACAGTAGTTATAGGTACTCGTGTTAAAAATATACATTATGATATAATTGTCGACGTAGTGGAAGTAGTAGTAAGTAACTAATAAAACGAATAGTAAAGTTTGGTTTGGGTTGGGTGTGTACATTTGTGTTTTGTAAGGGTTAAACTAAAATTCTTGGTTTCTCGTTTCTAGCAAATTATCACAGTTTATTGAAACCTAAGTTCAGTGAATAAGATAAAATAATTTTAAGGACAAATATGTTACCAATTCCTATTTATTTATTTTTTTAACCTTTGAGCAGATTACCCACTCGGTAATTATAGGCTTAGATTGTATTTGTAACTACGATACAAAAAAACGAACACTCCCATTAAAAATAATGCTACCTAAATATTTTATTTATTACGACATTCTGATGGGACTACCTCTCAACGCTCAAATAATATAATTAATTAATTAAATGACAAAACCATGTAACACATTAAACATATACAAAACGATGATAACTCGAACAAGAAATTAGAAATCGCCTGTCATTTGTCAGAAAAATAATTATCACATAAGACAGTGGCTGTCAATCTTTAAGTTACCATGCGGCTTTTGAATGATAAATGAAGGTAAAACCAGTCAAATAAATTAAATACCTACTTGATCTTTAAAGTGATAACTAGTCTAAAAAGCAGAACTTTGCCTAGGTTCTATAAAAATGTGAATTTGACACCATTACAACGACTTGAAACTGAAATCTGATAACATTATTTAATTTAGTTTTATAAAAATGTTGAGTACGACTGGCATTCAGCAACAAATGTCAAGATGGCGCCGACCAATTTCGGTCAAAGGTCATTGAGAAAGGTGATCGCAAAAACTATTAAACTTTAAAAGTAGTTTCATATTGTTGGATTTCAAAGTTAAAATTTTATAAATTTAATTTGCTTAATATAAACTGATGGCTTTTGTTGAATACCCTTGATATGCCAGTAAAAATCGTAACTTAGTTTAACCCTAAGCTACCGTTTATAATAATAATACAATAAATTTGATACAAACTAAATTTTTACCGTTTGGATTTGGTAGCCCTAATATTCCAATTTATCATTTCCCCATTCACTAAAACTTAGGACACATGAGGAGTTGTTTGTGCAGATTAGGACTCAAGTTTAATTTTTGTGGGTTAAAGTGCTACCACGTGATTAAAAGCAAGCACAAACCACTTACACAAAGGAATAGGTCATGAAAGCTTAAAGCAAGTCAGCAAATAGGTAGGATTGTCTCTCCATTGTGATTTTGACGTACATAATGCCATCGCCAAAGTAATATGGTTATTTGTCCTTTCAATGTGACAGACCTATAGTTGATTTACTATGTAGTTGACAGGTAACGCCCTTTCAGTTGATGGTTTTCCGTTATAATTTATTATGTAAGTAATCGTTTAGGGTTCGCTACCCACACCACAGAATATATAATAGTACTCCCACACCCACATAAAAGTTAAACCAAATTCTAAGGCTCCGCGCAAACGGGGCCCCTACCACAGGCACCGGTGGCTGTCGCGCTCCAAGTCCTTTGGTACTGCTCAAGCGAACATGGTCGGTGGCTGCCACGAGTGGTCAGTAGCCGCCACTAGTAATCGGTGGCCGCTAGAATTTGTAACACTGGTGGCGGCCTGTCGCTACTTAGGTACAGTAGGAGGTACCTAAGTAGCGACTAGGCGACACCGGTATCCTGTCGCGGTCACTGTGTCGCAAGTGAATGCCACTCACTTCACGTATGCGGCGATAAAAACGACGTGTTAAAATCATTGTATCGCCAGCCTAGGTGTAGGTGTTTGAACTTAGATTTTCATCTATAAATGCATATAAAAAATGATAAGAAATCCTTGTCTTAAACATATATTTTTAACCGTCTTTATTACTTAAGTAAAACTCAAGAACAACAAAGAATCTTTTGACAAAAGAAGTTTTTAGTTATAAAGTTAAACCAACTTCAAAACTTTTTTATTTAATTAACGAAGTTTTGTTACATAATTTATGAAGCTTGTAATAACTTGATCAAATATGACGACATAGTAGAATGAACAAAGTTTTTAATACTTAATAAATCACTAAAATTCTTACAACCAGATATCAAGGGATGCTATGTTAGTAAGGTGGGCTCCAACTAACATACTGGAATTTGGCTGAATCCTGATCCCATTAAAATCGGACTGGTAGTTACAGAGATTTACGAGTTTAACAAAAAAACTCTTCCGCTTATTATATAAGTGTATATAATACGATAATGTATTTGTTTATGTGTGTGGAAATAGCTCTTTTAATAGAAAGACTAAATAAATTATTTGTATTAACCTCGGACGTTTTGACTGATGTTAACAGCAAAAGGTTTAAAAATAACATTGACGTAAAATTAGCACGGCGAAATGATGCTAAATTTTTAAAATATTTTTAATGTTGAAAGTATTTGTTTTCTATTTAGCGTTTGTATTGAGATAAATTGTGATGGTATACAAATTGCTATGACATAGAATGCTAAAGTATTGAGTCCTTGACAGTTGTGTTATTGTTAAATTAATTTAACTTTTTTAATGTTTCTTGGGTTTGAGGAATAAATAACGCTCTTGGAAATAAATAAAAGAAAATTTTGTGATGGGTAGGTAATATCCTTCCTTTTTTATGCGCAGACGAAGACAAATACTTACACAATTACTATTTTTTACGAGGTCTACCCAGCTATCCTTAAAAAACCGCTTCTAGACTATTGTCTACAATAAATGACGGGCTGTGTTCAGTCGGCACCCTACAACACGTGCATCGAACCTCTACAGAAACTGCAGAGGGGTTAAAACTAGGGGTGGATTCCGGCATAGTTAATACCAGACATGTTCGATAGATGGCGCTATGCTTGTGACGTCATCTTTCTGAATGGCGGTGTTAAGATTTTCCGTGATCGAATGACTACCCCGACTGGACTCTAATTCTGTATCGCTTCTCGGCCTTTTGGCTAAGATCAAAGTGTAGTATCTGTTCTTTTCAGCTTAATATCTGAAAGTTCCCTCACTGAGGGACCAGTATATTAAACTGATTTTTGTAAACTGACGGGATGTTAGGGGCTCGCTCCACTCCCGTCACGGGTCGGCCCGGCATTGCAGTGCCGCCGGGATCGGCCTACATAATATCTTGAGACAAAACCAGCCCCAAGGCGCAGTACGGGGGTAATCCATTTTGTTTACTTGCATAAAAAGGTAAATAAAATGGAACATAAAGTATATATGACACACCCGTCCTTCCTAATAGAGCCTACGGTTGGGTTAGGTTAATTTAATTGTCAGGGTTTTAAGTGCCAGTTGGAAAGTTAATAGTCACATCAAAAATAGATTTGGCATCTTAGCATAATATTTTAATTTACCATATCGCGTCAGACCAGAAATCCAGAGATAATAAAAAAATGCCTTTTATATGCTTGTCCATAGTTAATTACAGACTCAATGTCATGTCTTCTTTTTCTGCATTCCTATTACCTCAACCGTTATGTTTCGACTTAGACTCACTCAAGAACTCCCGTTTAATACCATTACGTAGAAAAACTGCTTATCTTACTTCCACAGACCCCCCACAAATTTGTAATGTGGTAATTAGCAAGTAAACAGGATTAGCGAAATTTTAAGGACTTAACTTCGGCCAATGTCTGTTTCAAGATTTCTGGAACTAATGGATCATTGTCCTATCCAAAGAACTGAGAGGTCTTATCTCGGTGTGTAAATAAACAGCCAGCTTCAATGCACCGAACTCACTTCTCTTTATATTTTGGTGATTGTACGACCCAAATAATTATATCTTTTAAGTAAAAAGCGGTAAATCCGCTACACGTAGTTCCTAACCAATTTAAATTTTACTTGTTTGCACTGAATGCGGTACTTACGTGCAGAGGGGTGACAAGTATAGGGGTGGATACCTGCATAGTTAGTTCTATAGATTTTCGATAGATGGCGCTATGCCTGTGACGTCATCTTTCTGAATGGCGGTGTTAAGATTTTCCGTGATCGAATGACTACCCCGACTGGACTCTAATTCTGTATCGCTTCTCGGCCTTTTGGCTAAGATCAAAGTGTAGTATCTGTTCTTTTCAGCTTAATATCTGAAAGTTCCCTCACTGAGGGACCAGTATATTAAACTGATTTTTGTAAACTGACGGGATGTTAGGGGCTCGCTCCACTCCCGTCACGGGTCGGCCCGGCATTGCAGTGCCGCCGGGATCGGCCTACATAATACCTAGACAAAACCAGCCCCAAGGCGAAGTACGGGGGTAGTCCATTCTGTTCACTTCTTATAAGAGGTGAACAGATTGGATCATATACTATATGACAAACCCGTTCTTCCTGATGCCCCCATCAGGTAGCATAGCATACGGCAGCAGTGGGCATACTGTTAAAAAGCCCTTTGCTTGCTTTAAATGGATCTTTACTGATTAAAAGTAAAGCAAAAACGTTGTACTCCTTTTACAAAAATTACGCGGCCTGAGGAGTATAAAATTTGTCATAGTTTAACCTTATGTACATTAACTAAAAAGGTAAATAAATCATTTTTATTATTATATGCAGGAAACTATTTTTCCTATTTTATAATGCTTAAAAATAAATCAAATTAATAGAAACAACATTACACACACTACTATGCATGTGATACACATGTACACCTTCATATTCACAGTTCTGTCAATAGGGATTCGGACTATTATGTTTTTATTTTTACTACTTAAAAAATATAAGACATTTTTTTTTCATTTTTTCTTAAGAAGACGATGTGAAAGATACAGTGATTGATGAGTGTACACAATACATACGCTTTAACTTTAACATTTTTCAAATGATTTGATAAAATAAAAAATACGAGATTTTGTTTCTTTTTTTATTTATATGGACATTTCCTTTCCATACCCAGTCCGCACGCCTACGACCACACTGTCACATGTGTTTTCTTGCTACCACTACCAACCGAACTACGAAGTACAGTATATTATTATATCAGTAATGTTGGAACTTGAAATTTGAATTTGTGCATGTGATTTAAATGTTTGTTAAAACCCCCGTGACACAAGAATTAAATTCTCAGTGCGGGTGACGTTTGAAAAAAAAGTATGGTTGCACTTTTTCCCTAATTTAATTCCCTCCCAGTAGGTCAATGCCTTCGAAGTAATTTAATTTATTGAGTATACCTTTTTTTGTAGGATAGTTTGAAGTATTTACCTAATGTAAAATGGTTTAGTTGTGCAATACTATTGAAACAAATATAAATCTAATGTTATAAATGCGAAAGTAACTTTTTGTGTCTGTTAGACTATAACGGATAAACCGCTGAACCGATTTTGAGGGTATGTTCGGTCCTGAGAAAGGACATAGGCTACTTTTTGGTGTGATAACTGACACACTCAGGCGGAGACGCGGGCAACAGCTAGTTTCAAACTCCGTTGAACTCTCACCTTACAATTACGGTGTTATAAGTATACAGTGTATGGTCGGGGGCGTGACAAGACATTACTTAACGCTCTTTCTCTCTTAAAAAGCACAATTACTTTCACAGATACAGGTAACAATGAATGAAGAAGACCTTATTGCTTCGACATAAAGGTTATGTAAAAATTAAATTAATTAATTTATTAATTAGACATATATTTAAAGAAAAAATACAATTGATGTGTGCTCGGACTGAGAATGGGGCGATTTAAAAAAATATATGTATTTAATATTTTTTACATAAACGTATTGAGAATTCTACTTACATAAGGCCAAAAAAAAAAGTTAAAATAATAAAGAAAACAAAATAACTACAAAAAAAAATCGGTTTCCACAATACTGCAGTAAAATTAAATAAAAAAAAAAACAACCTTATCGCTTTAGAAATAAGGCCTTTAATAATTAATTAAATTAGTAGTCCGATATTTTGAATGCTGTGACTGTATGTACATATAATAGGCATGCATATTAGAAATGTCATTGTAAACTAATTTAGCCTATGGTTTGGCATGTGATGCTTATGGTGTATCATTAAAAAAATATCTTAAAAAAGAAGATCTAAAAACCAGGATTTTCAACATAGCTACAGCTACGTGACCTCTAACCCAATTACTGCAAAAAAACCGCCTGTCCTCGAAACCGTATTCTCCAAAAATTTCGAATCGTAGCATTAAAAGATTTTAATTTAACACACGTCTGCCTCCATTAACATTCAAATAGAATATAACACCTTTACTTTTTAATTTGCATGTTTATATTAAAGCTTTTTGGGGCGACCTTAACTGTATTAAAAAGTAAAAGGGATACTTTATAATTAAATAAAGCTCTCGTTTGAGCATCCACTTTATTTATTTTTTGCTTTAAGTTTTTTTTCAGGCGTTTTATATTTGAATTTACGTTATAATTATAATGTTTATCACAAATAAAAATAGAAATGCCTTTTTGGCGTTATTATAAATATTTGTATTTTTTTATTTATTGGTAAGGTGTGTTCACAGTTCAATACTCAATACGTTTATTGCATTCCACAATGTGAACTTAGGTGGTAGGTACATAAGGATATATGTACATTAGTTTTGGATCATTGTGGGCCCTGTCGGGCATAACATAATAAGATAGGAGGAGGGCTATCATAAATATTTACAACTAGCTGTCCCCCGCGACTTTGTTCGCGTGTTTTAGTTTCAACGGTTTTTCATTTTTGCAACATTTTTCATTTATGCTCCGCTCCTATTGGTCGTAGCGTGATGTTATATAGCCTATAGCCTTCCTCAATAAACGGACTATCCAATTAGCGCGTTCAAACAAACAAATAAACAAACAAACAAACAAACAAACAAACTCTTCAGCTTTATAATATTTATTATATTATATTTACAATTTTAATATTAATCTACTCTTGTTTAGTTTAGGTAGGCTTACAAAAAATTGAATACATACAATTTATACTACTCATGTATTGAATTTTTACATTAGTTATTTATTTAAATTATTATAATTATATTATTATAAAATATTATTATTACTTGTATTATAAAATATTATTGCTTTTCTTATTGGTAGTATTGTTTATTAATTAAATTTGTCATTTAAATATTCATATACATTATAATAACATTTATGGTTTAGAAGTTGTTTTAATTTATTTATAAAGATATTACATTTTTGTTCATTTTTAATTTCGTCTGGTAATTTATTATATATTTTAACTGACATTACTAAAGTGCTTGTGGAGTGTATTTTTAGCTTAGAACCTGGTAGATTTAGCCTATTTTTGTGTCGTAGTGTGTAGCGAGTCTATATGTGTCGCAGTTATGTGGTTGAAATTTCCGTGAGAATCGGCCTTAAAAAAAAATAAGTTACTAAATTTTTGCAATGAGTTGTTTCTAAGATTGCCTCGAAAGGTTTTAACATTGAAACATTACTTCTTTTTAACAAGCTTTTATTAGTTTCACCAGTTACTATGTAAAAAAATTTGGCAGTTAAGTTTGCTCTAATTTCCGAATTTAACAACTGAACTGAAATTTTTGAAGCGATTGAATGAATATGTATATTTGGCTAAGTTAATTGTTGAGGATATAATAACCGAATATTTGAACTTGTATTAACAAAAAAAAAAAAACAGTTTGATTAGTTTCTTCAGACGATTACCTCAACACACAAGTATGGAGTTATACCTACTAAGGATATTATTTTATTAGGCAAAATAAAATTGTGTTAACTCGATGGCTCAGCCGAGGTTGGAATTTCATACTTTTAGGTGTAATTCAGTAACCTTGTTCGAAACTTAGTTCTTTGAAGGGCCCGTTGCCATGGCAACAGTCTAAAACCGATAGAAAGGTGACATTTTATAAAACAAATTGACATAAGACATCCATTCATAGTGAGGATCGGTCTCTAAAAACTGATGGAAACACGATGTTAAAAATAGTTTGAGACTACGAACTCAGAAGGTCAAGACCTTAAAGATATTAATGTTTTTTTTTGTATTAGTTTACTTACATTTTTATTGTATTAAAATTCTTGGGGTTTTTCTCAATAAGTATGGGAACGAGCATTTGCTGTACACTGGGACATAGTTTTATTAGTTTGAAAATAATACACAAATATGTAAATAATTTGTTTTTTTTTTTTATTTATACCTATATAAAATTCTCGTGCCTCTCAGTGTTTGTAACTAAACTCCTCCAAAACGGCTTGACCGATTTTTAGGATTTTTTTCGTGTATATCGGGTAGGTCTGAGAATAGTTCGTAAACTTTTTTATACCCTTAAGTGTTAAGGGTGGCTCGGGTTAGTTACACCATTTATAACTCAAGAACGGGTGAACTGATTTTCATGAATTTGATTTGTTTGGTTCGTCTCCACTCTCAATAGCAGAATATCTGTAAAATATCGGAAAAGTCACGAAAAGATGTCTTACGGGAACGGGTACTACTTACGCGGGCGGAACCGCGGGGCATCGTTATATTTATAAGACAAAGCTAAAGCAGCAGCCTACATGTTTGTTTAACAACTTCTAACTTGACATGAGAACATTTTTTGTAGAAAGTGAATTAAAACGAGTTTGACACACACATGCGATAAAATCGGACGGGGAAGCGAACCTGCTGCATCGAACAATGGTCTGATCGTTTCCGCTGAGCCAATGCGATCCTTATCTCATTATGTAAGTTAAGAGAAAATATGACGTTAACAGCAAGAAGGTTGTTTAATAGAGCTTTATTAAACTACATTTTAAGGTAAGGTGTGGGGTTACTCTTGAAGAAATTCCAATTTTAATACAATACCAATGCAAAATTGCTATTCATTTAGCAAAAAAAACTGTAACTAACAGTACCAAAAAAAGGGTTTTCAATATTTAGATTCCAGTAAGTTCCACCCTTTTATCTTATTTTTATTTTATTTTATTTTTATTTTATTTAAGTTCCACCCATACAGTTATTGTGTTTTTTTTTCACAAAATACAGACAAGACACGTGTCCGCTAAACTAATATAAATTTCGCATTGGCATTGTATTGGAATTAAAATTAATTGAAAAGTTAGGGCAGTGATGTCGCATTCGTCGCATCACACGTGTTTTATGGTCATGTGTCGTATATATATCGTATTAATCGGTATGTATGAAAGCATAAATAAAGGTATAAATAATAATTAATTACATTAAATATGCAGACAAACATAATCTCGGCCACTAAGTCCTAATCGTTACATACACATAGTATATACGTATAGCTTTAGTCGAATTTCATCTTTAATTTAGTTTAATTAGCTAAATCATGTTCAAATTTTATGAATTAATAAACGAAGCCACTTAATATCAAAATTGTGTCAATATGTCAAAAATGTTGAAGTAGAAATAAAAAGTTTCAATCAAATCAATTTCTACCAGTATTTTCATGTACCCACCTAAAATATTAATGAAACCGACAGAAGTCAATTACAATTCTGTCAAACACACTCATTGGAGTTTGAGTTTATCTTGATTTAGAGTTTTGAACTAAATGGTACGAAGTTTATGAATAGGCCAAAAAGAAAGAAAAATAGTCTAACAGGACACATAATTAGATTCATTTATAAGATAAAATTATTAGTTTTTTTTTTTTTTTTAATAAGGCTGGCGCAATAAAATCTTTATATTATTATATAAATAAAAAAAATCCTTCGCTATTTGAAAATTAGCTTCTTACTTTAAAATGGTTATTTGGAAAACAATTGCGTGTAAGATAGTAAATTGATGTTTCATTTGTTTTTCTAATCAATAGAAAATTTAATCCGAATAAATTATTAAATCTAAATTCTTGACGTCATATTTTGGGCTAACTTCGAATTAACTTCATTTATAAAATATGTTTATTCTGTTTTCAAACTTACGCAATTATCGTTTGACTTGCCTCTTTCAAATCGTCTAATGGAGACCGATGGAGACTCCAAATAAGCTATTAACTGGTTTATAATTAATATTTTAACTTTGAGTCGTTCTTAAATTACGTTTCAGAAGTAACAAGCTTGAGGCTTAATACCGACATTATGTAACATTTATTATTATCTTTCTTTTTGTATAGATTTCCTTACTAAAATGAATTTCTTTCTTTTTATCTGAATCTAGTAATTTTTTTATTAAAAGAACGGAATTCCTAGCTTGCTTCTATTATTGTTGTAAAAACGATATTTGATCAATCTTCAACAATTTTCTTTTAAACTTGTTAAAAGCCTAAACTTACCCTTTTGATGTTCGACATTTCAAACAAAACGAAACGTAGTAAATGAATTTAAACCTGATTCGGTTCACCTTTAGATGTATTTTCGCTTGGCAAGCCAAATTGTGAAAGATTTGTTCGTAATTTAAGGTTGTGTAGAAACAAAAGATAATCCAATCTTTACCTTTACTTCCCGCCCACGCAGCTACTTTTATTTACTATTACTTTGGTTGTATTAAAGTATAAATAAATAAGTTACACATTAGGCCATTTGGGAAATAAAACCTTTTTACAAAACCGGAGAGGTAAAACTGTTTTATCGACACTTGTTTCGATTTGGATGCCATAAACCTTAAAGAAAAAACGAAACATTACTTGACTTTGCCAGTTTTGTGACCAGCTTTTATTTGCTAATAAAGAACACAGTTGACACAATTTTTTAAACTTTAGTGTTGCTGAAAATAGCGTATTATGGTGGCACTTCACATGGGTATTTGTATTTGCGTATTTGGCAAACAATAGGGATGTTTCCTGGGTATGAAAAGTTAAAATCTATTTAGTCCGTCAGTTAGATAATAAAAAAATATTAGACACGTATTTTCTTTTATCAAAACAATAAAAAAATACAAAGATACACCGCTTTAAAGTTTCGGCTTATGACGCCACGCCTCGCTAAAAATCGTAGCGAGGAGTGACGTCATGCGTAATTTCCGTTCTCTGTATTTTGATCATTTTTTGTTTGCAGAAAAATAGAAAACGTACATGTCCAATAAAATTCATTAATCTACAAGACGGACATTAAAAAAAAAATAGGAAACAGGTCTATTACCACGTGTGGACAGTATGTTTGGCAAAGTGTTGGCCTTATTTGTCTATTTGACGAATATGGCCAATACCAAATACGTATTTTACCGTGCGCTTCTCGATTTCTCGACGCACATCAAAGAAGTCAAATAAGCAAATACGCAAATAAACAGGCCACACGATGGACATTTTAGAAGCGAAAAAACTGTAATACTGTTGGTAAACAATTAATTGCCTTCCGCTGCCAAAGGTTTGCGTGTTTGTCATTTGCTGCCATGTGTGAATGGTCGTATTGGCCTGTATTTGCATGTTTGCCTGTATCTACGTCATACATTTTTCCAAATACAATAAATCCCATAGCGAATACAAATATCCATGTAAAGTATAACCACAGTGAATTTTAGTTATAGCTTAATTACACAGCTCTAATTTCCGTCTGTCCTTTTTCATATACATATACAAGTAACAAAGAAACCGATAGCTTAAAATAAGTTTAATTAGTGTTTAACAGAACCAGGGCCAAGTATTTTAAATAACGTTTCCTATTCAAAATTCCAGTAAAAACCATGTAGAGAGTAAAATTCCACGTAGTGTCACAAATAAAGTAGCATTGACTGGCTGTATATAAATGATAGTTTGATTTGTTCAGGCTTGTATAATTTTGTAGTAAAGGCGTTTACACACAGGTCTTACATTTATTTTTGTGGTCAATATAGTTGCGGGATTTTATATTTTCGCTGCAACGTAACGCGAATTATTTTTCAAACTTATTCCAGGGTATAAGTGCTGTTTTATATTCGAAAATATATAGATAATAACAATAAAAAATAATTTTATTTCAATGTCTGCTAATTTAATAATAATAATTTTGTTACTCTTCCCTCTTAAAATAATTGGTCAAACGACCAATTGGAAAACCATTCGTGTCGCTTTTCAAACCCCCGTGTTTACTAGCTTATATACGCTTGTAAAAAAATAGCATAAAACACGTCAAAATAATAAAACACTCAAATTATACCTGATTAATAGCCTTTATAGAAAATTCTCAATTTATACCAGGTATATAACCTTCTTTATAGCCATAAATCGAATGTCAATCACTGCGAGATTACTTGACGTACGATAGATCCCGTCGCGGTAACGAGACAGTGACGTCACGACAAATGACGAATCTAATACCATTGAAGCATAAATAGGTTCGAAAAAGCGAATTCAAGCACTCGTTCACTCTCGTAATATGAATAAAGGTTTTTGAACTGTCTAGGGTAAGCCCGGTCACTCACATGCGTGCGAACATTTCGACAAAGGTTCGCGAGCTTTGATGTCTGTTAAAATAAACACAGCTTGGAAAAAAAAAACATTTGAAAATGTCGTCCCATACTTGTGTGTTTGCGTATTCGTGCGAATGTGAATGAACGGTATAAGTTTAACTTGTTTAATGTATTTTCATAGCATATTATGTCATTTGTTTGAGTTTCATAAGTTTCGTATTATGGGTATTTATGCCGTTATACCAAAAGCACACGATTTTGAAATGATTGGATTGTTTGATGAAGTAAGAAAAATGTAATATAAAAAATCTGGAAGATACTTATTGTCATCATATCATTTAACCGATGTAACATAAATGTAATGATTTACATAAATTTTAAAAGGAAACGACTTCACTGATTTTCTATTCGACCATCTCTGAGGTATAGAGTACCTATACATCGATGGGCGGTTCATCGATAACAAAAATATTTTTTGAAATCGATCTACTATTGACGGAGATACCGCGTAAAAAACATACAAAAACAAAAGAAAATAGTCATATTGAGAACCTCCTTTTGAAATCGCAAAAAATCACAAACTTTTAGATCCAACTTTTTTTGGAACTTTATTCTAAAAAACTTGTCTTTAAAACTAGTAACTAGTAATTTTCATATAACATCAAGTCAAGGCACAATTAACAAAAAGTCTATATTTATGTAAAGTTTGCAATCACCAGATTATTACTGTTTTTTAGAGAGCTTACAGATCAATAAGACCACGGAGTAAGAATTTGTGAATAAATTGGTCTAACAGACGCCCCCAGCCTACAGATCTGAAACCCAATTATTTAATAATCTCCGGTGTCATAAGTTACTTTGAACTCTTTGGAAGTTCACATAAAATATTATAAAGCTAATGTTTACTTGTAAAATAATGGCCTCATTTGTAAAAATCTGTCTTTGGAAACTGCTTAGCAGATTCATAATTCACATTCTCTATAGAAAACTTGAATTGAGGATCTAATAAACAGTTGCTAAACGCCGTCGAGATTTTATGAATAAGGACATATTTGTTTAACTTATTAACTAAAATAATTTTGTACACGCGGCAAACCAGATAGGTTTGCAGTCCATATCCATCCGCTTATGTTAGTTTGGCTTGCAAACCTATCTAGTTTGTCGTGTAATGCAATAGGTCTCTTTATAATGTATACTTTCTTTGATATTCTTTAACAAAATTGCGTTGAATTTACCAGTGTCCATCGTTTATACCGTGTCAAAATTTGTGCCTAGCCTTTTCCCAAGCTATGTTGGGGTCGGTATCCAGTCTTACCGAAATCAGCTAGATGGATACCACAACCATTTACAGGACAACACATTATCCCTGGATAAGACTGGTTGTCAGAATTGTAGGAGATTATCATTTTTCTAAGATCAACGTACATACATCAGCCGGGACCAACAGTAATTTGAATACCGGACAAATAACTCTTTGAAATGGAAATTGATCACAGGACTTTTAAATAGGTCAGTACCTTAAAAAAAAAACACCAGCATTTGTTTAATTCAAATAGCTATTTCGGCCGTACAGTAAATAAAGCTTAATGTTCAAATAAACGCCAGATATTGGTTTTGTATAACTAACTTGATTATTATGAAGTACCTGAGTAAAGGGAATAGAAATCAAAGTCCAATACTCAAAGGTTAGCACGTTTCTGCTGATTTGATTAAAATGTGTGGTAATGTTGTCAGATTTACTGAAAGTATTTGTTTAGGTACTTACTCATCATTCTGGGATTTTGTAACAATTTATTTATTATGAAAGTAGGATAAATATTACATGTTTAACGGATTTCCAAAAAGAAAGAGGTTCTATGTTCCAATGTGTATCTTTTTTTTATGTATTTTGTACATACTATAACGGCCCATAAATGTCCTACAGCTGGACATGACGAGCATTGATCACCACGCTTGCTCATCACATTCACATGTCAGATTGTAATATTTTTTTAAGCTTGCTGGTCATTACCTAAACTACCCTGAGAATAAATGTCGAAACAAACTCAGGGGTCACAGCCTCTTCTAAAGTCCTTTTAAAATACAATAATTAAGATAGTTCAAACTCGAAGTCTAATAGAAAAGGAAAAGGAGCCTTGAGCACTGAAGCTAACTAACTTCAAATAAAAATTTTGATTATTTTTCAAACTGAATTATTTTTGTAACATATTTTGGTTCCACCGAGCACAAAGACTACTTAGTGATTTATTAACTTGAAGTGACTGCCTGAAGGCTAAATCTGGAAACGACAAGACCCCAAATTATTTAATAGAAAATATGATGTATAACCCTGCAACTTTTAATTAAAACTTGATTTAAATGGATCACTATACCCCAAAGTATTATAATGGCTAGGGGGAATAGAAGCAAACAGATTTAATGTTAACATTTTACATTAAACAAAGGAAATAATAACAAAGTTTGAACTAAAATAAACTAAGCGAACAAATAGAGATATAGTTACGTCGTTTTAAAGACATTTTGAGATGGAGTGCGAGTGAGTTCGACCCAATTCAAATAAGGTCGGGAAGCCGAAATAACAGGACATACAAAAAGCTTCGCTCTTATAAAAAGATGTATCAGCTATTGGTAAATGTAAAATAACTTTCGTGACGAGTATTCATAATTATGTAAAACAAAACCACTCACGCATATTCTAAAAAATATGGAATTTGACATTTCGGAAATCACGTGCGATTAGTACTTCTGGCGGGGAAATGTATAAGAGTAGCCCTCACACTAAGTATGTTTATTAAAGTATGTATAAAAAATCATATTTATCGTACTTCGAAATTATACGTGATGATCAATAACAATCAAATCAATGATCACGACAGTGATTGGTTGACCAGAAGACTAACAACCAATCACAGAGCTTAACATGAGAATTGACAGTCGATTATCAAATTATTGTGTTGATCAAAGTTTCAGAAATTGGGGATGTATCTGGTAAATATATTAATTAGCAGTTAGATTTGCCTATTTTATTTAATTATTGTTAGGTATAAATATAAATACCGTCGATCTTTGTAGTAGTTTACGCAATTGCCCGATTCAAAGCTTAACTCCTGTTTAAAAGGGCGGGGACCTAGACAAGTCTGGACAGAAACAAAACACTAACGATTTTATAATGTTAAGGAAAAGATTTACAAAAACCTAATTTCTCAAGATATCATTTCATAATATATTACATACACATATCTGATTAAGTATTTAACTTTCTTGTCTAATGAAATAATTGGCAATTAGGCATGTCGAGACAAAGTTACGTCGATAGCCCGCGGCGAACGATTTCATACAATTGAATAATATTTGAAGGATGTATGTATTATGTATGAATGTTCTTTACAGATTGTATTACATTCCCACACATAATCGGCAACTGCCCGCTTCTATGCAAGAAGCAAGCTTTCATTTTCTTTTAGGTATATCATTCGTGACAGAATAAAGGTCATAATTTGTTAAAGCACGCATTAAATTTGGCACAGAAAGGCTGCAGAATAGTTAGGTAAATACAGAGAATAATAATCTATACTTATATATAAAGCCGAAGAGTTTGTTTGTTTGTTTGAACGCGCTAATCTCAGGAACTACAGGTCCGATTTGAAAAAATATTTCAGTGTTGGATAGCCCATTTATTGAGAAAGGCTATAAGTTATATAACATTACGCGGTGACCAAAAAGAGCGGAGCATAAAAGAAAAATCTTTGAAACTAAAACACGCGGGCAAAGTCGCGGGGGACAGCTAGTGAATAACAAGGTTATTTAGAAAAATGTAGTCACTCTTATCTATAAAAGAAAGTCCTCGTCAGACTAAATCCACTTTTTTCGTATAACAGTGGCAACATTAGTTCTAAACTCAGTTACTCAACAAACACGTAATTGTTGCCAGTATGTCGGCCCTGTCACTCTGTCTGACCCGCCTCCGTTAGCAAACTAAACAGGACATAATGCTATCATTAATGTTCTTGGTTAAATGTACGTCTTTGATTGAAATTGAATTTTATTGGAGGTAAATAAGGTTTAATTTGTAACGCGTTTAGGGCAAGAAGTTTTATATGGGCATGTCTTACGGAAAATGTTCATTCCTTCAGTTTGGCAACAATTAAAACTGTGTTAGGAGTTCACTTTCCTTTGTTAATGTTTGTTACTATTTTCTTCAAAAACTACTTGACCAATTTTGAAGAGATTTTCGCATTATTTAGTATGTAAATCATAACAGATCGCCAAATATACAGTTGTAAACTGAGTCACACATCTTTCATTTTACATTTATGGTTTAATCCTTTTAAAATCAAGTACCTACTTTAAATAAATACGACACTTTGACTGCACGGATAGTCGAGTGTTATGATAACTTCGTCAATTACCACTAAGCGCAACGTGCCGCGGGTTCGATCCCCGCTTGGAACAAGCATTTGTCTGAAACCACAATTGCTTGTTCCAAGTCTAGGTTGTTCTATGTGTATGTGAATTGAATGTTTTAAAAATCCCCGAGATACAGTGATTAAATTCACTAGTACGTAGTAGTGAAATTAAATATTCAAATTAAACTTAATGATACAACTCTGAAATACAATGATGGCCTTATTTATAAAAATCTCGCAAATTACAATTGCAATCAATTGCGCAAAGCAATTGATTAGCAGATTCTTATTTAAATTTTTCTCCAGACAATTTGAATTTAGAAGTTTCTTAGTAATTGCTTAACACCGTCGATATTTTTATAAATATAACCTTAGGGTTATATGTAAATAAATATTAGTTTGATAATTAACTGTATTCTGAAACAAAATACATATTACTCACTTCACTCTAGACAAGTTCGTAGTTAGTATTCAAAACGCATCCAATACCTAGTTACCTAAACATTTCTAGAAGTTTCTTTGACTTACGTAACAGCCATTAGGGTTCCGTTCGGAATAATAATGACGGTAATAAGGAAGGAAAGTAGGGATGAAATAAGTACTCCGGTCATGTCAAGATGGGCCGCAGATGATTATTAGATGGCCATTTGTAAATAGACTGTTATAGGACATTCTACTTCGTGCAGTAGGTACTATGGACCGCAAATTTTATCTATACTAATACTAATATTATTAAGCTGAAGAGTTTGTTTGTTTGTTTGTTTGTTTGAACGCGCTAATCTCAGGAACTACTGGTTCGAATTGAAAAATTATTTTTGTATTTGATAGTCCGTTTATTGAGGAAGGCTATAGGCTATATAACATCACGCTACGACCAATAGGAGCGGAGCATAAATGAAAACATGTTGCAATAATTAAAAACCGTTGTAACTAAAACACGCGAACAAAGTCGCGGGGGACAGCTAGTTAAACAATATACAATTAAAATAGTCCCCAGTCACGTCTGTCCGTCTATTTGGACGCGATAAATCAAACACTAGCATTTTAGCAGTTTTCACCACTGCATAGTGATTCAAGCGGAATATTTGTCTGTAAGCCTGCGTACGTGTCGGTTATCGCAGTAAAAAGCCTATGTCCTTTATTGGGATTCAAGCTTACCCCACACCAAGTTTCATGAGAATCGGTTCAGTGGTTTACCCGTCAAAGCGTAACAGACAGAGTGACTTTCGCATTTATATTATTAGTGTGGATTATGCTGTAGTTATCCTACTTTTTTGGTTAAGGGATTGTGGGTAAGAAATGGGACTGGCGTCGACTCTTTACTTTCCAGTTATACCTTTATGGATATAAAGAATATACTCCCGCTTAAAACAATAAGGGTATTGTCATACATATCATACACGGCTACACTAACAGACGGTTTTCTAATACTTATCAGAATGGCCCACACCAGACTGAACTACTAATCACTGTCGGCGAAAGCAGACATGCAAATTTATACAAAATATTACTTAATTTCTCAGAATTGTTAGCCAGTTTAACAACGGTTAATTAATTGTGTTGTACATACGCAATGAAAGAATCAACATAACTTTTTTTTATAAAACTAGTATTTCAAGTAATGTTAGTGGTTTTAAAAATTCAATTCTTATAATAGCTACATCTACATTGTAGTGTAGAGTATTCTTTTTATATATAAAAAAATAAGTTCAGCATAATTTTCAGTGCATCTACCACGTTTGTTTCTGCATCACCTAAAGGTTGACTGGTAGAGAATGCCTTCTGGCATTAAGTCCGCCTATGTACACTGTGCGTGAATTATTAAATAAATAGATAAATAAATTCTATACAAGTTAAAACCGACAACTTAAGAGGAAAGGTTTGGAGAACCCGGAGAGCCTTATGAAAATTAGGCATTTGTAGAAACTGTTGCTGTCGCACGGAATCCGGCCTATCTGTTCTCAAGTTGTTTGTACAAATGTAGGAGTAATTTTCAACTTCTGATTTCATCAATCAGTCTTTCAATGAAAACTCCCATGAGTGGTCTATTTCGTATCTACTTTTGCTGATAAATGGTAAAAGGATGAGAAGATAGGTTAATCTAGTTGAACTTAGAACTACTTCAGCCTTGGGCAGGGTAGACTAAAAGCCAGATTTTTACCGATTTCCTCAGAGATTAACCCAATAACGATCCATCAAGACCTCCAAAGTCTCGATTTACAATGGTTTTTACAACCTCAAAATTGTTGAGGCAATCTGATACAACATTTAAAACTTATGTAGATCCTGGCGACCCACCCCAAAAACATTCATGAATTATACACAAAAACCTTCCTCTTGAATCTCTCTATCCATTGGTGAAAACCATATGAAAATCCGTTCAATAGTTATTGAGTTTATTGGGTACAGACAGAAAGACAACCAGCGAACGCGGCGAAGGATTTAGTTTTATAATATGTACTTATAAATTACTCGCAAACATAATAAACTCTATTCCAAATATAAATACTATTTATAAACGTATAGATTTGTCGCAAAATTGAATAGGTAGGTACTTTAATTTACCATCAAACAACTTCAAAGGTCGTTTCGTCTTTACATCTAAGATAGAACCTTGTCGTAATGTATTATTTCGTGTCGACCAAACCCCATTAATTCTGTCTCACAGTTATGACAGCTGTTACATAACGCTCAACTTTTAAATTACTTCTGTTTATTTCGGTTTGATCTGTACCTTTGCCTTTTTAAACGGTACGCTTTATTAATAAATTGTTTTTGATAAGGGAATAAAGTGTCAAAGTAGGTACCGTAAAATGGGTTTTTAGTTTGAGAGTTATGAAAAGGTCGCTTCGTTTGGAAAAGTAAGTATAATTATTTAAGTAGATAATGAAGGTAAGATTGAGTTTTTCTTTGATCTATAAGTTGGACGGGGGTATTTTATTTAAAACGACATAATCTTCCACCGTTTGATTGTAGCTTTGGACACGCCCTTCCAAAATTGCGCAATACATACCTAACAGAGGCAAGAATCAACAAGTAATTAATTGTTTCGTTGAACTCTTAATAAACTAAGTAGCTATTATTTGACTCTAAAATGTAATTTCATGTTTTGAGATTCTATAAACTCATGTTTAAGTAGTCATAAAACGAACCTACCCAGTGCCTGGGGGGATTGTTAAAACATTTGAGCAACTACGCAACTTGCTATAAATATTTTATAAGGCACTTCTAAGGTTATAGATTTGTAGGATGTAGTAGATGTAAAAAACTGCTTCATTATATCTTTAATTAAAATATATTCGTTTTTTTAACTTAATGTACCTACATAAAAGATATTTCTTGACTAGTCTACCATAAGATTTGAATAAGAATTAGATCTATCTAAGTAGGTACCTAAAACTTTAGGTTTCAGTATTCGACTTCATAAGAGGAGTCGGGTCAATATCATGACATCATTATAACAAATTAAGAAATAAGTTAATGGGATCTTGCATACGCCCACCAAAAACGTCTTGTAGATACTAACAACACACAACGTAAAAAAAAAACATACGTATTTATTATAATCATTATCCACGAGTTGTTCCCAAAATGGGTTGAAAGTTACTTATGGCTCCGGAGAGCCTAAAAAGTAGACAGTAAGTAGTAAACAAATAAAAAGCTTTTATTATTAGATTATAAAAGTAAGCAAACGATTCAGTACTTATAAATACCGTGAGACCAAAAACATGATTTCAAACCATAGAAAAATAAGAAAACGTTTCTTATCTCTCCCTGTCAACAACAAACAAATACTTTCAATATAATATCATAATCTTCAGATCTTGTTTACCGAAGAAAAATAAGCTCATTTTAGAGGAAAACTTGAACATCACGAAGTTTTCTTCAAAGACGAATGTTTTTTTAGATGAGGTAGTTCTGAAATATTTTTCTAAGTCTATTACTTACGTACGCAGCTGCAACGGGAACCAAGCTGGGCGTCTGTTAAGCGGTTCAAGTGGTGCTGACACCGGTGCAGGTCGAAAGGATTTCAGGACCCGTTTCACGATGCGAGCACTTAGAGCGAATACTGCACCCATGACCCACGCCCCTGCAAGTGCTGCCAGAATCACCTGCAGAAAGAAATGTTATTCAATCGAGATTCTACTAAGGGAATTTGGATTTCAGTTCTCACCCCTAATAGAAACCACAGCTTTAGATATAAGTACAGAAACATTAATGTATTTTACGCCCAAACCTTCCCCATTAATCATTCTACCCGTTGATGAAAACCATAATATGAAAATCCGTTTGTTAGTTTTTGGATTAATTGCGCTTTGACAGACAGACGCGGCTAGGAAGTTTTTTTTTTTATAATATGTATAGTAAGAAGATGTATAAAAGATATTTATTTAGATAGCAGGTAAGGTAATATTATAATAGTCTACTAATTAAGTAAGACGGAAATAAGCAGATTAGAGAGCTCAACACAAAGAAGTTTAGGAATTATAGGAATAGGGATGTTTCCTGGGTATGAAAAGTTAAAATCTATTTAGTCCGTCAGTTAGATAATAAAAAAATATTAGACACGTATTTTTTCTTTTATCAAAACAATTAAAAAATACAAAGATACACCGCTTTAAAGTTTCGGAGTGGGGGCTTATGACGCTACGCCTCGCTAAAAATCGTAGCGAGAAGTGACGTCACGCGTAATTTCCGTTCTCTGTATTTTGATCATTTTTTGTTTGCAGGAAAAAAGAAAAAATATGAATGTGTTTTTTTTGGTGTATACGTAGTATGTATATATATATATATATATATAGATATTACTTACGTAGGTTCCAAACGAAAATTTGCTCGTTGTTTTGGCCGAAGGGTCTGTAACAAAATATTATCATGAATTCTCGTAAACATACACGTACAAGGTAAGTAAATAAAGTTTGTTTTTGAGAACAAAGTAAAAAGGCTACTAAGTATTTTGTTTAACTTATGTATTTATATTGAATATTGCTGTATATAGGTCGAGCTTAGAGTATACACAGACAATCATAGAGAGCGCGCAGAAGCCCGTTGTGCCAAACGTAAATAATTTTTTTGCTGTAAGTAGGTACTACAAGTAAACGAGCTACTGATTTAAGTGATTTTTCGTGCGACGACAGACTTGCAAAAATATCGATGGTTTCGATATCATTATGGTCATATTCGGTTTTAAGACAGTTTCAATAAAATGGCGCACTCTCTTTTAACACAAATTTTACGATTTTACATATTCATACTAGTGTCCACAGTTCATACTTGTTAGGCGCACTCTATAGTTTACTTTTTTACTCTAAGATGTCGAGCAATAGTGGTGTATAAAATGTCCATAAAAACTTACCAAAAGCAGTAGCATTTCCCGCAGGTCCAACACAACCTCTATCATCCACTAAATTCACTCTAGCAAGCAACTTCACTTCAGGAACCACAATTTTAACTCCATTTACACTTCGATGTCCGTTTTGCACCCCATTATGCCAATGTTGGCCCCGATTTGCATCTGGATTTTGGCCCCCATTTCGGTCCCCAGTTCTTTCAAAGCTGCGCTCGCTCACAGGTAGGAGTAACCATCGGGCAGTGTCTCCTTCTGACACGAAGCCATCGGCGTCCACTTGACGGGTTATGGTGTTCGCGAACCATGGGGCTGGATGCGCGTCAGACACCATTTGCTTGCCGAGACTGTGGAACGTCATGTAAACTTAGACTGCAAGAATTTTAGGTGAAATCCTACGTTAACTATTCCCCTTATGCAAATAAAGTGCCCTTATGTACTTAAACTGTTGGCAAATCTAACTGTTTTATTAAAGGTGAATTTGTGCAAATAGGTATAAAAAAGATGGAAAAATAGGTGTACCATAAATATTTTTTTTAATATATAGGTTAGTAGGTACCTAATATACTGTTTATTACTGACCCTTCTTGGTACTTTGCTATAACCTAGGAGTACAAGCTCCTTGGTTTTTTTATAATATTCTGGTATTTAAAAAGGAAAGGCCGCTTTTTATTACAGGATTACTGAATACTCCGACAATATGGCTGGCATCTGAATAGAAAAAAAAAATCTGAATTTCTTCAAAATCTTTTCAAATATCATTTAAGATATGAATGTTTCTTTTTATAGATCGCTTGTACTTGTATTAAATGGGAATAAAATCTGAGTACCTACAAAACGGAAAAAAAACATGTAGCGCACATCTGTATATTTTCCCACACTCGTTATTGTTGAAGAACGTTTAATAAGGCAAATTGTGTTTCTGAGGTGAGGGAAAAAGCTTTGATTTACTTTTGCTAAATAATACCAAAGCCAGGTTACACCTGTTACACCATGCCAGGGACAAAAAGATCACTACGCTTTTCAAATAGTACGGATTAAAACTTCGGACTTTTAAGTTCCCGGGTTACCAAATTGCGATGTTTTCCTTAACCATGTGTATCTTTAAAGGTATATCTATACTAATATATAAAGCTGAAGAGTTTGTTTGTTTGTTTGTTTATTTGTTTGTTTGTTTGAACGCGCTAATCTCAGGAACTAGTGGTCCGATTTGAAAAAATCTTTCAGTGTTAGATAGCCCATTTATTGAGAAAGGCTATAAGTTATATAACATTACGCTGCGACTAAAAGGAGCGGAGCATAAATGAAAAATGTTGCAAAAATAAAAAAAACCGTTAAAACTAAAACACGCGGACAAAGTCACGGGAGACAGCTAGTCTAATATATAAAACTCTCGTGTTACATGTGTGATTTTTTTATGTATATTTGGTTGGTCTGAGATTAGGTCGTAGGCTATTTTTTTTGTACCCCTTGGTGAAAAGGGCTGCCGACTTGAGAATTTTTATTTTTATTTCTTGGACAAATTTATATGGCAAAACAACGTTTGCCAGGTCAGCTAGTATGAATATAAATTTTGAGCTTGATAAAAGCCATTTCTTGAAGTTCCATCAATTAAAGGTGAAGTTGAGAAAATCATAAGGTTACCGACTCAGAACACAGGTGTTAGTGTGACTACAGAGAATAAGCATTACCATAAAACGTGGCAATGCCGCCAGTCTTTTGGGTACACTTCCAGTAGTAGATACTGTAACTTAATCTGTGGTAGTAGTTCAGCGATGTGGATATTTTTGACGCCAATTTATAGGGGTTTTTAGTTTTGTCTAAAGTGTATAAATATTAACTTTAAGTTAGTGAATATTTAAAATTGTAGATTTTAATTCCTATGATTCGTGACAGCATGGCACAATATACGCGTAGAAAAATACTACCTCATGAACTTTTCAAACTAACCTGACGACATAACTCTGCTTGCCCAGCTTAGCAGACGGAAGTCTTTGAGGGTATGCAGGTCTGGGCAGGGTCCAGCTCACGTTGGCGAACATCTCGCCCTGTATGGTGACGGTCTCGGCTGTCACCGCCGGCGCGGGGAGGCGCGGCGAATGTGCGCACGAGCATACGCCTACCACGCACTCTAGAAGAGAAAAGAGTTTGTAGATGTGCTAAAGATATGGAAATCGAAACTATAAGTGGAAATCAAATTTATGAAATACTAGCTGTCCCCAGAGACTTTGTTCGCGTGTTTTAGTTTCAACGGTTTTTATTTTTTGCAACATTTTTCATTTATGCTCCGCTCCTATTGGTTGTAGCGTGATGTTATATAGCCTATAGCCTTCCTCAATAAACGGACTATCCAATACAAAAATATTTTTTCAATTCGAACCAGTAGTTCCTGAGATTAGCGCGTTCAAACAAACAAACAAACTCTTCAGCTTTATAATATTAGTATAGATTTGACACGGAAATAATAGTTTTTATGGTTCCGTAACCAAAGTGTGTCAACAGGACGTTATTTCTAAGCCTTCGCTGTCCGTCCGTCTCTCTGTCAGCGGGCTGCATCTTATGAACCGTAATAGCTAGATAGTTGAAATTTCACAAGAAAGCTTATTTAAAAAAATTAAAATGCGGAATCATTCATGCGCGAGTCCAACTCGGACTTGGCTAGTTTTTGTCAAAGAACTTAGAATAAACTAAAAGTTAGGTTGTTGTCTGGCGAACTACTTGCTAAGCGATGGCAAAGAATATCTAATATTTTGTAAAAAATAGACTTGAAAAAAAACCAACATTGATTTTTGACGGGCCTGTTGGTCTAGTGGTTAGTGACCCTGACTGCTAAACCGGAGGTCGTGGTTTCGATTCCCACCCAGGACAAATCTTTGTGTGATGAGCACGATTATTGGTTCTGTGTCTGGGTGTTATTTATCTATAAAATGTATGTATTTAGAAATATATAAGTATGTTCATCAGTTGTCTGGTTGCCATAATACAGGCTCTGCCTAGTGTGGGATCAGATGGCCGTGTGTGAGTTGTCCCAAGATATTATTTATATTATTTATTTATATTTGCACGAGTTTCCGAAGACAAAATTAACTAATTACGAGAAATCTACCATAGTTTCCTACACGTTCTATATTTACCCATTGTTGATATAACACGAGCGTCAGATAACTTCCTGTTTTTACTCCGAAAATAAAACTCGAATTTAAACGAATGCATTGTATCTGCAATGTATGAACGAACTCACAATATTTACCTTAATCTATATTTAACACCATTATCGAAGAATTATTGAGATGTTACCCCAAACACTGTTATACCGCAATATGCTAAACAGGTTACATCCGAACTGACATTTTAAAATACGTGTTAAATTATACATTTTGGGTAGAATACAGGAGAAAAGATATAGGCGTCTAGTTCAATGTTTTGTAGGAAAGTCAACTACACAATGGAATATCGGGCTGAATTTTTGACTAACAATAATAAAACCCAAATGGTTAAAAATATTCTGCTACTTAGATTATTCTTAGCTAGTCGATTAAAGACAGTTAAATTTACCCAGACCAGTACTCAGCCACGCAAACAGCATTGTCCGTGGCCTTGTACAGGTCCTCGCGAGTGCAGGTGGTAGGGGATGCTGGGCAGCTCATTAAGTAGGTAATGGTTTGAGGGAACATGCCAGACTCACATGACTTAGGTGTACTGTAACCCCACTGGCACATATTTTCTTGAATTGCTGATTATACATTAAGCTAAATAGTTTAATGATAGACATGGGATAAACTTCAATGTTATATGTATTCGCTATTTAAAATCCACCAGGATCGCTAAAAAAAAAGCGGACCATCCCACACGGCCGACGACCACGGACCGCACATCAAGGTTTTCCCACGGTGCCCCTTGGTCCGTGTCTGTCTTGATTAATCCCTATAAACCCTATTTTAGTCGACTTCAACTCGTGGAGGATTGCAACGGATCGGTGCAGACGCGTCTGCGCTATCAAGCACGAGCTATTTTCCACGGTGCGCGGTACGGGGTGATCCGCGAAATCCCGCAATTTAGGAAGCCGGCAAAAAATACTTTTAGCTTCTTCTAATTTTTCTATTAGGTTTCATCTTCGTCCATCAAATCTTTAGTCTAGAATAGTTACCTACTTACTAAACATAATTATTATGATAGGTGGTGTTTGGAGTACATTAGAAGTTTGATCTTAGATAATATCCACTGGCTCTGATATAATATCAAGCTTAAGTTTGAGAATCCACTAAATTGTATGATGTTTACATACGACTTTATGTAATTTATTCATATGATAATATCGTCTATATTAGGCTTGCTACTGAATAACTTCATATACATCTAATAGATTATGTAGCTTATAATTTTACGGTTATATATTGGGTCAAATACATTTCTTCGTAAGAGATAAGTTTCTGAATTCCATTTATCATCATCTTTTGGCAATTTCTCTTAATGTTATATATGTCGTGGATCTATAGGTAATATCTTAATGGTATCTAGGTATGTCAAGAGTGTGTATGGAATTATTGTAGGCTGAATTCTAGCGTTAACGGTTCTATAAGTTTATTAGCTGTCCTTGGAACCTGTAACTGTTGTTACATTTATTGGTAAAACTCTTCAGGAATACCAAAACTTCTTTTTGTGATTGAAAAAACCATAATGAGATGATAACTAAGAGCTAATCTATTCGTGCTGCCAAAACCCCGAAAGTTGGGTTTCAATGTCATTTGAATAACATTCAAACCAAACAAGTTATATATGTCTATATCATATGCTTATTTATTCAAGAACTGCAATATTTCGTACCAAACTGCGTAAAAACCACTCTTAAATGTAGATTAGAGTAGTTATTTAAAACAAAACGGTTTACTCACGCATATAATCGGGATCGCCCGACTAGTTTCAGACTCAATAGGAGTCCCTAATCATGAGATGACGCGGAGTGGTCACAACACCACCGCCGCCTTTAAATAATTATGAATACTCCTCACGAAAGATATTATACAAAGATTAAAATAGTGCTTACCAGTCGCTCCCACACACCAGGGTGTAAAAATAGAGAAAGTTACCATAAAAACCTTACCTATCCAAAACAATAAACATAATTATCCTCACCATCTAGCTCCACATGCAAGTTAGCGGACGTGTGCCCGTCCCAGGGATGTGCGATCAGACGCACCATGTACGCGCACCCCGGACGCACTGCACACGTCTCCGCTACAGGGTTGGAGAAGGCAGGTATCAACCACCACGTCGCCTCCTGGATAAACAAAAGAGTATCGTTTTATGCTGTCTATACCTGGTATAATGTAATGAAGTTGCACCTTTGGGGAGATTACGCACACTAGTAAACCATTAGCAACACACGTTGGCTTAAGATGGCTATAAAACTATTAATTATTTTGGTTCTATCGTGAAATTATACTCAACGCGACTTGCAGTTGCTTAGTTCATCCTTAGAATATTTTAATGATGTGACCCTACTAATGTGTTTGGAAGATCCCTAAGGAAAATTAAATTTAAGTTAGATTCGGTAACCGCAGAATTTTTCAGTGTTTCTAATGTTCAATGGTTATCCATATTTATAGAGTTTTTGAAATTGATCAGAATTATATCCTTAAGACATTTGTAAGTGTTAGGCTGGTTACAGTACGCGTGCGTACGGTCAGTCCAGCAATGTAAGCTTTTATGTTTTTTTTTGTAATTACAAGCGGCTTTGACGTATGCACCAACAGTCGGTCGGATTGCTGCTTCTGTTTGTGTAGCATCAAAAGTCACACACATAGAGTGTAAGTGTAACGCGTAAATCTCAAAAGGCATTTACTTGACAGCCTATGTCAAAAGGTCACTCACCCCTGGAATGTTGTATTCATAACACATCGGTGATTGACAGTCTATCGTTTCTGTCATGCTTCGCACCTCCAAGGAATAGTCCTTTGCTGGTCTTCCTAAGAAACAAATGAAGGTAAGAATATCCTGTGGCATCAATGAATTGAAATAAGATTTAAGATTTTTGTATTTCCCATTGCGCGCCTAAAAAGCCCTCAGTCTTTCTTACAACGGTTAAAACACTCAATGAATATTACACAACTAGCTGTCCACCACGACTTTGTTCGCGTGTTTAAGTTTTAACGGTTTTTCTTTTTTGCAACATTTTTCATTGATGCTCCGCTCCTTTTAGTCGAAGCGTTATGTTATATAGCTTATAGCCTTCCTCAATAAATGTCAACACTGAAAGAATTTTTCATTTCGGACCAGTAGTTCTTGTGATTAGCGCGTCCAAACAAACAAACTCTTTAGATTTATATATTAGATATGTAGATTTAACCAGGCATACTTGCTCGTGAATGGTTGGTATTTATAGATATAAAATCATATCCTCTGTTTGTAACAATACATTTTGTGTCGTATCAAGACACAAACAAAATAACTCCATTGGTTCTTTTGAATTTCTTAGAAGTAATAATGGAAATATTATCTTAAAGATACCTTAAAATGCTTGAAGAATCCTATCACTTGTAAACTGAGTATTGAATCTTCTTCGTTTAGGTAACAAATGTATTTTATTAAATTGAAATAAATAAGGATAAGAAGTAGAGATTGGCTAATCGATAAGGAAGGTAATCGGGTTGATCGACCAAGATGCACGGAGCGTACGGTAGATGAAAATCCTTATAACATGATGTCGTATGTCGGAATAGGTCTCAAACAAAGTACTGTAAAGTAATGCCGTCTAATTCTACCTGCCGCGTCCGGCGATATCGCATCTTTCCCTCTAACCAAGTGTAATTTCTATAAGCGTTAACGCTGATCGAATCGCTCAAATGTATGAAAGTCACAAGTCTAAGTCACGTGACTTATCGAAATGAAATGTAATTTTCATACATTCAATATCATTTAAGCGATTTCTATCATATTTATGCTTGTAGAAATGTCACTTGGCTGCAGGGGCTTATCTAACAATGTTGGTATTCCTACAAATGCATTGCTGGTCTTGTGGGACACATACTCTTACATAAGTTTTCCAAAAATGTGTAGATGTAAAATGCTTTTAGATTATTATTGCCACAACACCAGTCCTACACTCTAGTGAACGATAAATGATGTGAAGAAGAATGATTAACAAAAATTATGATTTAAACCAAATGCTTGATGGATAATGCATAAGCAGGAGGTAATTTATGTGTTTTCGTGAAAGATATTTATATGTCTAACTACTGAAAGATAGTTATACATGATTATCTACTTATTACGTTAAAGGTATTTGTGTTTTTGTTTGAAGTTACAACATCCTTACTCATATTACAAATGCGAAAGTAACTCTGTCTGTCTGTCTGTCTGTCGCACAGATACTTGTCGTGGGAAACAGCTATTGCTTTATATAAGCAATACATACTAAGCATTTATAATATTAGTTATAAATGCGAAAGTAGCTCCGTCTTTCTCTCTGTTACTCTTTCAAGGTTAAAACGCTGAACAGATTTGGATAAAACTTGGTATGGTGCAAGCTTGGGTCCCAAGAAAGGACATAGGATACTTTTTCTCCCGATTACCGACACCCATGTGGGCGGAGTTGTGGGCAACAGCTAGCGATATAATTAATCAGTCAATCAAAACGAAGATAATACAGCTAGAATGGTCCGATATTTTTTTATCAAGTTCAAGCAATCTTCGTTATCAAACAAAGGGTTTTTCAGAAATATCTTAAATACCAAATGACTAACAACAAAAGTAACAAATACGAACTAAATATAAAGGTGATTCACCTACGAGTACGTTAAAATAATATTTAAAGTAAAAAAGTCTATCATGCATTTTGATTCCCGATGTAAATATGTTAAACTACTAATAAAACAAATTAATTGAAATTAATAATTTCAAAGCAATTTGCGATCAATGATTTTTCGGAATAAATGGACAATGACTCTTTCTCGGCGTTTGGTGATGTATGTATATTATGATAAACGTAATTTATATGGATTTGGCAACTATCCCCTGTGTGAGATAGTTGTCCGAAAATTTAGAAGTCGATAAAAATAGCCATTACTATGGACATATCAAAGACAATGTGTTTGTGTGTTGTATTTTCTAAAGTTGAATAAAATAAATAAGTAGATTACCGTTTCACAAAAAAAAACAAGTACCTAGTTTGCTTTTTATCCTGTGTGATAAAAAGTACAAACCTGAAAAAGTATCAAATTTACAAATAGATATATAATATAGATAATACATCATGCTACACAAACCCTGTCCGATCCTTATGAGAATTATTCGGCATCGGACTGCGTACATACGTAACTATTGAATAGATTTGAGATTAGATACTATTTTTGAATTAAATAAAACTGATCACAGGCAACACTGATCGCTCGACAAAATTCACGTGTACTACCTACAGTTTTGTATCAAAGAAGCCGGCTGAGCGAGACATTTTTTGAACCAGGAGTATGCCTTTATTGGATCGGACAGGGTTTTTGTTACATACTGTATACTTACTTGAAATTTTTATTACATAGGTACTTAGTATATGTACTTTTTTGGGTAAATTAGGTTGGGATGAAATCTTGTATACAAGTATCGGTAACAATACAATAATACGATACTTTCGAGCTGGTCTGATGTTTGAGTCAGAAGATGGCTATAGGAACTCTGTAACGACGCAATGCTATCGTGATTGAGCTTGTTCGATTTGCCTCCATCACTAGTACTGTGAACATGGTTGATTTAAAAGCTTGTGTCTCAACATTTTTTTTAATCAAAACCTATTAAAACTTGAGTTCGACTCGCGACACTACCGTGCCGCCGCGTCAGCTTATAATTAGGGACTCCTATTGCGTCTGAAACTAGTCGGGCGATCCCGCGAATATGCGAGAGTAAACCGTTTTGTTTTTAAATAATTATTAAAACTGGTATCAAAAACTATGTACTAAAAATACCTTATACACGTAAATTATTTCACAATCACGTCATAATGTAAATATTATGTGAACTAAACTATTTGTGGTCGGATAGAGTTAAATGTTTATGCTGATTGATTGTTTGAACGCAACAATCATCTAGATTTTCAATCTAACTATAATTTAGTGTGATGTTATATTTTTAGTCTTAGTAGGTCATGCATGCTAATGCTATGAGTTATTTTCTACACTTAATACTTAATCTATATACTAATATATAAAGCTGAAGAGTTTGTTTGTTTGTTTGGACGCGCTAATCTCAGGAACTACTAGTCCGATTTGAAAAATTCTTTCAGTATTGGATAGCCCATTTATTGAGGAAGGCTATAAGTTATATAAAATTACGCTGCGACCAAACGGACCGGAGCATAAATGAGAAAAATTGAAAATAGAAAAACCGTTGATACTAAAACACGCGGACAAAGTCGCGGGGGACAGCTATAGGGAATATAGGTACCTACAAACTAAAAAAAGAGAAATTCTCATGCTCTCAACCTACCTTTGGTTTTTGTGTAGACTATATTCTTATATATAAAACAATGTCTGGTTAGTTCCACCATTTATAACTCAAGAACGGGTGGATAGATTTTGAAAACCTTTGATTTGTTGTATTCGTCTCCATCTCAAATCACTGTTCGCTTTTATTTACTTTATTTTATGACGCTTAATAACAATAAAAACATAGTAAACGTCACTCTGAAAGGTCTTACGGCAACGGAGACTACTGCGGGTGTAACCGCGAAGCACTGCTAGTTTTACATAATTTACAAACGTTGGGTAGTCATGGTGAGCTACAAGACTTAAAAACAAGCGAAGTATTATTTAAACAGTAGACTATTCAAATTGTTTTAAATAACTAAGTACCTACCTACTTACATTATTAGCAGAATTTATAGAAACTAGAAACTACTAGTTTTTTATTATTATTTTTAGTTCTTACAACCGTAATACCGACCAAAAGTATCAGCGATAATACGATTAAAATATAGCAAGTATATCGAAATAAATGATATCTTTTAATGCTTCATATCTTAATATTCCTTCGAACCACTAACAAAACATACTATTTTAGCTTTGAGTTAGTCAGCTACGCCCTTTTTATTATTATTCTACAAACACCTGTTATAACAACATCATTATTTTATCGCCTAAAAATAATATCAACGAAGCCCAGTCAAAGTAAACTGAACAAAAACAAAATAGAAACTTTAAACGATTCGTTTTCAATACGTCAATCATCAGGGCTTAACCTAAGCTCATGACATAATTTGGCCGGTAGCTCGATTTGGCATATCGAGATGGCAGCGCGCATATTGAGTACTAGCTTTTGCCCGCGACTTC
The DNA here is from genome assembly GCA_932294365.1 of Diachrysia chrysitis. Classification (NCBI taxonomy): domain Eukaryota; kingdom Metazoa; phylum Arthropoda; class Insecta; order Lepidoptera; family Noctuidae; genus Diachrysia; species Diachrysia chrysitis. The sequence goes on along the minus strand of OW028654.1, from coordinate 10,054,607 downwards.
GTCCGCGTAGAAGTCGAAAATGGAACATTTTTATTTTAGAGGTATTGCATTGCACCAAGGTTTTATGTAAGTGCATATTCAAAAGCACTGAGGAGTATCAGTGCTTTTGATTTGAATTACATTTTATTTTGACACATGTTTGAAAACTCAATTCGATTCATCAACTTCGATGCAAATTACCCGTAAAATAACTTTCTACCCCTTTTTAAACCTGTTAGGCAAAGAGTTACAATAAAATATAAAACACGTCTTCTATTAATTCTAATAAAGAATGTTTATGCACAATTTGAAGTAGGTGGGACCAAGGAAACACGTTGTCCCATATAATCTTTGCCCCTGTTTTTCACCACTTTAGGGCAGATTTTCGGAAAATCCTTTCTAATCGGATGCCTACGTGATACAAAGAACACACCCTCCAAGTTTCAAGTCTCTACGATCAGCGATTTAGGCTGTGCGTTGATCCGTCAGTCATTAAGGACAAAGCATTTTATATATATATATATAGACTAGCTGTCCCGCGCGACTTTGTTCGCGTGTTTTAGTTTTAACGGTTTTTCTTTTTTGCAACATTTTTCATTTATGCTCCGCGCCTATTGGTCGTAGCGTGATGTTATATAGCCTATAACCTTTCTCAATCAACGGACTATCCAACACAAAAAGAATTATTCAATTCGAACCAGTAGTTCCTGAGATTAGCGCGTTCAAACAAACAAACAAACAAACAAACTCTTCAGCTTTATAATATTAGTATAGTATAGATGAACTGTTGGCTCTAGTATGAACAAGGAAAATCGAAAAATTTGCGTCAATACAGAGCGCACCGTTTTATTAAAACTACGTCAAAATCTAATATTACCCTAATAATTTCGAAACCGTCGATTTTTTCGCATAAACGCCTTTCGTCGCTCGGAAAATCACTTAAATCAGTAACAGAGCGTAGTAGGTACATTTAGGTAAAAATTTGCTTACGGCCGGCACAAGGGGCTACTAACGATGCGCGCGCTCTATGCTTGTCTATGTTTCTTCTAAGGTATATTCCCTTTTAGTACGAAATAGTTAATATTATGATACTATTTCTGTAATAGTTACAACGAACGAAGAATATCATACACAGTTTGTACCTTATGTTCAGGTGGATTTAAGGATTAATTTTATCTATACAAATAATTAAAATTCAAGTGTTTGTAATATTTACTACATATACCAAAATAACATTTTTTACAATTTTTGTCTGCCTGTCTGTCTGTTTGTTCCGGCTAATCTCTGGAACGGCTGGACCGATTTCGACGGGATTTTCACTGGCAGGTGATGTTATAAGGAGGAACTTAAGCTACTTTCATTTTAGAAAAAAAATTAAAATTATTATAAACTTTCCACGCAGACGAAGTCGCGGGCGCAGCCACTCTTTAATATAATAGGTAGGTACAAGGATGTTAGTGATGATTCCTAAGTACGTTCTGACAGGGCGGTCAACGTCGCTACCACCATATAATTGACCTATCTCTTCAGCACAGCGCATTACATTTAAATATTACCTACTCAAAAATTCCTTCCATCTTTGATTCTAACTAACAATTTAATTTTTTTTAAGGAATCGATCCTTACTTGGAGATGGGATCCAAGACACGTTGAACTTGAGCTCGTGGTCGGAGTCCTCCAGCGGCAGGGGAAACACCTCCAGCTTGTGCGGCAGCCCCGCGTGCCGGACGGGGTACCGGTCCGGCGGTACTGGGTCATCCTGCTGTAAAAAAAAATACTTACTATTAGAAAAGCATATGGATATCGGGAATAGCTTGTCTTCTTTAAGGTTCTTAGTATAATGTGAATGTAATAGACAGAGGAAATAGAAAGAGAGTAGAAAGGCCTTTGCGTTGAGTGAAAAAAACAATTGACGACTTTTCGTTAAGTAATGAAAATGTTTATTTTAAGGGTAACTCGCATGTTGAATTGATCTTAGAACGTAGATAATGACATAAATTGTTATCGATGTATCCCCATATTGATTACATTTTTTTGTCATGAGTCAAAAGAGTGTTAGAGCCTATTAATGGCGGTTTGCAATATCAGAGTTTGTTACGTGCTTAGTTTTACCAATGACCGATTTTTTTTGCGGTCTGAAGTAACCTAACCTATCCGTATCGCGGTGCCCCAAGTTTTGACTGTAGCATAATATGGTAAATTGAAGTAAAACTCTTTTTGAACGGTTATGGCGGTTTATTATTTAGATTTTATTACATTTTGACGTCGTTTTGCCCGCGACCACGATACCTGAAATTTTCAACATTTACTGTGTCTCTGAGGGTATCTAAGAGTTATTGAGTAGGTGGTAAAAGTTTGAAAAGAAGGACGATCACAGATCATTTCGAACAACTATTAATAGCTTAAACCCTAAATCACCTGATGTTATACTTTTCGTACTTTAAAACTAAAAAACATCAGTCGGCCTTGTGTGTAATTTATAAGGTTGCGCACGATACGTAGCGCATATCAAAACTCGAGAAATATATCGCTTAATATGTCAGTCCCGAGAATATGAATACAATATGGCTATTCTTGTCTATTGCGATAACCCAATAACCATGAAATTTTACAAACTTACACAACAGACTACGCAGTACGCATCGACTTTCGTTATTTCATTATTTCGGTAGTAATTCTAGTCTTTGCACTAATAGACCAGTCGCTGTGGTTGTTAGAGTCCCAATAAATAGCAACCACCTTGTGTTTTTGGTTTGTTGTTACGATACATTTAAATTGTATTTACCAAGATTGCGGCTGCGAAATAGTCTGCGAAATTATGTAGGAGCCAAAAGATCAAAAAGTTATTGGAAAAGTTTCTATGCAGAGTATGGCAAACATAACTAGCTCTTATTTAACTTGCACTGTTCGTGGTAAGTAATTTAATATGACGTATGTAAAGAAATAGTCCATCATGTTTTGCAAACTATTTTTCGAACCTTTATTGGTATCCGATGGAGCTGAAATTTTGCATACTTAAGTTAAACAGGCGGTGACAATACAATGTAATGGTCTTAGAGAAAAAAGTAAGTAGACAATAGAGCGCGCATATCGAGTATGAACTGTTGGCACTAGTATGAACAAGTAAAATCGTAAAATTTGTGTCAAAAACGAGCGCGCCGTTTTATTAAAACTATATCAAAACCTAATATTTCCCTAATGACATCCGATCCATGGATAGTTTCGCATTAACGTCTGTCGTCGCACGGAAAATCACTTAAAATAGTAAACGAGCGTATTACGTTTAGCAAAAATTTGCTTGCGGTCGGCACAAGGCGCTACTAGCGATGCGCGCGCTTACTTTCGAGCTGGTCTGATGATGGATCACGAATGTGGTCATAGAATCGTCGTAACGAAACGCCATTCATTTTAATAAAAACTTATTCTTTCATAAGAATTAGATTCAGAGTACAATATAAGTTATCTCAATACCAATAGGTAACAAAATGTTGAATCAATTCAGGTTACAAGAGCCTAAGAATGTATACCTCGTGATGTTATTAAAGGTTCTCATCGAAACCCCAGTAACGATCTCTTGACAGGATTTGTTTGCCAAAATACCCACTGTAATAATACCAAGTGGTTATTGAGAATCAGAAGAACACTAAAAACTTTGGAAGATGTTCGTTTTTTAATGTATTAATATTAGTATATAAAAGAGTTTGATTATCATCAATTTTCATAGTATCTATACTCTATATACTTACTAATATATAAAGCTAAAGAGTTTGTTTGTTTGTTTCAAAGCGCTAATCTCAGGAACTACTGGTCAGATTTGAAAAAATCTTTCAGTTTTGGATAGCCCATTTATTGAGAAAGGGTATAAGCTATATAACATCACGCTGCGACTAAAAGGAGTGGAGCATAAATGAAAAACCGTTGAAACTAAAACACGCGGACAAAGTCGCGGGGGACAGCTAGTTATAGATAATTAAAAAAAAATACAGAATTTTAATTATACAGGATGTTTCCGAAAGGGTATATATCTAAGCAAAAGGTGTGAAAAGTACGTCAGGTAAAGAGTCAGTTTATAAAATATCAGCTAAAACTGAGTTAATGATGAAAATGAAATGACTTTACCAGATGTACTCTTCGCCCCTTTTGGATAGATATGCCCTTTCGGTAACACCCTGTATAAGGACCGGTTGGTTAAATTGAGAACCTCTTCCGTTGGAAGTCGGATAAAAACCTATTTACGAATAATAGGTAGTATGCAAAAGTTTTTCATGTATTAATTTTTCCAAACTTAATCATGTTTTTATCCAGTACACATTTTTTTATTTGCCGTTTATATTATCAATCTAAACAATTGCCAATAAAAAATCTATCTAAATTATTATCTTGAAAAATAAAATCTATGTGGACAATGCAAAAGGAAGTCAGGAATCTTTTAAATAAATCCGAAGCTAATCTTACCTCTGCAACCCAATTACTGGGATTTAATATGTCTACCTTTTGTCCACATAACTGGTAGAAATGTATATTATAAAAGAATAACAGAATGAAAAAAATATAGATATTCTATTCTGGATTTAAATTTGTCCTTACAAACGAAGGGCTGATTTTTCTAACGCTAGATCTTTTTTTACGCTTAGGTTTTTTTTTATACAGAATAGGGATGTTTTCTGGGTATGAAAAGTTAAAATCTATTTAGTCCGTCAGTTAGATAATAAAAAAATATTAGACACATATTTTTTCTTTTATCAAAACAATAAAAAAATACAAAGATACAGCGCTTTAAAGTTTCGGAGTGGGGGCTTATGACGCCACGCCTCGCTAAAAATCGTAGCGAGGAGTGACGACACGCGTAATTTCCGTTCTCTGTATTTTGATCATTTTTTTTTGCAGGAAAATAGAAAAAATACGTGTCCAATAAAATTCATTAATCTACAAGACGGACATTAAAAAAAAATAGGAAACATGCCTATTATATCCAAAGAACAATAAATACATGGCGTTGGAAAAATCATCCCTTTAGCTTCATACATTGCTACTTTCAAAATCTTCAACGTCGATCGCAGTGGCAATAAATGTCAAAACTCATGTAATATTTGACGTTTCGACTTTGAAGGCGCTACGCACAGACCCCCGAAAGTCTTTAGCTGCTAAAGACTATATAGCGTTTACAAAAGAAAAACACTGGTGGCCACCAGTAAATATTTTGTTTTTATATAATAATATATATAATAATAATACCAGCCTATAAATGTCCCACTGCTGGGCACAGGCCTCTACTCGTATAGAGAAGAACCGAGCATTGATCACCACGCTTGCTCAGTGCGGGTTGGCTATTCCAGATTCCAATTTTTGGAATCAAGGTTTCCTCACTATGTTTTTCCTTCACCGATTGTCAATGATGTCTTAGAATAATTAAGAAAGTACATATAACATTGAAAAAGTCACATTGGTACTTGCTTGCAGTGGGTTGGAACCTGCAACCTTGTGCACACAAATCCGTTCATTGAACTACTAGGCCACCACGACATTTATTTTTTTAAATAATAAATACGAAATCAAACACTCCCCCTTACCTACTTTTTACGTTGCAGACGGTGTCCATTGACACATTTGGTACATTTCGGGTGGTGTGCTGTGTCGGACAGGCAACCGGCGACGATTGCCGCCACTGGACACTACGGAGTTCTGTGCCATGTCGGCATAAAGTGTCCACATTTGCGCTGCGCCTATCACTGAATGTTTGTAATACGCTAAAGATAGGTCGGTAAGTAGACAAAAAAAAACGTTAATTACATTAATTGGAAGAGGTAAGTCTTTTAATGACAATTAACAGATGGAAGCTTTTACAGAGCAAGTCTTATATAAAGTAGCAAGATGATTAATATTGAACGAGGTTCCGTTGTTGTATTCTTTCTCTGAGTAACTTTTTCTCAAACTATGTTGAGATCGATTTCCAGTCTCGCCGTATTCAGCAGCTAAACCATTTACTGGGTAGCATAGTAGGTAGCCTAGCTGTTCAATGAACGGATTTGTGTGCACAAGGTTGCAAGTTCAAATCCATAACAGGCAAATACCAATGTGCCTATTTCAAAGTACTTCTTGATTATTGTACAGACATCATTGACATTTGGAAGGAAAACATAGTGAGGAAATCGCCAACCCGCAATGAGCAAGCATTGTGATCAATGTTCTTTCCTTCTCTACTTGAGAAGAGGCCTATCAGTATGACATCTATAGACTGGTTGTCATAATTGTAGTCTTAGAAATTTTAAGGACAGAACTTCGTATTTTGTCTCAAGACTTCAATTCGTTCTATAGTTAATATTTTAAAAACACTTGATAAGCGAACAGACGAGTCTAGTTATTTTCGGTGTTTTATTTATAAATTCTAACGTAACGAAGTAGTTTACAATTTTTGATTGATGTCTAAAAAATACAGCGAATAGATTACACTTCAATATTAGACATTTATAAATAAATATCGCTACTCCATAAACATTTTAGGAATTCTACTTTCAACATTTTTATGCACTTTTATATATTTTTATAAACAGTGTTTTTGTGATCGGGATATATCTTATTTTAAATGACTGAACTATTATTAAATACAGAAACTTATAATTATAATAAAAATATCCTCTAGGGATCTCTAGGTAGGTAAATCCAAGTTATGAATAATATGAGTAAATAAAACATCAAAAAATTTAGATAAACTGGAGGTCGTGGATCCGATTCCCACGCAGGACAAATCTTTGTGTGATGAGCTACCATTTGTTCTGTGTCTGGGTGTAATTTATCTATAATATGTATGTATTTAGAAATATATAAGTATGTTTATCATTTGTCTGGTAGCCATAATACAGGCTCTGACTAGTTTGAGATCAGATGGCCGAGTGTGTATCCCTAGATACTATACAAGATATAATTATTTCTTAATTTAAACAAACAAAGAGACAAATACTTTATATGAATTGGATAATTCAAATACCTAGGTACTTGTGCTTAAGCCCTTGTTTATTTAAAACCAAATCAAACAACAAACATGCATTACATGATTGACCTTTGATTTTATCTTAATCTTACGATTATTGGTACAATTTGATTCGATATCAGGTATACAAGCTATCGCGTCACTGCGTCTACTCTGCTTCGCTGATAGGCCCGGAGTCAGACTTGAAGAAACATTATTATATGTACTGGATGTCCAATAGTGTTAAAAATAGCATAACTGAAAACAGGCAACATAGAATTAATGTAATTAATTATGAATAAACGAATATAATGATTTATATCTGGTTGAGCTAAGCAAGTAGTTTTTTAATTTTTCGAAAATGTTGTAAGTTTTCAGGCATTTTAACTCAAATTATCTTTAACTTGTAAAGAAAGTGTAGTACTTTCTTTACAAGTTAAAGTAAAACTGATTGTTTAGCTCAACAATAACATATAAATCATTATATTCGTTTTGTGGTAGGGTAGGTGAGTTTGATCATAAAATCAGAATAAATTATGTATTTAGGCCTATGATAAGGCATGTTTCCCCACGTTACATAATAAATAAATAAACACTTTATCGTCGCATGCGTATGCGTATGCCTAACCGTATGCGTCTTACAGTAACTGAAGCTAAACTGTTTTTATAGGACATAATATTGTTTTGCAGTTTGAAGGATAGATAAATACCATAACCGATCAATAAAGGTCAAATTTGCATGACATCAAAGCTTTATTTAGTTCGGTAGTTAGTAATACTCCGTTATCTGCCGTGGTCGCTAATCGGCCATGTAAAGTCACACGAAAAGTGTGATTTGCTAATAATCCCCCGTTTTGCATGTAGCCTTATCACATATAGGGATGCCGGTTTTGTAATATCTGATTAGAGATTACTATGCGTGTTTCAATGATACTACCTTTTTTTTTTAAGACATCTTTGCAGTCTTTGACCGTATCTTGCTTGACTGGCCTTTTGGCAAGAAAAACTAACTACGTCAACAACGTTCACTAAGGGCACCCCCTATGGGCTTCGGATCTCGACTTGGTATGTAAGTGTTGCTAACAATCTTAATAAGACAAGGGAGGGCTGGATCTAGGTTTTTACTATTTGAACAAATGTAGTTGAAAATACATGAATTGATAAAGATTGATGATTGAAACGGAAAATGGTAAACAAAGCTTTAATGACCTTTTTCTAATTAGCAAACGTAATCCGATGGAATAAAAAGGGTACAGACCCTGCGATTGAATGTGAAAGGATACGACATCCATCTCCCGAAAACATGTGTAAGTAAACCGTTTTGTTTTAAATAATTATGAATACTCCTCACAATAGTTATTATGCAGATCTTTATAAATTAAAGCTAAAAACCATCTTGATCACGTCAGCTTGCAAACAAAAGAGAACCGTATCATTATCGATCCATTCATTTAGGAGGTACAATATCACAGACACACATAAATACAGACAGATTAACAGACCAATACATCAAACCCATACCACCATTATCTTTGCGTCGGGGGTTAAAACTAGCCAAATAAGTGAACACTAGACGAGACAGAATAAATTTGAAGAGAAAATTATATTTACAGCCCCATTACTTAAATTTCGTTAAATATCGGATCAAATTGAATAGTACGGCGCCAGACGTTTATGGGACAGTGAGATTAATTTACTAACGTAAATCGATATAGCCCGTCTTTGAAAACCCATAAAATATTGACAATGAAAGCAATGGAATTAAGGAAGCGAATTGAACCAATAGGGAAGGCGACCTTTTTGCTATTTATATATTTTTCGTCTCCATTATGAATTTATTTAATGGATGTTTAAGGCAGAGAGCGTTTCATCAAATAGTTCCCATGCCGTTACGATGGCTCCCCTTTAAGATAAAATCTTTAATGGATTTTTAATCATAGATTGAGTTAAGAACTTTACTTGTGGGCGTGATAAAGGTAGAGGCCGTAATTATTTTGTTAATCATCGAATGTAAAAATTTGCCCTAATTCACGGTAACGCATATTGTATAAGGTAGAAATTCTGGTAACCATTACTGCCAACATAACGGCAAAGGAACTATTTGATGAAACTCACTGCAAAGTTTCATGATTCTTCTAAACAGTATAGTATTGAGAAATAATTATTTAGAACAAAACGGTTATTAAAAAAAATAAAAAAAAGTGGACAACATCACATACATTGCTCTAAACCCAAAGTAAGTAGCTAAAGCACTTGTGTTATGAAATTCAGAGACAACGAAGGAACCACAAACACCCAGACCCGAGACAATGTAGAAAAGTGGTTTTCTGCATTGACCCGGCCGGGCATCGAACCCGGGACCTCAGAGCTGGCGACACCTTGGAAACCGGTGTGTACGCCACTCGACCACGGAGGTCGTCAAAGTCGGTTTACTCACGCATATTCTGGGGATCGCCCGACGATTAAAGTCAATAGGAGTCCCTAATCATGAGCTCACGCGGCGGCGGCGGTGGTGTCGCGAGTCAAACTCGAGTTGAGTTCCACTGCGTCAGCTTATGATTAAACCGTTGCGTGAGTAAACCGTTTTGTTCTGAATAATCATGAATACTCCTCACGAAAGTTATTATACAAGAATTGAGATGGTCTTTGTTGTGTTTTAGAAGTAGTTGCGAGTATGTTGTTTGAGAAACAAGATTGTCTTAAAATGGAATTTCTATTTGGCTTGGAATTGCTATCCTGTACCCTCGACACATCAAAATCGGGTCAGGTAAAGACTTCCTTCCAAGAGAGAAAGTATTTAATTATACGAACGAAGGCTTGCATAATACATTATTTTTATGATAAACTAGCTGCCCGCCCCAGCTTTGCACGGGTATATAACAAAAAATTAATTGCATTTTTTTTTAAATATTATATGCCTATGTGTGACAAAATTTTTCAAATCGGATCAGTAGTTTCGGAGCCTATTCAATGTAAACATACAAACAATGAAATCTTTCCTTTTTATAATATTATTACTATCAGTCCGACCCGACTTCGGACGTGTATTTAACAAAAACTTCAAAATTAATAATATAATATAGTCTAATGTCACCCGGGGACAGTGTAGCTATTCAACAGTGAAAGAATTTTTCAAATCGGTTTAGTAGTTTTGGAGCCTATTGCAAACAAACAAAAAATCAAATCTTTCCACTTTATAATATTAATATAGATTAATGTTCCTTACAGTACAATACACACGGAATATATTGAAGTTCCTGCTTTAGGGCTGTTTATTTTGCGTTCTTCGTTCATCATGAATATATTACTCATCGATCTGATCCCATGTTTATATTTGTGGTAACGAAACAACAACAAAGAGTTTAGATTACATAATGGGCTTAATGAGATACGTATTACAAGATGCGTAAGAACATATTATACGGCTGTTCCTTTGAAATTTGCTTTTTCGATATATTCAGCTGATGCTGATTCGAAACAGATGCGATGTCGCAGAAATATTTTTCCATCGATCGATATAGGTATTCAGTGTTTTGGCAGAGTTTGTTTTGATACTAGTAATCCTGCCAAATTGATCAAAAAATACATTATTATGATTTAAATAAAGTTTTAATATAAGAAAAAACATTTGCCTTAATTTTGCTGAAAATATTCATTCTAAATTCCAGTTCCATAGACATAAAGAAAACTGACACACGTTCCGGAAACCGGGTAGCTGGTTCCGGTCTGGTTCCGGTTATCCGGCAACCAGAACGTGTAAAAAGTGGATTATTATTCGATAGAAGTCTTTGTGGCGTCAGTAATGTCATCATTTTCTATCATGGAAATGCAAGAATCAATACTCTTTTATGGAACTATTCATTAACAGACTTTTAAAAATGGAGGAGGTTCTATGTTTCACTGTATGAATGCTTTTTTTATCTTTTATTGTTCTTAATTATACTGACTTAAAAAAAACTGAAAAGAAGTGAAATGTAAACCGGATTATAAATTTACCCTATTTATTTAATTATTAAGTTATCCACTGATCTCTTTGAATTCCAAAGGTGTTTCGAAAAAATAATTAAAATAGTGGCCTTTTGAATTTTGGCGATAAATTGCAAGTCATTCATATTTTTTTTTCTAAAGTTACGGAGTAGCGTGTCAAAACAAAAAGTTTTATAAATGGTTCACAAAAATATATTCAACTTGTATGTTTAAATGTAATTTGGAATAAGGGCGGGATTTTTTTATGTTTTATAGGAACTATTACAACTTATCTAGTTTAGGAACAACACATGGTCTATCGAACGAACTCAATGAATGAACGAATTTAAAATAAATTCAAATCTATTTTCAGAGACATGAATACACGTTTTTGTACCGACAGCAGTTTACATAATGATGAATGAATTCAATCTATCTAGCAATGTTATCGTGGGCGATTCCCTCACATCGGTTCTATGTGTATTTTGAACATAACGTAGTAGTTACCTACATAGTTTAATTTTGTTATTTATCAACCATAAAGCCCTAAAATTTAACTATATATATACTAATATATAAAGCTAAAGAGTTTGTTTGTTTGTTTATTTGATTGATTGTTTGTTTGAACGCTCTAATCTCAGAAACTACTGGTCCGATTTTAAAAATTCTTTCAGTATTGGATAGCTCATTTATTGAGGAAGGCTATAGGCTTTATAACATTACGCTGCTACCAAAAGGGGCGGAGCATAAATGAAAAATGTTGCAAAAATGAAAAACAGTTGAAACAAAAACACGCGAACAAAGTCGAGGGGGACAGATAGTGACAGTAGTATATATAACTCAAAGAAAGGACTCAAAAAGTTGTAGATAAGGGTATTTTAATATAAACGTACTTATTGACATAATAATATGTAGGTACTGTAATCTGTTTTTTTTTTTTTTTTTAATAAATAACGGCAGAAAATGCAATCAGATTTATTTATTGTCTTGTTGACCTTAAAATATCTGTTAAAATTTCAAAACTGCGGTATAATATTCTTTTAATATATAAAAATATCGTGTCACAGTGTTTGTTATCGAACTCCTCCGAAACGGCTTTACCGATTTTTATGAAAGTTTTTGTGTATATTTGGTAGATCGGAGAAAGGTCGTAGGCTATTTTTATACCCCTAGATGATAAGGATGGCCCTTGCAAAACGTTTGCTGGGTCAGATAGTAATAAATAATAATTAAGTGAAAGCTTTTTATTAGCAACTGTAATTACTAAATTATAACACCCGATTACTGAAAGGCTGATCAACTTAATCTGTTGTCAAATCAACTGATCCCGACTGTGATTGGTTGACCAAAAGACTAACAACCAATCACAGCGCTTAACGTTAGGTTTGACAGGTGATTAACTAATTTTTGTGTTGATTAGCCTTACATAAAACGGGGTAATTTTTTTTTTAAAATATTAGTCTGTGTTTTTTTTTTGCACTCTTTACACTATTTTCTTTACAAGTATTTATAGAATACTAGCTGTTTCCCACGGCTCCCGCGTGGATGTCGGTTATCGCGGCAAAAAGAAGCTTTTTCAGGCTTTAGACTATCTGTGTACCAAATTTCATTTAAATCGGTTCAGTAGTTTTGGCGTGAAAGCGCGACAGATAGACAGAGTTACTTTTGCAATTTTAATATTCATCTCTATATCTATATATAGGCTCATCATGGTTACTTTATTATTTAACTAAAACACAAAAATCACTAAATATCAGGTTAATGATATAGATAAGTGTTATTATTGTAGATTCCAGTAATACACTGACATTGCCAATCACAACAAGACCGCTGCGTCATTACAGATAGATACGAATTCATAATTATTGAATAACCGGTAGTTTTACTGAAGCTACATACAATATTGTAGTAGGCCATGATACTAATATTATAAACTAGCTGTCCCCCGCGACTTTGTTCGCGTGTTTTAGTTTCAACGGTTCAACTATTGGTCGTAGCGTGATGTTATATAGCCTATAGCCTTCCTCAATAAACGGACTATCCAATACAAAAAGAATTTTTCAATTCGAACCAGTAGTTCCTGAGATTAGCGCGTTCAAACAAACAAATAAACAAACAAACAAACAAACAAACAAACTCTTCAGCTTTATAATATTAGTATAGATGCGAAAGTAACTCAGTCTGTCTGTCTGTCGCGCTTTTACGCAACAGACAGACACCACTGAACAGATTTAAACTAAATTTAGTACACAGACCTCAGAAAGGACACAGGCTTCTTTTTGCTGCGATAACCCACATCCACGCGGGCAGAGCCGCGAGAAACAGGTAGTATTATTTATAAAAATGAGGCAGATATGTTATTAGCGCTCGCTTTTTGAGGTCTTGAAAACCTCCTAATTAGGATGTTTTCAATTATAGCTATCTCTTGTACTTTCGTATTTATTCTATCCATTGTAATATTCATTAATGCAACTTGACAACATTCTGACATTACCAGTGCAATCAGATTTTAAACGTCAGTAACAATGAGGGTAACATAATTATCTTGTGTTTATACATATGTATATCATAAGTGTTAGATGTATTGATAAAATAAACTATTGTTGTTAATTATGGAATCGTAATTACGGAAAGTAGAATTTGTGTAACATTTCTATTAAAGTATCAAGAATAAAAAACAGGTAAAAAAACCGCGAAAAAAACTATTTATAATATTTTTTTCAATTAAATGGGTAGGTAATATGTATTCTGAAGAAATCATATTATGGTATAATTTAATAAATAAATTAATTGCGAGACTCACAAAGCTAGGCCACGGTTCAGACGGCTGTGGCAATTGCGCGTACAAATTCCCTGGCATTTGATGCAATCCTGGCCGAGGACCGTGCCACTGTGCCAACGACTTCCCACAACACAATATAATCACAAACAAACACTTAACACCCATTGTCATGTTAACACTAATTTCACTAAAAACAAAACACTACCTGTCTATTTATTTGTCACAAATATGAACGTAAATATAACCACGTCTGTGACCACGTTTCAAATAAAAGAATTGTTTCATTATTAAGATATTACGATATTGGTATCAATTTCGGTCCAATCTGCCGATATGCCGAGCTCGAGTATGGCTGACGTTCATATAGATATGATAAGATTAATTTATTTGTTTACAGGCGTAAAATAACGCTTTTCTGCAATGTCATTTTGTACTGAATCATGCGAGTTTATAATAATGTTATGTATCAACTTTCTTCATGGAATGCACTTAAGATGCGCTTCCACGCGTAGGTACCTAAGAAATACGCTGATTAAAAAAAATAGTAGGTAAAACAATAGTAACTAAGTACTTAAATTTTGTAAGTAGTTTTAATAAAAAAAGTTTTATTTTTATTAATCCTGAAATTATTATAAAAGTACAACAAAGTTGTTAATTATAAAAGCATTTTATAAAACTGAACACACCTCCTTTTAAAAGCCATCATGGCGTCTCTAAAAGCTTTTGTTTCCAGATTTTTATTTTTATATTGGTTTATTGCACCTTTTTCCTTAGATATAGATGAAAAATGCAAAACAAAAATATACACCATCTAATTTACAGAAGAATATAATTAATAATCTATACTAATATATAAAGCTGAAGAGTTTCTTTGTTTGTTTGAACGCGTTAATCTCAGGAACTACTGGTCCGATTTAAAAAATTATTTCAGTGTTGGATAGCCCATTTATTGAGGAAGGCTATAAGCTATATAACATTACGCTGCGACCAAAAGGAGCGAAGCATAAATGAAAAATGTTGCAAAAATTAAAAACCGTTGAAATTAAAACACGCGGACAAAGTCGCGGGAGACAGCTGAAAGAAGAGAAGAAAGAAACTCGATCTCCTGTTTTCTTTTCCTGCTAGGATATCAGAAGTTTTAATTTCGTCCGCGTGGAATTTAACATAAAAGTTATTTAGTTTATTATTCGTTTTCGAAGTAGCTCCTTATTACATATATTAAAAAAGTTATTTTGGTAAATGTACCGTATATACATTCATATGCATGTAGTAAAAAGGGTTTTTTAGTATTACAAACAGACTCTTCAATTTTATTTATTTTTATAGATAAGAGATTTTGTCGTGTACAGACTAATCCTAATTTTTCAAACATGTGGGTTTGTTTATATTATACTAGCTGTCCCCCGCGACTTTGTTCGCGTGTTTTAGTTTCAACGGTTTTTCATTTTTGCAACATTTTTCATTTATGCTCCGCTCCTATTGGTCGTAGCGTGATGTTATATAGCCTATAGCCTTCCTCAATAAACGGACTATCCAATACAAAAAGAATTGTTTAATTCGAACCAGTAGTTCCTGAGATTAGCGCGTTCAAACAAACAAACAAACAAACAAACTCTTCAGCTTTATAATATTAGTATAGATTTACTAATAAAGAATAAGGTAAAGGGCAAGTGTTTAACTATCGATGTCTCAAATCGTAGTGATGTGACGTATTCTATCGATAAACTATATCGATAGGATTATCGATGGCATACGTCAATACTTAATTAGTTCATTATCGATATCGGTAATCCGCATCCGTGGATATAATAATATTTGTTACTACTATGTTGTTAGGCTGATAGTAACTATATGCTGAATTTATGAAGGATTTTTAATTCTTTATTGTACAATAGCTGTCCCCCGCGACTTTGTTCGCGTGTTTTAGTTTCAACGGTTTTTAATTTTTGCAACATTTTTCATTTATGCTCCGCTCCTATTGGTCGTAGCGTGATGTTATATAGCCTATAGCCTTCCTCAATAAACGGACAATCCAATACAAAAAGAATTTTTCAATTCGAACCAGTAGTTCCTGAGATTAGCGCGTTCAAACAAACAAACAAACTCTTCAGCTTTATAATATTAGTATAGATGTGACACATAAAACTTTAATAAAATAATAAATTTTATGTACATAGGCGAGCTTAACTCAAAATTGAGTTCTCTAACAGCAAACCTTTGAGTGGTAGAGTGATTAAAATATCTAATGAGGATAGGAAGAAGTGTACAATCACAATAAAAATTGGAAGGATTGTTTGGAAGTTAAGTTAAAATGATAAACTATATACTTACCAACTACGTTTAAATAGCTTTATTGTTAAGGAAAAAGGCTTTAAACACGCTATGAGTATTAGTTCCGACTTCCGAGTAAAAAAACAGGCGAAGTCGCGACGCGCAGCTATTTTATATCTTAATATTATTAATATGTAAAAAATTCCTTAACTTTATCTGTCTTATTACAGTAGACACGGTAATTTAAAACTTTTCTCGTCGCAACCTACGCTTCAGTAATAAGTTCTTGATTTTAAGTATACGACCTACCAGTAATACAATAACCTCATTAAAACTTTATAATATTTGAAACCTAAACTAATGAGAAACCCTTGTTGTTGTTTAACGAAATATTTGTAAGATCAAGTATAGATTGCTTAACTATGTAAAGATAATATTATATATCTCCTTAAATTTAATATGAAGAGTACTTACTTTACTTTTAAGTTTATTACTTGAAAGCTAAAATAGATTTATGATCAAGTTACTTGCTTGCTATGTACAGGGTGCTACATAAATGCGTGGCCATATTTGAAATACAGCTTACACCCATAGAAATTAGAAAAAAACAGACAATTCACAAAAAAAAAAACAATGGCCTTACCATACAAACTTATAATCAGCAGATCAAAATTAATTCGGGAAGTCCAAAATTAAAAGAATGTTTGAAGAAACAAAATTAATTAATATGACCACGCACTTTCGTACTGACCTGTATGAGGGCCTTGTTCATCCTGGGAAATATTTTTTACGATTTTATTAGGGTAATACTTATTAGGTTTTGAGATAGCATTAATAAAAAGTTGCGCTCTGTTTTGACACTAATTTTACGTTTTTACATGTTCATACTAGTACCAAACAGTTCATACTCGACATGCGCGCTCTGTAGTTTACTTATTTATTCCTTTAAGACCGAATCAGAAAAATACAGAAATTTTCTTCAGTAGGTACTTACTTAAAAGGCATGAGTAGTAGATAATATTAACATCGAAACGACAACATCGCAATATTATCACAAAAGAGGATATAATATTAAAGAAGTTTTTATTAAATACTAAACATAAAATACAAATAATAATAATAATGAAAAAATTATGTTACCACTTTTAAATTCATATTTTTAAAGGAACATCGAATTTGAATTGCGATAAGTAAATTTTGTACGTGACTGTATTATCTTAACAAATAGTAGATATTTCTCACGGCATTGAAGTAAATTGTGTCTAGAATATTTCTTTCATATCTAACGTGCGCAGAACGTTAAGTTCCGAAATCCAATCACTTAACATATCGCACTTAACATATGAATCGAAACTATGATGTGACATATGTATACACATATGTCACATCATAGTTTCGATTCATTATGATAAGATGGCAGCACCAGTCTCAGCACTTGAAAATGCTATGAAAGTGAGGGTAGCGAAAAATAAAAAATGGCGTTGCATTATAAGAGTGAACAAAGGACAGTTGTGTATTTGTGCTCCGATATTATGGGCGGCCTCGGTAAATTATCCACTGTTACATTTGTCAGTGATGTAAATCGGTACTTAGTAATTAGAACTCCATGCAAAATAAATATGAGTCCTTGTTATTAGAGTGAATAGTGTATATTGTGTGCGAGTGCGGCGGGTCACGGGGTAAGTGCTAGCTTCTAAGTTTCACTTTCAATGATCAGGGAGGTTTTCGCAAGCATTTATTGTTACTTCAATTTTGTTCTTAGCTTGGGGAAGCGTCCTTACGTTACGATAAATAGAAATAACTGAATGGTGACGCGGTTGATCGAGCTTAGGTTTCAACCGCCACCATAAAAGTGTCGAGCACCTAAATTATTTACCTGCAACCTACTTAACTGTTATATGTGTAGTTTATTTGAAATGAAGCGTTGAGTTCTTGATTATAAATATACATTATACTTATTTGAATGATGCCTCATCTTTAATTTAATTCCGTTCGAACCGAATACACTATACTACGTCCTCGCCCGCGAGGCCCGTCGCGTATAAATAATTGTAACGTAAATGTTACCCCCCCGTCCCTAGATTGGCTGGCTAAGGTGGCTCGGCCAAAACTAGCAATAAAAATATGTCCTTAAATATTAAAAATTAGATCCATGATGATGCAAAAACAGTATTAGTGAACGTTGCTGACATAGTTAGTTTTTTCTATTGCTATGGCTCTCGCCAATAGTCTGTTGAAGCAGTCAAAGCCTACGCTCAGTCTGAGTACATCTAGTAAAAAAAAAAACGAACCGAATTACCAGATCTAAGATCATGTTACTGTTAAAATATATTATTGGTTAGTAATGAGAAGCTATGGCAGTAGACACGGCTGTTGAATGAACACTTGTTGAATTTCAATGAGGTCGAAAGCCGCCGTTTTCTGAGAAATCTGTAGTACTAAGAATTAAAGAGAGATTCCTGAGAAGTTACAGGTCTTCGTTAGAATTTACATGGTTTTTAAGATGAATAATGCTTTGACGAAGCCAGGCTGTTTTGTTTACCGACTTTTTTCTTGGTTTCCGTTTATTAGCCGTATATAAGGAGCGCGTGTCAAAAACGAAATTTATGTAAAACATTTGTTTTTTGTAAATCGTAATGTAATCTATTAAATAATTCAAAACGAATTTCTAAAATTAGACAAATTTCACTGACTTTCAATTTACATAAGGAAGCTTTTTCAACAAAAATAAACCATAAGCGGGGCGAAAATAATACATATTAGCACTAAAATATTTATACAAATATAATACTTATTAATACCTAATCTCGCAGAAGTTGATCAGTTCATCTAATACTTAAAATTAACATTAAAAAACATGAAATACTCACCCGAACAGTTGAAGACTCAACAGTAAAACTCTCCTTCACACCATCATCTGTTTCCATGGTAACCGTCGTCAAACTTTCCTTCCTGGTCTGTCCAAAGAACCCAGAGATCGAGTTCGGAATCCCCAAACCATCCTTCTGGGTAGTTATTTGCGATGGCATGACTTTGGCTGTCAAAAGACCCATTTCTTGCGTCCGAAAGTTGTCCGTTGGTGATAAATATATAACGAGGCAGCACACTACCGCATGCCATTTCATCATGTTGACCACATTCTAAGGTTCATTCATATAACAACTTTAACACTTAGAACAACACTATTGAGGAACACTTATAAATTGGTACATTTTTCTATGGGAGGCACGTAACTGGCTGGTATAGGTTGGTTAGGCTTGTATAGAGAAAAATAAATATAAATTTTGATGTTTTTTTGTTTGTGGCGGCTTCTAGTATCTCTGGATCTAGGTTAATATCAGCATGTTACACGGAGTGACTGGTTATGAGACCTTCACCACCCCTTTAATAGGTATTCTTTGGTGAGACAAGTTATTGTTGCTAGCGTTCATAAAATTACCTACTTATACATGTAATATTCTTTTATAATTTCTTCTTCAGCCTAGCCTTTTTCCTAAGCTATGTTGGGGTCGGCTTCCAGTCTTACCGGATTCAGCTGAATACCGTATTTTACATGGAGCGAATGCCTATCTGACCTCCACAATATTCTGTTATAATTGATTTTATTAATACATATTTTTATGTAGACGGAGCAATATTATCCAAATACATAACTCACAAAAATAAAGTTTAATGCAATAATTACACATTTGAAATGTTAAAAAAGAAACAATTCCGGGAAAGTACAAAATACGCAATTTAGTTTTGACATTTCTGTTTAATTTCCCCAATTATTTTAAATTAAAAACCAAACGACTGAATCGACTTTGATGAATTTCATATGGGGCTACCTCTGAGGCATACCGTATCGAAAAATTTGAAATTTATCCTCTATTGACGGAGATATCGCGTAACAGTCATACACAAAAAGTCATCATACACAACAATTGAGAAACTCCCCCTTTACAGTTAAAAAAAAAGTTCTACATTTTGTGCGTGGGACAGTTAAAGACTGGTATTGAGTAATCTAAAAAGTTTAAGCTATGTTTTAAAAGAGCGATCGCCCATAAAATTTCTTGTAACATTAAAATAATATTTAGGAAAACATCTCCGTACGGCCGGTTTATGATAATTAGGGAAAGAAAAACATTTTCTCTCCCAAAACAATATTAATTAGAGTTTCACTTTGAAATTTACTCCTACACTCGTTGGTGGTATCAAGCTTATTATTGTATGAGTATGTTTGTATGTTACATTAAAATAAATAATAAATTACCTTCATTATGTATAAAAACAATTAACAAATAATTGGCTTTCTTTGTAACCAAAATATTTATGAGAAACCCGTAGGCGTAAAGTTTAAAATACTCAAAAAAACGGATCGATATCATTGCTAATGACTGGTTTCTATATATAAAAAACGATTTGTTTTGCTAACGGACGGTAGAATAATCTAATCAAAACTAAGGAAATTCAACTTCCGTAAGCAAAACAATTCGATTTTTTAATATTGGAACTGGCCTTAAGTGTCATTTTTGTACCGAAAATGGTAGCATTATTATTATATTTTAATTGTTAAGTTTACAAATATACATATTAGAAAACAAAGTGCCCTCCGCGTTTGACTGTCTGTTCGAACGCAATAAACTTAAAACTACTTATAGATTTTCATATGGTTTTTACCATTGGATAATGCTTCAAGAGGAGGCCAGTTCGACTCGCGACACCACCGCCGCCGCGTCAGCTCATGATTAGGGACTCTTATTAAGTCTGAAACTAGTCGGGCGATCCCGAGAATATACGTGAGTAAACCGTTTTGTTTTAAATAAATATGAATGCTCCTCACAAAAGTTATCATATAGAAGGGTTTTTATGTATAATTTATTAATCTTTTGTTTACCCTGCAAAGATCACTAGTAGATATTATTGCTAACATCTTCAGTGTACGAACATAGAATACGAGAAAAATTCTAACAATAGGTACTTATTCTAATATATAAAAAATCGAATTTGATACTGATATTCTGTAAAGTTGCTCAGATTCGATTTAAAATATTGTATTATAATACTGCCATGCCTGTCTGACTGACAAGCGTTCGCCTGTAATTTAATATTAGATTCGATTTTTATTATTTAGTTTATTTCACCCAATGTCAGATTTAGCGTCTGTGTACTGAGCGCGGCAATATTCATTCAAAATTGTTGTTTACGAAAAATATATATATTGGTTGCGCACCGTAATGCTCAGTTCTCCTCCCTCTCTGATATAATGATCGACTCTGTAACGTTGCTCGACTCTGTAAATGCTCCAAGTGAGAGAGCCTTAAAATATAATGTCATGTTTGAAAATAGTTATGGTAGAAACAGATCGTTGTTCCATTGACATTTTATCAGTAGGGATCTAATCCTTTTAACAAAAACACCGGGACATAGTTTTCACTAAAATCATATTGACTCAGAGCAAATGCGTATTTTTTGCAGCCGATATCTTGCACATCTTAAAATAACAAGATAAAATATATTTTTTAAGAGCCCGACTACGTAAACAAATTTTCATCTAGCGTTTTATATATATGCAATATTTACAGCATACAGATTTAGAGTTATCATGTAACTACGTGTTCGGAAAAACTTGCAAAAGTTTTTAATTAATTTATATCAACTAAGTACAAACAAAAAAACCGCAATAGTCAGCCCGTTTGATTAAGAGCTACGCTTTGATGCTAGAGACAGACATGTCAAACTTAAAACAAAATAAGGTCCATATTTCTTTTTTCGCTCTACTGTAATCAGTACTTATTAGGTAAGTATCCAAATATGTATTTGCTTTGCAATCATTGTAATTTTCGTAAATCGTTGTCACGACAACGTAAGAAGATTTAATATCCAAATAATGAAACCTGGAAAAAGAAACCCGGAATGCTCAATATACGAGTTTAAAGATTTTGTAACAGCAATCGAAACCAATAGAATTAATCTCGTAAATCCTAAAGCTTTAAACGATATAATCTTATAAACGAATTGAGATAGGATGAAAGAAGAAAAAAAACCTATTCATTACATTTTCTTATTTTTCTAACACAACGTGAATATTTTAATGTATATATATTATATATGATCGTATAGTAACTCACTGTAAAAAGTACTGAATATTTTGTCAACCATATTATTATATCGTAGAAAAAACCAGCAATAAATAAGAAAAATGTGACTCTTCATTAGTATTATACAACCTTATTTTTACTTTATACCAAACCTGAAAATATTTTGGTCAGAATCATTAACTTGGACCCTGGACCTGAATTCGATTGCAATGATTTTTACACCATATTAGATTTTGTGAGAATGTACCGCACGCGCCTCAAACATGGTTTTTCCGCGAAGAACGATGCAAGGCAACAAGTTTGTAACTTTGTAAATTTTCATGATACAGATTTAATATTTTGTGTAGAGATTATTGACATGAATATATTAGACACGTGTATCGGTTTAAGTATAAAGTTGACCGCACTGATTAACCGAGTGGTATAAGTCACGCCAATTACCAAAGTGCGTGACGTGCTGCGGGTTCGATCCCCGGGGGGGTAAACATTTGTGTGATCCTCAAATGCTAGTTTCAAATCTGGGTGTTCTTTGTGCATGTGATTCAAATGTTTGTGCTCGCGACACAAGGATTAAATTCCTTAGTGCGGGAGTCGTTTAAAAAAGTAAAAATAAGGTAGTATATATTCAATAGGTAATAATTATGAACGATTATATATAAATAATTTACCCTACAGTAGAAAGAGTAACACCAAATCAGTTAGCACTAGACTCTTTTTCAAAAGTTACAACATTTCAAACTCCTTTTAAATAAACTAGGTCATTTAATTAAAATCTTAATGAACACTCTAAATTTTCAACTAAACAAAACCTTTGTGGCAGACTAACAAATTTAGTACAAAATATAACCATTTTGTAGGTAATTAACTACAAACACCAAGATAATTCATTTGACAACATCATAATGGATTATTATTAACTAGCTGTTTCCCGCGGCTCCGCCCGCGTGGATGTCGGTTATCGCGGCAAAAATATGCTTTTTCAGGCTCTAGATATCTGTGTACACAAATTTCATTTAAATCGGTTCAGTAGTTTTTCTGTGATTGCGCGACAGACAGATAGACAGAGTTACGATCGCATTTATAATATTAGTATGGATTAGTATTACTATTGTTCATTGTACACCTAAAAGATTTACATTTCAAGCAACAAATCTTGGATCTTTAATCCTAATTTGGGATAAAAAAAAATGATATTACATATATGAAAGAGTTAAACTAGAACTTTGAGGAACTACGTGATTTCCATTGTACCAACTTTAAAAGGAAGAAGAAGAAGGTTCTCAATTCGACGGCTTTTTTGTATGTTAGTTACGCGATATCTCCAGTAATTGTAGATCGATTTCAAGAATTATTTTTTCATTGATAGGGTAGGTATGTCTCAGAGGTGGTTCCATGTAAATTTCATTGAAGTCGATTCCTTTTTCATATTTGATGTGTAATCAATTATTCAAGTGTATAACGTTATTGTGATTTCAAATGTATGCATGTTTTTCCGTGCATTTGTTTGTATGGAAACAGTTTTTACTAAGAAAATGAAAAACTGATTTATCAATCAACAGCTCACAAACAAGCGCTTCTTATGGCCGAATAATGAATCAATCATTTTTAAGTCGCCGTTAAGTCTCGTGTTGTCTCTGTCACTTTAAGGTGCAAAGTACCGACAGATAGACATTTAAGAGCGTCTTAAAGTTAAGTTGCTTTTCAGTATCCGGGGATTTGGGACTCATTTTAAAACCCGGCAACTCATCTCTGCGCAAGCAAGTTTACTCATCATCACGAATTGTATGTTTACACAGATGCCCAATCTTAAATGTAAACAAATACATAATTACACAATTGAAAAACTCAGATACTATTTTAATGTTAAAATCTAGAAGATATTTGTTATTAAGAGACCTCACTAACTTGTCACCATGCCGTCAATGGCAAGGCTATATAAAACCCGCCTACACTATTGTGCTAAATCATTTTTGCATATCATAATCTAGACAGATTACATAAATTTTTATATCCTTATCAATATAGATACAAGGGCAGATATCGCTTGCAACGCCGTATAGTAGCCTACATTTCAAGACCAATTCCGGTTTCAAAGATATAACTTTATGCAATCACATTTTCTTTATAAAGAAACGGCGAGAAAACCTAAAAAACGATAACTTAAATCACGACTTTATAAGTATGAAAAATAATTGTTTAATGATGTCATCGTTCTAACTCCCAAAAACGAGTGTGCTATAGACCACACGACTGAAGCAAATCTTCTCTGTATACGAAATGTAACTGGCTATGGGATAAAGAGAAAGAAAATGTGTGCTCGCACCTCTCTCTCTTGCCCCTACAGTAATAAACGATACGTAACTCTCTCTCTTTCTATCTTCACTAACTTATCTCCCTCTCAACTACCGTTCGCATTCTCTCACTTATCGTAACGCTCTCTTTACGTATTCTTATTCATCTCATCTTCATATATATGTTTTGGAATACCAACGAAGCAGCTATACTGCAATTAATATTAAAATCTACACCTAGCTATAAATTAGCAAAAACTAAAATATCTAATAAAACTAGCAAAGGACAAAGACCGGAGTTCAGATTAATTCATAGTATTTACTGTAACAAAATGGGTAATTTATGTTAACAAACAAAATAAAAAGTAATTAACAAGTGAAACATTGATTCATTTTCTAAAGAGATTAATTATTGTGTTAAAATATATTTTACTAACATATTTTAAATCCATGCTTACTGGTAAAAGAAATTATGTATCCATAATTATACAGTAGCTAGATATAAATAACTTGATTTCGTTGAATAAAAACAAAGAAAAACTAACATTATTGTAACGAGTTTTAGCTCCATTGCAAGCGGGAGACAAAAAGAAAAGATAGGCCATATGCAAAGAAAAGATAAGACAACTGAGTTAGGCCCAGTTACCAAGCACCACGGATAAAATCGATGTGGTCTGCTGTACAACATATAATATAGTGTTGTCTGCTATTCAGATGTTCAGTTCTTGTTTGACCTTGACCTTAAAACTGGGGATACCCTCCGGACTGCCGTTGACAAGATTTTACGAAACATTGGATGCCTTCGCGGAAACGCGGATTACGCCGCTGCCAGTTACCTACGCGTGACGTCATTATGCATGATGTAACATCTATCTATGTATATAAAAATGAATCCCAATTTTCCTTGGTCACGCCATAACTTGAGAATGGCTATATGTATTTCATTCATTTTTTTTTAAGTTTTGTGATACTTGAAGAAGGTTCTAATGAAAAAAAAACAATAATATTATTGAGCAAAAAATTAGAAAATTAAAAACATAACGACTATCTTAACTTGGCGCCTTAAATGAATGTGAATTTAGGAATAAGCTGTTTTTTTTTAATATAAATTTAAATAATGAAAAATTAATAATTAAATATTCACAGCTAAGACAGGACAACGTCTGTTTGGTCAGCTAGTTTTATATAAAAAGCTTAAGATTGTTTTAGCGTTAATTTAGGTGCTTATTATAATTATATTATACCTGATATTATTTTTACGTTATCAATGATAAAGTACACGAATCCCAAAAAAAAAAAGAGAATTAAGAAGACATATTATTTAGCAGTACCTACATGTAGTTCATTATTTTAATGGTAATTAATTTATTTAAAAAATTAACAATTTGAAAAATAAAATGTTTTATTGCAAAAACATGTTCATCCTTTACAATAAATCTAACATAGGGCCTCCTTTTAAGTAAAAAGCGGGTCCTCCTGTGCTAGGAGGACCCGCTCTTCAATTACAAATTATAAAATGGTGAAAGTTGTAAACTAAAATAACAACTTGAAGATAAATTCTAAAATAGTGTGTGTGCGTGTGTATTTACACACTTTCTTTTTAATTTGTTCATTGTCGTCCTAGGAACAACGTCCTTGCTTCATTTACAAGTTTTCAAACTCATCAGACATTCTATTTCTATAGTCACAACATGCGGGTCTAACTAGAATTATTTGAATATCTTAATTATTGTAAGGAGCTTTCAAAGCTCTAAAACTCAACTAATTGTGGTATTCAATCTGAATTAAGTACTTTTAGGGCATGTCGCCATGGTCGTAAATGGCTACGATGTCAAAGTTGAGAGTTTTCAGGAAAAATAGAACGAAGTTTTTCCTAATCAATCTGATTTTCGCCATTCATTTTATTGATCTTCAGTAGTCTTATTAAGGTATAACTAAAACATTTGCAGTGTACCTATCATCTTTCATCCATACTTTCATACTCCAAACATTTTTAAAACAAAGTCCCCCGAACGGCTGTTTGTCTGTCTGAACACCATAAACTCAAAAACTACCAAACGGATTTTCGAGTGGTTTTCACCAATAGATAAAGTGAATCAAGAGGAATGTTTTAGTGTATAATTCATTAATGTTTGGTCTACCCTTGCGAAGCCGTGGCAGGTCGTTTATTATAAACTAGCTGACCCCCGCGACTTTGACCGCGTGTTTTAGTTTCAACGGTTTTTCATTTTTGCAACATTTTGCAACATTTATGCTCCGCTCCTTTTAGTCGCAGCATAATGTTATGGCTATCTAACACTGAAAGTATTTTTCAAATCTGACCAGTAGTTCCTGAGATTAGCGCGTTCAAACAAACAAACAAACAAACTCTTCAGCTTTATAATATTAGTATAGATGCGAAAGTAACGCTATCTGTCTGTCTGTTGCACTTTTACGGCTAAACCACTGAACGGATATTGATGAAACTTGGTATAGGGTAAGCTTGGATCCCAAAAATGGACATACACTACTTTTTGCTGCGAAAACCGATACCCACGCAGGCAGAGCCGCGGGAAAAAGCTAGTAATACATAAAAGAGGATCAAGAAATAAAATAACAGGGATAACTTTGTACTCACTCAAGTAATTTAGAATTAATTTGGTTTCAGTTCTGAATCTAATTTCCTAAGTAGGTAGGCTAAAACAATTTTGTATTAACTTAGTAACCACTCGCATATCCCTAGCTATAAGGCACGTAATTACTTCGTTGATTTATTTAAGGAAGGTTAATTGATATAATTAGTTGAGTATATTATAGTTTGCCAATTATCACGACATTATATCTTTGAAGTGGTTGATAGAGGCGTAATCACGACCATTTTGACAAGAAACTAAATAATAAATAAATAAATGTGGACAACATCACATACATTGCTGTTAACCCAAAGTAAGTAGCTAAAGCACTTGTGTTATAAAGTGCAGAGACAACGAAGGTACCACAAACAACCCGACCGAAGACAATATAGAAAAGTGTTTTTCTACATTGACCCGTCCGGGGCTCGAACCCGGTACCTCAGAGCTGGCGACATCTTAAAATCCGGTGTGTACGCCACTCGACCACGGAGGTCGTCGAAACTCCGTATATCCATCCGTTATACGTAAATTGTGGGTGAGTTGTAGCATCCGATGATTCTTAAAGCCGATACCAGAAAATTAGGGAAAATGTTTGGCTGGTGATGATGACCATTCAAGACAGAGCTGAAGTCGAATTATGACGTTTTACTTATGACGCCTTGCAGCCTCACAGACAAAGCAACTTTCCTTTTTTGTAACTAAACTATGTTAACTTTTTAGAACTTCAAAGTATTGAGTGAAGGCGCAAATAGGCAATAGAGGATGAGAATAGGCAGTCGGATGGTTTTATAGCCTCATAACTGCCTATATTTTCTTGGGTACCAGATTTCATATAAATTTATTGTATGTCAGCTGTTACATTGCGCATTATGATCTTTGTAAGTGTATAAATGAACAAACATTTGCTAATAAAAAAAATAAATGCTAGCTAAAGGAAATATCTATTACTTAAGTATACTAGATATAAAAAAAAACTTTTATTTTTTCTTTTATCAAATCAATGAAAAATGACAAAATGAAAGAGTTCTGGAGTGGAGGCTTGTGACGTCATTTGAGGGTAAAAATTGTACCCACGAGTGACGTCACGCGACATTTCCATTCACTGTATCTTCCTCATCGTGCGTTTATTTAAAAATGAAAAAATATTGTAGGTACTTGTCTAATTATTAATTATATTTAATATCTATGTGACGAGTAAATAAAAAAGAATAATAGTCCAATCCCCTATATATATATACACCTATTCTTAATTAGGAGCGACGGAAGAAGTCGAAATAGTACAGGATATCACTGTTATATAAATATCCCCCGAAAAATACGTATTTCTGTGATTTTAGTTAGATATTGTCACGCGTAAAATCTCGGCCACAGTTCATAACATTCGTCAAGTAAGTAGTACCATTAATTATTCTGAGATAAAAGTAAATAATGCAAATTGGTCGTATCATAATGATCAAGCTGCACTTGGATGATCGAACATACTGAATTTATATACTCAGCCTTACATTGCAAATAACGTTACCACAGATTACATAGTACCTTATAGGTACCTATTGATACGGATATCTAGAATGTTGTAATTCTAGATACGGTAAAATGGGGTGAAAAGAAATGCGTGTAAATAAATTAACTGAAAAACTCTAACACAAAATAATAGTTAACATAACAATATAAAAAACTGGAAAGATGCGAGAAGGACTCGCACACAGGGTTTCGTATATTCGTATATTAATATTTAACACTAGCTGTCCCCCGCGACTTTGTTCGCGTGTTTTAGTTTCAACGGTTTTTCGTTTTTGCAACGTTTTTCATTTATGCTCCGCTCCTATTGGTCGTAGCGTGATGTTATATAGCCTATAGCCTTCCTCAATAAACGGACTATCCAATACAAAAATAATTTTTCAATTCGAACCAGTAGTTCCTGAGATTAGCGCGTTCAAACAAACAAACAAACAAACTCTTCAGCTTTATAATATTAGTATAGATAACTTAGGTACTTTAAATATATCTGTGAAAACTGGCAACATTTCAACTGTCTACCTACGGTTTATGATATACATCCCGCTGACAGACGGACGGACAGTAAAAATCTTACCCTTTATGTATGAAATCCTAAAAAAGAACAAAACACGATCATTTCCATTCATAATCAGAGCGCAATATATTTCTGATCCTTGGTTACACGATTTACCTGCTTTTATGTCATCAAATTACTTACGATTCTGGTTTGTTACTAAGAGGAAAATAGGCGCGACTGTTTATTATGACAGGAACAATGTTCATTCAATATAGTCGTTAATTACCCATCAACAGGTAGGGTTAAAGGGTGCGACCTGCCTTCGCCTTCGTAGTTATATTGTGAAAGTAGTTAGTTTTATACCCTTGTTAGAATAGGAAATTGTATTTAATGTATTCTTAAAAATATATCGCAAAATATTAATATCTAATATGTAGGAATTTTCAAATTAAAGGCCTTCAATACTCATATTACTTTCATAACTACTTATTCATTGCCTACACTACCCTGTACAAACAAAATCTTTGTACGTAATATAAATAACAAAATAAATAGCAAAGTTATTAATGAAAAAATCTGTTATAAAAATCTCTTTATCGAATAATTAAATATAACTTCCCTCGAGAGGCATAAATTTAACAAAAAGACGCTTGTAGGCGTGTTATAAGTAAAGCTTAAGATTCCGAACACGGAAAATATTAGTATTAAGTATATGATCTTGTTATTCCTTAGAACATTCATAAAAAAATTCACAAACACTAATAGGTATTCAAATAATTTTATAATTTGATAAATTATGATATTTTTTTTTACATTTGTGGTTTTCGACTTTTGCGACTCGTAGCGTTTGAAGCGAACGGGTTTTGCTACGAACGCTGGGCGGCATACGTTGGGCGCGCTGCCCTACCGAGAGTCGCGGTTACACTGACGTGACGGTACGCCGCTCGTGCGACCTCGACGCCTACCATCTGTCCCTAACTCATTCGATTATCACTTATAATGTGTTTCACTAATTTTCTTTGCTTTGCGGTTGTTTTGTGCGAGAGGTTTTTAGTGTCGGATGTACGCTAATGTGATTAGTGTGTTGGATGTTTATTTGTGTTTTAAACATCGCAGCTATAGAATCTTTATTAAAACGTCAACGTTATTAATTATTTAAACTATTAACTATATTTATAAACTACTAGCTCCGGCTTAGCACGGTTGATGTGAGATTATCAAAACAATTTAAAAGAAAAGCCGCAATTCATACATTTTCCCCAATTTTCTGGTATCGGCCTCACCGGACACTACAACTTAGCCACAATTTACATAATTAAAACAGTTTAAAAAACTAAGTATTTGACAAAATGGGCATGATCAAGCCTCTATCAACCATTTCAAAGATATTTATCGTGATAATTAGCAAACTATAATCTACCTAACTAATATGTAATGTCAATTAACCTTCTTCAGATAAATTAACGACGTAATTACGTGCCTTATAGCTAGGGATATGCGAGTGGTTACTAAGTTGATACAAAATTGTTTTAGCCTACCTACTTGGGAAATTAGATCCAGAACTAAAACTAAATTAATTCTAAATTACTGGAGTACAAAGTTTTCACCTGTTATTTTATTTCTTCGTCCTCATTTAAGTATTACTAGCTTTTGGCCGCGGTTCCGCCTGCGTGGGTGTCGGTTATTGCGGAAAAAAGTAGTGTATGTCTTTTCTTGGGATCCAATCTTACCCTTATACCAAGTTTCATCAATATCCATTCAGCTGTTTAGCCGTGGAAGCGGTTACTTACGCATTTATAATATTAGTAAGGATTAGTATGGAATAAATGAAAGATGATATGTACCTACAAGGTACACTGCAAATGTTTTTTCTAATATTGCATAATTAACACAACAAAAAAAGAATTAGCGAAATTGTTCCATCCGTTCACGCGTGATGCGATGACAAAGGGAGATAGAGAATCATTTTTGAATATATAGATATGAAAAGCGGTCTTTGCATTTAGATGGGATCATAGACCAATATTAATTTAATCGGAAACAACAAGGTATTATATATATATGTTTGTTGAAGACATTATTTGCTAGACAAATCTTATCACCCTTGTAAATATGTTCAGTAAATATTTAAATTAAAATAAATATTAGTTTTTCTTCTTTGATTTCCATGATTATTTGTTTATTGTTTAGATTAATAGAACAGTTGATAACAATATGTATAACTAGCTGTCCCCCGCGACTTTGTTCGCGTATTTTAGTTTCAACGGTTTTTCATTTTTGCATCATTTTTTTGGGTGCTTGTTTGAACGCGCTAATCTCAGGAACTTCTGGTCCGATTTGAAAAATTCTTTCAGTGTTGGATAGCCCATTTATTGAGGAAGGCTATAAACTATATTACGCTGCGACCAAAAGGAGCGGAGCATAAATAAAAAATGTTGCAAAAATTAAAAACCTTTTAAACTAAAATACGCGAACAAAGTCGCGATGGACAGCTAGTGATTCACAAACAACCGCTTTATAAACAACCAATTCCCTAACTGTAGTATTAGGTACCTACCAAACATTGTAGGCGTCTACTCCTAAACATCGCATTAGAGTTTATTGAGTAGCCAATTCCGCGTGAAATCCGGCTTTTAATAAAATACACACGTTTTCTGAAGATTTATTTACTTGAATTTTACATAATTGTATTTATAGATTTTCAGACTATATCTGTGCTCGGTGAAAGATTTAAGAACATCTAAATACATTAACAACGTAGCTTTGAGCCCACGTCTCTATGAATGAAGACTGAATGCTTCTAAACGGAGTATTCTCGTAATTTCTTGTTACGTTTGCAATCACTAGACTTATAAAAATCCGTTTTATTGTAGTGATTTTATTTCATTCATAAAATGTTTTTTTTTGCGTTTTACAACAACACTGTTTTTGTAAGTACCTACCTAGTTATACGTATTGGCATCCTGTGGTCTGCAGGCTTATTTTCTATGGCGGTTGTCAACAAAAGCGAAAATCACTGTAAAACACACAAATTTCGTATCGCCTAACGTTGATGATTATTATCTACTACGACGTAGTTGGTCACCGACGTTAGCGGATACTACTGTCAACTGGAGATAATAATGATGGATGGGATAAAAATGGAGCAAATAAGCCATTCACTGAATAACAATGTAAAATAGCGATTCATTAGTTAGTAGATCTGGAAACGCAACACGGGCCATATTAGGGTATCGGTATAAAAAAGGTATTTCAATAAAACTAAAACAAATAAATCAATAAACTTTTATTTGACATAAAATAAAACGCACAGCACTTCATAGACATCACAAGATAGAAAACATTACATTGGGGTACATTTATAGATCCGGCACTCTCCCTACAAAATAATTGAACATCACAACACTTAAAACTACATCAGACATTCACACAAATAAAACTATTACTTATTAGTAAAAACTCGATATTTTTAATTAATATTGGTGTTGGGGATCTTATTGGCTTATTATTACGTTATCATGGCCCGAAAAAAAATGCGTTAAAACTTTTTTTTTTCTTGTGTTAATATGAATAAGTTACAATAGTTTACATTGGCACAGTCACAGATTATATTATAGCGACGAGTTCTGTTTTGAGCCCTATACAGTATTTTAACAGAGGAGCGCCTGAAGATAGATTTTATCTCTTCTGTATAAATAAAGAGTGCTACAGAAAAGCGTGATAATATTTGAAGTAGCTTCTGCCCATATAAATGAAAAACTTTCTCCAAGAAAGTTACAAAAACTAATTCTCAAAAAAAAATGATCCTTCCTTACTAATTTTGATCAGTTGATGATAATTATATAAGACAATCACTTTTTGGGAATTAAATTTGGTTTCCTTGAAAAAAAGACGCAGTATTTCAAACACGCAAGGATTTCCGTAGCATCCTGTATTATGTTTTTATTAAAAAAATTGCTTGTCGAGCTTTTTTAATGAAGCTGATTTAAACTTTCTTCATTAGTTTATATTTTAGAACCTACACGAAAATTGGTCTAATTTAATGGAAAACCGTTAAGTCTTCTGTATTCAGACAAAATGTGAGAACCTACTAGATATGACTTATGCCATTGTAAACTGCATCAAATAAAGAATCCGGTATTCATAATAGTGATTTTAAACCTTCATGTAGATACACACAAAAGTATTAACAAAATATATTTATTCTTATGTGCTTGTTAGTAGATAAAATAAAGCTTATAGACACAGCAATAAAATTAAAAACAATTTTGTTTAATTAAACTTATAAAATATTTCTTTTATAAAATAGAACGCGTAACATTTCCTTCTTTTTTTTGAGTTGTAGAAATATCACACGTTCGAATACAATGCTTAAGGCCCTTTTTTTATTAATTAGATAACTGTTTTTTGTTTTAGGGAAGTTATATACAAATAAACACACTTATTACTTATTAATCGCTTGCGCAGTTGGTAAAATGATATTAGAAAACATGCAATAATACGCGGGGAAGCGTCAGCATGGCGCCGCGCGTGTCTCCCATTATACAGAGGCTTGAATTGTAGGTATAATTGTGAAATAATCTTTATAGCGTCACTGGTTTTTAAAGGTATTGCAAATGTTGATCATAAAGTGTTTTTTTTTTGGTATAATGATAATATTATTAATTGTTTAGCGTAAAGATACAATAGTTTCATTTTAATGGTACCTATTAAAAAGTTGTAGACAAATCTAACTCAAACAAAAAGAATTTTTTGCTTGCAAATCCAGTGTCGGAATCAATAACATAATGCGAATTTACGAAGCGATTTCGCTAACGACTAGAGGATCAGGATCAAATCGGCTCACGTAAATACGTCAATAACGTTGCCGCGAACGCGATTGAAGATCTAATAATAATAGACTGAATGCGTTAGTTTCATCATAAAATCTTTAGTCACTTGTTATTTACTGACTTACAGCGACTTTTAGCGATGTTTTGACGTTTAGAAACAAAACAAAATTTGGGCAGAACATGGAAGGGTGTTCCATGTTCTGCCCAAATTTTTCTATACGATAGATAACAAATATCATCTTTTTTTTTTACAACGGAACCGTGATGGATTTAACATATATGTGTTAGGTAATTTAAAAGGGCCTTATATAATAAATAAGTATATAAATTGATAAAAATATACGCGTTTATAGGTACGCATAGAAAATGAAAAAATGTGTAAGTGTATATTAAAAGTTCAAATGCTATATTGTGTCAAAAAGTTGATAAAAATGCATAATTGTGTTATACAAAACCGCGAAAATTACATCTCGGATTCATATTAAATAAATAGTTAACAAACATCGTATTAAATATAGTAATTAAACTGTTAAATTCTTTAGATATTGCAATTTTTTGTCTAAAGTGGGATCGCGTAAAAATATGATAAAATACTTAATACTATAAAACACTACGAATATCTACACACTACTAATTATGTATATGGCAATCGTTACTTAATATTAGAGGCACAGTAAGTATGGGCCACACTTCAACAAACTTCATGAGTGCGAGAAAGATGGAGCTATATAAAAGATAGCGCCGTCTTCTTTAGAACGGGGAAAATTATCGCGTTACAAGTTATGAATAAAATCTCAATAAATAAGATATCGTTGTTATGAAGAGTTCTTTGTATGTGTGATTTGATTGTTTGCGTGTACACACACACAATACTTCCATAATTTCTTTGGTCTACCCACCATAGCCTCATTATCAATGTTGAAATTGACAATTCGAACATTCAGCTTTATTTCAAAGCAGCAAGGTTCATTGTCGTGATTTATTAGAGGCACAGTAAGTATGGGCCACACTTCAACAAACTTCATGAGTGCGAGAAAGATGGAGCTATATAAAAGATAGCGCCGTCTTCTTTAGAACGGGGAAAATTATCGCGTTACAAGTTATGAATAAAATCTCAATAAATAAGATATCGTTGTTATGAAGAGTTCTTTGTATGTGTGATTTGATTGTTTGCGTGTACACACACACAATACTTCCGACGCAAAAAAACAAAATTTAAACACAATAAAACCTCATTGTTTAGTTGTGGTTACATTCACAACAGTACAGTCAACACATGTTAATGAAAAACATATAAAAGTGATTTATGCTTTGTAGTAGCAATAAAGGCTAGTTTACAAGTTCGCGTTAAAATGTGTGGCCCAGAAGTTAACGACTTATAATTTACTATCGTTCATAAAGGTGAGTTTACAATGGCGGATAATACGGGAGACGGTTTAATATTTGTGTTTAATGTAGTACTGTGTTCGAAATTATATAATCCATTTACACAATCTTATTTTTTATTATTTTATCTAGAGCAAATTTGTCATTAATTTTTTTGATAGGTTGGTACCCTTAAACAAGGTAATATTTTCAGTTCCTTTAATCTCGTAGTCTGATAGCATGGTAAGCTTTTTAACGCCTGATAATTTAATCCGAAGAATAATTAAGAATTTTTGTCAGTTCCTCCATAGAAAATCAGTCAGACGACAATTTCACGAATAAAAAATATTTTGCGTTAGAAAAATAGCCCAAAAAGAATGATGTGGCGCTCTACTAATTGCAATCTTAGTAATGGCTGACTCAGAATAATGATACTGATCACCCGTCCCATTGCTAAAATATTTCTATTTCACTCAGTAGCGTACTTTCATTACCCTGTAGGTATATACCTATATTTCTTTGATATAATTATTAATCCAGTAACAGTCTAAAATAAATTGAAAAAAAATAATTTTAAACCATCATTCGTACTGTCCTCCAGTGTAGACTAACCTTATATCCAATACTATAATATCTATAGGTAGGTATATGATATGTTTGTGTAAATCGATGAATGTTAATATTGCTTTTAAATGTCTTATGTTAGATACATATGGCTTTATCGACCAGAATACTTACTTAGGTAAATAGGTCAGTTTATTATTATAAATAGGAATAAAACAACTTTACATGATATAAAGTTAGGTAGTCTGTGCGGAAAGAGAACCGTTTTGGGATTGATGGTGCTGCTGTGTTTAATTACCGTATTTGTTATATTAAAAACACTGTTGCGTCATTATAGTGCGAGTGTAACAACTGGTTGTTGGTGTTATGTTAGAACATAATGTGTTTAGAGTCGTCTTCATAATTGCTCTATTGAATGATTTAAACCTATACTAATATATAAATCTGAAGAGTTTGTTTGAACGCGCTAATCTATGGAACTACTGGTCCGATTTAAAAAATTCTTTCAGTGTTGGATAACACATTTATTGAGGAAGGCTATAAGCTATATAACATTACGCTGCGACCAAAAGGAGCGGAGCATAAATGAAAAATGTTGCAAAAATGAAAAACTGTTAAAACTAAAACACGCGGACAAAGTCGCGGGGGACAGCTAGAGTTATCATAATGTTGGTTCCATTTTACGCGACGACGGTTCTCTTTTCGTACAGACTTTAAGTAATTATTTATATTTTTACGTAAGAACTTCTCAACTATATAATCTGGGTTATGAGGATCAATAAAAAGTTCACCTTATTTCCTTTTTACCTGAGTGTTGAAATTACCAATTTTATGCAATTTTTAATGTATTTTCATCTGTTAAATACGACAATCATATATAAAACATTAAAACACTTGCTTTATTCGAATGTAGTGTAAAAATATCATTTCACTATAATTACGTATAATCGGCGCCTTCGTAATACTTACACATTATTTAATTCTAATCGTACATGATACAATATTATAGATATATTGGGTCCCTATGAATATCGATCGAACACTACATACGTAGAATTTTAAATTTAAAGTATACGTAGTATCAATAGAACGCATAAAATTTCAACAAAATAAATAAATAAATGTGGACAACATCACATACATTGCTCTGAACCCAAAGTAAGTAGCTAAAGCACTTGTGTTATGGAATTCAGAGACAACGAAGGTACCACAAACACCCAGACCCTTGACAATGTAGAAAAGTTGTTTTTTCTACATTGACCCGGCCGGGGATCGAACCCGGGACCTCAGAGCTGGCGACACCTTGACACCGGTGTGTACGCCACTCGACCACGGAGGTCGTCAAAATGGTGTAAGTAACGTAAGTGTAACGTTTACGTAAACAAGTGAAATATTCCATTGTTTTTAAAGATTATATTACAAATGGCACGGAAAAAGAAGCAATAATACATGTGGCTTAGTGACAGCACAAGTCTTGTATCGATATGCGCGTGCGCATAACTATCTATAGTTAATTGATTCCGTATTATAACGTCTTATAACCATCATAGTTCTACTGACTGATGATATTTTTCGACAGTAGGTACTTTACTATGATGGCTTTTGGATGAGAGTTGGAATTGACAAAAGACTTGTGTAATCACATATTCCTTAAACTTCTTACATAGACGGATGCGTTTAACCAAGAGGTTATAACAGGTCTCCGTAAAGATCAAGGTTTTTAGATATCGTCTCCATGGTAACGAAATCCGACACAAACTACTTCGTTATATACAATATCAGTTCTCAGCCTGTCACTGTCATAAATACAAATAAACAAATATACAATTATCAAATAAATATATATATACTAAATTCGTTGGAAAGGCAAGACTACATAAACATAACCTTTATTTAATGTTACAAGTGAAAAACGAAGTGAAAAATCACAGCAAGCGTTAGAAAAAAAACTAAATCTAAAAATAAATTAATAAGTAAAATAAAGTTTATTTTTTAAGTTAACAGTTGATATGTTGGATCGATTATAACTATTCGAGTTGTTAATCGACAATCGATATAACATCGTGAAACGAACGTTCATAAAATTTATAAATTAACAATTATACAAACCACTGGTCGTGTTTACACTAGAAATAAATACAAGTTGATAAAGTTTATAGAAAAATGTTTATCACTTAGTTGTTAGAATATACAAACAATATTAGACCTTTCATTAATAAATGAAATATTAAATGCAATAGGCATGTTTCCTAATTTTTTTTAATGTTCGCCTGGTAGATTTATGAATTTTATTGGACACGTATTTTTTCTATTTTCCTGCAAACAAAAAATGAGCAAAATACAGAGAACGGAAATTACGCGTGACGTCACTCCTCCCTACGATTTTTACCAAGGCGTGGCGTCATAAGCCCCCACTCCGAAACTTTAAAGCGCTGTATCTTTGTAATTTTGTATTGTTTTGATAAAAGAAAAAATACGTGTCTAATATTTTTTTATTATATAACTGACGGACTAAATAGATTTTAACTTTTCATACCCAGGAAACATCCCTATTGCTTTTTCTCTCACTATTTAGGACACAATTAATGTAAAAATAAAAACAAAAATATTAGGAAACAAAAAACGGTAGCCTTAATAATCAGTTTATATTTTAATTAATTTGAATAAGAATATCTTAGTTTCCATATTTTTCCTTCTTACGTCAATATTGATAAATAGAATTTCGAAAGAATTAAGTCTGTTATTTTGTCGCTAATATTGTTTATATATTTTAATTACAATTATTAATTCTATCATGACTATACAGCATTATATTCCATGTAAATAAGTTGTTATACTACTTGTTTTAACCATGAACACTGTTTTATCTCACAATATTCAAGATGTTTGCCGAAACGGGGACTAAGTCTCCGCTGTCTGTCCGTTCGTCTGTCAGCGGGCTGTATCTCATGAACTGTAATAGGTAGAGAGTTGAAATTCTCAGAGTGTCTAATGAATGAGGTCCTCATATGAGAGACGTGTTTTTAGGATTTTTTTAACTCGATTTTACGGAATGAATCTTTTATGATTCGCATTTGGCCGGTTTTTAACATTATCGATACATCATTCAATTATCCTCAGCACATTTTCTGTTTTAAAGTAATTTTAAACCCTGTTTCGGCAAACATAATAAACACACAGTCCTAATACGATCAGTCAAGTACGACTTACATGCGACTGTACAAATAATTGGCAAGGGAGCTCGCATCAGTTCGATCCGTTCTCTGCTGGCTTCGTGAGGCCTTGTGCGTACGCCATCTGTATGCTCTCGCACACGAACTTGTACTGGCTCTGTAAGAAAAAAAAATATTTAAAGCTAAAGTAATTCTATATCTACCTTTCTGTCTGTTACGAAATCTCTGCTAGGAAACGACATATAGGCGACTTATTGTCACGATAACCAAAAATAATATGAAATATTTTTTGGTATTGGCGTAAAATTTTTATGAATATTTTTGTATTATGTACTTTTATAAATACTACTTTTTAAACTTTCTATCGCGGTCTATTAAGATTTTAATTCGCGACGTTAACAAAAATATGAAGGTAGGAAGAGCATCATTTACTGTCAAAACGAATACCATCTCAGTCTACCTGTGACCATGACAACTGCGAAGGCGTCGATACATTGGGAGCTAAAATCTAAATAAACCGTGATAGAATCCGTATAAAAAGTGGTTTTATTTCAATGTCTAACATGTTAAGCTTTCTACAGATATTCCGTCGGACCGTGCCGTCACGTTTTTGCCGCGTGGGGGCGTCGCGGTGCTGATCCCTGTGGAATGCCATGAGCTATGTACCGCTTGTGTACCCACGTCACCCGGCGGCCGTGCCAGCAGCCTTGCGGGGCTCGCCCGCCGAGCGGCGTGCCTAGGGCCTTGCCAGCGCCATGTGTGTGGTGTGGTGGGCGTACTGACCGCGTTCTGTATGCACATGGGGCGCTGCGCGCGCATGGCGCGCACCAGGTCGAGCGGGTAGAGCGGCTGGCGGCGGGCCAGCAGCGCCAGCGCCAGCTCGCACAGCACGAGCGCGCCCGTGCGCCCCACGCCCGCCGAGCAGTGCACTACCACCGGCGCCTCCAGCGCGCCGCACTCCTCCTCCGACCCCGAGCCCGACGACTCCGGCTCCACCACGGTTGGGATCACTGCCAAGGGATACAAAATGTTCTTATAATACACTAATAGAGTGGTTCACTTTGAATATACACTGGAAAAGCGTTAGATCAACGGTGTTACGTAGGTAGGTAGGGTAAGTAGGTAAGGTAGGTAAGTAGGTAGGTAAGGTAGGTTATGTGGGTGGGTAGGTAGGTAGGTAGGTAGGTAGGTAGGTAGGGTAGGTAGGGTAGGTAGGTAGGTAGGTAGGTAGGTAGGTAGGTAGGGTAGGTAGGTAGGTAGGTAGGTAGGGTAGGTAGGTAGGGTAGGTAGGTAGGGTAGGTAGGTAGGTAGGGTAGGTAGGTAGATCGGGTAGGTAGGTAGATCGGGTAGGTAGGTAGATCGGGTAGGTAGGTAGGTAGGGTAGGTAGGTAGGTAGGTAGGGTAGGTAGGTAGGTAGGTAGGGTAGGTAGGTAGGTAGGTAGGTAGGTAGGTAGGTAGGTAGGTAGGTAGGTAGGTAGGTAGGTAGGTAGGTAGGTAGGTAGGTAGGTAGGTAGGTAGGGTAGGCTAGGTAGGTAGGTAGGGTAGGGAGGTAGGTAGGTAGGGTAGGGAGGTAGGTAGGTAGGGTAGGCTAGGTAGGTAGGTAGGTTAGGGAGGTAGGGTAGGGAGGTAGGGTAGGGAGGTAGGGTAGGGAGGTAGGGTAGGGAGGTAGGGTAGGGAGGTAGGGTAGGGTGGTAGGGAGGTAGGGTAGGGAGGTAGGGTGGTAGGGAGGTATGGTGGTAGGGAGGTAGGGTAGGGAGGAAGGGTAGGGAGGTAGGGTAGGGAGGTAGGGTAGGGAGGTAGGTAGGTAGGAAGAAAGGAAGGTAGGGTAGGTAGGTATGGTAGGGTAGGGAGGTAGGGTAGGGAGGTAGGGTAGGGAGGTAGGGTAGGGAGGTAGGGTAGGGAGGTAGGGTAGGGAGGTAGGGTAGGGAGGTAGGGTAGGGAGGTAGGGTAGGGAGGTAGGGTAGGGAGGTAGGGTAGGGAGGTAGGGTAGGGAGGTAGGGTAGAGAGGTAGGGTAGGGTAGGGAGGTAGGGTAGGGAGGTAGGGTAGGGAGGTAGGGTAGGGAGGTAGGTAGGTAGGAAGAAAGGAAGGAAGGGTAGGTAGGTAGGAAGGAAGGAAGGGTAGGTAGGTAGGAAGGAAGGGTGGGTAGGTAGGTAGGTAGGTAGGTAGGTAGGTAGGAAGGAAGGAAGGGTAGATAGGTAGGAAGGAACGAAGGGTAGGAAGGTAGGTAGAAAGGGTAGGTAGGAAGGAAGAAAGGAAGGATAGGTAGGAAGGAAGGTAGGGTAGGTAGGTAGGGTAGGTAGGTAGGGTAGGTAGGTAGGGTAGGTAGGTAGGGTAGGTAGGTAGGGTAGGTAGGTAGGGTAGGTAGGTAGGGTAGGTAGGTAGGGTAGGTAGGTAGGGTAGGTAGGTAGGTAGGGTAGGTAGGTAGGGTAGGTAGGTAGGGTAGGTAGGTAGGGTAGGTAGGTAGGGTAGGTAGGTAGGGTAGGTAGGTAGGGTAGGTAGGTAGGTAGGTAGGGTAGGGAGGTAGGGTTAGGGTAGGGAGGTAGGGTTAGGGTAGGGAGGTAGGTAGGTAGGGTAGGTAGGTAGGGTAGGTAGGTAGGGAAGGTAGGTAGGTAGGGAAGGTAGGTAGGTAGGTAGGTAGGTAGGGTAGATATGTAGATCGGGTAGGTAGATCGGGTAGGTAGGTAGGGTAGGTAGGTAGGTAGGGTAGGTAGGTAGGTAGGTAGGTAGGTAGGGTAGGTAGGTAGATCGGGTAGGTAGGTAGGTAGGGTAGGTAGGTAGATCGGGTAGGTAGGTAGGTAGGGTAGGTAGGGTAGGTAGGTAGGTAGGTAGGTAGGTAGGTAGGTAGGTAGGTAGGTAGGTAGGTAGGTAGGTAGGTAGGTAGGTAGGTAGGTAGGTAGGTAGGTAGGTAGGTAGGTAGGTAGGTAGGTAGGTAGAAAGGAAGTAAGGGTAGGTAGGTAGGTAGGTAGGTAGGTAGGTAGGAAGGAAGGAAGGGTAGGTAGGAAGGGTGGGTAGGTAGGAAGGTAGGGTAGGTAAGCTGATGATGGAGCAAGATGATGATGAGGCCCTGGAGGTTACGGACACGAAGTCCCACGTATCCGTCTCCCGTGACTCCGGCAAAGGCAAGGTCGCGACCGAGGTGTTTTTAGTCTGTTCAAGTCCGACATATCCCCCCCTCGTGCCCTCGGCGTGTTTTGAATTCAATAGATTTTCACCCCGTAAACAAAAAGAAATGGGGTAGGTAGGTAGTCAGTTGACAGGAGGGAGCTACGGGCACAGCTACTATTATAATAGGGATGTTGACTGGGTATGAAAAGTTAAAATCTATTTAGTCCGTCAGTTAGATAATAAAAAAATATCAGACACGTATTTTTTCTTTTATCAAAACAATAAAAAATTACAAAGATACAGCGCTTTAAAGTTTCGCAGTGGGGGCTTATGACACCTCGCCTTGGTAAAAATTGTACCGAGGAGTGACGTCACGCGAAATTTCCGTTCTCTGTATTTTGATCATTTTTTGTTTGCAGGAAAAAAGAAAAAATACGTGTCCAATAAAGTTCATGAATCTACCAGTAGGACATTAAAAAAAAATTAGGAAACATGCCTATTCTTGAATATATAAAATGCACTCACATGGTCGATTCTTCCTCAGACTGGAGCACAGTTGCGTGAAGTTGATGAAAGCGGTCGCGTCTTCAGGCACGCCGTGGTCGGGCCACGCGGTGTACTGCAGCTGGGTCACGTTACGACAAGCCCCCGTGTTCTCCTACAAGGAAGGAGATACATCATATAGAAATGGTATTATGTACGTAACTCACTTATCTATACTTCTATACTAATATATAAAGCTGAAGAGTTTGTTTGTTTGTTTAAACGCGGTAATCTCAGGAACTACTGGTCCGATTTCAAAAATTCTTTCAGTGTTGGATAGCCCATTTATTAAGGAAGGCTATATAAGCTATATAACATTACGCTGCGACCAAAAGAAGCGGAGTAAAAAAGAAAAATGTTGCAAAAATGAAAAACCGTTTAAACTAAAACACGCGGACAAAGTCGCGGGGGACAGCTAGTTATTATTATCCATCTTCAAGAATAAGAAAAGACTAAAAGACTACTATATATGGTATTTATATATGTAATGTTTATATTTATATGTATAATAGTAGTTATTCGTGTATATATAAAATTTATATCTAATAATATATCAGCAATATTTTTTTTTAACTATCTCCTACACACTGTTGTATCCATTTCTAATATATTTCTCTTTTCGTAGGTCTGCTGGAAGAGCCTTCTTTAAGAAATAAGCTGTACTTTCGTACTGTATTGCTATTATTTTTGTGTCTTGTAATATTCTTGTGTGTACCAACATAAATTGTTAAAAAATAAATAAATAATAAATATAAAGGGGTTTTTTTTTTTTTATGTGTACAACATCACATACTTTGCTCTGAACCCAAAGTAAGTAGCTAAGACACTTGTGTTATGGAATTCAGAGACAACGAAGGTACCACACACACCCAGACCCGAGACAATGTAGAAAAGTGGTTTTCTATATTGACCCGGCCGGGGATCGAACCCGGGACCTCAGAAATGGCGACACCTTGAAAACCGGTGTGCGCCACTCGACCACGGAGGTCGTCAAATCGTCGGTTTTATTTCGAATCTCTTCCCCATATTCTAAAACGACACTTTGAAAGGTTCTTAAACCTTTATCCGACTCAACATATTACCTGAAAGTGCCAAAGACAACACGAAACTTAAAGTTAAGAAACATTAGGGTATTCTGCCATTGGTTATCTTAGAATATGAGAAGACAATATTATTTTCAGATTGCGGCAAATAACATAAAAGTTAATCTAATTAAATAATAGGTACAGTAGAAGTTTGCTGATGAATTCCGGAAGGCTATATAACATTACGCTGCGATCAAAAGGAGCGGAGCATAAATGAAAAATATTGCAAAAATTAAAAACCGTTTAAACTAAATTACGCGGACAAAGTCGCGGGGGACAGCTAGTATTATATATAGCTAAACAAAAGTTAAACAACAACTTACCTTTACAGTCATTTCTCTCCTCACATAGTGCCCATGATTCTGTTCGCTAGTAGTAAATATTGTCAAACTGTTGGTAGCCTTCAGCGGCGTATTGCCGACCTTGGGCCAGTACTGGTGGCACTTAGCCCGTCCCCGCTCAGTCAGGACCGTGAGCATCACTATAAGACTGCTCTCAGATTCCCATACCATCTGCCAAAAGTCGCCTA
Organism: Diachrysia chrysitis; assembly: GCA_932294365.1. NCBI lineage: Eukaryota > Metazoa > Arthropoda > Insecta > Lepidoptera > Noctuidae > Diachrysia > Diachrysia chrysitis. The sequence continues at coordinate 10,010,442 of OW028654.1, read as the reverse complement.
CGGTTGATGACAAAGGGCCTAAGAAAAAACAAAAAAAATATATTTGCCATTGATATATTGGAAACTAGAGCGGTTTGAGCGTGACGTCGGTCACAATGAACAATAGATTTATTTCTATGTTTATTTTTTATACTTTAAAATATGATTGTTTTATTCAATTTTGTTGAGTAATACAAAAAAAGAAAAAAAAAATACAAATCATTATACTAAATATTGAATTTCATATAATAAGTTTCACTACATGAGTATATGAGCTTTGTCTATAACTACGACACAGTAAGAAGACCAAATAAAAGTGTAAATTATACATACCTTGAGTAGCAATGTAGGTAAGAACCGTATCGGAGTTAGGTATCTCCATGTTAATATAAGAAGCGTTTATATAATCGCCTGTAGGTCCATTTTTCAATATCACACGAGTTGAATCATCTGAAAAGCAATTTTTAACGTTATTTTTCATATATTTTCAATAAACAACATTCGAAAGTCACAGTACAACAGTGTCTTATAAATGGCACACCTTAACGAGTTTGGGCGGGATTGACCTTTAAAATGACTTACTTTTTGCGTTTAAATTATAACTAATGACAAGCTATCACAAGTTTCCATCATTACACATAAAACAATTTTGCACTATTTAAATTTTTATTCCTATTGGTGTTATGCTCTCCTAAAAAAAAACTAAATACACGAAGTGCAACTAAAGTTCATTTTAGACTGGCTATTACTGTTGGAATATTCATATATTTTTTTATTTATTAAAAAAAAACGACTCCCGCACTAAGGAATTTAATCCTTGTGTCGCGGGGGGTTTCGGAAACATTCAAATCACATGCACGAAGAACACCCAGACTTGAAACAAGTATTTGTGGATCACACAAATGCTTGCCCCATGCGGGGATCGAACCCGCGGCGAGCCGCACAGAGGTAATTGGCGTGGTGACCTATACCACTAGGCTACCCGTGCAGTCAAAAATTACAATAGCTTTTCCTAAAAATCGTGTTTATTTACATGTTTGGCATGTACAATGTACAAATACTCACAAGGCGCAATATCCCTGTATCTATTCTTATTCAAATTCTGCGGCAGTTTGGACACATTCGTGGGTTCATCGGGCAGCCGTCGTAGCAGCGTCTCGTACTGGTTGAGCGCGGCGCCACTGGCGAGCCCGTCGCCCAGCAACAGCATGGATTGTTCTAGAGCGTCGCCTTCGGGCCGGGTCTGGCCGGGACGAGAGAATAGCGGCACGAAGCACACTGCTGGCTCCTCCGGGCCTGGATCTTCGGGGGCGTACACAGCTGAAAATGTTCGTGTGATTTTAGGATTTGTTTCTTTAAATATAAGGATTAAAGGAGTCCGCCTACTATACCGTTTCATACTATCACCGTGCTTAAGATCACTAAAACAGTTATGCACGGGTAAGATACGCTGTAGATACATTTTAGTGCGTATATAAGTCCGTGTCGTGTTTCTTCCCGGGCCCGATGTCCCTAGCATGGTCATAGTCTAAAACGGTGTAGTGGGTAGACTCATTTACTTCTGACATTTACTTCTTATTAATATCGTTGCAAGTTCGAAGACAGTTGATTGTTGCCCTAAAAACACACCGAGCTTAAGTGTGTCGGAGGTATTTGTTGGTAATCCTTGTAGATCCTGGCTCACAGGAGTCGGGCATTTGTGGCAAACTTATCCCGTAAGTAAAAATAATGATTATGTATGTTAACAATATACTGTACTGAAAGTATCTAAAATTGTTCGTCATTGGCGAACCACAAAAAGTTAATAATTAACCAGTAATCTTTTTGAAGTAAAACTTCTTTACGCACGCTTGACTTTGAGAGTAAGCTGGTGAATGCGTGACGAGAGCGTTACGAAAAGTGTGATCGGGCGAGGCGAACGGAAGTTGAGAGGGAGATATAAGTTAGTGAACATAGAAAGAGAGAGTGTTACGTTTTGTATATTACTGTAAGGGCAAGAGAGACACATTTTAGTTCTCTCGTTCTCTCATAGCCAGTTAGGTTTCGTAAATAAAATTTATTTTTAAAATTTTTGTCATTTTGGAATATTACCTATATGAATACCTCAAATCGGACCAAAAGAATACATCGAAAGTTGCACCAATTTGTTTCGTTGTTTGTGGAAGTAATTTTATTTCCTAAGAAGTCTGCGCCGGCGCATATGCAGTTTAATTAGGCAAGAACACTCACCATTTGGTTTGACTATTAACGTAAGTACGCCTCTTGTATTCCTGATAAGTTGGACCACTTGCTCGTGGTTTAGCTCGTCGACATTCGTTCCGTTTATCGATATTACCTGTAATAAAACAAATGTTGTTGAAATAATCACTAAATGCTTATGTACTGAAATCCAATTGCAATGCTCTTGGTCTATTATAGTCTGCCACCCAAGGATTGTTTTTTTTTCCTCCTCCCCACAATATGCGAAATTTTAGTTTATCGCATTTAGACAGATAGACAGACGCGGCGGAGGACTTTGATTAGACTAGTTACTAAATATAGTTTAATATTATCTATTACGGCCTACCTGGTCCCCCTCCTGCAGCTGCAACCTAGTCCTTGAAGCCACTCTGGACACCAACACCGGCGCGGGTCCACCGCCCCTCACGTTAAACCCGAACAGTCCATCCTGCCCCGGTTCCAATCTCACTTTAACCCCGCTACTTAGCTCAGTAGAGCCTAAAGAGTGTAAGTCTTGGCCGGAGTGACCGGATCCGAGACACTCTTCGGATCCGGATTCGGATTCGTCTACGTAGGAGAGTGGGATCCGCAGTACGCGTTCTAGGAAATCGCCCTCGCTGTAATTACAGTTATTATATTTATTAAAACCCATAACATGCTTTGAGAATATATTCAACATTGCAGGGTTAGACTAAAGATAATATTTTTTTACGGCGACGCGCAGCCCAGCGAGCTGCTGCGTC